>OX637577.1:22590151-23790151 GCA_951800085.1 Comarum palustre | reverse complement strand
TTTTAGTCGATCTAATCTTCTTCAAAGCATTCATCGTTGTTCTTTTAAAATTGCAACTAGGTTTCAACTAGAAACATACAAGTTGGCGACTGGAAATAAACAAAGAATACTCAACTATTTTCATTTCAGTGACTGGTTAGCTACCACTTTATATTTTGCTTGTATAGAGAGGATTGTTCATATAAAATAAGAGAGATAGTTAGATTTAGAACTGTTGTTTCATCATGTTTTAGCCAAAACCTGTTACGTCATGAAAGAATAATTATGCAGTTGTTTCATCATGTTTTAGCCAAAACCTGTTACGTCATGAAAGAATAATTACACTTTGGAAGAGACACTAAACCCTTCAATATTCACATATAGATAGTGGTGGAAGCTCAAGTTAACAATGATTAATGGCCACACAAGGTCTCATATCGCATTCAATAGTAGTTTATATGGTATCACTGGCCTTTTGGAATAGTGCCATTTAGTTCCCTTCCAATCATCACAACAAATTTGCAATGCTTAACTGAAAAAAAAGCTAACCTAAATATTGGGACGATTGACACCACAGATAAATGTTAATTACCCCCAATCGATTTGTTTTGCCGAATTTTTTTAGCACCGATTTGTTTTCACGAAAATTCTTTTGAGCACTGTTAGTGTAAGTGATCCAACACTTATTGATCTCAACTCTTGATATTTATGGTCAGTTTTTGTAATAATTAAAAAATAAAAAGTTCACTTGATGTTATTCGACTATCACCTTAGGTATAATTGGTCGTCCTGTTTATTTTCATGCCTGGGAAAGCAAGTTATCGAAAAAATTTGATTTGATGTTAGTGCATGTGCATGTTGATGCTATATATAGCTCTGAATTCATTCTCATAATTTCCATACCATTATATATAGGTTTTAACATGAATCTTTTGGTTTTAACATGGCCGGATTAGGACGTTTGCACTAATTTGGTTACTTATATCTCTAATTAATAGACGCATATTATGATCAAAACCTATAGATCGTGAACCTTCCTCCCGTAAAGAAGAAATTCTATCTTTGCAAATTTGCCTACACATAATACTAGTGAGCTTATTAAACAACGAGAATCAGGCTAAAAAACCAAAAACTGTGTTTAGGTATACTACAGGAATCTGCATTATGCTCAGTTAAACTATAATTAGTTCTTTTAAAGGGGAAATGGATATTGGGCGGGGGTGTTTAGGTATTTATGCTAACAATTTAGACAATTTACCTAGATGGGTCCAAGGGTTGAAGTGTAGAAGTGCTAATTGAGTCATCGAATTTTTTCCTTAATAAAAATCTACATGATCCATCACAAACTGATTTACCTTTTAAACTAGCTTTCATTGTTGCCAAAAAAACTAGCTTTCATTGCGTCACGGGTGAAGGTGTTGAGAAAGTGAGCTCTGCACTTGTAAGCTGCGTCTGAAATTGGCTCGAATCCTCAACAAAGAAGAAGAAGATATAAAGATGTAATCACAACGTCAACCTTTTTCTCCTCTAAGCCATCGATATAAACATGTAGTCACAACGTCAACCTTTTTCTCCTCTTTGCCATCGATATGACCCTAAATGATTTATCCAAAACTTACATATATTCATAAATGCATGATCATGCATGCACAAACATAGTCATAGATACAAACACACAGTCATAATAAACATCACCAACCAACTCAAACATATATAAGATGGTCTCACTCCCATCTATTACCACCTCAAATAATGAAAGAGTTATATATGTAGGGTCCATTAGTTATATGCAATTATGCAGTATATCTTCCTCCATATTTGCTACATTGCACACACTTGTAGTTGTCATTTCAATAATTGTTTTTGCGCTTATGGAAGCCCCTGAACTGTTACTCTTAATTGTTGCTTATTTTGGCCCACTATCTCCTCATCTTCTCCTATAAAAACCCTTTAACTTCTTCATGCTGTCATCCCATGCCCTCCAAACCCCTTGTAGTACAAGATATCCTTGAAGTACTGAATTGGATATAAAGCCTAGCTAGCTACCCTTAAGAACTCAGAGCCATGCTTTCTGGTGAGATTTCAGGAATTCACTACCTGATTACACCTGAATTTCAGATTCCAAATCCTGCAAACTTTGGCAATATTATCATGCAGGACAACTTACCTAACTCCTTTCATTTCAATGAAGCATCGGTCTTCAACAACTTATTCCAAACCCAACTTCCTCCTCCGGGACATGATCATCAATTGTTCGCTACACCGGTGCAATCCTCGAGTCTCAGCAACAACTCTAGTACCTCCGATGAAGCCGAAGAACAAGTGCAGCAGCTGAGCAATAGCATTATTGATCAAAGGAAGCAGAGGAGAATGATATCAAACAGAGAATCGGCTCGCAGATCACGGATGCGGAAGCAGAAGCACTTGGATGAGCTCTGGTCACAGGTGCTTCGGCTTAGAACCGAAAACCACAGCTTGATAGACAGGTTGAACCATGTGTCCGAGAGCCATGACAGAGTTCTTGAGGAGAATGCAAAGCTCAAGGAAGAAGCGTCGGATCTTCGACAAATGCTCACGGAGATCCAGATCAGCACCACTTTGAGATCGACAGGGCTGGGAGTAGATGTGCCCTGCAGCACAACTTCAAGCACCGGCGTCCTGCTCCATTGAGATGAGATCATTGATATCACTGTTCTTGCTAAGCTCTCCATTACAACTAGCAGCTACTAGTGTTCCTTTTGTTTACTATAATTTCTAATCCTACGTTTTTCTCCCTTCATCGATCGCTTTATTGTATGGTAGTAAAAAACAAAGGCCGTGCAGGATCGCACTTAACAAGAGCCACCGTCTTATCTGCACAACTTGGCTAATATAAATCTCCATCTGTAGCCTTTAAACAAAACCAGATACTCCAAATTTAAACTAAAACCAGTTAAGTACTGTTTATAACCACCTCTCGCCGCATAAGTATCTAAATAATGTACTTGCAGAAGTCATGCAGCTATATCGAACACTCAATCACGTACAGCTTGTCTTATTTTCTATCTCATTTGATCAACAGAACCCCACGAACGACTTGAAACTAACATAAGGAATACGAAACAAAGGTTCAAATTACGAAAATCCGAAAAGGGTTACAACTTTTATGCAGCATAGACAATAGAGAATCTCAGATCAGAACTGTTATATGTTGAGTTTACAACTTTAATTTGTCCAACGTACTGAATTCTGGGGAAGCTATAGAGCAATCAAATGGCAGTTTTTGTGTGGAGTCGGTGGCTTGTGGGAAGCTGTTCGTACACTGAAATTATGGTGCAGTTTTGCAGAGACTAGCTAAGAGGACAAGATGTGGTGGATGTGCTTGGTGCTAGCTAAGGTGACGCATCATGTTATACATGAGAAACAAGACATTGAAAAAGTGATCCACTAGCCTAAAACACCCAGGAATATATGTGGATTCATAGCTTTAAACAATTGATATGGCATCAATGCCCCTTGTCTAACATTGTTCCAGCCATTATATTGTTGTCATGAATTTGAAACCTAGCTAAAAATTGGCTACGCTGATCATCACGTGTTGCTTGAACAGTGCCTTTCACAGTCTTTTGATGTATACTGCAGCTAGTGCCATTAACCATATAGTAATTTCTAGAGCCACAGTTTCACAATTGTGGAATATGCATGATATGTTTCTAAAGCCACAGTGTTTCACAATTGTGGAATATGCAATTTCTAGAAAGATAAAGACATCAGGAAAATGGTAATGGATGAGGCATATTTGACATCCTTATTATATTGTTGACCTAGAGCTACCTATTGGTCTCCTTCACATTAGCTCCCAGCTCAGCATTTTGACAATTCGTCCATATATTCAAATTCCAACCGAATACCACAAATTAAGATGTCAATCAAGAAGTTCATACGAACCATTGATGACCTAATTCGCATGGGAACTCCGACTCAAAATAGACATCTGCATGGGAACTCCGGGTACGGTCGTCCTCATTTTCTATACCCAAAATCGTGAGGAAAATAAAGGCCTTTCATTTTCTATACCCAAAATCGTGAGGAAAATAAAGGCCATAGAGGCCTAGATCAATGATGGCGAGGAGGAAAACTTCGACAATTTGAGATAAGAGTAGCGAGACAAGCCGAAAAATCAAGTGGAAGAACACAATCATGACACACATGCATCCGATGCATATACCAAATCACTATTATATATACGGAATCTTATTATAGTATATTTAATTATTTTTGTATAATTTTTTATTATAGTAGATGAAATCATAAAATTTTTATAAAAGAAATAGATCAACTGCAACACTTATTCTATTTTACTCTACTAAATTAAATGTTTTTCTTTATAATTTAAGGACCTTAAATAATTATTATATATTTATTTAAATTAAAATCACATGTTACATGTTTAATATTTTCAAACTTTTACTAGAGAGATATAATAACATTTGTTTATTCTATTTTTAGGAGAGAGTAGACATATAGTAAACTTTAAAAGGTAAACAATAAATTTTAGATATTGTCCATGAAATATACAAATTTTGAGAATTCTATAAATATAGAGGATGTCTTTATCTCTCCTCTCAGTTTTTATATTATAGATGATGTTTTACATGAGCTGTTGGAGCCGAAAACTGATGTTTTTTTTCCTCTAAAATAGAAATAATTATACTTTTACATGAATTGTTAGAGATGCACTTATGATAAAGATTAAGCTTTCCTAATGAAATGAAGCTAGCTATGTGCATGCCTAGGTTTTGTCAGCAATATTGTATGCAAGGAATGAATCTATTAATGTATCCTAACAGGGTGATAACCAAAACAAATGAATTATCAAATACTATATTTTCCAAGACTGATATGTACTGATCAGCATTAGCTATGAAATTTGGGCAATCCTATATTACTTAAAACACGAATGAACTCTATTTGTTTATGTTATCAGTCCAATCTTTCTTTAATTTTGTATATGCAAACAATTGCATGCAGTTGATAATGTTATCCTCACATTTTTATGGTAAATATTTAGCCTTTTCAAGCTAGCCAGCTGCATGCCCCTTAATCTTGGTTTAACTCTCTCTAGTATGAATCTAAGTCTCGGGTTCCAAACTCTACCAAAACTTTCCATTTGTTTTTCTCCGGCATTTTTTTCTAAGTCCAAAAATTAGGAAAGTTGTGAACGAAAAAAAGGTATGTTACGTACACAGTTTTGGGTAGAGATACTTTTTCTTATAAGAATACAACGACCATAAGAATAATACTGTACACTTAAGAGATTGAAGAAGGCAAGAAGCACAAAGGTAACCAAGAAATGGTCTCGAGCTTGGCTATCCAATTTGTTCACTTAGTGCTATTGCTTGAAACTATTAACAAAGTTCAAGCTCAATCCAAAGTCTACAATGTAACGGAACACGGCGCCGTTGCTGATGGAGAATTTGATAACAGCAAGGTACGTATATATGTTGAAGTATAACCTAGCTAGTTCTTTGCATGATTATGGCCAGTGTGTTTTCAGTATTTCGTTTATTTACTATTATTTGGTTTGTTTGCTAGGTCTTGGGTGAAGTATGGAACCAATCCTGTCATCAAAACACTGGAGGTGGTGTTAATTTTTATTTCCACAGGGGAAATTCATGGTGACTGCATAGGCGGAGGTACATTGAGACCAAAGGGTGTCCTTAACATTTTGGTTTTGCTTATATTTGGCCTTTGAAATCTAGCTGAATTTGAAAAAAAAAATCATGATGGCACCCTTTTGTTAATGACGGCACCCCTTATTTCTATTCTTTGGCTCCGCCCCCGGTGATTTTACAAGGGCATTGCAAGGGACCAATGGAGTTGGAGGTACAGGGAACCGTACAGGCTCCCGTCGATGACCGATCATTGATTGGTGTGGACCATTGGATCACCTTCAGATATGTTGGATGGTGGTGGAGCCATCAGGTATCAACACTTAATTCATGGTGGTGGATCGTTGGATGGCCAAGGAGCCTCTGCTTGGGGAAAGAGCAAGGCACTTCCCACTGTAAGTAGTTGTTGCACTTCTATATCTATCTACCTTGATACTAGAGACTGAAACTCGGTCATGTCGATCACATGCCCGTAAGTTCGTCTATTTTAAGGAGCAACCGTTCAATCATCTTGTTTTTTTGTTATTTCCATAGTAAAGTTGAAAGTAATGGATATACCCTTCAAATCATTCTTGCAAATTAGAAACCAACACAAATGGTCCAGTTGGTAAAAACATATGTGAGAAGCCCTCACGTTTAGAATCAAATCATTGCCGACACAAATTTGAATTAAATCTCAATTCGTTTCAGGAAAAATTATGTTGTATTCTATGAGAATGATTGAGCTTCTTTTATAAGAGATTATAGAGAGCTGTTACATGATTTCCTCCTTATTCTGTGATACAGGCCACCACTGCCAATACTACGTCTAATCTGACTAAGTCTTATAAAGACTGAGTAAACATCTATAATAAAGGAACATAATATAATTTATTAATATCCTATAACACTATCCCTTGTTCCGTATAGAATAGATGTTGTCTTCTTGATGCTTCTGTAATACCTCCTTAGAATCCTTGTCAAGCTAAAAATCATTGCAGAAGAAAAATTGATCTCGAACAAGTAAAAATGCGCAGATCGTTGTAGATGATGATATGACACTTATCTATGTTGTCTCATTAAAACCTTGTCAAGTAATGAAAACCTTTTGGGATAAAAACAACCTTGGTCAAGGAAAAAGAGTGCAACGTGTCCTTCACATTCAGAAACTTTCATGTGTATGTCAGACTCCCCCTGAAGTCTACATCTCCCCCTGATTCCAGCTATCAGGTTAGCTTAGATAAGCTGAGCAATTCTATACTTTTCCCATGCTTCTCAAATGTGGATTTGGCTAGTGACTTAGTAAATAAGTCTGCCACATTGTTCTCAGATCGAACTGGATTCACTTGGATCTTGAGAAACTGTTGTTGTTGCTGATTATAGAAAAATTTGGATGATATATGCTTGGTGTTGTTACCTTTGATGTAACCTAGCTTCATCTGCTCAATGCATGCAGCATTATCCTCATAAATGCATGTAGGTTCATCTGTGGTTAGTTCTAGACCACTTGATCTTCGAATATGTGCAATTATGGCTCTCAACCATATACATTCCTTAACAGCTTCATGTAAAGCAATAATCTCAGCATGTTTCGAAGATGTCGCAACGAGAGTCTGTTTTGTAGACCTCCAAGATATCGCGGTGTTTCCCATGGTAAAGACATAACCGGTCTGGGAACGACATTTGTGCGGGTCAGAAAGATACCCAGCATCAGCAAAACCAACCAACACATCACATGAATTGTTGATGTAGGGGGTGAAGGGACAAGTGGTGACACTCTCACTGGTGGAGTCCTTGCTTCCTGCAATGAAAGCATTTCTTCTTGCCTCTTTGTAGGGGTAGAACAAGCCCATATCTATTGTACCCTTTAAGTACCGAAATATTGTCTTTATGCCAGTCTAATGGCGTTGCGTGGGCGCTGAGCTAAATCTTGCTAACAAGTTTATAGCAAATGAGATGTCCAGTCTTGTGCATTGCTAAGTACAGTAATACACCTACTGCACTTAGGTAAGGCACTTCAGCCTCCCAAGACTTCTTCGTCCTCATCCTTTGGATGAAACAGATCCCTTTTTGAATCTAGGCTGCGGACGATCATGAGAGTGCTAACAGAATGTACTTTGTCCATGTTAAATCTTCTCAACATTTTGTGGACATATGCTGACTGGTGGATTAATATTCCACTACTACGGTGCTCTAGCTCTAGGCCTAGGCAAAATCGTGTCTTCCCAAGATCTTTCATCTCGAACTCAGATTTCAAATACTTTGCAGTGTCCTTTAACTCTTCAAGAGTCCCAATAATGTTCATGTCATCAACATAGACAGCGACAGTTGCAAATCCGAAACTTGTTTTCTTAATAAACACGCATGGGCATAGTTCATTATTTACATATCCATTCCCAACCAAGTATTCACTTAGACGATTATACCACATACGTCCGGATTGCTTCAATCTATATAGTGGTTTAGAGCTACCTGATTTGGGTAATGAAATTCCATTAGGAACTTTCATATATATCTCTGAATCCAAATCCCCATAGTGATATACAGTAACCACATCCATAAGCTGCATGTCAAGTTTTTCGGAAACTACCAGACTGACAAGGTAGCAGAAAGTTATAACATCCATTACGGGAGAGTATGTCTCTTCGTAGTCAATTCCAGGGCATTGTGAGAAACCTTGCGCCACAAAGCGAGCTTTATATCTTAATACCTCATTCTTCTCATTTCGCTTTCTAACAAAGACTCATTTATGTCCCACAGGTTTTACACTTGGTGATGTTATCACTATCGGGCCAAATACCTGTCTTTTTGTTAGTGAATCTAATTCAACCTGGATTGTTTCTCTCAATTTGGGCCAATCTGCTCTCTGTTGACATTCTTCAACAGAGTGAGGTTCGATATCATCATGTTCTATGATTTCATATGCAACTGAGAATGCAAATGCATCATCAAGGATCATAGATTCTCTATCCAGTATCTCATGTACGCTAGCATAATTCATTGAGATCTCTTTATTCGCTGTACTTGGATCAACCGTTGGAATTCTCTCTAAATTGGTTGTCTCACGGACATAACTGTAGTCAGGAATAATTTCATGAGTTGGATTTTGAGTGCTGATGATTAATGGATTAGGTTGTGCCAAACACTCCTTTTTTCTAGGGTGAGTATCCATCGAACTTACAAGTCTTCCCCTCTTTCTTTGGGGAGCCGCGGCCTCAGCCACCACACGTCCACCAAGTGTGGTAGTGATACTACCTCCTATATTAGGAGCAGTGGCCTCACATCCTCTTTGTGAGATGTCTATCCTTGCAGACACATTTGCAGCAGGTATACGTGATCTTGTCACTTTATCAAGGTCAGTAAACGTATCAGGCATCGAATCTTCCACGTTTCCAAGCTTTATAATTCTCTGAACTTCACTATCAGCTAGTGTAGAGCGGGGATCAAGATGAGACATAGTGGGGACACACCACGACAATTCTTGTCGTTGTTGTGGAACATTGTTGGTCATTCCTCTCCCTAACGACGATAAAGTTGTCTAATCAAAGTGACAATCCATAAATCGTGCGGTAAAGAGATCGCCTGTCAAGGGTTCTATATAGCGGATTATAGTTGGAGACACATATTCAACATATACACCTATTCGTCTCTGATGACCCATTTTTTCTCGTAATGGTGGCACGATAGGCACATAAACTGCACAACCAAAAATGCGTAGATGTGATAGATTCGGCTCATATCCAGTAACCAACTGGTACGCAGAAAATTGTTGTCTAGCAGCAGGTCTAAAACGAATAAGCATGACTGCATGTAATATCGCATAAGCCCAAGCAGAAGTATGAAGATTGGTGTGTATGGCCAAAGCTCGTCTAACCATTTGAAGTCTTTTAATGGCGGCTTCTGCAAGACCGTTTTGGGTATGTACATGGGGAACTGAATGCTCAACATCAATCCCAATGGACATGCAGTAATCATCAAATGTTTGCGATGTAAACTCCCTAGTATTGTCAAGATGTATTGACTTAAAAGGATGATCTAGGTGGTGAGCCCTTAAGCGAATAATTTGTGCCATAAGTTTAGAATATGCAACATTTCTTGTGGATAAAAGTGCGACATGTGACCAGCGTGTCAAAGCATCCACCAATACCATGAAATATCTAAATGGCCCGCATGATGGGTGGATAGGTCCACAAATATCACCTTGGATACGTTGTAAGAATGAAATGTTTTCTTTAGTGTCTAGCAAAGGACGGTCTCGATCCCACTTTGGCTAAAGAACAGGCTTTGCAGAATGAGCGATGAGCATCTGATATAACCAATGAGGATGTTGGTTCAAGCTCAAAATCACCATTGACTAGGGAAACATTATATGGGACTAAAGCGCACTGTTGGCGTTATTTCTTTTCCGCTGGGGGATTGTGGCGGTGCCAATATCTAACTGACGATTCTTGCTTCCTTTTATTTGAAAGAAGGGATGTCCATTTGAGTTTTTTAAAATACGGATCATCATATCACGACCTGGATGTCCCAGTCTGTCATGTCAAAGCCTATATGTGTCTGAATCCCATAAGTCATTTTTTATGACATGGTTAGATTTAACAACTCGAATGGTTGTTATACATAGTCCATTTGGCTGATACATTAATTTTTCTAACATTCGGTTTCTTCTAGAATCATTAGAAGTAATGCATAAGTATTCAATTCTATTCTCACAATGCGTATTTGTATGGAGTCTGTTGGCTCGGATGTCTCTACTACTTAAAAGGGTTCTTGGGGCCCTTTGAGCATAGAGAGCATCATTGATGGTGAGGATAGTGCCATTTGGCAACATAAATTGGGCTTTACCACGCCCTTGGATCAATTTCGTAGATCCTCCCATCATTGTGGTTAAAGATATTCGACAAGGCATAAAGTCGATAAAGAGTTGTCTATGACGAAGCATAGTATGTGTGGTTCCACTATCGATGAGACATTCAAGTTCTCTAGGAAACATACCTACAAAAAGAAAATTTTGGTTTTAGAAAATTATTTTCTGGCCTTTGTACACTCAAACAGACATAACTTTGTCTATAAAATAGATATTGATAAATCGGATATAGTTCTGGAAACTAAACATCTGTAGTTTTCCAATCATATAAAATCTATTATATGTTTCGTTCTGGTTTGTTGCCAGTAGTTTGTCAAAGTCGACTGATTTACACAGTCAAATTTTGGTTTTGCACTTATTGCGTTTTGTAATGATTTTCGAGGATTCAATCACTTTGTTGATCCTGAAAACAGTATATGAAGGACTTTGCTAGCATTTATTCATCCATAATGGTTTGGGTAGCTCTTTTCACTCATAACCAGGCTAGGAGAAATTGATGTAGGTGGGGCATAACCCGCTCAAGTACACTATTATCAAAAGTCTCATTTTTTAGACATTATGAGCTACTAAGGTGAGTCCTAGTATAAAATAGGTTCATAAATACTACAAATTAATTACCATAGATATAATATAATCAAGCTTGTTTACAAACAAATGCCTTTATTGATAATGCCAACGAAATATAACAAAGTTGATAATCCAGAAAGAAATTGACTAAACATTGTCAAACTTTAGGCACAAACGCTTTTTATTCTTGGAATTTTAAATAAAAAAACTCTAATCAAAATCCGGCGTCTCATCAATTGAATATCTGCCAATTTTGAAGTTTGTTATGTTGAGATTAGTATTAGGTACATCTCCACCTTCTATTTCATTGTTGTAAGCTTCTAGGTCAAGCTTCTCACGGTATGCTTTATATTGATCAACAAGTCCCTTGCTAGCTTTACAATGCTTGTACCAATGGTTATTTGATCCACATCTGTTGCAATTACCACGTTTTTCTCTCTTGTCTCGAGTTTCATAAGCCTGAGCCTTGTCTTTATTAGCATAGGTGGCTCGGCCATTTTGGTAACTTGGGCCTCCATAGCCTCCTCGGCCTCTTTGGCTTCCTCCTCTCTGTCGGCCTCCATGACCTTCACGCGATGCGTGTTCCTTCTTAAAGTGGTTTTGGGGACCAAGACGTCCTTCCTATCTTCCTTTTCCAGTAGGGTTCCACTCCTTACGCTTCCCCTTTGAAATGCTTGCATAGTTTGCTTCGAGAATCTTCTTTGTCTCAATTGGCCTTGAACTATTGTTCACAAGTATGCTATCATGCTTTTCTGCAATAGACATAATCCGAATTAGCTGATTAAAACTTGTGATATTACCGGTTCTAACCTCATTACGGTACTAATGTGTAAGAATCCTTGCAGGAACCGGGAAGGTGGAGAGGGTTTTCTCGAGCATTTCAGAGTTGAAATCTGCAACAGTTTTGAAGTCTTGGAACCTAATGTTGTTCCATTTCTCTTTCAGATCTGAAAGCAAGGTGTCTGCAACATTACCAAAGCGATCTTCAAGTGCAAGCCATAGAGCTCTAGCTAGGATCCTAGACATTCATATACTGTCATTGTAGTGTCGGATCCAAATGGCATCTCATAATGAAGACAGCTTGTGCCTTCATGGTTGATGTCGGTTGATTAATAAGGTCTTCATTGAGTGGTTGGATAGTGGTGATGATAGCCTTAGCGGTCAATGCGTTTTCCATATCTGTCACCCATCGGTGATACTCAATGCCTTGTGGGTCCAATTTCCCATAATCGAGCTTGGTTTCAGACATCCTGAAATAAAACAGAAGATGTATTAGTTTTGTAGTCTAAAAGACATCCACGACAACTATAAAATTTTCAAGATTAATATCTGGATTAGACCTTTGCATATATGGTCTACGAACTCTTGTGGTTCGTTTTTATCGATGCATTTACTAACTATTTTGTCCGAATCGATATTGAATTCTCTTTATTCACATAAATTTCATTGTCCATTTAGGAACATAGTTCCATAATTCTCAAAATAGTAGAAGGGTAAGGAATCTCCGAATTTCCCGGGTAAAAAGGAGTAGGTTATTTTAATTAAAATTGCATAAAGCATCAACTTTAATAATAAAATTACCTTTTTCTTCTTCTTTTTTGTAACCGGGTCGGGTCGGGTTGGAGGATATGGTAGAGTCGGGTCGGACCTATTTGCTTCCGGGTCAGGTCGCCCTGTTGATTTTCGGGTCGAGTCGGCTTGTTGGTTTCAGGGTCAGGTCTGTAACAAAAACCGAGCGTGACGAGCTGCGACGCGGAGGCGCAGAAAACCGCTCTGAGACTCCGATCGTAAGCTTGGAGAAGGTAGAGCAGGACTAGAGGAGGAGGCGGAGCACCCTTGACTGTGGAGGTGGAGGCGAAGGCAGGCTGTCGGAGCTGGGTTCTGGTCCGATCGAGGAGGCAGAGAAGGAGCTGTCTCGGGGCTGGACGTAACACGTTGGGGCAGTGCTGGATCGGAGGAGGAACCCTGATGGTACGCCTGGGTTCGTCGCGCCTGGTGGACGAGTTGTGACGCCGGGAGGAGAAGCTGCTGCTTGGCTCAGCTGCTATTCGGCTCGGCTTAAAATCTATTTGTAGTTTGTTATCAAAACTCAGAGGAGCAGTGTTGATAACGTGTTTCAGGAAAAATTATGTTGTATTCTATGAGAATGATTGAGCTCCTTTTATAGGAGATTACAGAGAGCTGTTACATGATTTCCTATTTATTCTGTGGTACAGGCCACCACTGCCAAATACGTCTAACCTGACTAAGTTTTACAAAAACTGAGTAAACATCTATAATACAGGAACATGGTATAATTTATTAATATCCTATAACACAATCTACTATTTATCGGTGGTTTGGGTGGAGGAAGTGTTCTACATAATCTTCCGGTACCGATCAAGTTATGGGTCTAATTAAAAAGCCTTCGAGGGAACCGTGTGATCACAATAGAAAAAAGAAACCTGAAAACTAGAAACCGTGCAGATCATGGTTGAAACTCAAAGGACCATTTGAATGGAGCTGCATGCCATTTAGGCCAAGTCCGCAAGTCTATCCTACTGATAGTACAATAACGGGGCATAAAAAGCTAGATCCAATTAACTCTCCAACAAAATAAGAACATACGTACTTACATAAGTGATAAGTACTTGTTGATTACTAATCTTGATTGCGTTTCCCTTTTCACTTTCATTGAGATTCGATTTTGCTTCTCATGCAAGCATCCATCACATAAGATTTCTCAACAGCAAGAACACCCACATCAAAATATTCACATGCAATGCTGTGATAATTAGCAATATCAACATATCGGCTCCCGGTAACAGTCCCAATACAGACTGAATCAAAGTAAGTAGTTCCAACAACACCCAAATCTCAGATTCAGTGATATATATCCGCAGGGGACGACTGCATGTCCTTCCTTCCCAATTCAAACATCATCAACATTACTAGAGTTCATTGTGGCCCTGGACATGGATTTAGCATCGGAAGCATTTCTAGTGGTACTGTTACTAATTTAAACATAAGAAACAAGACAAAGGCTCATCCATCTCAGCCTGGCAATGTTGCATATATTACATTTGAGCACATTGAAATGTGCAAGGTTGGCAATCCCATAGTCATTGATCAAAATTATTGCCCACATCGCGGATGTAGCGGAAAGGTACAGATTAAGCATGTTAAGTTTGATAGCAAATGCTATTATATATGTTGCTTAATCATGCATTAGTAATCTGTTTTGTTACTTGCAGGAATCCTCGCAAGTTCAGATTAACAATGTAAAATTTAATAACATTTGGGGAACTTCAAGCACAAAAACTTCAGTTACTTTCAACTGCAGCCAAATTAAACCTTGCTATGAGATACAGCGGAGAGACATCAACCTAAGTTTTGATGATGGTGGACCTGCGAATTCGTTGTGTTCATAAGTGGATGGCAAAGGTTATGGCAAACAAAATCCTCCTTCTAAAGACAAGACTACATGTATTCTCTTTACCTCTTATATATCATAACAGCATAAACCTTTTTCTTTATGTTAAACAACCTAATTGTGGTAGGAGATTATACCAAAGGGTTTAATAACATTGAGTATCACAAATTCACAGGAAATTCTTGTTCTTGGTTGCTGATGAAAAGGGAATTAAGCTAGCTAGAGTGACTGGATAAGCCAGGAAAATCACCATGCGTTACTTCATCTTCATGTGAACACTACATCTCAATTCCAGAGTTTCATATATCAAATTCAATACAAAAGACTTCATTTTCCGTTATCAATGGGATTTCCCAGGATTTACAACAGAAGGTAAAGGAAAATATTAGCTCACTGGTGATCTTACGGCTCAGTACTAGTGCTGATATCCTGTGTGTAGATATAATCTGTGTGAGCAACCATCGATCTTCTCATCAAACATTCCTGGCTTTTTAAGCCCTTACAAGCATCATCATCATTATCAATATCACTCGAGCTTGCTCCACTCTACATATTCAAAGAACAAATTAACATCATAACAAACTTAATTAATTACTACTAATATTGTGAATGTTATGAAAGTCGAAGAACGGAAAAATGACTTACAGATGATGAGGAGGATGTTATGGAAGTTGAAGAAGATGACAGAATGGGATCAGATAAAGGCAAACTGGGGGTTGCAGGCATTGGTCTGGCTTCGACCTTTGAAACTAGAAGTAAAACCAGAAGGAAGATACTAATAGGGCCAATATTTGTCATCGGTTCAATCTCAACTATCGAATCACAAGCTTAACATTTCAGAATAGCTCGGTTTGTCTGTGTTATATACTCAAATAGATCGAGTACTACTGGAATGGGTCAGTGTGATGAAGTAAAAGATTCTGATCCCATTGGACTTGGAAGAAGAGAGAGTACATGAATGAGCGTTGAAACTATTGTGAAGAAAGTCAAAACGGTGCCGTTACCCATTGAAGGGTCAATGCTCATCTTCTTTAATTATTTCCTGGGAAGAATCACCAATTTAAAGACATCATTGAGAAGCGTTTTTTTCTTCCTCGCATCAACTTCTTCTTTGTTTAGTTTTGTTGCTGTCTACTGGTACAATGCCAGAGCAAGTGTTAGGTCTGAAGTCACATACATGCATGTGGTGGACAACTGGTACTGCTGTTTGGACCTCTGGCTCGCCCATTTTATTACACGCACAAGCATGTAATGAAATGAACGATGGGCGGTGGGTTTCCGATTGTGATGCCCCTTCCTTTCGAGATTGTAGCTAGGCGGATGTTAGTCCACCCCGAATCCACTAGTTCATACAAACAATACAAAATTTTGAAGAATTTAATCAAGCTAGGTCTTTCAGCCATTTCGTCGAAGCCGCACCATGAACAAGAACAATTAAGACACCCAGGTTAGCACTAACATGATTAGAAACCCCTAAAGAGAAAACCTATAGATAAATCCAGCATATAAACTACATGAATCAAAGAGCTTTTGCGGGAAACATGAAGCCTCTTCTATGTACGTAAATTAAGAATTAGGAGGTGGTGCACGTACACGTGTCCCCTTTGTTTACTTGTTAGACTACAAAGATTATGGTACCGATGCTAAGCTCGTTGACTGTATATGTTTGGTGGCTTTGATCTTAGAAATATATCAGTTCTAGCTCTTAGGATTCCATTTGCCTCTTCATCAGTCTATCGGTCAGTTATCAAATCGTGGGTTAAAGAAACTTATTCTTTACGACGTACGAAATGTATACACTGTTGGATGAAAACTTAACGTCGAATATACACGTACATTTGATAAAATTCACACTAAAAAGTAAAAAAAAAGAGTATTTCAAGACCGATCTCATATACATTAATATAGTTTCTTGTCAAAGATAAGATTATCTCACTATTCGATGACAGAACTATTAAGGGGTGGATAGGGTTCCAGCCCTTCAATTGTTTCATAACACGGTTGCTTGCTGTGACCGAAATATCTACAGAGTAGACATTTTGAGTTTGCATATAAATTTGGTTTGTGAGATGATGGAATGATGATGTGGTTCTTGATTTGATATGCCATGAAAAATAAATTCAATTTGTTGAGATTAGAGATTTGAAATTCGAGATTTAAAATTTAGGATTTGAAATTTTGATATGATTATGGTACGCAGCGGAATATGAATACGAAATTCGGGTTTGTGACTCTGATACCAAGTAGAATAGCATAATTTGATATGATTTGGAATACTTCAATGTATTAGTCTTCTCCAGATATGAGGGTTTATATATAGAGATACAATCATAATGTTAATAGGAAAAATATAACCTACATCTACAATAAAAGTAAATAGTTACATAATATTCTACATGCGGTAATTGAGAAATCACCTATTAATTGTGGTACAATTACATATATTTATGTTATATTAATTTACATATAATTATGTTATAATTACATTCTAATTATGATATAATTGTCATGTAATGGTCTAATAATTGTTTATTTATTAGTATTTAGTGAAAAATATGATTCATGGATGCCTCCTCCTCTTTCACATGACAACTTTGCCTGGTTGTTATGTTCAACATATTATGATTTACACGCTATTCATGTCCACTCTCCATCATGATCTTATTCCCCGGCTCGACCTCTTTCAATTCATGAATCTTCGATATATACTTGTTCATTTCCAAGTTAAACACTTGAGCTAACCTTGGAGCTTACCATAACAGTAACAGTAATCATCATTATGTGATCGTAAAAACCAGGTTAATTAGTTAATGCATAATAAGCACACAACATATACCCGGGCCTGTGAGTAGTTGGATTGCCTGCAAACGAGTTTTTATTTTTAACGTTATAAACCATGCTTCAATGGAGTCGGTTTTGAACTCTACTACAGAATGTGCAAATATGATCACGGATACATAGTTAAAAAGTGGAATGAGCGACTTTGGGCCAGTTATATTTTTGTTACGAATATTAGTGGTTTGGGCCGCTTATCACTGTGCTGGGGTTTAACCGAATGGTACCAATGGGCTTAGTGGGCTAGCTTAGTAATTTTTTTCAGCTGCAATTGTTTTGTTTAAAGCTGCATGTCATCGAACATATGGGCCCAATATGGGCTAAAGATTTTACTTTTTAAATTTCTGGTTGTAAACCAAGAATCCAGTACTGATCATGCAGCCTTTGGGATATAAATATAATAGCGCCAAAACAACTTGCTCTCTTATCCTCCAAAAGTCCAAAACTTCACAACTATCTTCAAAGTTATCTCCAATCTTCAATGGCACTTGCAAATCCTGCATTCAAATTCATGTTCACCAACTGAACTGAATTACCATGGCATTATCTCCAACTCCCATCTCTGCACTTTCTTCCACCAACCCAACACTGCCCAAAAGGCCTTCCTCACCTTTTACCACTGCCAATCCAAAAGGCATACCCAAAGACCTCTGCTTTAACCATGATGGTACAGCCACAAAGAAGCTTCTGGTAAGCTGTTAATCTGAAGCTCACATCTGGGATTTGCTTGACATTATGTTTGATTGGGTTGGTAAATTTGGTGGTTCAGGCAGGGGTGAGCATGGTGGCAGAGCTGGTAGGGGTTACATTGGGTCCAAAGGGAAGAAATGTGGTGCTGCAGAATAAATATGGACCTCCCAAGATTGTCAATGATGGTGAAACTGTTCTCAAAGAGGTAATACAGAATAAGTATTACTGCATACAGCTTTGATCTTGTTTGGTTCACATACATTATGACTGTCCACATCAAATTTCTAAAGTTGGTTCTTTTGTATTACTCTTAACAGTTTCTAGGATTTTATTAGTTGATCATCACTGCCCAAATAGATACTGCAGTTGGTTTATTCCTCAGTAGCTTAATATGACTAATCAAATTGTATAACTGATTCATTGAGATTTTTTCAGTAAACAATACTAAGAGAAGAAGATGTATTTATCTTCACTTATATCTTCTTTTGTTCATAAGATCGAATTGGAGGACTCTGTGGAGAATGTCGGAGTTAAACTGGTGAGGCAAGCTGGTGCAAAAACAAATGACCTGGCTGGAGATGGTTCCACTACAGCTGTCATTCTTGCTCATGGTTTAATTACTGAAGGTGTGAAGGTATGAGTAATCTAATGTGACATTGTCATCCACAGCTCTACCAGACTCAGTAGAAACTAGTATATGAGGTAACATGTAGGCAGGCTTCCAATACAATACTGGCTTTTGAACCCTGTCACACCTAATCAGTTAATTTGTTCTTGTTCAAGATTCAAGTCTATAAGCAATTAAGCATACAGAGACTTGTCATGTAGATTGTGAAGTGTCTCACTTTTTTGTCAAATTTATTTCACACTATGACTAGTTTTCTTCATTCTTCAACATGTCTCCTACTTCAATGTTAGTTGATCAGTGTTATAATATTCTTTGGAAATTTTGTGGTATCACACATGAACTTTCTTCTAGGTTACTGCAGCTGGTATGAATCCCATTCAAATTGCTCGTGGGATCGAGAAGACTGCAGTCGCCCTCGTTTCTGAACTCAAATTGATGTCCAGAGAGGTACACTTTTTTTTCCTTCTAATCTTTTGGAAGTGCTAAGGCCATGGCATCACATTATTTGCAGTCATGGAAAATGAAATTTCATCTAACAGCTTCCCACATATTTCATTATGCAGATTGAGGATCATGAACTTGCAGATGTTGCTGCAGTTAGTGCAGGCAATGATTATACAGTGGGGAACATGATTTGCAATGCTCTTTGTCAAGTAGGAAAGAAAGGTGTAGTTTCTATTGAGAAAGGGAAGTCTACAGAGAACACTCTTCAAATTGTAGAAGGAATGCAGTTTGATCGTGGATACTTATCGCCTTACTTTGTCACTGATCGACAAAAAATGATAGTGGAATTTCAAGAGTGTAAGGTAAGAACTGTAGGTTATATATAGGCTGATATGTTTTCCTATGAAGTCACTGGAGGCCATGAAATTATTTGGTTGCAGTTGCTTTTGGTTGACAAAAAGATCACACACCCGGAGGAGCTGTTTAAGATATTGGATAATGCAGTGAAAGAGAAGTATCCAGTAGTGATAGTTGCTGAGGGGATTGAACAGGAAGCTTTAACTCCAGTGATAAGAAACAAGCTCAGAGGTGCACTGAAGGCAGTTGCCATTAAGGCGCCTGCCTTTGGTGAGCGCAAAAGCCACTACTTAGACGACATTGCCATTTTGACTGGAGGTAGTAGGTTTCTATAGTCCCAATATATGTTCATTACATTTCTTTACAATCTTCTTATTTCATGGTTTATGTTAAATGCAGCAACAGTAGTAAGAGAAGAGATGGGAATGATCTTACATAAGACTGGCCCGGAGGTATTGGGAGCTGCCACTAAGGTTGTGATAACTAAGGACTCTACACTGATAGTTACCGATGGAAGCACTCGAGAAGCTGTTGACAAGAGGGTTTCTCAGATACAAAGGCTTGTTGAGGTAAATTTAACATCCATTATTCCTCTTTTCTATTCATCAAGAGTAGAAGGTATTGTACATATTTTACTGTTTTCTCTCAAAAGTAGGGGTGTGTGACATAACTTATCATTGTTTCGCAGAACACAAAAGAAGAATTTCAAAAGAAGATATTAAATGAAAGAATAGGAAGATTATCAGGGGGGATTGCTATTCTGCAGGTAACCATAAGTTTTTTGCACTCAGCATCATTTTAAACTGAATGTCAAGACACTGACTTCCTTTGAAGCTGACGCAATGTGGTTCCAATAATCAAATTATAGGTAGGTGCACAAACACAAGTTGAGTTGAAGGATAAACAACTTAGAATTGAAGATGCCTTGAATGCAACCAAGGTAGTTTCTTCCAGTTCTTTGATTTAGAAGAATTTAAATGTGCATCGCTACTGTTTGGTTCTAACTTGGAATATAATAAAGGCAGCAATTGAGGAAGGTGTTGTAGTTGGTGGTGGCTGCTGCCTTTTGAGGCTCTCTAAAAAGGTGGATGCCATCAAAGAACTGTTGGATAATAAAGAACAGAAGGTAGCATTCCTCTCCCATATTTTGGATGTTTGATTCAGGGCCTTAAAGTTAGAAGATATTCATTTTCTTGGCAGAATTCTAATTTTATATCACCTCAGTTCGCATAAGCACGGTTTACTTGTCTCCACTAATGCTTCTCGCAACCATTGTGATATTTTATCTTCCCTTGCGCAGATTGGAGCAGAAATCTTCAAGAAAGCTCTAAGCTATCCTGCAAAACTGATAGCTAAAAATGCAGGTGTAAATGGCAGTGTTGTAGTAGAGAAGGTCTCTGCATGTTAATGATCTTAAATTGTAATCGTGCATTAAATGCATCTCGGCTTTGGAATCAGATATCATAGAATCCAATCATCTGCCACGTTTTGAGGCTAGTTGAGTTTTGCAGGTTCTATCAAATGCTGATATGGGGTATGGATATAATGCTGCAAAAGACTGTTATGAAGACCTGATGAAAGCTGGGATTATGGATCCAACAAAAGTACATTTCCTTTTCTACTGCCTAATAGTTTCAAAAGTCAAGTGCATGAGTTATGTAACTTATGTTTATGTGGATTGTTATACTAATGCATGTTAAAGCTGCTATCAAAACTTGGACAGGTAGTTAGATGTTGCTTGGAGCATGCAGCATCAGTCGCGAAAACTTTTCTGTTGTCTGATGCTGTTGTAGTTGAGATTAAGGAATCGAACCCCATTCCAAGAAGAATGCCGAGGCAAAAGCCAAAGCCACCTCTTCCTCCCATGCCACAAATGCCGCAAATGTCACGCATGCCATCAATGCCACCAACGTCCATGCCAACCTCAGGTAATTGGAGTTCCAATCCTGCTGCTCTTTGTTATATTATGGTTGTTGAATTCCAAATCCTTGATCTTTCAGGTGCTCGAGCATTCGGTTCCAAGTATGGAAGATGAAACACAATTAGTGATTCACCCCTGATTGATTCAACCAAAGTTACAGAACCCTGCTTCCTTCTATTTAACCAAAGTTGAAGGGGCCAGTCATGAAACCACAGATCTTCATACACCAGCTCCTTCATATCAAGTGCATTGTTAACAAAACCACATCAACTGAAGTATGCATTTGGGGAAAGAGAGTGATAGGGAGTGCAGCAAGAGAAGGCCCTTGCCCACTACTAGTTAGTAGAATTAGGTTTTTTTGTGAAAATTCTTGTATAAAATAAGATGTAAGTGAATCAAGTATTTATTAAAATTTTTACATGACCGTTTTTTTATGAGATATGTAATTAACACATACTAGTGAAAAAGTTGAATCAGATACGTAATAAAACTATTTCTTATCCATAATCAAATGCCTCATTTTCTTCCCATATGATCCCATTCAGAGTTTTTAAGACTCCCAATCATCAATTCATCATAAACATCCAAACCCTTGTTACATGCCCCAACATGATGGACTCTCATCATGTTTGCTCCGCCTCCTCATCCTCATCAAACTGTGCACCTCTGTTTTGGTTTCATCAACCTCTATTTGCAGGGACAGGAAGACACGTGGCGAGAGAACCATAAAGCACACTCCCAAAAAGTGAGAAAGCCTCGCTTCCTCAGACCCCAAAATGTCTCTTCCTTTTGTTTGTTCTTTCCCTTGTTCTCTTCATATCTTTAGACACCGAACCTTCATTTCCTTCGCTTACAAGCTTAGATCAGAAAACCCAATTTCAATTGTCTGAAAAACACAAAACTAAATGTTCAACACCATGTGGATGATGGGTTTGAGCATCCAGGGCATCTTGGATTTGTTTGTGGCAGGTGTTTCTCTCATGATTGGTCTCTGCGCTTTTGCCTTCATTGCTTCTGTTCTATGCTCTGCCGCCTTCATGTTCAGCGTCAAGGCTGCATCTTAATCCTGGTAAATTACCCCAATTTTTCAGATTCAACCATCTTTATTCTTACCTTCAATTACTGTAATCTTTACAAATCAAGATCAAACCTTTTGTTTGATCCATGAAATTCCAGGGTAACCCTTTTACATGATTCAGTATTTAATCCTGTTTTACCTGGATTATACAAAACTGCAGGACTGACATGGTTTGGAATCAGAAATAAAGCTGTGATTGAGCTAGCTCTAACTGGGGTTTTGTTCATGTTGTATCAATGTATCCATACATTTACCACTAGAGAAAAGGGTAAATTTTCCCAGTCTTTACTATGATACAAAAACACAAAGATGTAATCGATATTTGCAATTAAATTAAGCGAGGAGTTGGTTTTAGTTGTATCACTTTAGCATCCCCAAATTTAAATTCCTAGTTCCGGTCATGAGTATCACTAGTCTTATTTTTGAAAATTCCAGCTCCCTAAGTTGAGTACAATCTTTTGTTTTTCTTCTAACTTCTGGGATAAAAAGACATAAGTACTATGGTGGTCTCCACTATGAGAGGGACGAGCCAAAGGAGCCTCTATGGCCCTTAAAAGATAGCCAGGTATTGAGTAGCAAATATAGAAACACCTATATGGTATAGTACTCCTTCCCTTGTGATCAAAGCTGGCAATGGCAAGTGAAAACAAACTACAGTACTGTACTACTATTAGCATATGAATCACACAAACCAGCCACTAATATTTGACATAATTAAACCAACATTAACTCCCAGTTAATTTCAGAAGGCCAGAATGTAAACACAGACCATCTCTATGGATATTGATTTGCTTAATAAATTTTGACAGAAACATGACAAGTTGATGAAGCTCCTGATCTTACCTTTGCTGCAGTTGAACTTGTTCAAATGTGACTGCCAGCACTATCTGCCTTGTGCTGCAATATTTCCTCTTCAACTCTCTCTCCTTTGGTCACTGTAAATATCATTCTTCTTCTTCTTCTTCTGGCCAGAGGAGGCATCTGAAGCCATGGAATCATCACTCTCTTCACCGTCTTCTTTGTGCTCAACAATCACCTTACTTCCTTTGATTGTATTATGGCTTCTGGAATAAACACCATCTCAATGGAGGAGGCCATGTAC
Source organism: Comarum palustre (assembly GCA_951800085.1). Classification (NCBI taxonomy): domain Eukaryota; kingdom Viridiplantae; phylum Streptophyta; class Magnoliopsida; order Rosales; family Rosaceae; genus Comarum; species Comarum palustre. Next base: position 23,766,641 of record OX637577.1, on the reverse strand, counting down.
ATTGTCCATCCAGACTCACCACTGCCACTCCACTCCTCAGCACCAACAACTTGGGAAGACTCCATTATTGTAACTTCAAGTGAGTTATCTATATATATCCAAATGTTTTCAAAGAAAAAGATCTAATGCTGTAAATGCAAATTCTCTTAAAGACTGATGATATGCATTTATATCTGTTTCTTCATGAAAAGGACAAAGGATGCCATCTGAGTTGCAGTGCGTTTGACAGCCTTCATAATTGACTTGCCAGGAGGCCCTAGATGCAAGTCACCACCTGGCCAACCTATCACCATAATCTTCATTGTTCAACTGAGTGACTTGAATCCCAACAGGACAGTTTACCTTTTAGTGGTAAAAAAAAGATTCAACCTTTATAAACCTATGTATGATACAACTTGTCCTCTGATCTTTGTCCCAATTCACCAGCAAAAATACAAGTTTTACCTTTCTGTATAGTTCATAACACAGATGGGAGGGACCTTTGCTTCTCTGTATAGTTCATCAAGATTCAAGAAAGAGGAGCCTTTCTCACTACATTTGTGTTTCCATTGGGTTGAATTCCAACAGAAAGGACAGGATGAAGTGGGTGAAAAGGTCATCAATTCTTGCAATTGCTGATTTTAATTTGCACAACAATCAAGTTTTACATTTGTCCTTTCTAGCAACTTATTACCTTTGTGCAAAACAATGTATGCATTAAAACTTGTATTAATTTTGATAAGCTGATGTTGGATTCATGGAAATGTCTCCACTTTTTGGCAACATTCTGTGCATTGAAAAAGGAATGAGTAGAGGGAGGAGGAAACACATGGTTATGATCTGCTGGCTTAAATAGATTCATTCACACATTCTCTATCAATTATCAACTCATCAATGTGTCTTGCATACAACCAGACATGTAAATGTTCCACACTTCCTCTCTACTTATGTGATGATGGTTGTTCTGCCCTGAAACCAGCAACACTGAGATTGTCAAGACCACAATAAATGCAGGCACTAAACTTGTAATATTGGCTTCCCTTTCCCTTCCACAGAGTGCATATCACAAAATCTAAAGCTTTCACAATCACAAAATGCCTCCCAAGTGAATATAGTTCATACATAAATTCCAGCCCACCGCCACGTGGCGCCCTCCAAGTAAATCTTCGACTCAGATAGGGAACCATCCTAATCCACTGCCCCGGCCAGTCCCCAAGGGGCAATTTCGTCAATCCACACACAAACTTTCTGCATTGTTATTATAAAAATAAAAAAATGTTTCCTCAAATCAGAGGGGGTGGTCTTTGGTCTCGTGTGTTTGAGCTGATGAACAGAAACGAAATCGAGCTGCATGTCTTGGGTTGTCTCTGAATCTTATCCAAAGCTTAAGACTTTGTTTGGTTTCAAGTGAAAACCGGAGATGGGTTTGAGTCAGTTCTTGAGTTCAGTCGATTGGGAGCAAGAAGCTTACCCACAATACCAAGACTTTGCTGTTCTTCCTTTCTTCGTTTTGTTCTTCCCCATCGTCAGATTTCTTCTTGACCAGTTCGTCTTTGAGGTACTCTATCTCAGCATGTATTATTTTTTTTCATTTATTTTTGGTGTTACTTGAGATTGTTAGATCGTTGTGGGTTAGTGTTCAGTTATGTAATGCGAAGTATTTGATGGGTTGCTGCTGGGAGTGTGTTAGCTGATATGTCCTGATCAAAGTAGTCAACTTTATATGGTGGGAAGTTGAAGAAAAAGCTATCATTTTTTATTTTTATTGTTTACCACAAAGAAGAAAAAGGTAAAAGCTTTACTGAGAGTAACTTCACTCTTACTAAAAGGAAGTTTTGTTGAGCTTTATGGACTTTCAGATGCATTGATTGTTGGATCTCTTATCGTGAAGTTTCTTGATGAACTAATGATTAACCAAGAGAACTATTTGTTTTATGTTTGGAGTTTTTAATTAAGAAGCAATGTCGAAAATGATTTTTGGTTTTAGCTATGCAGACCACTTTTTTCAATTTGAGATGGAAATTTAGCAAGTTAGCATTGTGAACCTCAAAAGATTGGAAATTAGCTTGATTGTGATGAAATGTGACCTGTCTTCTCACACAGCTCTGAATGTTACTTCATTGTCAGTTAGTATAGATACTTTCATGTTTGAAAGTACAGAGCTGCTTGTTAGTAAAGATGAGGGGGAATAACTAGAGTGGAGTGGTTTGTTCAAGGGAAATTTTAAAATATTTGGCACAGCTAGCCTCATTATCCATTTATTTTCAATTAAAATCTTTATTTGTTTCTGTTCATCTCTTATCACATACTAAGATGTGTATTCTTAATCCAGAAATCTGATTGGTAATGTTTTTCTCTTTCTTGTAATATTTGTTAGTTTGGTCTAAATTGAAGTGCATATTGCAGAAATTGGGGAAACAGATAATATTTGGAAAGGGGCATCGGCTACCGGATGTTAAAACTGATGACCAAAAGAGGAAGATTAGAAAATTCAAGGAATCAGCATGGAAGTGCATCTACTTTCTTTCAGCGGAGGTTCTAGCTCTTTCTGTAACTTATGATGAGCCTTGGTTTACTAATACAAAGTACTTTTGGGTAGGGCCAGGAGATCAGATTTGGCCTGACCAGAAGACAAAGTAAGATTTTAATTTTATATATCGAATGGATGTACAACTTTGTTTGTTTTCTTGAGGCATTCACATCTGATGCAATTGACACTATTTTATTGAATCATAGTTTGAATTATATTTCAAAAGTTGGGGTTTGTCAAATTCTATAAATGACTTCTTATGAATTTCAGGTTGAAATTGAAGTGGGTATATATGTATTGTGCTGGATTTTACACATACTCCATATTTGCTTTGATTTTCTGGGAAACAAGGCGTTCCGACTTTGGAGTTTCAATGGGCCATCATGTAGCAACTGTCATTCTCATTGTGCTGTCTTACATTTTCAGGTATGTTCTGATGGATTATGTAGCTTTCTCATGTTCTATTTGTCACAAAACCAAGCCAGCAAGAAAGGTATGCTGGAGGGCTTCCTCTGTGGTCTTTAATTTATTAGGTGTTTCATCCCTCAGTGCATGTATTACCCTCAAGCTTAAAATGTGGTTTAATTAAGATAAGTATCTGTGTCTTGCAGATTTTCCCGTGTAGGCTCAGTGGTTTTAGCTCTTCATGATGCGAGTGACGTGTTTCTGGAGGTAGGGAAGATGTCCAAATATGGTGGTGCTGAAGGGATTGCTAGTTTTTCATTTATTCTTTTTGTATTGTCTTGGATCCTACTGCGTCTCATATACTATCCATTCTGGATCCTTTGGAGCACAAGGTTTGTTTAAGTTGTTTCATTACTTACATTGAACTTGCTTAATTTTCATCGGTGACATATATCAGCTGGCAAATGTGATATAAAAGACACTTTCATCTTTTGGAATTTTATTGGAATAACTCGCAATAATGAAGCACTGGTCTCTTTGCTCGTTGTTTCTATTTTATGTTGGTCTGAAATCTGAATAGAGGTATCAAACTCCAGAAAAATGTTGCATTTCAAACTTTCCATGCATGCTTAGTGATGATAAATTTAAATCCTCCAAATTCTCTGTGGATCAATGTTCTGAATTTATTTGTGTGTAGAAGAAATTATAGATGATGACAAATCATCATAAGCAGTTGCATATTCCCTTGGATAAAATACAAGCGTATATTGTTACATGTCATTTCATATGAGAAAGAAGTTTATATTAAGATATTCTATTCTTTTTCTTTCTGGCAGCTATGAAGTTATCCTGACATTGGACAAGGAAAAGCATGCTGTAGAGGGACCAATATATTACTATGTATTCAATACTCTTCTATACTGCTTGCTTGTTCTTCACATTTTCTGGTGGGTGTTGATTTACCGTATGCTTGTTAAACAAATTCAAGCAAGAGGCCAGCTAAGTGATGATGTTCGATCAGGTAAGGGACATGTCTCCCCGACCATTTTTAATTTACAGTCGCACAAACTTGCATCATCAATAAAATTTGAAATGCAGTTGACTTCCAGTGGCAAGATTATATGGGGATGGAGGGATTTAAGAAATAATTATGGAGATTAATGGGATGTGATGGATGGATAAATTTTATTAAGGACCCTTGACTAATATTGTGACATCTGCTTTATTTCTTTGGCTGAAGCAGCAAGGGGTTGTCTTTTTCTGAACTAAACTACATCTTATCAAAACTAGCCCATAGTTTGAATTGGTTTAGGAATATTTTTGCACGTCACTCTTGATTTATTATTGGAAAATGTCATTTTCTTTTCTTGAATGACAGTTAAACCGGTTGTCAAATGGATTTTAGCTTCCGAGTAAAATCAGCAAATGCATTCATGGTTCTACGGATTAGATTATAGGCTAGGCATCATTCAACAGAACATGGCCTTCAGTTATGCGTCCTATAATTCTGTAGTATGATGTTTGCTCTGTCCATTTCCTATGCAGATTCTGAAGCTGAAGAAGATGATCACCAAGATTGACCATGAAATAGAACTTTAGAGCCACAGTATCACCCTCTCTCCAACATTGGAGCATTCATTGGGTTTCCCCAAGAAAGAAACCACAATCTCACTTGTACTTATTTTGAACACTGATCTCATCTCACGGCGTGGTGGTTTCAGCGGAGTCACGAACATCCTATTTTACTTGCACCATAAACATTAGAGGCCGCTGTTTCTGAATTTAGTGAACACGGCGGCCTCAAATGCTCTTCTTTTCACTATTCCCTTCTGCTAGTTAGACTTGAGAAAAGGCTGTTTCATGAGATATGAATCCTGCAGATGAGGAACATCTTTCATTTCACACATTTGTTGTATTACTTTGATAGTGAAATGGAGCAGAAGTTTCATTCTTTAACTGAGCTTCCAGTTAAAAGGGTATATTGTTTTCTTCCAATTTAGCTCGGAATCTAAATTAGGTCGTTATGTTAGTTACTATTTATGATGTGTTGCTAATCCGACGGCTTTCAATCTTCCGATGAGTCTGAAGCCGTCAGATCATTTCTTCTCCAAAAGAGAAATAAAAACAATAAAAAACGACGCCGTTTGTACTATATTCTCAATTTCTCACTCCATTACTGGAGCTCTTCGTCTTCTTCCTCAAATCTTAGGGTTTCTCTGCTCGACTAAACAATGGAAGACGTTTTGACGGAGAATCCGCCGCCGTCTCGATTCTTCCAGGAAGATCTGAACAACTTCACATCTCCGTCACCGCCGCTTCCCTCTCCTTTCCTCGTTTTCCCAACCACCACCGCCGACCTCAGCCTCCGCCCCTCTCTCCTCATCATCGCCATCTCCTCCCCCGCCGTCCACCTCTTCCACACCGCCGCCTCCAAAACCCTCATCGGAACCCTAGTCCTCCCGGAAACCTCCTTCGCCGGAAACTCCGTCCATCCCTCTCCCAAGGACAACTCCTGCAACCTCTACTCCCTCGACGGCAACAACCAGACTCTCCTCGTCTCCGTCCAGCTCCCCGTCGCCGCCGATCGGTGCCACGCCGTCGCGAAGCTTCTGGTTTCCGATCAGATCGTCCCGGAGAGAGTTCTGATTCTGGATTCGGTTCAGAACCGTAACTTCCGGGGGAAGCTTTCGAGAGATGAGGCGCTGGTTTTCAAGCTCGAAACGACGTCGGAGAGGAAATCGAAGTCGGTGCTCTTGAACTTGAAGTATTTGCCGTCGGCGAGTGTGGTGGATGGTTTAGGTGCTGCTCTGTTGGCGAGGTGTGAAATCAAGAATATAAAAGCGGTGCTTTGTGTGGCGTGGCCGGAGTTTGGTGCCGGTGTGGTGGAGCTGATCAAGTCCAGGGTTTTGAATGCTCTTGATTTGGGGATGAGCTTCGAGTGTGATGGTGATGATTATGGAGGTTTGACACAGGATAAGGATCCTTTCGACTCGGATTTGTATTCGTGATGTAAAAGGCAAGATTTTTCGAGTTTGATTTCACTTGAATGCTTGGAGATTTGAATTGTGTTTTCAAATTTTGGTCTTAGTTCCATTTCTAGTGTGCTGTTGCTTGTGTGACTCGATTATATTTAAGCCATATTTGCTGCTGCACTGTGTTACGATTAGTTACATTGACATAGTAGGATGAAACAAGAAACCAGCTGCTTAGCAGAGAAATGATCAGGGAGTGTAGCTAGGAAGGCCTTTGGTGTTTTTGTCAAGCAGAAGCCGATATGGCTTTGCTGAATGTAGCGCGTTACGGTGTAGTGCTGGTTAATGCCATGTTCATGGCAACTTGAACTGATTGGCTTTGGCAGCAGATCTTAGCTTGCAGGTGGTTAGCTGGAGCTGCATTATGCTTGTTGAGACCAATATATTGATGTTTGAGTGCAGGCATGATAAGGCTTAATCGTCTGATGCTATTATTGTTTTCTTGAATCGATTCAATCTGGATGTGAACCATTATAGTAGATTCTAGTGTTAGGTTTATATGCATAGAAAAGCAAGAATGCTGCATTCTTGTTTGTGAAGAAAAAGTGATGCTGATGGCATGGCATGCTGCGGCAGACGGGGTAGGATTCAATTTTCTTAACCAAAACCTTTTTTGACAAGAAATTTTTTTACTGCCAAATCGGATGAGATCGCAATCCAACTAACCAAGTCTCAATCCAAATGACAATGAGACAAATGATAGAGCATCACAATTTAACTTTTCATACAACGTTAGATTAGAGAAGCCTTTGCTCCTTTCATAGCATCTTTCTGGAACTGGTTTTGATTTACTGTTAAAGATCAGAGGAGAAAGTGTAGCTTCTAAAGGTTAAAGGCTAACATTAGTTGTTATTAGCTTTGTTTGGTGGCTGGCTTAGTCTTCTAATTATTACTAAACAGCTGAAAGTGGGAAAGACTCGTCTATTTAACTCTGTTGTGCTATTGGGAACACTTGGTTTGGGAAAACCTACCCACCAGGGCAGTAGTAGTTGCATCTTCTATTGACTACAGACTTCTTTATTTCCAGTACTCTAAGTACCAAGTAAAACTTACTTATTATATATATATATATATATATATATATACAGTCCGGATCAGGAGCGGAAGTCCGTTCCTAAGGCTTAGGAACGGATTTCATCATTTTGACCCACTTCCCGATCGAATTTCCTCAAACTTTCTTCTAGACATATCTATATCATCTTGTGTAGATCATCTCTGCAAAATTTCAGCCAATTTGGTGATCAGGAAGACCTTCAAATTTATGTTACAAAAAAGATGGATAAACTGGACAGAATTCTGTCCGTCGGTTTTGTAACGCAAGTTCGAAGGCCTTTATGATCACCAAATTGGCTGAAATTTTGTAGAGATGATCTACACAAGATGATATAGATATGTCTAGAAGGAAGTTTGAGGAAATTCGATAGGGAAGTGGGTCAAATGATAAAATCCGTTCCTAAGGTTAGGAACGGACCTCCGCTCCTGATCCGCACTGTATATATATATATATATATATATATCTCAGTCTCGAGTCCCAACCATCTCTTCTCACTCTGTATTTTTGATTGTTCAAGAAAACCGTAATAGCAGAAATGGCAGCTTCCCTTTGTTTTGGACCCTTCAGACTCGATCTCATGCTTTTGCTTTTTGCCATCATGAACACGGGATTACTTGCAAGTGATCCTCCTTTAACGTTGGACTACTATGCATCCAATTGTCCCACCCTGTTCGAGATTGTAAAGAAAGAAATGGAGTGTGAAATTCTCTCAGATCCTCGTAATGCCGCCTTGATAGTCCGGTTACACTTCCATGATTGTTTTGTTCAGGTCCGGGTTTCCTTCATTAGCTAGTTACTACGCTATAGTACTGTGTATGCATTAGCTATAATTTCAAGTTGCTGCTGTAGTCTTGTCACTTACTAGTGTAGATTTCATGAACTTCATGGCAGCAGGGATGTGATGGTTCAGTTCTGCTAGACGATACGATCTCGCTAAAAGGAGAGAAGAAAGCTTCCATCAACATAAACTCTTTGAAAGGTTTCAAGATTATTGACAGGATAAAGAACAAGCTTGAATCAGAGTGTCCTGGAATCGTCTCTTGTGCTGATATCCTCACAATTGCAGCAAGAGATGCTGTGATTCTGGTACTACGAGTAGTATCTTAATCAGTACCATGTTGAAGTTTGTTTCATGCAACGGTTTTTAATTGATCTCACTTTGCAGGTTGGTGGACCATATTGGGATGTTCCTCTAGGAAGAAAGGACTCTACAACTGCTAGCCCTGAACTTGCAGAAACCAACCTTCCTACTGCAGATGAAGGCCTTCTGTCTATCATCTCCAAATTTCTTTACCAAGGCCTTTCGGTTACAGACGTGGTAGCTCTTTCAGGTGCTTGATTATGTTCATATCATTCAAGGCTTCCTAGGCTAAGTAAAGCAGATCTTCTTACATGCAACATGTGATAACGTTCATTTTTTGTTCAATAATGTCATTCAGGAGCTCACACAATTGGCATGGCGCGGTGTGCGAATGTTCGATCAAGGATCTATGGTGACTATGAATCAACTTCAGGAATCGACCCTCTTTCAGAATCATACCTCAGCAGCTTGAAGTTAACTTGCCCTATTGGTGGAGATGAAAATAACATAACAGCCATGGACTATGTCACCGCTGAACTATTTGACAATTCTTTCTATCATATACTATTGAAAGGGCAGGGACTACTCAAGTCAGACCAGGAACTGTATTCTAGCTTGTTGGGGATTGAAACCAAGAAACTTGTTCAAAAATATGCAGAAGACGCCGTTGCTTTCTTCCAGCAATTCTCAGATTCAATGGTGAAACTGGGGAACATTACTAATGAGGACAGCTTTACCACCGGAGAGGTTAGGAAAAATTGCAGATTTGTCAACACATGAGCTTCTGCGATTAGTCCCCAAGAAAAAAAATTCATTTTACAAACCATATTTCCGTTTAATAAGAGCTCGGCAGTCTTAACATTGTTATCTCAACTCCCAAAATCTTTCTTACCATGACTCCATGAGTGCCACCCCCTGCAATGTGATTTTACTTGTTATGTGTCGCCATGCTTGACACGCTATCACGTTTACATCAATAGAATTGAATCGTAAACACATTTTCGGACACATAAAGCACCTAATCAAATACTCATTACCATTTCATTCTTCATATAACATGATTATTGAAGTGCAACTCAATGCATGATACTCGCTCAGAACATTCAAGTCACTGAATCAAATTCTCCCTATGAGTGCCTTTTTTTGCTTGATGAAATGAACAGGGATCACAGCCTCACATATCTCATTATCTGAGGGTAAAAAAAAGATAGAAAATATTCAGCTTGTGTATTATCATTGACCTCCATAAGTTAACTGGTCAAAGAAAAAAAAAACGTTTTCACTATAAATTTGGGGTCTCAATCATTCACGAGATATCCTTACCTTTGTGAATAGCTGAACATAGCCATTAGTAGTGATTCATTTGAAAACTTCTATATCGGATCAAATTTAATAATTGGGTCTAGTTGATCCCGAAAAGGTAATTCAATAATTTGTAATAAGTCCATCATTATTTCACCACAGAAAATATTCCAATATTTTTGTTGATCATGATCTTTAGACTATTTCAAGTCACCAATAGCGGCTGGTTCATCTCATAAAAGTGAAGACATATGCAAGTGTGTGGAATCATAACCCCTTGAAATGTGTCGATCTTCAAATGAAGATAGTAATGATAAGTAGATAACATATAATAGGCACTTTTCTGGAGTCATTTGTGGTTGACTAAGATTCTTACCAAATCTATAGAAGTTCCATCACAGACGACATCCCTGGTTCTTCGTGATCTTATTGGTTTTCCTTGTAGAATTGAAATTTATATTTCTGTGTGTGTAGGGTAGTGAAAGAAAAGAAAAGAAAATGGATGGAGAAACAGAGGATGGTGATTGGGTGATTGGTACCCAGAAAATAAAACTATAACAGCAATTGAGGGAACTCTCAAGTGGTTTTTTTGATAATTTGTAAAATCAAATTATCAAAGACTATCGAGAGCGAACACAGTTTGATACTGTGTTTTAAAATTGTTTTACGGTTAGATTTTTTCTCTTAATTATATGATCAACACAGTATCGTTTAAAAGCTTTCTACGCTTAAGCTATGATTGGCTTTGGCAATTCTACTAAGGTTCCTTTCCTACTACGATTCACAGGCTCTTTCTTTGAAGATGGGTTTAACATGTTCTTGTTCCCATTCATACTTGTTTCATGGAACTTGCGAGGCAAACACACCAAAACTGCAGACATGAACCACCATATATAATGCAATGTCCACATTAGATGAGAATGTGCGCTATTATTAGATTGGCATTCATCCCTTCTGGGACATACATAAATCTGACAAAACAACTTGTGTTGGGGATTTTGCTTCTAGCTTTGGCCTTTGGAAGTAGCCAAACTATGGATATGACTTTATTGTGGTTCCATTTCCATACATATGACCAAATTTGTAACTTATAAGCTTTAAAAACTCAAAAATTAAACACTAGTCATGTATTATAGATTCAAACGACACATAATTGTCATAAAAAATAATGAAATACTTGCATGATTTAAAACTTTATCTGTTTTATTGTACATGAGAAGTTTCGTCTAAATCTATTAACATATTGGTTAGAAAAATAAATAAAATTAAAATCTCTAGAGTAGTATACAAGTTTTTGACTCTCACCGGTGTTTCTCTTAATCAAAAACATTACTTTCCACCTTAAAGTCGATGAAATTTAATCTTTAACAACAATCAAAGTCGATTTGTAGAAGATCTCAGAATTAAATTGTAATTAACTGCAAATAATCAAAATGAATTTTACTATTAATACCTCACTTCTCTCTTCTCACTGCTCACTTCTCTCTTTCGATAGTTTGCAGGTTCTCTAGAATTCCCACTTGCTAAAAAATCTTCCAGAAAAAAAACCTGAAAGCCTGTTTCTTTGCAGGAAGGGAAAACATTTAATAGTGTTGTATTGGGACAACCAAAACCTTATTATGATGCCAAGCTTTTGAGTCATCATTGTCTTTGCTCAACTCTCACTTCGACTCATTGCCGCATAAACTGGTGAGTTTACACAACCTCACACATTGGTTTGTTTTTCATCTTTAGAATTTGTACCCTGCACACTTGGGTATTGGTTGTGTTGGCATTTTAATTTCTGGGTAATCTTTACTTTTCGTTTTTGTGATTTCCTGTTTTTCTGGAAAAGCAATCGTTTTTAGATCCAAACTGGGCTCAAGAACAGAGCTTTTGAGCCTGGTGTGTGGAATTTCGATTGTTTTGGTCTGTTCTTGTGTTGATTTTAGTTTCTGGGGTGTTTTGTTTGTGGTTTTGATATCTGGGTAGTGATGAATGCAAGCTTTTGTGATAAAGAACAGTGTTTGGATTAAGAATTTGTAAGGGGAGTCCAGAAAGGTGTTTGCTTTGATCTTTATGGTCTTGGTTTGTGTTTGGGGAGCTAACAACAATGGTGTGACAAAGATTGTAAAACTTTTTGCATTGGAGTGTACAGCGTCTTTGGCAAGGTTTAGGACTTTAGGTTAAACAATTGAGCTATCAAGAATGTGTCAGTTTTGTACAGTGCAACTTAGTTATCGCATGTGGGTGTATCTGAGTGCTAGGGGACGCATGGGCGTATGGGACACTAGTTCATATAGATTCTATCTCACAAATGAACATTCTTTGGCTCTGCTGTGGTGCGATTTTTTTTCTCTTTTCTTTTTACCTAGTGGGCTTTGGTTATAAGCTGCGAATGTTTATTATTTCGTGAAGCTATTATCTGGAGTAGCTATCAGCAGTGCTGTAAATCGCCTTGTTGTGGCAAAACATCTGTTGATTTTTCAGTCGTATTTCGGTATAAATTAAATGGCAGTTCCTTAACGTTTGGATACCGTAATTGAGTTTCTTAAACTTTTATCAATTGCAAGACAAGCAGCATCCTTTGTGTCTGGTCAGGGGTGTGCATGCATACATGAATGCTATATGTCTTTATCTTTAAATAGCTAGAATTGCACCATTGCCTTTATTGTACGCAGTATTTAGTTCTTCCCCTGCCTTCAATTGTGAGCTTTCATATGTACTCTTTAGTTGTCTCACTCCATGTTTTTGCTGTTTTGTTCTCCTCAGAGGGAGGCAGTAGTATTAATGGATCAAGATATGTCTGGTGCTGATTCACATCAAAAACGGTCAGGCCTTTTAAAGGATCAAGTTCGATTGGTTAAGAGGAAGGATTCCAATCATTATGAGGTTGCACCAATCCAAAATCCTTTGTCATTTGAGAAGGGTTTCTTTATTGTAATCCGTGCATGTCAGTTACTAGCCCAAAAAAATGATGGAATAATATTGGTAGGAGTGGCGGGTCCTTCTGGGGCTGGAAAATCTGTGTTTACTGAAAAGATACTGAACTTCATGCCCAGTGTTGCGGTCATATCCATGGACAACTACAATGATGCTAGTCGAATTGTTGATGGAAACTTTGATGGTAAGTATGTAGCTCAGCTACTTCTCTCAGGTTATGAAGCTTTGTAGATTCCTTTCTCTCTCTTATCAGGAAGTTAAATAGACGAGTTGTTCTTGCAGAAAGTTTCCTAGGGAGTATTTTTCATACAATCATATTATAATTATATAAGAATTGCATTTGCATGCCAGGATGTATGGTTTATTTAGTTATGAGCAAATAACTTTGTAGGAATGATTACAGTATATATTGCCCTAAACATTAATCAACTCTCGTGGATCATTGTTCATGTACCTTGTAATTGAAGATGACATGAAATTCTTTTCAGATCCTTCCATATGTAATTTTGCAGCGTAACTTATATTTATGGTTCAGGTCTGTGTGCCATCCATGAGAGAAGGCATTTTAAAGTAGTGAGACAATGCAGTAATTCTTTTCCATTAATTTTATGTTTTTCTGTGTAGATCCACGCTTGACAGACTACGACACATTGCTCCAGAATGTCAGTGACTTGAGAGCAGGGAAAGCGGTTGAGGTGCCAGTTTATGACTTCAAGTCCAGTTCCCGCACAGGTTACAGGTTGAGAAAGCTTATCATATCGCTAGGCTTCTTGAATATGAATTTTTACTTCTGAATACATTTGAATGTAGTGAATAGTGATACGTCTGAGCTTGATTATATTGAAATCGTAATTGTCTTTTGTCATTGAAGGATTAGGCACCGTAATGAACCATAATGTTGACCTTTCCTTCTCAAAATCGTTCCAAGCACCCTCTCTCTCTAAGATGAGGGTTATTTTGATACTTAAGTGTATGCTTCCTGGGTGGAACAGTGCCTTACTAAACTATTTATTGATAGAGATTGTGTTTTCTACAACTTCTTATCTGGCTTAAATCTTATGTTAAAGAATGTACTGGTGACAGGACAGTTGAGGTCCCAAGTTCCCATATCGTGATCATTGAGGGCATCTATGCTTTGAATGAAAAGTTGCGACCATTACTGGATCTACGAGTATCTGTCACAGGAGGTGTTCACTTTGACCTTGTTAAAAGGGTTTTACGGGACATACAGCGAGCTGGCCAACAACCAGAAGAAATAATTCATCAAATATCTGAAACAGTACTTTTCTTCTTCCCTCCTTACCATTGAGCGCTTGACAAACTGTTGCTTTTCCAGAAGCTCTGAACTTCTTTCACATGTACAGGTATACCCAATGTACAAGGCCTTTATCGAGCCAGATCTTGAAACTGCTCATATAAAAATTATCAACAAGTTCAATCCATTTACTGGATTTCAAAGTCCCACTTACATTTTAAAGGTTAATCTCCATTCCTTTTAGTAACTTTACTGGTGTTGGTGTGGATTGCTAATCTGAAGTTCTTATACCTGCGTCTTCACTGAAAATTGAGTGCACTGTATATTACAGTCAGCTAAGCCCTTGTCGGTGGATCAAATAAAGGCAGTCTTTACTGAAGAGCATACAGAAGCCAAGGAGGAGACCTATGATATATACCTTCTACCACCTGGTGAAGATCCAGAATCTTGCCAATCCTATTTGAGGATGCGGGACAAAGATGGGAAATATAGTCTCATGTTTGAGGTTTGCTTTTCAAAGCTCAATTTTTGTATTTTGTGTGAGAGATGAGATAGGCTGTGAAGGACTTACTGAGGTTAAAATTTGGATAAAAATTAGTTTACTACCTTTAACTTTGGGGTTAAAATCAGTTTAGTCACTCTTTTTAAAAATTCATCTTTTTAGTACCCTTAACTTTTAAATGTCTACACCTTAGTCCAAATTTTCATCTTAGACTCCAAATATGACGTTAGATATTAATGTGGAGTCGGCAAGAAGACTCTACATATTAGTGTCAGCTCTCAATATGTATGAAAATGCCCAAAATAACTCTTACGGGTCATAAGGGAAAACGGTCATAAAGGTTATTTTTGATCGTTTCATACATTTTGAGAGCCAATACTAGTATGTACGACCTTATTGTCAGCTCCACATCAGCACCTGATATCATATTTGGAGCCCAACATGAAAATTTAGACTAAGTTGTAGGCATTTAAAATTTAAGGGTACTAAAATGATGGATTTTCAAAAAGAGGGACTGAACTGATTTTAACCATAAAGTTCAGGGTACCAAACTGAATTTTATCCTTAAAATTTTATATAGTTTCAATTATAAGAGAGTTACATAGCCAAAAGTGATTTGTTTTCATATACGTGATTAGACAGTGTACTGCATATTTCAGGAGTGGGTGACGGATAATCCATTTGTTATATCACCAAGAATAACTTTTGAAGTCAGTGTGCGTCTTCTTGGTGGACTAATGGCTCTGGGATACACAATTGCCACTATTCTTAAGAGAAGCAGTCATGTATTCTCCAATGATGGTGTCTGTGTAAAAATTGATTGGCTAGAGCAACTAAATCGTCGATATATTCAGGTTTGCTGTTTTTTTTTATGTTCTGATATCTGGATACCTACTTGATGATTGGATGTTTATACTTGCTCGTAATATTTCTCTTAATTGCACTAATACATAACTAGGGCCGGTTAAGCTTAATATGAGAGAAGAAGCATATGGGAGAAAGGAGGGAGGGAGGGAGAGATATGAGATTCAAAAACCAAAAACTGATATTGGTCATGCCTTGTGTTATATTCCAATTTTCTTCTGCTGGTCATGCTGATAATGTCTTCTGCATAGTAATATCTGTATAAAAAGTAAATAAAAAAGAATGAAAAATTTCTAACATGAATGCATGTTAATAGGATATCGAACCGATATTCTGTAACATTCAGTATTCTCAGTTCTTGTGGGTGTATGGATTTTTATTCTAGTGGGACTGGAATAAGAGGTTGCCTCTATGGATAGGCCCCTTACCTGATGGCTTTGATAAACCATAAACCTTATGGTTCATATTTTCTAATTTCATTTGTTATTTCTTATATCTATATGAATTGAATTTTATGTGTATTTGGTAAAAGGTGCAAGGAAAGGATCGAGTAGTTGTAAGAAGTGTTGCAGAGCAGCTTGGCTTGGAAGGTTCATACATCCCTCGTACCTACATTGAACAAATTCAATTGGAAAAGCTCGTGAATGAGGTCATGGTAGGAATTCTTTATCTTTTCTCTATCTGGGATGATATGGTGGTGGCCCAAAGCACAACTTGCCTTACTTTTCTTTCTTTTCCCTCTTCCGATCATCTCTCAGGCCTTGCCAGATGATTTGAAAACAAAGCTTAGCCTAGATGAAGATCTTGTTTTGAGCCCCAGAAACGCACTTTCTAGAGTATCTGCAGCTGTCATGAGAAATAAGCATCTCAAGAGGTTTGATTTTCAATCCACCTATGATTCTTTGTATATTGAAATTTAGGGGTGGGTTGGGATGTTTGGTGTGTTTCTAAAATTTTTATCTATCTGGTTAGAACTGCATTGTGTTTTTACTATTTTATGGTCAGAAGACATTGTTTGAGTAGGCTATATAAGCGTCAGTTCAGCATCTTGAGTGATAGTGTATCAATGTGTTAAATAAAATTTCAGGTTTTATATGCTCCACAGGAGATGGTTGCTCTGGCATGTAAATACAGATTTTTTGGTTCCTTCACCCTTTAACTTATCTAACAATCAGTGACGTTCCTGTCATGAAATAGAGTCCAGTACTTCAATGAAAAAAAAAACTCCACTTCTATAGCAAAGCATCGGGTCGCTACATTCAGAAAGATGTCATTCTTGTTTATAACTACTCGATGAACAAGAATGACATCTTTCTGAATGTACAAGAATGACAGTGGAAAGCAAGTTTTCTGTTTCTGCTTATTTCAATTTCTGCCCAAAACTGAGACCTGAGTCTGTTATGGACAGTGGAATGTCACAGTCATATACAAACCAAAGGGACAAAAGTACATCCCGGCTCACTGGATATTCTAATGGTCAAAGGTTCGATGACAGAAATTCAGAATCACAAGCAACACTAGCAAGCCAGGTACTAGAGTGGTCCTTAATGGTCATTATTTGTGCTTTCGGCATTGGAGCCACTTGTTAATGTGATCACTGACAAAGTTATCCTATTTCTCCTGTTCCCTCTCCTTTCAATTGTGGCAGGGAGTAATTACTCAGCTATCAGAACATATTTCCTCGCTGAATGATAGAATGGATGAGTTTTCGAACCGAATTGAAGAGCTGAATTCCAAGTTGACTGTGAAGAAAAGTTCTAGCCAACAAAACCTGTCTCTTCAAGCTGAAACCTGCAATGGCTCTGCTCCCACTTCTTATTTCATCTCTGGCTTAGGTAATGGATCTTTAACTGGATCTATAATGCCTAATTCTTCGTCTTCCGCCCAGCTGGGCAAGGAGACTCCGGCACTGGAAGAGGTACGATACTTGGCTTACCTCAGTTACTCTATTAAAATTTGCGGGGGAATGATTGTGAGGAAATATTATCACCATACATACAAGTAGTAGCAAACGTCAAGTAATGACTTTGTAATTCTCCACTGGTTTCTGTTCTGTCAGATATCAAATATTACAAGGGGCCAACGTCAAATCATGCATCAGTTGGACAATCTCAACAATCTCCTCCGCGAAAGCGTGGGAGAGAGAAATCGACTGCCAAGAACAAGCAGCAGTAAAGGCACAAATGCTCGTTTTGAACCCTTGACAGTTCCTCTTGCAGTGACGCTTGCTGTTGGCATTTTAGGAGTAATCATATACAAGGGCGTCTTAAACCGAAGCTGATTTGACCTGAAAACTTAACAGACTTGTCGACTTTTCCCACCTGAGTTTTAATGCAGTACTACCCCCTTTACCCTTCTGTCCCGGGAAAACTTATTTAACAGATAGAGATAGCAGAAGCAACTAGGAGCTAGATAGCTTCTTTGAGAGTATGAACGAGAAGGGTAACGTAGCAGTTTTGAAATTTTGTGGGATGCTTACATTAGTTTCATGGTTTTTCCATTCAAATGCTGGTTATAACAAAAAAAGGATGAATTCCAGAGTTAAAAAGACCTCTCTCAAGCAATCTCAACTCTTTTTCATTCAACTTTCCAACTCCATGAAATCTATGTCATCAAATTGTATCAGTATTTTGATTCAAGGTTTAGATTAGGGTTGGGAATTTGGACCCGAAATCCCGATCCCGAACCCGTCCATCCCGTACTGATACCGAACGGGATGGGACAAAAATGCTGAGCCTCCTAGACTTTAAGAGCATAACAGTGAATTGCTGAGGGGTATAGAAGTCATTTCACTTAAAAAATTAAGATTTCAAGATGGACCCGTTAAGCCACCAAGGCCCATGACGCCGCCTAGCCCGCTCAGGCCCACTTTGGAATATAATTTATTATTATTATTATTTGTATAAATGACCTCGAACATCGCATGTCCAGGTGTTAAACTGAGTTTTTGTCTCCAACCGCCGCACCGAACTTCACCGACCGCCGCGAACACCTCTCATGTCCTGACACAGAAAGTATTAAGGTAGAGTTCACATTCTGGAGAAGACAGAAAACCAGAAATCTCGTTAAGGTAAAGGTTTCAGTCTTGTACTTTGGTCGGACTATGTTGCTTCCGTTGTTCGTTTCTCAAAGATTTGGTATTTGATGATTTTGGGTTTGCTTTGGTATAATGGAATTTCATATGGGTTTTGATTGATGAGCTTGGTTTGATTAAGAGAAAGATAAATGTCAGTGAAACTTCGAAGGGTGTATACAGAAATGTAAAGGAAACAAATTTGAAGGCTGTTGTGTATTGCATTCCCTAAAACTTAGAACAAAGAGTTTAATTGGATGTCATAATTGTTCTTGTTTCAGACCCTAATGGTGATTAATATACTTTCTCCTCAGAATTTGTGAATTTTTTTGGAGTTGATGAATGTATAAGTGCATTTTAGTTATACTGAAACTGCTTGTTTTCGTTGTAGCAGTTTAGTTGGAGTATGCAAATGGGAGATAAACCGAATCTTGATTTGATAAGCAATCTGCCTCAGAGTATTATAGAGAGCATTCTCACTTATTTGCCGATAGGAGATGCTGTAAGAACTAGCTGCTTGTCAAGGAAGTGGAGATATAAATGGACTAGTCTCACTCATCTTGTATTCGACGAAAAATGTGTTGCTCAATCCGGTGACCAAATAGCTGTCGAGAAAAGCCTTGTCAATTTTATATCTCGAGCTCTCTTTCTTCACCAAGGCCCTATTCACAAGTTCCAGGTCTGTACTTCGATCTTGCAGAGCTGCCCGGATATAGATCAATGGTTACTATTCCTTTCAAGAAATGGGATCAAAGAAGTGGTTCTTGAATTGGGAGAAGATGGCGAGTGGTTTAGGGTGCCTTGGTGTCTTTTTCATTGTGAAAAGCTGACCCGTCTGGACCTATTTCGCTGTGAGTTGGATCCACCTCCTAGATTTAAAGGATTTCCGTGTTTGAAGAGCCTCAATCTTCATCAAGTTTTGGTTGCTCCTGAGGCAATTGAAAGTCTTATTTCTAGTTGCCTGCTACTTGAGACTCTATCTTTGTCATACTTTGATAGCCTAGCTTTAAATATCTGTGCTCCAAATCTCAAGCACCTATGTCTTGAAGGTGAGTTTAAGGACATATCTCTTGAAAATACTCCGCTTTTGGTTGATCTATCTGTTGCTTTGTACATGACTGATGAAAACGGGGAAAACTTTGAGCATAGTTCAAATTGCAAGTTTATCAAGTTTCTTGGTGGCATACCACGCCTTGAGAGGCTTGTTGGGCATATCTACTTTACTAAGGTAAATATACGAGACGCTTGCTTTTGTTTCTTTGTTCATATTTGCATTTCTTTGTTCATAGCTGTATTTATGTTTCACAACAGCGATACTCTTCTTATTTCTGCATTTTATTTATTTTTTTGTTTCAAGTATTTGAGTATAGGTAAAGACCCAGGAGTTCTTCCAATTACATACAACCATCTAAAGATTATTGAATTATATCAAGTGAGTTTTGAAGATATGAAAGAGATACTAGTTGTTCTTCGCTTGATTACAAACTCTCCTAATTTAAAGGAACTTCAACTCTCGGTAAGTTATCGCGAATATGTTATCCTTTGTTTTTACATTTCCATTACTCATATCTAGTTATCAGCTTTACCCTTCAGTTAATAGTTAAGATAACTGCCAAACATAGGGATCCTCTTTAACTTCAATGGAATCACCCGATTTGGACTTCTGGGAGAAAGAAGGCCCTTCGGATTGCACATTCCACAAACTTGAAGTCGTGAAGATGACAGATATATCTGGACTGCCACATGAGTTGGAATTCATCAAATTTCTATTGAGAAAATCACCGGTGCTTGAGGTCATGAGTATCATGCCTTGTGTGTTTGTTACTATGGAGGCGCGTTTGATAATAGTCACTGAGTTGCTGAGTTTTACAAGGGCGTCTCCTAAAGCTGGAATTGTATTCATCCAAGATTAAGTACTGCATCTGATATTGTTTGACAGAGAGCTGGCGAGCTGGGCTTCTGTTGCGCTTGTTCATTTCATTATCTTTTGAGAAATGATTGTTGATTTGGTTTAGACTTTAGACATGCATATGTTACATGATAGTTGAAATTTTGGACCATGGAAGACAGTTTCGTTTTGTTCTACTGGTGTTAATGTGACCAATATATACCCAGGAGCAAATAAAGATACGTGTACTCAAAGGCTTGTTGCGCCTTTGATGTCTGAACAATGAACCTCTTGAGGAATGCAACAAATGCCATTGAGTTTTCATCTGGTTATTCATCTTTTTTGCAGAAATTTGACTATTAATCCAAATATGAAGCACGTCCCTGATCCAAAATTTCTATGTAAGCTGCCGTTGAAATTTAACAAGACAGACAAGATACAAAATCCGAGAACATTATTCTTACAATCTGATGGCCTCAAACTTGAAAGTCTCAGGAATACTTTTTCACTGGAGAATAATCGAAAGGGGCATGTAACACACTCAAATTTACATGTCAGATTTCTCATATTTGTACAGTCAAACATTTAACACAACTCTTTTGAACTTCAGTATGATGATTATGATGATGCTAATATACAACAAAACAACAAACTCATTGTTGATTGACTCATGTTCATGGTATCAACTTGTATTCTGTCCTTTGCCTTTTCATTTTTGAAGTTCCTCTACTTGTATTACCTTGGTCCAGATAGCTCCATTGCTTGTGCAAGCAACGAAGAGTCATCAGTGAGATCAGAGTAGCGCTCAGAAGACGAAAAATCATTGTTGGTTCTGCACCTGTTTGATTCAGGTCTCTGAGAAGCTTCCCATTTCTCTGCGAGTCCATCTCCTTCAAGCATTCGTACCACTTCAGACATCTTTGGTCTCTGACCAGGAAAATTTTGAGTGCATAAAAGAGCCACTTGAATCATTTCTTCAAGCTCAATGGTATCGTAGTCGTTCTTCAGTTCCTTGTCCACTAGCATATCAAACTTCTTTTCCTGTTGAATTTTCTTCACCTGCAGTAAAAATATATGCATTAGCTATTTGCATCAACTAAAGCATGATAGCTTAATAATCAACTGATGAACTCATTTGCTCACCCAGTCAAGTATAGCTCCTTTCTGGTTTGCTGCTTTGCCAAACTCCAAGGCTCTTTGTCCAGATATTAGTTCAAGTATAAGGATCCCAAATCCAAAAACATCAGTTTTCTCCGAGGACTGGCCAGTTGAGAGATACTCTGGTGCTATGTGTCCCACGGTCCCCCTCACTGCTGTTGTAATGTGTGAATCACGGTGATCCAAAAGCTTTGCCAACCCAAAATCTCCCACTACAGCCTCATAGTAATCATCAAGCAGTATATTTGCAGCCTTTACATCCCTGTGAATGATCTTGGGATCACATTGCTCATGCAAGTACAGAAGTCCCCTTGCTGCTCCAATTGCAATCTTCTTCCTTGTACCCCAATCCAAGGCTGGTTTAGCTGCAAATGTACCAAAGTTTGTACTCATTCACTAGTTCTACGGACAAAGGTATTATAACAAAGTAATGAGCAGTGACCAAACTAATGCAAAATTTGCAATTGGAAAACTGGATGGAGAAAGGAGTCTTTACATTTGAGACGTGACGCGACACTTCCATTAGACATGTAGGGGTAAACCAAGAGCCTCTCTTTGGATGTCATGCAAAATCCATAAAGACGGAGGAGGTTGCGATGCACTGCTAGGCTGATCATCTCAACTTCTGTCTGAAATTGGATTTCGCCTCCTATGGCGTTAGCATCCTTGAGCCTTTTGACAGCTACCACAGTACCATCATGGAGATATCCTTTGTACACATTTCCAAAACCACCCTTGCCAACCAAGTTTTTGCTGCTGAAGTTGTGTGTTGCAGACTGAAGTTCTCTGAAATGAAATGGCTTCAAGTTTCCGAGGCAAACTTGTTCATGGTGTGATTCTGAAATATCAGTTGGTATTAGTGAAGACAGCTTTTGCTAGTCTACATGACTACGTCTGAATGAATTTAATTTACTTTTGAATACTAACCGTTAACGTCTAAGAATATTTGCTGGTTGTGCTTTTGCCTCCACCAAAGAAGGAAACCGAAACCAAGAATTAGAAGGCAGATGCAGCCTAGGCTTGATGCAAAGGCCAAGGCAATTTTATGGTTCTTAGGTCTCCCAGCAGGTTGAGAAGCTTCAGAAAACATAAAGAAAAGCAGTTTAGGCTGTTTGCAAGTTTTTTCCTTAGGAGAAAAACATGAAAAAGTGGATTTTGAAATTTCAGAAAAAAATGATCATTAACTTGAAGCTAAAGTAAAGCAGGTTCCTAATATTTTAAGAAAGAAACAGAAAACAACTTTAAGAACGGAACTTCAAAATTTGAATCAAACAAGAAGGAACCATCATTACTTTGTGAACTATTCAAGGGAAAAGATAGCGGCATAGGCGTTGATCCAAAGCAGCCTTGCTCCATCCCAGCGGGGCAAATCATAGGGTTTCCCACAATACTGTGTCAATTCAAAAACTAGATAAATGAGTTTCAGTTCTTCATCTTCTGTATTAAGGAGAATAACACTTTTGGAGGCAAAAACAGCATTTAAATGACTCTCACTTGAATGCTCTAGCAGGAAATTTGGGTACTGGACTGCTTAAATTATTGTAAGACATGTCCCTGCACCATTATGTAAATCCAACCTTATTAAGATATTTCCCAACAAGAACTAACACAAACTGAAATTAACAACAAATAGTTTGAAGATGCTTACAGAAAGGCCAGCTGGGTCATGTTGGCAAACGAAGAAGGAATTGCCCCAGTGAGACTGTTATTGTTTAGCCTCCTGTTTGCAACAGAATTAAGCTTCATGACTATGTTTCTCTTTTACTTGGATAGAAAATAGTAGAGAGCTCAGCAGTTTTTCAGAAATAAACTCACAAATATTGGAGGCTTTTCAGGTGGGATAGAGCTGTGGGAATTTGACCACTGAATAAATTGTTAGACAGATCAAGTGTTTTAAGCTTCTGCAGCCTCCCAAGCTCAGTTGGGATTGGTCCTGTTATACTGTTATCCTGAAATGTCCTGCCAAATGTATAAAATATAAAAAAAGATTAAAACCCAAGAACAAGAACACACCCCTTGATATGGAAGTATCATATTTACTCACACAAGCTGGAGGTTTGTCAAGTTGGCTATGCTTGGTGACAAAGTGCCAGATAAATTCTGGCTTGGAGTTCCTCTGCATAGAAACCATTGCAGCTACTTAAACAAACATACTAGTTATTCATGCATGGTGCATTTTGGAATATCTCACTTGGTAATTTGAAAACATAAACACAATACTACTTACAGGGCAGTGACTAAACCATCAGAGCAAGTGACCATATTCCAACTGCAGGGATCCACAGAAGTTTCATCCCAATTGTGGAGAACGCCGCGAGGATCAACTAGAGAATCCTTAATGCTGCCCAATGCTATCACTGAAAAAATCATTCAAAAGTATCATACACTACTCATTTACTCAAAAACACAGAATTTGCAGAACTTGATCAATTACCTTCCATGTTGACACCTTTGGCAGTAAGGGAGCCACTTACACAAGTCCACCAGTACAAAAGAGTCACAAAGCACAAAGCTTGACCTTGCTTCCTGATTTCCATTGAGTTTAAGGACTTAAAGCACAGGCACACAGATGTGATATAAAGCTTGCTTATGGAGCTGGTTTGAGTAGTTTGAAAGCTTCAACACAAGAAATCTGCAACTGGGTATATTCAAAACCAGAATTGTACTGACTCACTAAGTCAAGGCCTAGTGTCAGAGGCAAGAGCCAAATAAGCAGATGTTGGTTTGGTTGTATGGAGATAGTAAAAGACTAAAGAGAAGTAAGCATGCTCTGCCAGTACTACTGGTTTCAGCAAAGAAAAAGCAGCAGAGGGGAGGAATATATAAAAGCTGAGGAGCAACACTACAAACCATGTCTAGATAATTGCAAAAGATGATTGCAAAAGAAAATTCCTTCAATCATGTATCGGGTTAAACAAAAGGTACGTGCTTTTGGAAAATTATTTTTATTTACTGTTATTCCCTCATTATAAAATGTAAAGCAAGTGAAGGATTACCTGTTAAGCACTGTAAAAGCTATGATTAGGACAACTTAGTCTGTGTTAATCAAAATATACTGGACAGTCAAATAGCATCATTTGCTGTCAGAGAGAGATGAACAGTAGGCTAAACCTTCCATAGTGGCAACTGGGAATCTAACATTCCATTAAGTTTGGCGGTTTGGCCATTATATTTGATTCTCGAATTCCACCATAGAATCTGATTCGAGTCACTGCAACCGCACATGAAGTCAATTTTTGTTTAATGTTTCGAACCAGAATGAATATCTGAACTTGTGATCTTACTGTAAGTAGAGCCGTAACTTAAGTCTTAACCTAGCCAAGATTAAGTGAAAACTAAGAGCGCATGTATCTCAACGGCGAAAGATTTTTGAAAGCAAAGCAAAGAAAAAAGAAAGTGATAACACACTCAATCACTCATGAATCAAGAGACAGTCCATGAAATGAACAATGAAAAGCAGCTACTTTTAAAAGCAAAAGCTGCTTCCTCTCTTTCTCTGTTGCCTTTTACATTAGAAATAACAGGTAAATTAGTAGTATGAGATTTTTAGTTTTTAGATGCGAACTCAAGAATTAAGAGGTAATTGTATGAAACATATCGCAAACAATAACTAATCTGGTGACTTCATATTCTGAAAATTTTGATATAAGAAGCACCGTAGGAATTTCTTCCTGGGCTTAAGTGCAAACAGTGATTTACGTGTGCAACCCCAGTAAACTATATGAATTGGAATAATCATGGAGTCACGATGATGCTAGCTGCTAGTGAAGAAATAATGATGCGAACAGTAATGATACAAGGGTTGCATAGATGCACGTGCAATCTGGTCCTATTGTGCCGCTGACTTGATTGATGTTCAAACGTTGCTTTGGACCAAGAGGATGTTGCTCTATTGCTTTCATCATGATCAATCTTATGATGCTATAAATCTCACATTTGATCAACTGATGAAGAGATTGATCATATCAACAAACATTTCTGAAATAATTTAATCATATATGGTTAAAATTAAGAAAAATCTTAGAATACACGGGTCGTCCCGTATACAAGTGTGAACAAAGACATGTGATGCGACACTGTCCATAGAATTAAAATTCAGAAGGCATATATGTAAGTTCACACTTAACTCACGTTAGCAGTAAAACCATCAGTGTCTTGAATGCACGACAATTTACATACACGGACATATGATGCGCACGTGATCTTTGAATATAGGAAGGCGTCAAGTAAGCGTTAACCACACATGAGAAAAAAGAAATAAAACAAAAGGCCAACGCACTAAAAGAGACAGTTACTATGGCATACTTAAATTTTATAATTGCCCTTATGTAACGACTACGCAGTAGTACATTATGAAGCACGTAGTTCAGCTTTTGCCTAAAATTAAAAGACAAATAATGAAGGATGGCAATAATCCCCAGTGGGTAGGGTACCCATCAGTATTCGACCCTAACGGGAGGAATATACGAGGATAAACGAGTAACAAGTATGAGGATTTCCAATATTCATATTGTTAAATCGGGTACAATATGAATATTTTGATATTCGTTTTCATCCCCACCCGGCCATTTAGGATGAATATATATATATATATATATATATATATATATATATATATATATATATATATTAACCAAACTTCCTTTTTACTGTTATTGTTTTTTTTAAATGAGACCTATATTTTTTTTATTGGATTGAAGTATGAAACTTATTAATTTTGGTATTTGATTTTAATTTCATACTATTATATTTTTGTATTTAAAAAAATTAATTTAATACATAATTGTTAACAAGTATAAAGAATCTTCATTATCTAATTACATGTATAAAAACAGTTACAGATATAAAAAAAATATTAAAAGGTATGTGTGATATTTTAATCTCAGACACTAGTCGTCCCATTGTCATCCCTACAAATAATGCAACAAACAAAAAGAAATTAAGCTAAAACTTGACCAACTGTAGCTAGATTTGGATCAGGGCTTTGTGCTTCGAGAGTTCGAGGTAAGGTTAGAGAGCACATTCTCATATAAAAAAATTATACATCACCGTACATATAAGCAAGCGTATCATTTGGTCTTAGTACATGGCATTACCAGCTCTTCATATAAGGAGTATGTGAGTCCAACTCAGGAAATACTGATTGTTGTAAGTGAAGAGTTCGATAAAACCCTACCTGATCTCTTTCTTTGATCTAAGAGAAGCATATCCAATCTTGTTCTGTGCACAAACAGGTTTTGTGAGTACGTGAGGGAGTTTAAAAAACAAATGATTCATTACCAAACATATAAAAAAGCTTATCAATTGATCTTAGTGGCATTGATCTCTTCATATATTTAAGACTAAAGAGTATGAGTCCGATTCACGAAAAACTAATTAACTGTTGTAAGTAAAGAGTTCGACACATGAAAACCCACTTAATCTCTTTCTTTGCTCTATGAGAAGCATATTCAATCATATTCTGTACACAATATTGTTATTACTCATCTATAATTTTGAATTTAATAACAAAATATCAAAATAAAATTAAAATAATAACAAATCGAAACACAAAATACTAACTTGATTGATCAGATAAAAACATACGAGCAGTGACATAAGACAAAAATTCGTCCCTACTTGTGTTATAATTTACAAATGTCTATCTTGATGATACAACTATCTAGTGTAAGAACTTGCACTGACGAATTTACTGTATGCTTTTTCAGAAATAAGAACAAGGAATGAGGAAGAAGAAGAGAAAACCATGAGAATGAACGACAAAGGTCGTTGTATATATAAAGTCAAAAACCAACAGTACGTTACATTGGTTTCAAACAGTTAAATGTGTTCATCAACCGTTAAAACATATTATACTATTTTTAATTTTTAAAATAAATAATTCTCATATTAAAAACAAATTTAATTATTAAACCAGAGTTTAAGAAGGTCAAATTTAATTATCTTTTGACTATATATATAAATAATTATAAAGACTACAACATTTAACATTGTGTGACTAATTTAATTAATCACAAAGATAATACTTTATAAAAACTACAATATTTAATTCTTCATTCAGGTGGGATTTATCCCAAACAAGTTGTAACAAATACAAGGTTTCATGAAGGCTGAAGTGTTTATGTAGGAGCTGATCACGGCTCAAATTTCTCTAATGTTCAAAGAAAATCTGCGAGTAATTCTCAATCATGAATCCAACTTTTCTTGTCAAATAGGATTCCAAGCACTGACTTTAGTCCGTGGACCCTTCATGTTTTCTACTCTAATCCCCCTCGTGATTGAACCGGAACATGCAGATCCACTACCACGCTGTGCCTTTCTGCAGCTAACTCGTACGTCCGCTATCTTAATAAGCTTCAGTGACTGGAGGAAGCCCAGACACACTGCATCGTCCTTGAATGCTGAAACAGCAACCATAACCAGGAAGCAGGCAAGCGGCTCGATCAATTAGTTTGATCGATCAGTTTCTGGTGGACCTTAATCGATCGACAAAGATCGATAATCTGTCTCTGCAACTCTGTTCCTGACAATGTCTTCTTGCTCCAGAACCACTCCATTTATTTCCTTCCCTGCATGCCCTTGAAAAATACTTAGCGGAATCTTTGTCCCAATTTGTAATCAAGGAAATTTCAAAGGGGAGTCAAACTAGTGGGTTTATAGGGAAGTTGATCATAAACCCTAATCAAGCTGTATATGCACTATGCATTAAAATGAGCCAAAAAATGAGTTGGAAATTATTAAGAGAGTATTGGGTGTAGTAAATAAAGACAAAAAAGAAGAAAAAACAAACGTAAACAATACATACATCTAATGATGAGAACGCAATCAGACGGTATGAGATGGACAGATCATGTACATCACCGATGCACTGAATAATTGTGAGAACGCAATCAGAAGGTTTGAAGAGAAAGTCTTGAGCATTGAGGCCAGTGCTTTGAGCAAATAATTTTCAACCATAGGAAATTTTGCTTTTAGCCTAACCCTACCTTCTTCCTCTTTTCATTTTCTCATTTTCTCAGTGTATTTATATATCCATCAGTCTATTTTGTTCCAGTTCCACACTGTACTATGATTCTCTCATAGGGTATAGGGATGTTTCTTCATCATTCATGCATGTATATGTGAAATGCACCTTCAAAATATGCATGAACCAGTGCCCTGCCTTGAGAACTTGACCATAGTTCAAATTCAAAGGACATGAAATGTTCTTCATGTATTTGCACACCCGATCGATAATATTATTAGAAAGTAGAGTCGACATTAGAAAATCTCCGTCATACTTAACGACGTACATATATGATCTCGCTTGCCTGACTTACATAACCACATACAAAATGGGAGATTTTTGTAGACTTTCAAATGTATCATTAATCCAGCTGGATTAATGATAGGTGATGGAATTCACTAACAGTAGACGTGAATCCACAAACTTAACTTTTGAATCCACCAGAATATCTCTAATTCATGAAAGAATTGAGTTAAACTCAAAAAAAATATTATTGATAAAATGAATGACGACTACATTGATAAAATAATCCTTATAAAGGAGCAAACAAACCCTAGAACAACTAACAAGCAAACCTAAAAGCCTAAAGAATAAAGAAAAATCAAATCTGAAAATAAACTCAAAAATAAATATCTGAAAACAATAAAACAGCAATTTGAAGCTTTAAACGAACTCGGATGGCCGAAAAAACTCATATGTTGTGGCAAAACGACTTGTTTGGTCTATTGGGTCGGTTCGCTTTCAAAAAAGTATTATAATGATTAATCAGACACCGAACGTCAAATCTGAAATATACCGTGTTTGGATTTGCAACGATCAATCTGCTATTCGATTTTTATTGTCATCTGTTTTACATCAATCATTGGTATCCATTGTTAAAGATTAAGAACTGCTTAGAGGAAGTTGATTGTCAATCTTGCTAGTTTTGTGTGAGTCGACCGACTCGACCCACTTTCTGTGAGTGACCAACATAGAACAAATTCAGCACCAAATGGTGCCATGCATATATCAAAAGGTTAGTATAGCTCACACGCATGTAATTCTCTTTTTTTCCTTTTGTAGTGCACATAACTTTACAATTCTCCCATATGCCAACTACAAACATAAAAAATCTCGGCCTACATTCCTTACAGCACCCAGAAAAAGGGTTGAAATTAGAAGAAAATATGTAACTACCACAGGCCCCTCTCATGCATTCTCACTCGTTCAAATGAAGATGCTAAGAATCCATATATATAGTTGGTCCTCTAAATAATTTTGGTTTTCTTTAGTGGGGTGATCGAATTAGAACCTTTGGGTCTTAAATCTAAAAATGAACAATGCAAAGTTCAGGGTGACTGTTTGGCCATCAAAAATCGATCAAGTTTTTTTTTGGGTCGGCGAACTGACCAAGGTTGTCTGGTTCCCTTTAGCTGTGTGTCCAAAGCTAGTGCGTACGTAAAATCCACTACTTCTCAATAATTTTGATTTAACATGTTTTAGCTTAGAACAAAGATCACAAAGATGGAGGAGCATCTACAATAAAGACAAAGGGCATTGCATAAAGTGGAAATTAGACCACACTAAAAACAATCCCAACAAAGTTTTTTACCCCAAAGAAAATGTTAAACCAAAAGTAAATCATCTTTCTGGAAAGTTAAGGGGGGGATAAATACAAACTTACCTGACCTCACAAGCCAAAAGCTTCAAAGGCATCATCTTGAAATGACAGATCAAACAGTTTACACAGGCCCTCAACAAGCCAGAAGTTCCACAGAGACTGGTGACTTCTACAACAATTCCATATAGGCCAAGCCATATCTCCTTGTGCAATAGCTTTCTTGCTCATACAATAATTGAGGAAGACATTTAACCATTTACAGACATGCCTCTTGTTTTTAACATTTTCCCTCGCAGAATAATGTAGAATTATTCTTCTCCCTTTGGTCCCTCCTATATCTTATTGCTATGTTTCAATTGCTTTTTGAAGCAGACAGCTGGTTCTGATTAAAGCCTGTAAAATTACTAGCCCCAGAGATTATATAATCATATATCAAATGTTTTCAAAAGCCAGATAAACAGCTGAACTAGAGCTCTATATTTGATCCATGTAAGGACATGACTAAAACAGTTGATTGCTTTGCCTGGTTGGCTGGCCCCCTTCTCCCTCTTTCAGGGGACTAGGTGCAGGAAGATGCAATCTTATGATAAATGTGCAATTGCCAAATACAAGTCTCAGTATTGTACTGTCATGTGATGTATGCTATTATAAGGAGGGTTTCTGTTTTTGTTTCAGTAAAAGCATTGGAAATGGGGAAATGAGTTACACATTCCAACCTTGAACCTTCTCTGGGGTTCAAGAAGAACTAACCAACATGCTAAGGAATTGAAGAAAACCAACAATACTCTTTCAGCTTACTTGACATATTTGTAGCCATAAAGAATATTTAGATTAGTTTGTAGTGTCAAATCATTATACTTTAAGGAAAATCAAAAGCCTAGAAGTGTTTAGTTCGTATAATCGGACAAATTATGGCAACAAAAATATGGTTTACACTTCGGAAATGGCATGTAATCTTCATATATTGGTCATCATAGTTAGAATAGGGGGAAAATTGATGAAGAATGTATGCATACATGCAGTTGAAGTGGTTCTATAAGCAAGCAATGTGAGGGAAAGAATGGTGTTCTTCCGCTTCCATGTCCAGCATTATGGGCCTATGTACAAATGAGGTTTGAAAACTCCCTTTCGTTTTCTAGGCTCCCAAATTTTGAAGGCAGATATGTAGTCAATGTCAAAAATTGAGGCTGCCCAAGCCATTTCATTGTAGTTTCGCAGAATCAATTTACACCTAGACAAGATATTTCATGTCGCATACCACTGTTGGTCTAAAGTTCCAGAGCATGACATTCTTCTCTACGATCGTAGGCTACAGAAACTCGATCATTTTCCTCATTTTCCTCCAAGATCAAATTGCAACCAGGCTCTGTTTAGACTGTCAATACCACACACATGTTGATGGCCCAGAAAGCCTCAAACTATCAAATATCTGGTCCTCTAAGCTGCTTAACTCCAAGGATTTCAACGTACATGTAGATACAATAGAGAAATAGGTTATTAAAAAAAACCTAGCCGCTCTCTCCTCTCTAGTTCTCAAAAGCCTCACGGCGTCTACATCCTTCTCGTCCGTGGCGGCCTACCTTGGTTGGCCTTAGAGCTGAATCAGTATCAGGTGTCGCTACCGGACAGGGAATCCATTATGCCCAATTGGCCTTCAGGGAGCGATTTGATTTCAAGAGTTGGCAGTTCGGGACTTGTTTTGGTTGTGCATGCAAGTTGATGGGCGACGGTTCTACGACGGCGGGGTGGCAAAAGCATGGCACATCAGGTCAGATCTTGTTTGGTGTGGCTGGGTGGAGTCTGTTGCAGCTTGTTTGCGGACCGGCAACGGAGGTAGGTGGTGATGTAGGAATGGGTCACGGCATGCTAAATCTTGGGCTGGACGTTTCTTTGAGTCATTAGGGTTACAAGACGGATTAGGACTCACTTGGGTCTTAACCCTTCTAGCCTCTTTGAGGATATAGGGGTTTTCTTCCAATGTAGTTTTCTAGTCTTTCTAGTCATTCTAAGGTTTGATAGGGGTTGGCGGCCTTTCCGGTGAGGGCAAGGGGATTATCTGATTTTCTTGTTTCTCTCTAGATAAAATAATGATAGTTATTCATGTTTTGATCTCGATCGTATTATGTTGTACAGTAATGAATATCCGCATGCAACAAGTATGATTTTTACATGGATGATATGTAGGAATAGTTTGATTTCTTTTGTACTAGTTTAGCCTATGAGCTCATGTTACAATGATGTTGTACAGTAATGAATATCCGCATGCAACAAGTATGATTTTTACATGGATGATATGTAGGAATAGTTTGATTTCTTTTGTACTAGTTTAGCCTATGAGCTCATGTTACAATGAAGACGTGTCATTTTGGTAGTACTTCCCACCATCTAGATATTTTGATATATACGCCTTCTATCGATTGTTTTAGCAATGAAAACTTTATTATTCTAAAAAATAGAGAAATAGGTTATAGTTGCATCTCATAGACGAGTTTCAAAAGGCATGGTAAAAAATAAGTTTCTACTTTCTATGTATGATTCATAACCAAGGATAGTAAAAAACCAAAGATAATAGAACATAACCAAGATTAAGATAACCATGAATGTATTAACTGGAGATACAAAGATCTTCCGGTCTTGGATTCAATGGTCCATGGACGAGAAGACAATACAACTCATCCAGAATAGAAAGACTTCAGCAAAAGAAAATAGAATTGAAAACTTCTACACCAATATCAGATAATGACTGACAGATACCATTACCAATTTCATATCATGACTGTCAGATAATTATTTAAACTGAGAAATAGTAAATGGCGACCAATTAAGGTATCGACTTTCAAGAGGATTCGTAGTCCTCGTCTTCCTCTTTCCAACAGCCTTTAAGAGTTGATCTGGGTGAACCACAGGCCTCAGTCTTGAGGAACCTGTACTGAACAATGGAACCACCCATTCCAAGCTCCTCATGGCTGCTCTCTTCGCGACAGTATCCCTTCAAATCCAATGAACAAATTTGCTGGAGTGACTTGACTGAAACATCAGCATGGACAGCAATAGAGAACTCACTCGGTTTGAAACAAGCCAAAACCCTCTCAGCCAACTTATTAAGGTTCAACTCATTGAAGTCATATCCTGCGGATTCAAAACTAGCATAGCTAAAACCATCTTCGGGTGTAACGTGAATGGTTGAAATCGCCGCTCCTTCAATGGCATTCATCGAATAACCACAGGGGTCAAACTCGAAATCACAAATATCAGAATCTGGGAGGATCTTTCGGATGCCAGAATCATTGGTCATTGCAGCTGCTGAGCTATTCTCGGTTTTGTAGAAAACAGAAGCCTTTTCCCTGTCCAAACCAGTCATGCACATTTCTAGGGTGTATACAGGATCAACCAAGCTTGCTGGTTCAGCAGATGCAGAATACACATGCCATTTCTGAAGTCCATTAGACCCACCCATCATATAACCTCTGCTGCCTCCCCCGAGCTTCCCAAAGTATCCGTCAAGAGTACAAACTTCTTCAGAGAAGTTTCGATGAGGGAATGATTGTGCTCCAGGGAAAATGAAACTCCCACGGGTGTACCTCACAGATCTCACGGTGAGACCAATGCTTTCAGCTAACTTCAGGATAGGTGGGATTGCTAGGAGCAACTTCGTCGTCCCACAAGTTTTGATGATGAGTTTGTATGAGTAGATAAAGAGGCTTGACTCCGAAAGAACATAAGAATCAACATCATCGTTTGCCAGGGATGAGACAATAGTGCACTCAGCCTGTCCAAGAAACTCATCTAGCTGGGATTTGGACAGGGATCGAAGACCCCTTCCTTCAGGATCACGAAACACACTCGGTTCAAAGAATGCAATTTCCAGCCTCTTTTCATATCCCTCAAATCCAATTGCAGAACCAGCCATCGACATTGCGGCTAAAAGAATGATTATAGCCCAACAAAGATCACAGATGCAAACAGAACACAGTTGAGAAGAGATTGTAGTCGCGAAGAGAGTAAGACGCCGTTCGAAGCAAACATAAACAAATAACAAACTAAGCTATCAATGAAACCACGTCAAGTGGTTAGGATGCAAATTTGAGAATATCAGGATGGCTTGCGAGCGCACTGCACAAAGCAAAAGAAACAATACTTAGAATTCACATATACAACGAAACCAATAACATTGAAACAAAGTTAAAGCCGAGACTTACGTTGGAGTAAGCAGCAGATCTGAACTTCTTGATGCCACCGTTGGGTCGAACGTCTTCAATGCTGTATCCGAGAGGTGCTTCGTAGAATAAGGATTTACTACTGCTAGACTTTTTCCCACCTTTAGTTTCCATTAGAACATTCAGTTCTGCCTGCTCACACACAAAACACAATTATCATAAATCAATCTTCAACAAATTAACACACATTTTAATCGAAAGACACAATCTTTATCAAAATTCAAACCCCTAATTTCCAATATCGTTAAAATCCCCAATATTCCAACACCATCTGAATCAATAACACTCGAGATCAATATAACATATTATTATAACCCTAATTTTCACAATTAAACAGTAAATATCAAATCAAATTTAACAATTTAAGGGAAAGAAGAAGTATGGTGCTTACTGATATGAAATTTGGTTAAGACGGCCAGAAAAAAAACGATGGCGTTGGACCTCCGGAGAAGCTGTTGGATTGGAATTTGACAATTCGAAATTGGAATTTGACAATTCGAAATTGGAATTTGACAATTCGAACTTGGAATTTCGCACCCTAGAAATTTTCCGATCCAAGAGAAGAGGAGGCTGCTGTGTTGTGTCTAGGTTTGTTGAGATGAGGGAGAGCAGGGGGCTTTATTTATAGGAATGATGGAGGGTGTAGATTTCCGATTCTGCCCATGGTCGATTGAAGACAACGGCCATACGCCTGCCACGTTGGTTCCCAGAAGCAGCTGGAGCCTTTTTTCTAGCTGGCCTTGGAACTCAAATGTGAGGCCCTGGTTCGTTCACTTTTTCTCATTAGAATTTGTAACTTGAAATTATTTTTAGACATGTGAAGAAACAATAAGACCTTGACCAAAACGATTATAGAATTTTCTATTTTCAAAAATAATGAATATATTCAAAATTAAAGAAGATCGCAAATTAGTAATTCTTAATTAATGCTGTCTAAATAATTTTGTCTATGTTTTCGCTAATACGAATTTAAAGAAAATGTAAATATATCACCAGCATTGATCAGAAAAGTTCAAACCGAGAGGTCAGGTGATCGTTTTAGTGACTGAATCATCTTGACATCAAAATTATAGAAAAATATGAAATTATTCAGTAATCTAAATAAAATCAAAATATAACAAACACATTCATATTATTTTTTAATTTTTAAAACATAAATCGTAAAGGTGTTGTTCTATAAACCATGAACATGAATCTCAATTTACAATAGATGTGAAAACATCTGGAGACACTAAAAAGAATCTCAACACAATTACACAAAGTAGGTATTCTAAGTGAACAAAAATTTCATTTATATCTTATTGGAATCAAATTTATTTTTTTAGCTCCATGAAATGTGTAGGAAATTCTTAATTTAATCAGCTAAAAGAAGAACAAGAAATTTGAAAACATGGAATAGACAAGAAAAGCAGTATAATAATAATTGAATAATGACACATGTAGAATCAGATTCGTTTTGGAGATTTAGATTTGAGTGGGGGTCACTCACTTTTTTATGATAGGATTGGTTTCTTGTGGCCAATATCGTCTTGAACAGAGGACCCCAACTAAACCACACATTCTGCCACGTATGCAACCTTTGTGGCTGTAAATTTCTTTTTCTGGTATGTTCTCTACTTAATTAGTATATTTGACTCTACCCACCACACGTTTCCATTATTCTCGTCGCGCGTGTTGTTTACTCTCTTTCCTTATTTTGCTTCAATCATTACTCCGTGAAGCCAGGTGGTTAAAAGTCCCTACTCATGACTCAACGGTCACAAACAACCCAACACGCATGCGTTTTCTCTTCATCTTTTTAAGGAGGTTATTAGGGTTAATTAGAAAGCTCATATCACCTATAAATTATTTGATCATAAGTTTATGTAACTAGGATTGAAGATGGAGAAGTCTTCTTTCTGTAAATAGTTAATCGAATAGACATTTACTACATATAATATGTTAGTTACGTTATTCGTTTTAGTATTTAATATTGTTGATACATGTTTCGTTTCAGTTTTCATTAACCAATCAAAATTTTATATGATTCAGGCTTTTTCTAGACATATAATGATATCCTCGTTCAAAATTCTAGACCATTTGATTTGATTAGCTTAACGGAAATAATGAAGTACGCGTTTGTGTCATATTCATTCGATCAGTTTCTTCTCATGATTAACACTATATCGATTGATTGGTTATCAAACATTGAGAAGTAGAATCGAATATCAAAAATTGATTTGATCGATCACAACCTTCACACTTCCATTTTTTGTCTGATACTTTAAATGTTTAGAGATTCTTAGAGCTTAAGGTCTTGAAGCCATTACATTTGCGGTCCTAGATAAACCTATTCCATCGAATTATGCACTACACTTTGTCTATCATCAACGTGTGAATGAATCAATGCTAAGCTAAAAAAGTGCAAGGAACAATTGTAGAAACGGAATAGGACGAAATTCCCAAGCAAATCGATTCCTTTTTCTCAGATGTCAAGTAATGGAAGCAATCGTCCCTACCGTTGTAAAATAAGAGCACCTATATGCAGAGGCCAATCAAGCACAGATCTCAAGTCAGATAAACTCATTGGCATAGATTCCGGAAGATATTGTAATGTAAGAACATATACAACCAAATGATTTTCTTTTTCCAAAAGCAAACGACGAAAAAAATCAAGTGAAGAAAGGCTTGATAACATTATCTTATTTGGCACTAGCTAGAAAAGCCCTTTGCCTGCCTTGAGGACTGAGACTGGCCGGCCGGCCGGCAATGCATGTAGTTCGAAGACTATTGGCATTAGGGGTTATGGGTTTCATCAGCATAATCAAATTGGGGTATTTAACAAGTGTTTTTGGACAGTAATGTAGTATTTGTATGCATTAAAATGATGGATTCTCTCTCTCTGGTTGTGATATACCTTCCCTTCTTTTCCCACTAAACAATGCTGATAGTGCTTAATTAGCTAATTGCTTTGTCTATAGTTAAACCAAGTTTGAAGGGATCATTTTTTTTTCTTGGCGAAAAGTTTGAAGGGATCAATTGGAGGGAGGAGTGGGATGGAAGTTGACATGAGATTTTTAATACGAAATTGTTTTATAGTTTATACGACGGCTTTCTGTATTTAAACAAAATGCATCAATAATCTAGGATTATTTACGTCCACATAGACAATAACTCAAAAAAAGTTAGCTAAAAAGTTAGTCACGTTAGCTAACGTTCTTAAAGCATCTGTAGCGGTAGCTGTTCCTTCCTCTACTCGTGCTCTTGAGCGAGCAAAGATTACTCGTGTAAAAGCATTTTAGTTCAGTCAACAAGCGGTCGCCGCTGCAGGGCCCGTCTCCCTCCTCTCTATTCGTGTTACAGTTAAGCACTGTTGCATATGCTGTTCGACGGCTACCTCACATTTCAAACGGCGTTCTTCACAGATGGAACACCGTTCCAAACTCTAGAAATGGCGTTCTTCACAGATGGGTCTCTCTGTCGATCATGAAACTCAATGGGTTTCTCTCCCTTATTGCGCTTCTTAAACCTGGACTCTCTCTCTCTCACGTTCAATCTTGCTCATCGAGACTCCGTCTCTTTATTGATCTCATCTAAGAATCAGACGTTGGCGCACGTTTCCGTTTCCTCTTTCACCCAATTCGGTGAGTATTGTTTCTTCATATGATTTTACGGTAGTCCGATTTGGTACGCATTGCTAATATGGTGAGATCTTGTATCGTCTTCTCCGCTACAGTTCTTTTATGATCATACTGTATTTTGATTGTTTTGGAAAGATGATCATACCATTATAGAAGTTCTGATTTTCAATTTTTGAAATTGATTACAGTTCCTGATTGTAGGTCGCTCTTGGGCAAGTTGTGTTATTGGGGGTTAGCCTGCGGAAGAAAGGGTAGCTTTTGGTCGATTGGGTATGTTAGTAGATGCTGAATTTCTCTTATTTTCTACTTCTTGCTGGATTGATTATATTGTTCATTGAATTTGTAGATCAATGGTTATATACATTTCAATTTACGATTGCCAACTGGATTCCATGTTTTAGTTATGCAATTGTAAAACTAAGTTAGGAAGTATTTGACCAGTTACCATTATATATTATCCTTTTCTGCTTAACTATATTTTTGTAATGCAAATGTGTTTCCAAAGAAAATGGTATAGATGGATTTGAGGCTGTGAGATGATAGATTTTAGTATGGAATTGTGTGCATCTGATAGTTGCAAATATGGGCTTTTTTCCTCTTGTGTCGATCAAGTTTTTTACTAAGCAATTTCCTACTCTTTTGTTTGTCACTCAATTAGGCTACAAATGTTTTTGCTACTTCAGATCTTTTCGTGTGTCAATGGATTTAAAGAGACCCGAGAAACATAAGTTGAAAAGAATACTTTAATTCAGGGTTAATTCAATCATGCGAACAAATCAGATTCAGATTCAGGACAGATTCAGGTTGTCAAGATAGTCAGGACAGATCTACTATGATCTACCATAGCTTTCAGCTCCCAAAATCAGAACTCTCAATGATCTACATCACACCACTATACTAAAACTATGCCTCTAGGGTCCTATTTATATATAAGAATAGTTGTAATCCTAGAAGGAAACTAATTACACAAAAAGACTTACACAATCCTAGTTTGATTATACTTTCTAATCATACTAGGATTAGGACTCACGTCAACACTCCTCCTCAAGTTGGCGCATACAAGTCTTGAATGCCCAACTTGTCAAGTGAGTCACTACATGTTTGGATGAAACTGCCTTGGTAGACTCCAAACACATTTCTTCAAACTTCATAATCAAATTCAGAATCATCTTCATCACAGTTATCTTCAGAATCACTAGATTCAAGTTCCAGCTCTCTCAGACTGCTACCATCATTCTTCTTGAGAGCATCCATTTTGACCTCCATTGCTTTGACCCACTTCTCCTCCTTGATTGCATCCGCAGGTGATAACAAGCCATGAGAGATCGTTGATGTAGGAGAAGAGACTGGTCTTGCATGTACATCTTCAACTAGTTGATCAGTATTCAATTCTCCTCCTTTCGACGTGTCGGGCAAGGTTTTTTCAATACGAAAATTCTCGGCTTAACATTACTACACTCGCAGCATAAGCAACATCAGGTCTATTATGAGAAAGATAAATTAACCTTCCTACTAGACGTTGATACCTTCCTTTATCAGTCGGAACTTGATCATGATAAATACCAAGTCTGTGATTCATCTCAATATGTGTCTCAATTGGTTTGCAGTCCAGCATCCCATGTTTTATTATTCTGCAGAGCTTCCAGTTCTTCATTCATAGTTTGCTTCCACTTTGGATCTGCCAGGGCATCATCTGGGAGGACATTCTGGACGGGTCCTTCAGTTGATGGAGTAGAAAGGGGGTTTTCAGACATAATTTCTTCAGTTGGAGGAAGTTCACATTCTAATCCAGTAATCGAGTCAACCCTATTCGTTTGCAGGTCGACTAGCTCTGTTCTGGAAGGAATCGATGAGTCGCCTGAGTCATCAACCGTAAGCTAGTTGACGAGTCGACTCGTCTAGTTGACAAATCCACTTGTGTGCTTGCAGTTTCTTTTACTTGGTTTCTAGCCCTCTTTAGACAAGCACTGCTGGAAGCTGCATCAAGAAACTCCCTGTAAATCTCAGCC
The DNA here is from genome assembly GCA_951800085.1 of Comarum palustre. Taxonomy (NCBI): domain Eukaryota; kingdom Viridiplantae; phylum Streptophyta; class Magnoliopsida; order Rosales; family Rosaceae; genus Comarum; species Comarum palustre. The sequence continues at coordinate 23,727,144 of OX637577.1, read as the reverse complement.
ATCCTTTCTTGACAATCAACGGTGATTGAAAGCAAACCAATCACTTGCAACGCATTCTGAACCTCCTTGGTGGAGTCTTTCTTCATACTACTTAAGCATCGGTACATAAGCTCTACAACATATCTCTCTTTCAGGTTTTCATGATCCAACCTCTTGTTCAGTAGTTCGATTACTCCGGCCAATGCCTTGGCTCGCTCCGGTCCACATTTGTCATACAACTTTTCAATCAACCAAGGAGAGGCTCTTGCAGGTTTAGGTGGTTGTTGAGGTGTTTGTTCCATAATCACAGCAGCGGCAGCGGCAGTGGCGACATCATCTTCATCAATTTGTCAGGTTTGGATTTCACGCCTGATCTCACGTTTTGCTGACACCGGGGTTTCTGCATCCTCTAGCTTTTTGCTAAGCTGTTTGGTGTCGATCCTTTGAATACCTTGTTGCATTAGAGTGGCGAAAGCATCTCTTTTTCTTGGGGGAGCAACTTTCTGCCGAGATGCCTTAAAATTTGAAGATGTGGAACTTGATCTCCTGACACAGTTTGAAGGGCCAGAAGAACAACGGTTGTTACCTCTCATCATCATCATCCTTATTCCTGAGAGAGATCAAGGCTGTAGGTTCATTCTTGTCCAACATGTCCAAGAAGAAGGAAATTGCACCTCTCCAATTTTGGTTCAGTCGCCATCCATCCGTGCTAGTTAGAAGAACACACCAAGAATATATTGCAGCAACTAGGATCTCCTGTGACTGCTTCTTTCTCATCGCATCATCACTGCCGGATTCCGATTTTTTGAGTCTTCATACCTTTTGAGATTCATCAACAAGTCCCAAATAACCTTCATACCCTTTTGAGTCTGCTCTGCCCCAATTGCACCAAAAAAGGTGACAACTCCCAAGCATTCCAGCATCTTCATTGTGTTGGTTCCATCTTCATGATTAGGGTTTGGAATCATATCTCTCATGATTTGCAGATTTTAGTTATCAAGTTTTTAGATAGCGGAAACGATTTCGGTGGTGGATTTCTGGGTTTCAATTCAATTCAGGGTTTCAATTCAGGGTTTCAATTCAGGATTTCAATTCAGGGTTTCAATTCAAGTCAGGGTTGTAGGAATTCAGGGTTTCAAGATGGTTCAATTCCAATGGTGGTAGTGGTGGAATTCAGGGTTTCAATTCCAAGTTCAAAACAAGGTCTGGGATAATGTCTGGGATACCAAGTTCAAAACAAGGTCTGGGATAATGTTTCTGTTAACTCTGGGACCGGATCTTTCCGCATAATTTCTCCGCGAATCTGCTCGAACTCTGAATCCAATCCGGCCAGGAAAATATGCACCCTCTGACGTTCAATGGACTTCCGGTACAACTCGATATCATCAGCATCTTTCATGATCACCTTGTCTCGATGATCCAATTCTTGGAAAATTTCCGTCAACTCGCCATAATAGGCAGAAAGGCTTTTTCCGTTTTGTTTTGCAGAAAAAGCTTTCTGATGTAGGGCAAAAACTTGTACTTCATTAGTACCATCATAGAATGCCTTTTCAAGGGCACTCCATTCTTCACGGGCAGTGCTCAATTTGAGCTAGCGCTTCTGGATCTCAGGAACCATGGACATAAGTAACCATCATTTGACCTTTTGGTTATCAGCATACCACTTGTCATAATCTGCTTCTCCTTCTCTTGGTTGTTTACTTTTCCACGAATGTATTGAATCTTCTCACGTCCAGCGATGTGCATCTCCATCATCTGAGACCATACATCGTAGTTTGTCTTCAGGCATTGAATCCAGAACCTTCAGATTGTATCACAATAGGAGGAGCCGTCTTCTCTCCCATGGTGATGGTGCGGCGTGTATCGGTGGTGCGGCGCCCAAGATCGTTTTAAACCTAGGCTCTGATATCAAGTTGAAAATAATACTTTAATTCAGGGTTAATTCAATCATGCGAACAAATCAGATTCAGATTCAGGACAGATTCAGGTTGTCAAGATAGTTAGGACAGATCTACTATGATCTACCATAGCTTTCAGCTCCCAAGATCAGAACTCTCAACGATCTACATCACACCACTATATTAAAACTATGCCTCTAGGGTCCTATTTATATATAAGAATAGTTGTAATCCTAGAAGGAAACTAATTACACAAAAAGACTTACACAATCCTAGTTTGATTATACTTTCTAATCATACTAGGATTAGGACTCATGTCAACAACATATAGATTTAGTTTGTTGGATTATACCACGGACATACTTGTGTATTCAAATTAAAAACTGTCAATGTTATTTTCACCTTTTGACAATATGGAAAGTAGAAACCCTAAGTTTTTTGGACAGTGGAACCACAAGTTTAGACTTTGATTACAAATATTAAGCATGTTTAGACTTTGGCCTTTAGTGGTACAAGGAAAGTTTTGCAATTTCCGCACTCTTTTAATTTGATTATGTTTGTTGTGTTATGTAGATAAAGTCATCTTTCTTCTGACTTTTAGTTTTGCATCAACAATTTGATATGGTTCTGGGTTGGTGATTATATGTGGCTATTCTTCATCGAAAATATTAGATGTGGTTATTTGATTTAGGTTGATTTAAATTAAATTGTTGTTCATTACAGTTCCTGAGTGATACTTCATATTCATGGTTTGAGTTTAACTTTGAATTCTTATGTTTCATTTACAAATGTGTGAGTGAGTTTGTAGGTTGCTATGTCAGAGATCTTTTTGGACTGTAGGAGGGCAAGTTGGTGTATCTGACATAGGACCATGAATCTCAATATATTTTATTCGCTAATTTTTTTTCTATGATGCAACTGCTTTTTTTGTTCATATTCTATTTTTCCTCTCCGGCTCTCGGTTATTTAGTAATAGAACCACAGACTCAGGCTTGCTTTAGTTTCAAATATTTTTTTTCACTATGACTGACGTAGTAATTTCAGTTTGTTTTTTTTGACATCTTTTTACCAGTTTTACTAATTTGAGGTTTTCTTTTTTCTTTGCTTGTTTGATTTTATAATATGAGTTTCATGGTCCTCATATATACATATTAAACCTGGATTTCTATATCAGCGACTCTCTCTTCCTTCTATCTCTCTCTCTTAACAATTCAATCTTGCTTATTCTATATCTGTGGCTCTCTATTGATCATTCAATCTCATCAAAACCTCTCTTTTTATCGATCCTTTATGGGAATTATACTCACGCACACATATTCTCTCATGTTGAATCTTCTCCTCTTTCGACTAGTTTGGTAAGTTTTGTTTCTTCATGATTTTGTTTTTGTTCCCTTGTTTCATGGTGTGTATTTGATTTGTGGATTTGGTTCTCCTTTTGTTCTTCTCATATTCAGTCAGTTGCATATATTGTGATATTATCTTATTTTCAGTTGCATCTATTCTGATTCTCTCTAAGAGTGAAATCTTTTGATTCTCTTTTAAAAAAAGAAAAAAAACACATATGATTGTCGATTGCTTTTGTTACATTTCAAGATCTCTCAGATGCCTATTATAACTTGTTTTAAATATGATATTACTATTGTTTGGACTCTAAAAAAGTATGTTAACCGATTCCATATTAGCAGTCTACTTATTTCATTACAAGTGTCTGATAAACTAACTAGTAAACTAGCAACACAAATATCAGTAAGTCAGAGAGACAATATCAGGGTGTGGCCAACACTAACATCAGCATTCTACTTGAAACATGTAACAACAATCATTCGTTCATGATCTTTTGCGCAGATGGTGGAGCCATGATGGTTTTCTCGATCCATTTCCAGCACTTGTTGAATTTGCTCATCACCAGTTCAATTGTTAACTCCATGCGAATAGTATGTAAATCAAACTAAATTGTTTAAGAAAGTAAAATTAAATTCAAATATCAACATGCCATACATACCGAAATAGATGACACAGTTACCTCATGTCACTACTTTGAGCCATAGTGTTGCATGTGTTTGATTGTATAAATCCCACCGCCAGCTCCACCCTCTTATTCTGGGCACAATATTGGCTCATGTAGGGTCTGCAAAACTCTTCTTCTTTTGACCAAAGGGCTTCGTAATGAATTCCACGCTTCTGTAGATCATGGCTAGTGCTTGGAGCTGCACTTAATAAACATTACATATGACCACAAAAACGTTTGGAATATGCAAGATACAAGGCTTAAGAGATAGTTTTCTTTTTTGCAAACTCATAATGGTTTTGCACTGATTCTTCCATCTCCTGCTACATCCCAAGCTATCTCATACTTCAACAGGTACCAATGTTTTGTGCCGTGCATGGGTATGGAAATCTGTAGGTAAGATAGTACAATGTTTAGTGACATATAAGTTTTATTTTCAAATCATTAACAAGCGAAGCAAACCAGTGACATACATTTTTGCACGTAGTAATGTCATTGTCAAATCTTTTCACACCCAATCCCTTTTAACTAAGACCATCAACAACACGACCAACTGATAAATGTTTACTACACTGCATTGTATTCCAACAGAAGTAGGGTGGGAAGTAAACACTATCTCCTCCTCTCCTTTCTTGCCATAGTTAGTCAGCAAACAAAGTGATCATATCGTCCTTGATGAATCCATCTGGTCAGAGTGTCCTCACAGAATTTCTAGTGGTAAATATGCAGTCACTAACACTATCCACAATGGTCTCATTCAATTACAGGTTCATAAATGTATCGTAAACAAATAGGACAACCCTCTTCTCAGTCTCTTCCTATCACCATTCATCCTGAAGGGGCCAATCTGCACATTCTCAGCCGATTTAGAGTCCTTTTTTGACCGAATATATGTTCCATTTATATGTACCTATGTTCACAACTCACTTACTACTGCAAACTGCAAACAAACATCTAAACAACTAAATTTCAATTCCAATGTATTACCCTTATTCCAAACACGACCACACCATATATAAGACACAATAGATCAACTCACGAACCACCAAGAAACTATAACCCCATACCAGTTTGTCATTCTTTCGTGAACCTTCTGCGGGCCTCAAATTCGGCTTTGAATGGGATGCCTCGAGAGGTTGTTCCACAGAATGAGAAATAGAGGTCAGTATACTCAAGATTTTGTTCATCTTGCCGATGACTTCAGAATGATTTGGATCCTTCACAGAGGGACATGGATCAAGTGCGACAACATCAACTGTACGCCGTTGCACCACTTTTTGAAGGAGTGATTTCCACCGTCCCAACGCCATTTCTCGATCCTTTTCGATACTTCTTCCTTTTTTGGCCCTTTTGGGTGGCATGTTCGATCAAAATTGTTGCTTTAGAGGTGTATTATCATGGTTAAGGGTATGGGTACACCAATGTTAGAGGTTTCAGTTTGGGGATCTCAACAACAAGCCAAATATGGATTCGAGAGATTGCGATTGAGATTGGGATCGAGATTTAAGGGGTAGGGTTCTTTGGGGCTGCTATTTGAGATTGAGAATGAGGGGAACTGGCCAAATATGGATTCCAGACATTGATATTGAGATTGGGAACGAGATTTAAGGGTAGGGATCTTCGGGGCTGCTACATGAGATTGAGAATGAGGGGTAAAGTTGTGAGGAAGAGATTTAGATTGGGATTGAGATTTTTGGTTCAAGGTTCTTCAGGGGAGAAAAACTGAGTTTAAGGATTATATATTCAAAAGGGATTTAAGAGGGTGGGTGAGTTAGTGTCCATGATTCAATGTTTTTAAAAAAAAAAATAATTAACACAATGTTAACATTAATGGAGATGTTAACGGAGTTAGATAACAGGGTTAGTAAACAGGGTTAGTGAGTAAGCTGACGGTATTAGTGAGTTAACTGATAGAGTGACTGCCACGCAGGTGAGGCATAGATACCTCAAGGCATGCAAGAGGATCTCATTTAACAACTGATATAAGTATGTGACTCCAACAGTTATTGCTAAGTGTAAGTTAAGTAATATTTATAACAAATCATAAACTGGCACGTGGATTAAAAAGATGAGGGAAAATATAGGTTTTTCTTTAGTAATTATATATTCACTGGGTTGATAAATTTATCAATTTCGTTTAGCAATTTTAGAGTTTAGCAATGTTTTAGTCATTCTCCTATTTATCTTAAAACTTAACAAATTTTAAAAATTGTTCTAGAATATTCTGTTATGTGTGTCTTGGTCTTATGCAATTAGGATGAGAAATTCATATTCCATATAGAGATAGGTTTACTAGTTATTTAAGGATATATTCTATTTAATCCTCTATAAATAGAGACACATATCTATGAATAAAGTACATATCTTTCACGATTCTCTATTCGCAGTATTCTCATACTTCATCACGTTATCAGCAGCTCTTGAGTTGATAGCAGTCATAAACTCTAAAACTTAAAACAAAAAGCCTTCAAGCCCCCTCGGCTCCTCCTATTCGGATTCATTCTTCTTGACTCCTCCGCCCGCCGCTGCACTATCGCCGCTTCCCGGCCACTTATCAGCCATCGTCGGCTCCGTGATCATCTCGTCCAATTTCAAGACACATCCGAGACCACATTCTCAAGTCCTCTTCAAGTAAATTCTAAGGTAAGTTCAGAGCAAACTTAAACTCTTTTCAAGTTCAATAATCTCGGGGAGAATAAATCGAGTTCTTCCTTTCTTCTACACCATTCTATGCTTGGAGTTGTGAAAATTACAGGTTTTTAAAATCCCTAAATCGGGGTCACATTTTTAGGTCTACCTCCCTTGTGAAGCTCAGATTTTCGAATCCTTGAGAGAAAAATATATTTAGACAAACCATTTAGCAGCTTACATTTTTACAAGGTCTCGAAACATTCTTCTTTGTCCCTTATGGTTACAATAAATGGTATAAGTCCTTATATAATGACATGAATCACAACCTACAAGATTAGGTTGCTGCGCCGTCTCGGTCCCTCCCAAGGGGATGGTTACGCACGGCCCTATGCACACTCATGTATGCTTCATGTGTTTTCCGGCTAAGTCTTTTACTAGCGGATTTTTCATTATCGATTGTATCAACTAGGATCATCCAAGTATAGTTTGGTGTCTTAGAATTGTCCGAAATTAAGGAGCTAGTGGTTTTAAGTGTGTCTCGCACTACCGACCCTCCACGGACATGTCTGGTCATATTACACTTGGAGTTATCGAAAGTTTTCGATTTTGGATCTCCCTACGCTATTAAATCAAATGTCGTCATTTACTAGACGTTGAAGACTTCTTATGTCTCATCTTTGATAAGAAAACACGTCACTTATGGCCTAGATATCGGCCTACACGCCTCTTGCAAGCTCCAAAAACTTGCACATGCTAATTCTGCAAAAAACAATAAATGTATCCCTCCCTGGACAGTAACTTCGAACTAGCATTGTGAACTGCACCGGACGAATTAAAACGCCTATTTTATATCACTGGAAAGCTCTATGAGTATATTTTCCATAACAATTGACCGTTCGTTCATATCTATCATAACAAATAAGTTATAGCTGTTGAATACGTCAAAACGAATTATTTACTCATATATCTACTCTCTTTTGTAGGTATGACTACTGGAGAGATCGAATGTCTCGCAGATAGTGGAACTACCCGCACAATCCTAAGGAACCGAAAATTCTTTATTGAGTTAGTACCTTGTACAATCTCCGTGACAACAATGATTGGATCTTCACATTCAAGGACGTGGATCTGCTCGATTCTTATTGCCACATGGAACTTTGATCGATGTTGCAGATGCGCTTTATGCACCTAAAGAAAATCGAACCATATTGAGTTTCAAAGACATACACGCTAATGGTTTTCACCTAGAAACTCATTGTGAGAATGGAAACAAAGGAACGGGTAGGAGTATAAACCGAACCAAATAACCAAATGTTAGGTGTATTAATGCCCCAGTCATTCATAGCAATTAACCGAAGGTGTAAAGAAGCCCAAAAGGAAGAGGGAACTGAATCAAAAGTTACCATTTGCTCTGAAATACATACCAAATTAGGGTGATGTTGACGACAGAATGAAGATAATTCAGAACGAGAGTCAACATTACCTATACCTCTGATATTCCAATAAAGAACCTTCATTTGAGTCGTAGAGATTTGCTTCTGACCCTTAATGGGTTCTTGCGCACCTACGAATCCTCTACTTTTTCTAATTTCTTTTCTTTGGTGCTATTCTTCTTTTGGGATTTAGATAGCTCAAGAGTAAAACCATCAGCATCCTTCCCACTTGCAAACTTAGCAACCGCGCCAATTTCTAGAGCTGCCCTAGAGTCTTGTGGACCAAAGCCTAGGGGTGATGAACACCAACAACTCTTCCCTCACATTCTGAAGATCGAGCAGAAGAACAACTTTCTAAAGATTGACTTCCAAAGTCCTCATGGTCAGAACCAATACTGTTATTTCCTCTGATCACATCCTCATTGATGACACCATCTGCAATTTCGTCTATAAGCTCCATAGCAGCTTCTACACATATGTTATTCACAAAAGAGGCAACATTCCCATCAACTTCCTCAATGACATATTTAAGAACCTGGTGTAAAGTTGTATTATTAACTACAACTTGGTCATTCACACAAAAATTTTGTTCAATAATCTGGAAAGGGATAATAGCCATCTCATTCCCAACATGAGCTTCCACTTGTTGTGAGGGAGTATTATCAATAGCTGGCTCAATTTCGATGGCCGCATTGTCCTCTACATCATGATGAATTTGTTCACCTACTACATCAAATTGGATTGGAAGAGTATTGTCCAAAACTTTCACAGATACTTTCTTTGGCCTATACTCTTGGCGCCTAGCAGTAGGCTTTTGTGAATGAGTTGTTGCATCCTTGTCAGAGCTCTCCCACAGTGAACGACTATGTGGATGAATTGTTGCCTCCTTCAAGAACCTGCATTGATCAACCATGTGACCAACCCTCCCACAGTGAGTACACAAATTCTCATATACAATATCAATTGGAAAGCAGTGGGAGACACGTTCAACCATCAGAGAAGAAGGAAAATCTCCTGCAAGATCAACATCCACCAAGACTCGAGCGAAATACCCAAATTTTCGTCCCTTTATAGCCTTATCAATTTTGCAGTGGAGTTCCCACTCCCCGAGCGATCTCCATGAGATGTTGCTGATGCCAATAATCTTGGCTCAAACGATAAAACCTAACCCAGATTTGAGCATGGGTTTGTGGCAGGTTATCACTCGAAACAAAATCCGGCTTCCAGTGAGATAATCTAAAAATTCCGTTTGGAAGTGTACAAGCACCTCCACCCCATACCTTACATAAATCCTCTTCTGTGGCGAAGTAAATGTCATAGTAGCCTTTACCAAGTGGTACCAGAAGCCATGGTTCTGTCGGCTGCCAGAGCGCATCTAGCAATCCTTTTAGGCCCTCAGCTCTCAAAGGGTTAGAACCCTTACGCAACAATAATCGACCAATAAGGTTTGTCTTGAAGCTCTTCAATTGCTCTTGGTATAATAATTCATTGATCTTCACATATATCTTATCACCACGAACAACAGGAGATGACAATTGACTCAAAGGTATAGCAGACTACGTTGAGTTCGACAGCACAGAGGCAAACGTGCGTGCTTTCATGGCCGGTTTAGGGGGCAGTGAAGCGGCGTCCAGGCCTCCTAAAACTTCCAGGGGCATACTGCCGCCCTCCCAGAACCTGTTGACGGCATTGCAGCCCTAGGAAACCCTAGGAAAAAAAATCTAGCTAAACTTCTTATAATCACTAGTAGAAAAAAAATCTTAAACAACATGAACATGTCATCGGTCAAGTGTAAAATTTCATTGCCCTACAGCTTAAGTGATAAAAGTTTTGTCGCTTAAGTTTCTTTGTATATGACACGTCTATTAGGAACATAGATGACAAGATTTCGTTGCTTAAGTTAAGGGCAAAATGACGGGCCCAAAGTCTATCGCCCAAATCTTAAGTGACGAATGTTAAAAGGTTAAGTGACTACTATTTGTCATCCTTTAAGTATGCCAGCGACGAACTCTTTTCAGTCGCTTATACTCAAGTGACAAAACATTTCCATTTAGCAACGAGTGTTTTTTCATCTATAGAGATGCAGCGGCAAGTATCATTTTGCCGCATATATAATACGACAAACGTGTCCATCTCTTTAACTTTAAGCGACAAAAAACATTTTTGAAGCAATTCTCAGGAGACAAAAATTTCATCGCTTTTAGAATTATTTTAATAGGTATAGTAACTGAAAAATATATTATTTTAATAGGTATATAAAGAGAACATGTAATGAGATGAGTAGAACAATTCTCTATTCACATTTTTCTATGGGAAAAATGATCCAAACAGTGTCCGACCTTTTAGAGAAACAAAGTTTTTGTGTCTCACGTTTCAAAAACTTCAGAACGGTATCCCACGTTCTTACCTCGACTGAAGAAATATATCTGAAACTGTTAGTTCTGTTAAAAAAATTAATGGCAAACATTTTGTGACGTAAAAAGACTGATTTACCCTTTGTTTTTAAGAATTTTTCTTCTTTTTATCTTCAAATAATAATACAAAATAAAAAAATCTTTGTTTATTTATTTTTCATCTCTAAAAGTCCATGTCTTTAAAATTAAGAATAATAATTAATAAAATAAAATAAGAGTGAATATAACTTAGTAAATAGAAAAGAAAAAAGATTGTCATATTCGTCTCCGTATGAGAAAAGGGGAAGAGAGACGCGATGCTGTCGGAGAAAGAGAGATGCGTAGCTGGAGGAGAAGAGAGAAATGAAAAATGAAAATGAGAAATGAAAAAAAAGGTTAATGCAAAAATTAAAATGGACGAAAATACATTTCAAAATGTGTTTGCCGTTAGTTTTTGAACGGAACTAGCGATTCCAGATACCTTTCTTCAGTCGAGGTAAGAATGTGTGATACCATTCTGAAGTTTTTGAAGCGTATAAGACATCAAAATTTTGCTTATCTAAAAGGTCGGACACTGTTTGAATCATTTTTTATTTCATATAACAAAAATTAAATATTAAGATGTTAAAAACAAATATACCCTTAAGTTGACAGTCTTTTTAACGAAGTAAACGGTCTAGATACCAAACTTAGATTGTGGTAAGAATGTGAGATACGGTTTTGAAGTTTTCTAAACGTGAAATACCAAAGGTTAGCTTTTATAAAAGGTGGGACATTGTTTGCATTATTTTTTTTCTAAAATATTTATTAACTATTTGTAAAAAACAAAAACAAATGAAAGTCGAACCCGGATAAAGACATTATCCTGTTTTTGAAGTGCTACAGAAGACTTGTTATAAATATGATATAAAATGTACATTAACTATTTGTAAAAAAACAAATGAAACAAAATTATTCCGCTGCCGGGAGTCGAACCCGGATCAGTACATTAATCCAGTTTGTTATGTGCTACAGCGGACTTATTGTTAGAAATATGATATAAAATATATATTAATTATTTGTAAAAAAAAGTGAAAAAAGGGTCATCGTTTTACAAGGATGATACGAGAGTAGTTTATCCTCTCTACATGTTGATGTTCGATCTTGTATTACTGGGTCTACTTTAGGCCTCCTCCCTTGATTGTATTTCTTTTGGACCTGATCTTCTTGCATTCTTCGTCGTTTCGTATCTTGTTGCCTGTGGTCTTGGTCTAATGTCTTTCTTGTTAATTCCATTTATCAAGAAAGACAGGAGTGTAGTTATGTGTACAATCTCACCATTATTAAGCAAGACCCCCTTCAACATGCCAAATCAGGCAACTCCGAGTTGGTCGGGAATAATAAATAGAACAGTTATGCATATATGCTCAACTGGAGATACATTCGTCAAAACTTGACTGCAAATAATGTATATCCGATTATTGCAGATACATATAATCGACAGATGAATGCATGTATTCATGTCGTGGAAACTAATACCAAGTCAACTGATTCAAGCAAAACCTGAATACCATGTGAGTTCTAAAAGAAGAAGAAGCAAAACCTGGATAAGATCGATGATCAGGCAGATATATGCAGCTGCTGATCAAAAATGAAAGTCTACCTTCCCAAATGCAGGTTGGTTTTCATTTATTAAACAAGATTGATGTAGAACGAAGGGGGTCGTTTTCTGACGGAAAATAAAGATTTGAGAACCGTTTGATCGTGGCAAATTATTTCCAGACATCTAAGTTCGTTGATCTTCTAGAAGATTGTTTTTAATTATTTTTTAGTTTTATTTTTATTATTTTGTTTTATTTTTATTTATTTATTTTAGACTTTATTTTATTTTAATCCATGAGCTTTTAGGCTTTCATTGTTAGTTGCCCTAAGGTTTCTTCACTCTCATATAAGAAGGCTCTATCAGTTGTATTTGATAACTTTGATTTTATAAAAAAAAAACCTTTGAGTTTATTTCAATTCCTGGTAGATTCCAGAACCTCTCGTGGATTTCGAGATCAAAAACAGATTGATGGATTTCAATCTCCTATCTCTTTATTTTTCGCTGCATCAATTGGTAATCAGAGCTTGATGGATTCCTGATGAGTGATCTATCGATTTGATTCAGAAGCAAAAAAAAGAGAAAAAAAGAAGTTAGCATGGAACATTGGATATTTACCTTACCAGATTAAGATGATTTCAGAACAACGTGTTTCATCAAAAACAATGTATGGTCAACAATAATTGATAGTGATTTGCATGAGAATTTTGTTACCAGCAAGGTTGTTCATTCCCTTCAATTACCGACAATGAAGTTGAGCAATCCATTTTGGATTGATGATCATGCACACGTGACAAAGGTTTGTAAAGTTCCCATCTCTATAGGAGAATTTTATAACGATGAAGTTACTTGTCATGTGATTGATATGGATGATAGTGATGTGTTTTTTAGAAAACCATGACATGAAAGCGTCAACGGTTGTTATTGCAAAGATGAGACATATTTACTCAAGAAGGAATCGAACAAGATTACAATCAAGCCTGCAAAGCCTGAAGTGTGTGAAAAGAATGTTGTAAAAATCACTTTGCAGATTAAAGAAGAATTTTCTCATGTTGACTCGGTTGTCAGCATTGTTCGAAAAAACGGGCGCCTAGGCCGATTAGGCAGCGTCCAGGAGGAAAACCCAAGCATAAAGCTTAATTTTGATGCTGGACGGACATATTAGGCGATGTCGATTAATCGGTAATTAAGCGGGACGCCTAGGGATTAGGCTGTAATTAAATGGGATTAGGCGCTGCAATTTTTTAAAAAAATAACCATAAAAAATTTAAACCCTAAACAACCTAATTATTTTTTTGTGTGCTTTTATTTGGATTTGTATTTTTGAGCTATTGTTTGATAACATTATTTTGAGACAATGTATTTTGAATGTTTTGTTGACATTTTTTATAATTTATATTATAATATATCATATAAATATATAAAAAATAATCTGTCTAATTACCGCCTAATCACCGATTAAACTCCGCCTAAACTGTTAGGCGCTAGGTACTAGCTGCTCCGCCTAATCCCGCCTACCGTCTTTTTGAACCTTGGTTGTCAGTATTGAAGAAACCTCGACTCATATGACTTTTTTAGAACCAGAACCAATGGTCATTCAAGAAGACAGTTTTGGAAATCATGAAGACTTCTCTCAAGTTACATTTGACAAACTCATCGATGGTGTTGGATTTATGATTGCACCTTCAAAGTTTAAAGAGTCTCCGATTTCTAAACCACAAGTTCAATTATTGAATTTATTATTGAGTTTGTTTTCTACAAATTATTCTTCTTTATTCAAGATGAACTCGAGGTCGAGTTCTTTTGAAGTTGAAGAGACTGATGTAAAATGAAGGGGTTAGCTTTCCGACGAAAAATAAAGATTAGAGAACCGTTTGATAGTGGCAAATTATTTCCGGACATCTAAGTTCGTTGGGCTTCTAGAAGACTGTTTTTAATTATTTTTGAGTTTTATTTTTATTATTTTGTTTTTTTTATTTTAATTAATTTGTTTTAGACTTTATTTTAATTCATGGGCTTTTAGGTTTTTATTGTTAGTTGCCCTAGGGTTTCACTCCTATATAAGGAGCCTCTATCAGTTGTATTTGATAACTTGATTTTTTTTAAAAAAATCCTTTGAGTTTATCTCAATTCCTGATGGATTTCAGAACTTTCATGGATTCAAGATCAAAAACAAATTACTGGATTTCAATCTCCTATTCCTTTATTTTCCGCTGCATCAAAGATCTAGCTAGCTATGATTGATTATTGTGTGCTAGCTTCCCTGCTTCGCATCATCAGGGACTAGTACTTGGTTATTTCCGGCGGATAAATCAATCGATGGCCAGCTACTTAGTTCTTGCGGTACGTACTAACTACTAACAATCTAACATTTCAAGCAAAAGAGTGATCGACATTATTGTCATTAGAAATTGGATGTCATATAATTTGAGTCTACCACATGCTTTTGTCTAATGATGGAATTCAATATGATAGGATGGACGATTATAGCATGAGTTCTACGTACGCACACCTATGTAGACTTGATTATACGCTTACATTAGTTCACGTATGCATGCGAACTTTATCAAATGAAGTTGTAAGTTACCCTATAATTTGCTGCATCCGCAGTTGACTATAAATCTATCTATACACACACTCATACGGCTAGAGCCGGTTCAACTCGTAGACAATATTCCCACCAAATCAAGGGACCCTAGCCTGTCGAAGAACTAAGGGACGGACGTCTCGTTATAGATTGGGGACAGAATGAATTATAGGCTGTCGCTCCCTTCTGATGATTAAGGTTACTCAAGTTTCATTTTATGCATGTATGCATCAATGTATGAAATTATCGATACAACTGGTCCACTATATATATTGTTCTGAAATATTCCAAATGCTTGAGTTTCGACTAATAACTTGATTAAAAGTTGAATCTACAAGACATGTATTCTCTTTTTGACAGATTCTTTATGGATTGATTGCTGTTTCTAAAGGTTTTATAGGTCTAAAGATTAATCCGTCGAGAACTCTTCCAGCGAATATACATATCTTTAATTTGATCACATCTTGAATGTTCTCGTCTGCGCATCATATCTACTGAACCAAATTTGCGGTGGGTAAGACATCTTACATCTATATTATATATATTATCTTGAATAAGCTCGTAATAATGATAAGTAGTTCGGAAATGATATGCAAAACGCTGTTAAGCTGATTATAAATAGCTGCCAGAGCTAGCTAGTATTCGATATCATAACATTCGGCAGCTTTAATTTCTCAGGTTATTCTCAGCCATGAACCCTCCTTTTGCTTCATTCTACTTGCTCCTGTCTTGTATACTGATCATCCTTGTATCAACCTCGACATCCGAACCAGCATTTTCTGTCTCCGTTGCTAGCCTCAAGAACTACCACCAGCTCGAGCTCCCGTATAACACAGTGGGCCCTGAAAGCGTCGCGTTTGACTGCCGTGGAGAAGGACCTTATGTTGGGGTTTCAGATGGTAGAATTCTCAAATGGGAAGAATCTCTCAAGGGCTGGACAGAGTTTGCCTACACTTCCCCTAACAGGTAAGCTAGCTAACTGGATCGATTTCGGTTTAAGATATTACTTGCAAACTTCGATATATATTACTTGCAATTATGCTGTGTTTAAGCTATTCATGCACTTGATTCAACTAGGCAAAGGAAACTATGTGATGGCTCAACCAACAAGTTTAATGAACCGATATGCGGGAGGCCTCTGGGTCTGAAGTTTAACCCCACAACGTGTGAGCTCTATATTGCAGATGCCTATTTTGGGCTCCTTAAGACGGGACAAAACGGCGGCCGTCCTCATCAGCTTGCAAGTTCTGCAGGAGGAGTCCCCTTCCATTTCTTAAATGCTTTGGACGTTGATAACGAATCTGGAATGATTTATTTCACAGATACAAGCCTTATTTTCCAAAGAAGGTATTATACATATGCATAATGAACTCTTTGTTCCTTTTAACCTTGTTGTTCATTTCACAACTCGCAAGATTAGTTGTAGGAATCTAATATATAACTTCTTCTTTTCTTTTATCATGGCATAGTGTTTGGATATTGTCCATCATCTCAGCTGACAGAACCGGAAGGTTGATGCAATACGACCCTAGTACAAAGAAGGTAACAGTGTTGCTCTGGGGATTGGCATTTCCAAATGGCGTGGCTCTAAGCAAGGACAAATCTTTCCTCCTCTTAGCCGAAACCGGCACGCTGAAGGTCCTCAGGTTGTGGCTTCGTGGACCCAAAGCTAATACCTTGGAACTCTTTGCTCAGCTAGTCGGGTTCCCAGATAACATCAAGAGAAATGAGGATGGAGAATTCTGGGTAGCGATCAACAAAGGAGTAGAAGGGCCAATATCTACGACTCTGCTAGGAGATCCGGTAGGAGCAAAGTTTGATGAGGAAGGAAACGTTTTGGAGGTGTTGGATGGAAAAGATAGTGCTGCAGCCTTGCTTCAGTCTGTTAGTGAAGTTGAAGAACACAACGGACGGCTGTGGATGGGATCGGCGCGGAATTCATATGTTGGTGTGGGCATGTTTTAATTAACTAGACATATACCGTGATATATAGTTAAATACCGGAGCTATATATACACGATTTTTCCTATTACATATATGAACTGTACTACAGTACTTGATATGATTGTGGCTTTGGTATTTCTTGTACGTAGTGTAGGTTTTGCTTCATATTAGCGACCATTTAAACTATCTGGGTTTACCTAGCCTTTTCCAAGGTTCTATATTAGATTATATGTTGTTTTTGTCAAAATTCATCTCTAATGAGTGGAATAGAACCTAAATATAAGTTTGCTCTCAAAACTATTTTTTTTGCAACCTTCGGAGATGACCTTAGGCATATGTATCCATGTAGATGCAGCTGGGTTAGGCAACCTTAAGGTTCATCTCAAATAAGTTTCAAACCCTCTACGTATCCATGGACCGATGTACGTACGTAGCTAGGTTACGTTACGCAACACCTTCATATCTCCTATAAGTTTCAAACTTCATCATATCTCCGGTAGGTTACGTAAGGCTTTGTTGCCTAACCTACATGGCCGGATACTGGATACATATGGCCAAGGCCATAGCTTATAGTAAAACAATGTATGCACAAAGTGAACACTGGCTTTGAAGGTTCACAAAACAATGATCAATAAGCTCAATTGTTCGAGGTTTTTTTTTGAAGAAAAAAAACGATCAATCGAAGAAACGAGTGTACATTAAACGCACTAGCTAGATTGTTTTGTAAGATATTATTTCAAATAATTACATTGACTTCTAGAGTTGGTTCCTAATTAATCAATAGATCATCAGGAATCACGTAACGTCGTTGCTAGATTGTTAGTCTTTTTAGTTAGCTTGTGTTCATATATTCCCGGAGCCCGGAGACTTATTGTTGTTATTAAGTCCTAGCTTCTTTCACGTTTATGAAGTCTGATATTTCATCCGCACCTAGAGATAACTATGAGTCAAGCAATATTGTACAACGTACACAAGGTCACGAGCCATCTTCTCCTCCAAGTATAGCCTCATACAAATTTGGCTCTTCTTCAAGTAAACGTTTTCTACACGAATTAATGACTCACATGTCAACAATACTATATATACGTACTTGGCAACTCTGTAAGTGGAAACACAGCATACACATCAGATCTGAGAAAACCATGAAGCCACGTTTTGTTTCACCCTACATGTTCTTGTTTTCGTTAATCCTAGCATCATCCACACCAGCAGCAAGTTTCTCTGTTGTCGACCTCACAAATTACCATAAAATCAAGCTCCCAAAAGGTGTAGTTGCTCTGGAAAAGGGCTTTATGTTGGAGTTTCAGACGGAAGAATTCTCAAATGGCAAGCGCCTCTCTGGGATGGACGGAGTTTGCCTTCACCTCACCAACCAGGCAGCTACTAGTACTAGTTATCATCTATTTAACAAACAGCTTCTTTTATATTATTCTTGTTTTTTCACATATACTTTTGCATATACAAATAATTTATACAAGCAATTGGGATTCATTTATGTAAGTCCACTATTACTTAGCTGGTTAATTGTTTGGTGGCGGTTGAGATATATAGAATTTTAGAGATTAACATGTTGAACTCTACATCCACTCCCAAGGTCTAAAACCATGTTTGAGAGCAAGAAACTAAAAATTAAGGGGGCATTCAAGAGTGGTATAGAAAACGGAGACGAGCTGTGAAGCTCCCGAGTATATCCTTTGGGATTGAGGGTAAGACTTACTCCGTATATTATCTTCTCATTTGAAGAACTAATATTACCTCATCTATAATCTATTGTTCATTTTCTAATATATACCATGGTTTAAGGAAAACTGAATGATTGACATTACTAATGTATTAAATTTCGATGATTACGGAAATATCGACCTTCTGAAAAACGGATAGTTCGACGGAAATTTCGATGAAATATTGATAGCAGTAAAACATTGAGGAAATTAACAGAAATTTGAAGAAAAACAAGGAAATTTTAAATGAAATTTTAAGAGATGTTTGTTTACCATATTATGTATTATATTTGAAAAGAAAACCTTGAATAAATATTGATCTATAAGGAGTTTTAGTAATTTAAAGTGAAAAAGTAAGTGTTGAACCGTTAAATGAATATTTTAAAACCACGTAGATCTATGAGGTACAAAATTTTCGCTATATTCATCATATTTCTATGTGGAGTCTTCAGTGTATTTTGAAAAATAATTATTAAATAAGACCTCACATTTATAGTTTTGCAAGTATTGACTTATATGCCAACCATACGGGTCAAGAGTGACTGACTGTGAGCTTTTTATACTGAGAGTTGTAGTAGGCATTGAGCATCGCTTGATCTTGGTCATAACCATAATCATTTGAAGATTGTGCTTCCGACTGTGACCACGAGTTATTATTTGATTGCTCCTCATAAGACATTAATTACCAGATTTTTGTCGTAAGGGTATGAATTAAATTAAATTAATTGTTTGAATTTTAACTTAAGGATTAGAAAATTTTGGGCAAAAAAATATAAAAAAATTGGAAATTTTTGGAAAATATAGAAAACTATCATAAATATCAAAAATTTCGAGAAATTTCAAAAAAATTGGACAAAAATGCTTGGAATGTGAAAGATATTTCAGAGGTCCAAAACTCCGAAAATTTCGACGAAATTTAGCCAAAATTTTCGATTTTTAAAACCTTGGACATTACGTTATAAACTTTGTGGATCTGGCTCCTCTAAAGTGAGAATGGTGTAAAGTTAGTTAAAGTTCACAAAATCCAGACTTTTTGTCTAATCTAATGCTCCAACAATTGACACGTCACTTTTTCACCAATTTTATCTAAACAGTGGTTAACTTGCTTTTTAACTACAAAAAAAGAATTATGGTCGTCATGTCTCGATTTTCTTCTCTACATCATCAAGTTGATTCTTTCTGCTTATAACTAATCTTCAGCATACAATAATCAAATCATTGAGCCGAGTTCCAAAAATTCATTGAGATGCAATACTAAATTGGGGTAGTAATTCCTTTATCGGGTTTAGAACAAAAATATGGTTTTCTTATATATATTGATTGATCGATTCTTATTATTTGGGGATCTTCAGATGTAGAATTCCAGTAATCGTTCATATCCTAATCTTATGTTATATATGACACATCCAATTTGTACTTATGACAATCGAATGATCTCTTCTTGTTAAATAAAGTGATAAACACAATTACAATAAGTCATTAATTTCATGGTTAGTCTGCAGCCATGGAAGCAAAGAGATCGAAGTACCAAGGAAAGTAGAGCAGAAAGAAGAGTGAAAGAAAGAACTTGAAGTAGATCAATAACCATAATCCATTTTTCTTTTTTGGAGTTAAAAGCAAGTTAACTATGGTTTAGATTAAATTAGTGGAAAAGTGACGTGTTAATTGATGGAACCATTAGATTAGACAAGGAGTCTGAATTTTATGAGCTTTAACTAACTTTACACCCTTCTTACTTTAGAGGAGCCGAATCCAAACTTTGTATTCATCAAGCAGGCAAAGGGAAATATGTGCTGGTTCAACCGATACTTCGACTCAACCAACATGTGGAAGGCCACTTGGTTTGAAGTTCAACCCCAAAACTTGTGAACTCTTATTGAGAATGCCTACTTCGGGCTCTTGAAGATAGATCGCCATGGTGGTCATCTCAAACCTTTATAAACCCACATATATGGTCTCATATTCTCGATGTATGATATATATCTCAACATGTCCCGCACGTGTGACGAATCTTTAAGCCTAACACTTGAACAACAAGGTGGGTTGTCGTGGAGTTCGTGTGGCCTTTGAGTTTCACATGTGTACGTGGGTAACCCACTCTTATACCATGATAAAGTAGTCTGAGGTTCAACTCCAAAACCAATTAACAATGGAGAGATAACTCAAACTCTTATAAACTCACAAGTAAGGTCTCATATTCTGAATGTGGGATATATATCTCAACACAGATACAGTTTACCAAAGAAGGTACTACCTATTTACCACAATTTATTGATATTAAGCCTCTACATTTGACGCAGTTGAACGTTATTTTCGTTTCTGTTTGACTTGCTTACATTTTTTCTTGTCTTCTCATCATGATCAATCCCAAATTAAGGTTGTGGCCTTTGTCAATTGCCAATGGTGACAAAACCGGGAGGTTAATGCAATACGACCCTAGTACAAGGAAGGTGACTGTGTTGCTCGATAACTTGGCTTTTGCAAATGGTGTGGCTCTAAGAAAGCAAGGACAGTTCTTTCCTCCTAGTAGCCGAAACTCCGACGTTCAAAATCTTCAAGCTTTCGCTTCGGGGATCCAAAGCGGGTGCAACACTTCAGTCAAATGAAAGGGCCAGCCGATAACATTAAGAGAACCGACAATGGTGAATTTTGGGTTGCAGTGAATAGTCTAAGACAGTACCAGACTTCTCCAGAATATTGGTTGACGAAAGATCCGGTGGGAGTAAAGAGATGAACAAGGAAACGTTGTGGAGGTGTTGGATGGAGAGGGTGGTTCGACGCTTGAGTCTATTAGTGAGGTTGAGGAACACAACGGAAAGTTGTGGATTGGATCAGTAGTAAAAGGCTATGTTGGTGTTATCAGTATAGATAATCCAAACGTACTCGATCTTCAAGCAATCTCATTGTATAAATGGAACCTCACTTATACTAAGATGAGCTCAATGAAAAACATCTACGCATTACTTATAGCGTCCATCAAGCTATTAACTTTTAGAAATTCTGATTATGGTGACAAAGATAAGCCCTATGCTAAAGAAATAAGAAGAAACAGATCGAGGATGAAGTCATGAAGAGGAAGAATCGAAGAGGAAGAAGAGAGAAATTTCTTGTATTATGAAACCCTAATGAAGCTTGCCAGTAGTTATTGTATATTACGTTGAAATCATAAACTGGTTTGATAGAAGTTAAATCTTAGTGATAAAATACATACGCACTACATCATCTACCTACAAGTTTGCATGTTCAGTGATTTGCAGCCTTCTGGCATGGACAAAGCATGTTAGCATTGTCATCTTGTCACATAGTCAATGCAATTATGCAGTGGGTTATAATCTTCAATAGTCAACGGGAAAAAGAAGATTTAAACTTCATAATTCTTTAGCCCTCAAAGACCAAGTGGCTATTTGAATGGTCAGTTTCTATTTATATGAACAATTCAATATTACCGGCTACACTTCATCGATCTTCAAATCAGATCTGAGAGATCGAGCCACATTCTGTTTCACTCTAGAAAATCTTCACAGCTAACCATGAAGCCACATGTTCTTTCACTCTCCTTGTTTTTCTTTTCGTTGATGATCCTAGCATCATCCACACCAGCAGCAACTTTCTCTGTAGTCGACCTCACAACTTATCATCAAATCGAGCTCCCAGGTAGCATAGTTGGTCCCGAGAGCGTTGCATTCGATTGCTCTGGAAAAGGGCCTTATGTTGGAGTTTCAGACGGAAGAATTCTCAAATGGCAAGGGCCTCACCGGGGCTGGACGGAGTTTGCCTTCACCTCCCCAACCAGGCAAGCTCCTAGTTGACCTTTTTTTCTTTAAGATTTTTCTATTGCGTATATGACTTCTCTATATATGAAAGTCCGCTAGCTGGTTAATTGGTTGTTGGTCAGTTCCAAATATTACCGTTGAGATAGAAATTGAGATTATAACATGTACCAAAAAGTCTGAACTATCAATTGAAGTCTACAATGCACCACTCTGAAATGATGTTTGAGATTTGAGAGCAAGAACATAAAACTAAATGATGTGTCAAGCTCAACATTTCAAATTTAAATAAGGGACGAGGCGAGTGGATTCTTAGTGTATTGTAGAACCTTCACATTCGATTTGAGCGTGGTACTTGCTCTCTAAATTGTCGGTCTCCGAGTTACTAGTATTAGCTCATCCATATATTAGTTTATCCTTAAAAAAAATTGGGTTACAACTTTGTATTAATCAAAGTTGACATTACCTTCAACTTTCTATCAGGCAAAGGAAAATATGTGATGGCTCAACCGATAATACGACTGAACCGATATGTGGAAGGCCACTAGGTTTGAAGTTCCACCCAAGGACTTGTGAACTTTATATTGCAGATGCCTACTTCGGGCTCTTGAAGATAGTTCGCCATGGTGGTCATCCTCAACAACTTGCCACTTCCTTAGATGGAGTCCCTTTCCGTTTTACGAATGCTCTCGACATTGATAGTCACACTGGAATTGTCTATTTTACAGACACCAGCACAATATACCAAAGAAGGTACTTAACTATGCTTCCTGGAACTACTGTAGTCCATGTCCATCCATCTACGTACATCTGATGCAGTTGAAATTAACTTGAAAGTACTTTAGTTTTTTCTTTACCTTGCTTACAATTTTTCTTGTCTTCTCATCATGACCCATGTTAAGGTTGTGGCCTTTGTCAATTGCTACCGGTGACAAAACCGGGAGGTTATTGCAATATGACCCTTGTACAAAGAAGGTGACAGTGTTGCTCGATAACTTAGCTTTTGCAAATGGTGTGGCACTAAGCAAGGACAGTTCTTTCCTCCTAGTAGCCGAATCTGCCACATTCAAAATCTTCAAGCTTCGGCTTCGGGGACCCAATGCCGGTGATGTAGAACTCTTCACTCAACTGAAAAGGCCAGCCGATAACATTAAGAGAACTGACAAGGGATCATTTTGGGTTGCACTAAATAGTCGAAGAGCATTACAGGGTAACCAGACTTCTTCAGCATTTTGGTTGACGAACGATCCGGTGGGAGTGAAGTTTGATGAACAAGGAAACATTGTGAAAGTGTTGGATGGGGAGGGTGGTCCGATGCTGGAGTCTGTGAGTGAGGTTGAAGAACACAATGGAAAGTTGTGGATTGGATCGGTAGTAAAGCCCTATGTCGGTGAGTTGCGACTTGTTAGTAAATTATAATAACAGGGGTTTGTCTCCTATACATGCGTGAGCTTAATAATAACATCAAATCGGAAATAATAACCTACGTATATATATACATATATATACATATATGTATATATATATATATACGTACTGTTGCATACTTGCATTATTCAGTACTGTTGCATACGTGCATTATTCATCAGTTGGCTAATTTCTGTGAAGAGTTCAATTGAAATAATGAAACCAATACCAACTCAGCAAATGAACTTCTAGCTAGCATGGCATGAGTCGCAGGACTGATAAGTGCGAGTTAACTTGTTGCTGTGGCCTTTTCCTTTTAGTAGGGAGTGTTGCTGAAGCCAAGTAGCTTTCAGCTTGATATTGAAGTATGAATTCTGGTCCATTCATACAAAAAAACGACCGTCTGATGAAAGGGAATTCTTTCTGTCGGCCGGACTCATCGATCTGAAAATATCTAAGCAAGTGGAGAAGAAAAATCCCAGGAACTGTGCACACGATGATGCGGGTCTCAACTCCACCTCTACCATTTCACAACTCTTATTTTTCTACTTCGCCCTACTTGCAACGTGCAAGGCAGCCACTGATGCTGCCATATATATACGAATCACATACGTATCCGTTACTCAATTATGGTCTATGAGATCTGCTAGACGATCTACCCCTGACGAGTTCTTAGTTTTTGTCTTCTCCTCGCTGCTAACTTTAGACACCATATATGGATGGCCTGAAGGTCTTGTACGTTGTAGAGAGAACATAGACCAAAGCATCTTATTTGTAGACACATTGACACCAAGTGTTCTCCCAAAAAGACACAAGTAGTTAGTAACCAAAGTAAACTCATATGAGATTTCCATATGCATTAACAACCCATATTATTAAGGAAAAATTAAGTGACAAACGGTTCATTTTAAATTTTGATGTTTCAAGTTTTAAAACAATTAAAATGATACATGACGTTTAAAAGCCGACATAATTTTAGCACATGTCGTTAATAACACCGTTAACTCTATATAATTTCTCATTTTTCAAAAGACATGCAGTTTTGGATTTTCTCCATTCTATCTTTCTTTATATTTTGTATTTTTTTCTTGTATTTATATACCTTTTTAATCTTGTAAACCATATTCTCAAAAACTTGGTTGTTTTCTCATGATTTGGTTTATTTCTTCACTATTCGTTGTATTTGTAGGTTACCAGGTTTGGTTTTAATGAAATGCTTTTATTCTTAAAAAAGAAAAAAAAATAAGACTTTGCTGCTTGTTCCAATCCATAGTTTTCTCACCCTAGGTTTCCTTACTCAATACCCACAGATATATATATTCAAACTCTTTATTCCATAACTTACCAAATCAAATCATATTCCAACTTCCTCTCACATTTCTGTGCTTCGATCTTCATTTTTGTGTATGTTAGGTTTGAAAGGGGACAAAAAAGAGAGACAATAATACTTTTTCTTTTTTCTCTCTCCTTATTAATTATTAATTTTAATAATTTACTATCACTAAATTAAGAAGTGACATATTTACCCCTAAAAAATTAACGGAAAACACGTTAGATAATGGAGAATCTAACGGTATGTACATATTTTCGGTTGAGACTATAAGTTTATGTACCATTATAATTATTTTGAAACTTAAAATATCAAAATTAGAAGTGAACCATTTATCATGTACTGTTCTTAAAATTTTCCATATTACTAATAACCTTGTCGATGGATTTCCCCATCAACCTAGGATTAGATATGCTGAATTCTTAGCACCACATATAATCTCTTATCAATGAATAGTAGTTTGATAATGATAAGCCACCTATGCAAGAGACCATATCGGACAATCCACCTATGCACGAGACCATATTAGATTGTTAGAAATCTGTTTCTAGATGATCTCATTATCTTCTGTAATTGTAGTTTTAGATATCAGATAGGTCTTTATCACTCATGTATTAGAGGTTATGTATAATTGTAACTATATTGAGATGATGAATATATAGAGAAAATTAGATAAAAACCTAAAAAATGAAATCTATTGAGATGATGAATATATATAGAAATAATTAGATAAAAACCTAAAAAATGAAGTCCACTTCCTTTAAAGTGAGTATGTTATGAATTTAGTTAAGGACACATCACTCTTCCACAATTTTTCTTTAGTTTTCATGTAACCCCAGTTAACTTCCGTTAACTCTAACACAGAAAAAAACAACCAAAGAAAAAACAATTAGGTATTCTCTTCATTGATCGGTCCCTTTTGCGTCAAGTTCATCCTCTTTTCTTCCTTTTAATTCCTCTATGCTTCCATGGTTGCACACAAACAATGGATTGGATTTTTGCAGTACATACATAGTAGATTCAGAGTATAAATAACGATTAAAAGATGAGATATTGACACTTAATCGATGTGGTTGTGAAGAATTTAGAGGAAGAAAATGAGGAACTCAAGTGCTACTGTTCATAGAAACAAAATAGCTCCAAATTAAATTAATTTATTTTCACATTGATCAGTAATTGTTAAACTAATAGGTGATTGTAATATGTGGAGATGCGATTGATGATGCGGGTGAGGAAAATGGTACTGCAAAATATAACTATGTACCATATGTTTGTTTAATCTAGTGAAGAACTTAAGTGCAGATTTCTTGTTCAAAAACCAAAAATATATCCAGATTACGTTTAAAATTCTCAAACTCATAGGTGATTGTAGTGAAAGAGGTGCATGATAATGGGCAGATGGGGCCTGGAACGACTGAGACAAAATAAATTTTACTTGAATGAGTTGAATCAATCCATGGCCTGTGAGGCGTGAGCTCATCGAAATAGAAGCAATTACAAGGAAATCGAAAAGAATTAAAGCAAAGAGAAAGAACTTTTTTTTATCACGTAAAAAGAGAAAGATCTTGACCTAAAAAGGAATGTTGAACATAATAAATTCTTAGTTTGTTTTTTGTAAAGAGTTAACATAAGTTAACCGTGGTTAGATGAAAATCAAAGAAAATTATTAAAAATAATGTGTCGATTGTTGTGACTCTTAAATTAAATAAAGAGTAGAGATGTAATGAACTTTAACTAAATTCACAACATGCTCATTTTAGAGGAGCCAGATCTTCTATCAAGATATACAAGTTGGTTTGTTACGTCTGACATATTCTAAAACTTCTCTTGTTGAGTTTGTGTTGAGTCGGTCAAAGTTATCTTCTGTTTGGTTTTATCTTTCTGTTTATGAGCCTATTTGTTAGGGAGCAAGTTGTTTTTTTTTTGAAGTATTCTTCAACTAGATTACCACGTTATTAGGCTTGTAAAACATGGGTTGCATCTTTATCTTTCTAGTATCTTTAAGGCTATAAAAGCGAGAACTATGCTTTGAATTCAATAAGAATTATTCACCAAGCCAGAACTTTTTTTAATCACGTAAAATTCAATAAGATCTTGACCTAAAGAGGAATGTTGAACATAATAAATTCTTAGTTTGTTTTTTGTAAAGAGTTAACAGAAGTTAACCGGGGTTACATGAAAATCAAAGAAAATTATAAAAAAGTGATGTGTGTAATAGTAAAATAGAAATTAGAATTGGTCTACTCATCTCATTACGTATCATATTTATATAGAGGTGTGATTACAATGCTAATTATAATAAACATAATGACAATAATGACTAATTGATAACTGATTGAGTAATTACATCTGTTAATCGCTAATTGCATAATCAACTCTTCGTCAGTTACTTTGACGAAGACACATAATACATATTTCCTTTAACACTCCCTTATGCCAAGTCAAAGTTAAAACGGTGTATGGGGTGTTGCCTCATTAAAAACCTTATTAAGTAACAAAACCCAGTGGGACAAAATAAATCTTGGTCAAAGGAAAAAATAGCACAACGCGCCTATTGCATTTTGAGGGTGATGATACTAGACTCCCACTGAGGTTTACACTCTCCCCCTGATCCTTACATCAAATCAAGGGAGCTCGGAAAGTTTTCTCATTCCGATACTTTCACGTGTTTTTCAAATGTAGTTTTAGGTAATGATTTGGTAAACAAATCTACCACATTCTCCTTGAGATTTATTTGATTCTTGAGGAGGATCTGTTTTGTGTTATCACCCTTGATGTAGCCTAGCTTCATATGTTCGATGTAGGCCGCATTATCTTCATAAATGTATGTGGGCTCTCCAGTGACAGAACATAAACCACTGGTTCCTCGAATATATGTAATGATGAATCTTTACCATATACACTCACAGACCACCTCATGGTCGAGTACATTGAGCTAAGTACAATAATGCGATTGTTGCGCTTAGATAAGAAATTTCAGGTCCCAATACTTACTCGTCATCTTTCTTGAGACGAAATGGATCTTTCTTTATATCCAAATATCGATCGATCACTGGAGTCACCTGAGAATCTTTTGGACATCGGATCCGGCCATCCAAATCGACTTCAGGTCGAGCAGGTCCAGATCGGGGTTAGACTGGGCGTGAGGTGAATAACATCGCCGATCTGGTGCTTGGGTTTGTCAAGGGTTGAAGTCGCCGGGACGCTCAAGAGATCGGCTGTGATTCAGGTCGGGAACGGCACAGGTGCGGTGGATCGAGGCTGGGCATCGTATAGCTGTCGGAGGTGGACGACGATAGGGACAGCGGCGGAGCGATCGATTGTTCAGCCTTTCGGAACGATCAGATGGAATCCCGGTTGCTGGTCAGATCGATCAGAAACCGAGACTGTGAGAGGCGTGCGTTGCCGGATTCTGGGCTCGGCTTAGGGCAGACGCGGCTCGGGTCAGGTCGGCATTGGGGCAGTGTGCTAGGCAGCCTAGGCTAGCTAGCTGATGTTGTTACAGTTCTTCTACGATCGGTTCGACTTCCCAAATCCTCCATCAAAAGATACCGACAGATGATTAGCAATTGTTCATATGAAATATTGAAAAATAAACATAAGAAGCAATTACGGAAGGGAATGGGTAATGATTCAAAGAGAAAAAAAACTTATCTTTTGATTCAAATTATTCGATACCCAGACTCAGAACCAACAATGGAGTGGTCAGAGGTGTACGGTTGGGAAAAATTTCTTTTTCTAGCGGTTTTTTCATTGCCAATAACTCAAAAACTAACGGTAGAGCATAGTTATAGTTGTTGTTGATAACGTGTAATAGTAAAATAAAAATCAGAATTGGTTTACTCATCTCATTACGTATTCTCTTTACATAGAGATGTGATTACAATGGTAATTATAATAAACATAATGACGATAATGACTAATTGATAACTGATTGAGTAATTACATCTGTTTATCTCTAATTGCATAATCAACTCTTCGTCAATTACTTTGACGAAGACATATAATACGTATTTCCTTTAACAATGTGTCAATTGTTGTGACTCTTAAATTAAATAAAAAGTAAAGATTTAATAAACTTTAACTAAATTCACAACATACTCATCCGACATCTTATCAAGATATACAGGTTTGTTACGTCTGACATATTCCAAACTCCCTTTGTTGAGTTTGTTCCTCCTTTTAGATAAGGCTATCTTTATTCTAATAGGAGTGCATAAGGAATATGAAAATTATGCTAAAGCTATACTCAGTACTATAACAAACAGATTAACAATTGTTATTGTCAATCTCAAACACAATTAGAGAGGTGTGGCCTCGTTGCATTGCATTGCCTAGTGATTATGTTAAAAAACGAAATTCCTTGCTTGAAGATTTTGACCGGCTTCAAAGTCGTTATTTCAGAGAGTGAGTTTTGATATTTCAGAGAGATTCTATTTCAATATCACATAATAGGTTATTTTGTTTGTTATATATATTTTAGGGCGGGAGTGAAAAATAAAGTTATAGCCTTTTGTGCCGTTTATATTAGTTTGGTTTTGGGGTCGATCGAACAACTGTGTTCCTCTGTGTTGCGCGATCTCTACCCACTCTAACAAAGGTTGAATCTCTACATCCTTTTTCCTGCTTATCTCGTCGATTCTACTGTGTTTGTTTCCTCTACCCTTCTCTGATCTGTTACCCACTTCTTTCATAGAACTTTTTGTGAGTTTTTAGATAGATGCATGACCCGTTTTATCGGAAGAGAAAAGACTAATCTTTTGGGTGCCTTTTCAAGCTTTAGTGCTCTCAAAGTTTGAATCTTTATTCGTTTTTCTGGTAAACTGCTAATTGGGTTGTGATTTCTGTGCACTCTAGCATTACCCAGATGCTTAAATCTGTTATTATTGATGAAATTGGATTTGGTTTCAGTTTTTGAGCAGTTTTGCAGTGATGGGTCTGTGCGGGGATGCTTGTATTGAGTTGTTTTAGTTCAATTTACTGTGCAGGTTGTTCTGTGAAGCGAAAAAGGAGAGCTTGATTTTGGAAGGAATGGGGTATATTGGGGCACATGGTGTGAATGCTTTGCAAAGATACAAGTATAGTGGTGTAGATCACTCCTTGGTATCCAAATATGTCTTGAATCCCTTCTGGACTCGCTTCGTGAATTTCTTTCCACTATGGATGCCGTAAGTTAAAACCCACTTTTTGTATTAGTTTTATGCATGACTATAGTTCAGATAAAAGATACTGTCTTTGTTAAAAACTAGTTTTATTGGGTTTGATCGGCTGCTAAAACTATGAGGTTGTTTGTGTGTCTGAGAATAGACATTTCTTTTCTGAAACTTTAGAGGCATAAGCATCCTGTTTCATAAACTTGTGTTGGGTACATCTTGGATATAGTTATTCTTTTTTTTGGTAGTTTAAATCTCGTGCATCTATTTAAATGATTCCAAATAGGCAAGGACTTCAATTAGCATGTATAGCTTTAGATTTTTGTTGCATTACAAACTGACCACTGTGTGTTTTATTTATAGATGTTAGCATTTGCATGTGTTTTTGTGTGCGCATGTGTGTTGCAGTTGCGGCTATTAGCTTAGGAGTTATAGTTGTTATGAGTTCCATTTTTCTAAGGGTGCTTTTTGGCAGTCTTTGTGTATGTCTGCTTATGATCATTTGGTCATGAAATTTCACATTGCCTGTTGATTTGCTGATAAAACTTTATCATTTGTTTATCTTTTTGCTGAGTTTGCTAACCTTTTCTCTTCCTTTGGTTGCCTCGCATATTCATGATTCTGAGTTCATTTTCAGGCCCAACATGGTAGGAGTTCTTACTTCCGTCTGATTATGTTGCTTCCAAATGAGTTTTGGTAACCATCACTCTTCAGTTCTAATTTTGATGATGTTTAAATTTCTGCCAGATTACACTCACAGGGTTCATGTTCTTACTCACGTCTGCACTGCTTGGCTACGTAAGTAAAACTTTTGTTTTCATGTATTCTTGTTTATTACTTTATTTTTTTTATATTTTACATAAATGATAGGTTTCGTAGTGCATAATGCTACATGTAAACCTAAACATCTACGCTTTTGTATGTTTACATTTACAATTGTTAATAATGCATTTCCTCTTATTGCAGAGATACATGATCTGTAGAATAGAAATGCTATTGTTTACTGAACTCCCATGAATTATGTTGCGTTATTTTCTGCCCAGATATATTCACCAAGATTGGATTCAGCTCCTCCCAGATGGGTAAATTTTGCTCATGGATTGCTACTTTTCCTATACCAGGTTAGTCATAAATCATGTTTAATTTATGTGGTTTCTGTACAAGAGGTACATTGTATGTGCATTTTTGTGTGCATTGGGATTTTTCCATTATTGCCTGCTAATTTGGCATATGTCAAATTTGTTAGACCTTTGATGCTGTTGATGGGAAGCAAGCCAGACGAACAAATTCCTCAAGTCCACTTGGGGAACTGTTTGACCATGGTAATTTACTTAATCATATTTATGCTGTCCACTCTTGACGTTAAGAGTTAGAGATTGATGACTTATATTTTGAACATTCTCAACTTGTATTGCAGGATGTGATGCACTTGCATGCGCGGTATGTTTCTACATCTATCTTATTATTTTGCAACCTTGTAAATGCATTTCTTGTTATACCTGATGTAAATTCATATGCTGATGGTTTTGTTTAGCTTGAAGCATTGGCTTTTGGGAGCACTGCAATGTGTGGAACAAACACTTTCTGGTTCTGGGTGATTTCAGCTGTTCCATTTTACTTTGCAACTTGGGAGCAGTGAGTTTCCTAACTCAGTCCAATTTATATTTAGTTTACACATTCTTGTCCCTCTGAGTAAAATCCAACAATATGGTTGATGTGTATACCTTGATTCTCAAGTTATAAAGGTTTCTTTTCCCATCAAAAAGTTATACTCCACCCTTTTTTATGTGTGGAAAGAATTGGGAAGTCAGTTGACTCAAATTGCTCTGATAGAATATTTTGTAATTTATTACTGCTAAATGAATGTGTAATATGAAATTAGATGATCTCTTATTAGTACTGATACATGGCTTTATTGATCCAGTTACTTTACCAATACCTTAATACTTCCTGCCTTGAATGGGCCCACAGAGGGTCTCATGCTGATATATTTGAGTCATTGTTTCACAGCATTTGTTGGTAAAATTCTACTCTTGTCTTGCTATTGTTTACTTACATGTGTATAAACTTGAAGTTTCCTTTGAAATTGACACCATAGTGATTAGTTTTCCCTATAATTTTTTTGTATTTTAAATTTGGTTATACTATTTCATTTTTCAGGTTCTGAGTGGTGGGCTCAACCATTTGGCAAGTCTTTGCCTATTCTGAGTTGGATCCCTATACTAAGTGGTAAGACTAATGTAGTTGATAACCCATAATTGAAAATCTGGCATGAAACATATGTTGAGAATCAACATCTCATGAGGCTTTGGCCTGGATACTAGAATGTAATTCATTGATCATCTTTAAACATTTAATACCTTTGAAGATAACTTGGTCATCTTTCATTACTTAATTGATAAGAGTACTTAAAAAAAATATTTTACATATCCCAAGGAGCTATCATCAAGTCACAGGGGTCTAGTTTATGATCTCCATGCCAAAATATTTCACAGCAGTTGGTCTAAAGTTGATCCTTTTGCTGTTTCTTACTTCAGAAATTACGATGTCCAACGCTGTGTTGACACTAATGATAGCTTTTGCTGTTGTCCCAACAGTAACATTCAAGTACGTAGCTATCATTCTCCAACATTTGAATGTTCTGTCAAATTCATTTAACAGTTTCTTGTTCCTCCTTTAATTTTATAATATATTCCTGAACTCTTGATGCATACATCAGACTTATTTACTCTGGTTGATTTGTTTTTGGTTGTCTATCTTATGTGGAGCCTGTAATTTGATACCCTTGCTTCTATGAATGTAGTTGCATATGCTAAAATCTTAGAAGTAGGGTTGCTGCAGATGAGCCCGCGATTTGGACGTGAACTCATAGTTACTGCATTACCACTTCCATCCTCATATTTTGCCTACGTACTTGTATCATGGTCAAATTAATATCAAAACTTTGTATATAACACCTACCTGCTGTAAACCCTATGCAAAATATGTTTCTGAAGTGCTTTTATAGTGTCTTCTCTCCTTTTAAGTTATGTACTATCAGAGCTGAAAGGTCCACTTTTCCAGTAGTTATGTGAAGGCCAGTTAGACCTTATGTGGTTTCATGCTTATATGCAGTGTTATGAATGTTTACAAGGTTGTCCAGGCAAGGAAAGGCAGCATGCTATTGGCACTGGCAATGGTAATGTTATTATCTTTTGTGTTTCTTGTATATTGAGTCTGCATACTCTATAAGCATAATGTGACTTTGATTGTTTCATCCCAGCTTTATCCTTTTGCTGTTCTTTTGGGAGTAGTCTTGGCATGGTATGTCCCACTCCTTTTATTGCCTTACCTACCTTTTCTTTTCCTTTCAAGAAAGAGAAAAATCAAAATACTGGCGTATTGATGCTGTACATATCTATCTTCAGGGATTATTTGTCACCAGCAGGCATCATGAAAAATTATCCACATTTAGTCGTAATGGGAACTGGGCTTGCTTTTGGGTACCTTGTGGTAAGATATTTGTGTTTTTATAACCCATTTGGAGTTTCTCACTTTATTCATCTCAAATTAGATTGCTACATTTTCTGCTATTTTGAGAAGCATGTGAACAATTATGTCTTTACATACAGTTTTTATTGAAGAATAGCTTTTTCTTTGCAGGGAAGAATGATTCTTGCTCACTTGTGTGATGAGCCAAAGGGCTTGAAAACTGGAATGTGCATGGTATGTAGGTTTATGTTAAGATCCTACCTTTTGTATTCAATATGGTTGTATCTCCATGGAAAGAGGGACTGATTCACTTCTATTATTACTTTTTCATGAGGGATAAATTTTGATGTTTGTGGCAGAGATTTATTTGTTTTGTATGATATAATTTTATTGAAGACCCGATTGGATTACTAATTTCAATAATTATTAACCATACAGTCATTGTTGTACCTCCCATTTGCCATTGCAAATGTACTCACAGCTAGGCTGAATGACGGGTATGTTTTATTTGATATTACTATCTCTTGTATCTTACTAGAAATGTTATTTTTCTGTTCTTGATGGTCATGATCTCATCTCTTGAACTTCCTCTGTCATCTTCTATTGCAGTGTTCCAATAGTTCATGACAGTTTGGTTCTCCTCGGTTTCTGCGCATTTACATGTATGATAATCGTTTTAGAGTTATATTGGCAACAACATTGTACAATGTCCTTTTTCCTGACAACAATATAAATTTTCATTCTTGATGACTGTCCTTTTATAATCTTTTTCAAATATAGATATATGCATTTGCAGCTGCTGCTTTGATATGAATTTAGTGGCTTATTAATCTTGTATCATGTTGATAGTGTTATCATGACTTTCTGTAAGATATTTTTTTTCTTCCAAACACAGTGATACTGTATCTTCATTTTGCAACATCAGTCATTCATGAAATCACGACAGCCTTGGGAATCTATTGTTTCAGGTGAGTATGGTATTGTATTAAACCACATTTCACTTATATATAATCAGACTAGTACTTACAATTCCACCTTATCTTCATTCCTTCATATAGAGGACCATCTCTACTTATGATCCTAACTATCAGTCCATTGTTGAATTACAGGATAACTAGGAAAGAGGCTTGAGTTCTGGTTGTGTTTGACTTGTGAGCCTGTTCTCTGCTCATTCATTTCATCCTTTTCTATGTAAGTGTAGTACGATTCATTGCGGGAGATTGCTGTGCTCTGTGTTAGAAGTGTGTATGTTGCATTCGTTCTCTGATGTTGTTAACGTCTTTCAGTTTTCTGCCAGCAAGTCAAGAGTGATGCAGGTCAAGTGAAGTATTTCAGCATATTAGCTTTTGTATAAGTAGTAAAGGATGCATTGATCAAGATCCAATTTATTTTCATTGTACTGTTGTACTAGATTGTTTTGCTGACTTTCAGAATACTCATGTAGGTATTGGTTCTTGTCAGTTGCATCATTTGAAATTTATAAAAAAGATGTTTGAATATTGAACATATGATGTGTGCACTTTGTGCGATGCCAGAGGAATATGTATTGAGCTTCACATCTATTCTTTTCCCCAATACGAGGCCAAAAACCTCAATTTTCCTCTGTTTTCACCCTTTAACATAATCTGGATACTGGAGTTGAGTGTTTGCATTCGTGTTGTGAGTTTGGTATGTGACCAGGGATAGTCGGTTAGATGAGTTAAAACAAAAAATTGAATATAAGACCAACGGGAATCTGTATTCTCCTCTAGTCAAATGATATTAAGTTACACAGGTAAAGAATCTTGTCAATAACGATGACTGTTGATGATACATGATGTCACAGCAGGAATGCTTACACAATCCTTGTATCCCTACACCAAGAAGCTTTTTCTCATATAATGTATCGAACATGGCACGAATCATAATTATTCAGTCCCTCAAATGCAGTTATATCACCTTCTCCAGCCATCTTGGCAATCTCAATGATGCCTTCATCCCGAGCCTCGACAGGAAGGCAGCATACAATAGATGCAGCAAGAATGTGAAGGACACGTTGTTTATAAAAACCTGTTGAAGGGCAAAGCTTCAGTAATGCAAATCAAGGGGGATAGAAGGTGAATGAGGGTGGTTGATGATACCAGTATACTAAATAAGGCATATATCGCCTCCATTGATGGAACTGTATAGATGCCTGCTGCTGTGAAAATGAATGTTAGAGAAGCATGAATGTTTATGGTGATCTGCAAGCAAAACATGTACATTAGAAAATGTAACTTGAATCTTGATATACTGTATCCAGCAAATTTATAGGAGAGTATTACCAGAGCAAATATGTTTTCTCTAATCAAGAAAGAAGTGATCAAAACATAGCCTACAGAACCCAATGCTCGAACCTGCATATAAAATAATTTTGCCATCTCAAACATTTTAATTATAGAATTAGAGACAAGAAAGAAGTGATCAAAACATAGCCTACAGAACCCAATGCTCAAACCTGCAGATAAAATAATTTTGCCATCTCAAACATTTTAATTATAGAATTAGAGACGAGATATTGCTTCAACGTAGGTAATAAATTCATAGCAGTAAGCAGAAACCATTACAATTGCACACAACAAAACAGAAACAGTCCAATTCGCCTTTGACCTGAGAAGATGCAAAAACATAAGTTAAAAGTTAAAACCATTGAGCAGCTGACTTAAACTCATTATAAACTTCAGATTACAAAAGAGTATCCATAACCACAGTTTTAAAATAATGTGAACAACCTCCACAAACTTCCCATTGTGAAGCCCACTAATCCATGCTTAAGCTGCATAAGAGAGACATCTACTAAGCAAGTCAATGATCAATCAACTTGGTCAAGTGTAAAGCTTTCATAAATTATACTAAATAATTTGAAATAGAAACATTTGTTAAGAAAAGGATAAGAACCAGTTAATTTAATCATGAGTTGACCAGTTGACACTAGTTCCAGTTTTTGGTTTAGGTGTGGCTGACCAGCTAGCCAGTTACTGGTCAACCACAATGGACATACAAGTCCAATATAGCTTTCGCGACTATGATATCAAAGAACAACTATATCTAAGCAAAGTGAAGATTTGAAGAGCAAAGAGACAATGAGTTTGAACATGACGAACAAAACAATTGCCTTAAATCCTAGTTCAAATTCAAAGAAAAAAGAACAAAACTAAACACATAGCAGGCTCACCAGATAGGTTAAGGCTTTCAGCGGACCAGACAAGACAAGTAACAACATAGTCGTCGCCACCTACAAACACAAGTTCATCGACATTACTGCAAAATTTTACAAAGCAAATATTATATCAATTTCGAAAGTATGATCACAAACCATAGTTTTCCTTCCAGCTGCAACACCCCATCTCATGGAGGTGATCACTATCGGCAGTGAAAAGAAGCAACCAAAGTAATTCTGCACCAAAAAAATCAAGCCCCATTGAACCAAATGCACATATCCAACTAACCATAACAAAATTCCAAACCAAATTAGTAAACAAGTGCATTAATATCCAATCAAGTAAATTCTTCAATTACATTCTAACCAAGCAAAGTTAAAAACAAATCACTCTCATAACTTACAATGAAATACTGAAACTAACTTCATCCATACAATCCATAAAGCCTAGAGCTTGTGTGTGAACTCTTTCGCCGCAATTGTTTCAATTTTGGGACTGAACCGGCTTTCTTATTGGAGATCTGCAGGTTAATTTTATCATCTGTTGATCAATTGTGTATTATATTCCTGATCTTTACTTGTGTGCTCACATATTATTAGACTAGATTAATAGCCAGTCATTTATTGCGAAACAGACATTTACAGTTCAAAACTTCAAGCTTGTCTGAAAGGTGCATCTCATTCTTAAAGATAATCTTAACATAACAGGACATGACAAATTTAGAAACCTGTTTTCTAAGTCGAAACTGAGACAATGACTACACCTGCTCCAAGAAAATCATACAGAAAACCTGTTTTCTACTCCAAAGTCCAAGCAGCAAATGGTGGTTACTTTGGAATTGGTACTATCAGCCTACAATGGTGTTACAACATCAGCGAGAGTAAAATAGCAAAGATCACACATCCTCACTACGTTATCCATACCTACAAGAGAGTTGGACTTTTCACTATTGCTAGCACAGTAGGGAAAACGAGTATTAACTTCACTCCAGATTTCAGTATGACAATTCAGACCAAAGGTCACAGTAAACATCGAGAGGATCGAATCCCAGTTCATGAACATTTTAATGTTCAAATGGGGCAACAAAAACTTAACTGATGTGCCTAACAAGATATATAGGCATGGTTTGGTTAATATAAAGACTAGAGCTTAACCTAGAAACCTCTTTACAAACAAGTTTAACCTCTGATTCCTTCATAACCAAGTAAAGCTTAATACAAAGTACACTCATAAACTTCAATCAAAACTGAAACCAACTTCATGCATATAAAGACTAGAGCTTGTTACTTAATTTGGGTTAATTGGAAAAACTAACAACAACCCAGAATTGAATAGGACCCAACAAACCTCAATTCCTAGAGAACTGCTGAGGAAATAGACCAACCCAGTAAGGGCAGCAAACATGGAGCACTCCACCAATGCCAGTGTTTTCTGGTAAACGACGCCGTTTGGGGACAAGTCTTCGAACCAGATGAAATTCCGGTGGTGTCCTCCTCATTTCCGTAGAAAAGATACTGACTTTGTGAAGCTCTCAAGAGCTTGGAGGTGGGTTTTGGGAGTGGAGTTGGGGGAAAGGTGAGGAGGTTTGGTTTGGGGGAAGGTGGAGTCTGTGGGAGAAGGGAGAGAGGAGGTGAGGGGTAGTTTGGGAAATTGGCAAGTAGGGTGGAGTGCGGTGGTGAGCTTGCAGTGGAATCATGGGAGCTCTCTCAGGAAGTGAGAGAGGTCAGGGGAAGCGGGAATGGGAGAGGACTGTGGTGGATTGGGCTAATAGGCTATGGGGTTGTTGGGCCTTGCTTGGTCTTGATTGGGTCTGATGTATAGAGGTGACTGAGTTGTGTCCCATATTTCTTTGCTTTCTTTTTCCTGCAATGGAGAGATGATGAATGAGAACAACCTACCATCATAGACTGGTATAGTTATGCGATAAATAGTTTAGCAAACAAATAGCTCTGATTATAACAACTATAAAATGAATTTTCGTCAATCACAACTGAACTGTTCTTTAAATGAAATGAAATGAAATGAAATGGTTTTGTTGTTTAGTTGGTTGTGATCTCTCCAAACTACATACGAGTGCTCCTGAAGCTGTCAAAGTTGTTACTTGTTAGATACTAAGCTGCAATGTGTAGTACCAAGCATTTCGTATATGATCAGAGATTAACTACTAGTCATAAGAGGATTTTGAGGTTGTGATCAAGCCATTTATTTTGAGGGGTTGATTCAATGTGATCACCAAAACTTGAACCTAATAAAATGATGTGAATGATTAGAATGCCTCAGGTGCAGGCACATGGCACAGAGTCACTGACAGCCCAAAGAAAGTGCATGTCAGACAGCAAGCGTGTTCACTTCATAATAATATCATCTCTGCAGCTAAACTTGCACTCAATCATTAGCACTGTGCACTTTCAAATCAAATTTAAAGCCCTAGGCCACACTGCCCTACCCTCTTCTTCTTCTTCTTTTTCTTCTTCTTCTTCTTTCTCAGATCGATATCACTCAATGTGATACAGCCATATAATTAGTGTTACCCCTTGATCCCAATAACGTTTTAAAACCCGATGAATTGCAAAGCAACAAAATAATTAACGAGCTCATAGCAATGGAAAACATAATGATCACCACACTTCCACCATTGTTTAATCCCACATTACATTAAACTAAACATTCTTCTACCAAATAATTGTGTGCCTCAACTATACACACCTGAATCCGCATGCGTTGGGCGTGCCAACCTTGCTATTATTGTCTCAATCCAGACGTGCCTTCTAGTTGTACTGCTGCGTACCATTTTCTTTATACGTAGAAGAAATTTCAGAGATGCTTATGTAGTTTCGGTTAGAGCTGGCTTCCGTTGGTATACCGTGATTTTTTGTTTATATCATGTATCAACTAACTTTTAATTGGTAGACAAAATTCTGTATCAATACCAACCGTCAAAGTCGGTATACCAATACCAACCGTCAAAGTCGGTATACCAATACCAACCGTCAAAGTCGGTATACCGACTTTGTTGGTACGGTTGGTATTGACTATGTACCAAGTTGGTATAAGCTCTTATTTAAAATATCTTATTCATCCTTACTGGTAGCAATTCAACTCCAAACAAAATCCAAGAGATCACCAATTCAATCATGAAGCTTTACAAACACCAAACAAAGTAGTCATGCATCAATTCAACTCTTAACAACCGAGTATAGAAACTTGATACAGTACTAAGAGGGAGGGCGTCAAAAACTTGGTATAGAAACTTAGTACAGTACGATATTCAAATGAGGTGGGAGGTGAGGATAGAAGAAGAAAAATGTAAGAGAACAAAGATGGTATACAAATGGTATATCACTTTGTATGTTGTTTTGTCAAAAACTCGAAACTTGGTACATACCATGTACCGATGATATATAAAAATCTCTACCGTGTATCAACCGAGTATAGAAAGTTAGTACCGTACCAAGTTTTCGGTTACTAACTTTTCGACATACCAACATACTTGATACGGTTGGTACACGGTTGGTTGGTTTCGCCAAGCCCTAATTTGCCGCCCCTAGTTTCGGTTAACTTACACCTTGGTAGGTAGAAGAATGAAAGCGAAAAGAGAAGAGGTCGAGAGAGGAACAAAACACCGAAACCTCTCGAACAAGAACGTGAACATGACACGAAAACAAGTTCATGAAGCTGAAAGAAGGAGAATATGACCAGACGAGTGAATGCAGCTGCGCACGCCTGCATGGATGGCACTTGGTGATCCGTTGGTGTGATGACAAGTACTGCTAAAGAGTTGTGAACATCAGCAATGTGTGTGAGTTTTCATCAACAGAAAAGAGGGGTCCCTTAATTCATGCATGTTATGAAGGAACGGACTGGAATGAGAATCACTGCAAACTTGCATAGAAACAGTAAAAACTGATCGAAGCCTACACGGCAGGCCAAAAGCTCCGATGTGATTTTTGCTGCTTTTGTTTGTTTGGTTGATGAAGCATACTTGTCACACACACTGATACGGATGCAAACCACTCAGCATTATTGTTCTAGTTATAGCTTCGCGATCATTATATGTGAGAGACATCAATATATGACAATATACATAGTATTGTTTTCATGAAAATAAACAAATGCATCTCCAACCTATAGCTCTTGTAATTTAGCACTCCGACCTATATTGAACGAAAGCTCTTTCTAGTTATTGGTAACTTGAGAATTGAGATAGAGATGAGACAGGGTTATTCAAGAAACATCACCACCATGTTATCAAATAGTGTGATACCAAGTGTAATAATTGCGATGATGAGTAATAATGTGGGTGAGTTTCCATCAGCTCGATAACTTCATTCATGTTATGCAATGAACATGAACGACGAGAATCATTCTACAAACTCAGAGTTTTCACGGCACATAGAAAGCTCCGATATGAGACAGATGCAAAAACCGTCATCATTGTTGTCCTAAGCCAGCTTTGCGACTTTGAGAGCCATTGATAGCGGCCTAACCATAGGTTTCGAGCTCGATTCAAATTCTCACTCCAGATCTTCCTAGAAATGACGATGCAGACATCATAGGGTGGTTACTGGGTCAGTGGCAGCCTGAAACACATGAGTATCGTCCATTTCCCAGTTGGGAAAGGTCAAACCACATGAAATTTTAACTGTTGGTGGGACACGTGTCTCTATACAGAACAAGAAAACGACATGGTATTAGATTGTGTCTCCACGAATGATGGTAGAATGTCAAAGGGAAATGGACAAACGCAATGTCTGCTTCACTCTTGCCACCACTTAGCCTAACGTTAACACCGTCACCATGTGAGTTTCATTACCATTTCGTATACATTTTTTTATGTCTCATTGTCTCATGTCGAAACACGAGAAGTGTTCTCCAGGAAAAAAAACAAGAGAAGTGTTCGTTAAATTGTCACAAAATTTCATTATATATACATCGTAAATTCATTTAAACAAGAGAGATATGCAAAACTTATTTAACTGATTTAAGTCTGTCTAATAAAACTATATCGAATATGAAATATTTACCTCAATTCGTGTTACGTTAGTTTGTTTAAGGAATAAGATCGATGGAAAGAAGTTGCAAATATTTTTCAAGTTAAAGTGAACTTGACATCAAAAGCAAGGACATGATGAAAATGAAAAAGAAAAAGGAGAGGGGAGTAAGGAAATCTTGGAGGGGCAGAAATAATGAAGTTGACAAAACAGATGGAGTGAAAGACTGATGGGATATAGACCAGATGATGTAATGACTTTTCTTCTTGATTGGGGAGTAGGGGACTATGTGGGTTTGGTTTGGTGGGTCTGATCTTGCACTGACGGTATACAAAATTACAAATGCACACAGAACCAGTAGTAATAGATTTATGGAGGTTTCTCCTTGGTTATGCAGTTAATGCTCATTGATTTTACTCAAACTCGCTGTAACATTCACTTCCCTACACAATAATGCCTGCAGGGATTACTGCTTTTGTTGCATCACTCGCTCTTTTTTCTCTTGCTTGCTTACACTGTTGGCTGTAAAGCAAACGTAAAGTTGACGCCTTCCTTTCATCTATCAATTCAGCTATCCTTCAATCACCCTCTAAATCTCTCAATACTTGAATTCATTCCCAAAGAAAATCGCTTTACGTCACTCAATCATCTAACCCAATTCTTTCAAGTTCTCTGAAGTGATCACATTGTGTTGTGCCTTTCATTTTATAGCCCACAAGTCTTTTTGGAGCTGGCATTTGATCTTAAACATCTCAAATCTTTGATCTTAAACATCTCAAATCTTTGATCCATTTTCATTCCCTCACAAGCCATGAGAGATAGAGGCAAAGCTGTTGAGTTAGCTCATCACAACTTTGACATGGAGTACTATTGTTCTTCATCTGAAATGCCATGCAACAAACACCCCAATTCTTCTTCCATTGGAATATGTGCTTATTGTCTGAAAGAGCGTTTAGCTCTGCTGGTGTGTTCAGATTGCGGTGAGCAGCGTCTCTCTTCTTGTTCTTGTTCTGAAATCTCATCCTCATCGAATCGAAACTCATGTACTGGTGAGGTAGGGAGTGTTGGGAGAGTCTCTTTTCTGATTGAGAATGAGAAGAATGAGGCTTTAGTGAAGCAAAAGACTAAACAGCAAGAGAAAGAAGAGCCTGTGGTGCTGAGGAGGAGCAGCAGCAGCTGTGCTGAGATCAAGAGAAGTGGGTTTTGGAGATTTGGGAGGTTGTTTAGGAAGAAGAGGTCAGAGAATAAGGATTGTGGGAACAAAAGTGTTAGTGGGTTTGATGAGAAAAGTGAGATGTGGTTGGTTGATCATGTGGGTGTGTCAAGGTCTAGGTCTCTTTGTAGTTTTAGAGGTGGTAGTTTGTTTGAATCAGAGGATGGTGGTGATCATTTGATGGTCTCTGGAGCTAGGAGTTCAATCTCAGCTGCAAGGAGTTCTAGTGTCACTGCTGGTATGGTTTTGGATTCTGGAAGAAAGAGTGGGTTTAGTGAAGGAAGAAAGAGTGGGTTTAGTGAGGGGAGAAAGAGTGGTTTTAGTGAAGGGAGAAAGAGTGGTTTTAGTGAAGGAAGGAAGAGTGGTTTTGATGGTGAAAAGAAAGATGAAGTCTTGGTTTCTGAATTAGGTGGTGGTAATGATCAGTTCAAGGGTATGAAGAATAGTGAGTTTAGTGGAGCAGCCAAGAGAGTTTTCTCACTCAAAGAGAGTGATTTTAGTAGGTTGGATGAGTCGAGGTTTATTGACTTGCAGCTTGATTACTCAACAGAATCCAAGCCAGATTTGGGAAGCTTGACAGGTTCAGAATCCTTGTTTGGAAGCATGAGGGGTAGTGACTTTGTGGCACATGAATATGGTCCGGCTCAATTTGGGGATGGGATTTTCAGTCGTAGTGGTTCTTGTAGAATTACAGTGAATGAGAGAGGGATAAAGAGGGGGAGGAAGAGCTTGAAGGGTGGTTGGAAATGGATTTTCAGGCATCATCCAAGCTGGGGTTCAAGTACTAGGAGGAAGGAAGTTGAAGAAGACATAATGTTCAAAGCCTGAGAAAATGCAAGGCCAAAATGACAAAAAATCTCTGTTCAGCTTTACAGAAATTTTCTGTCTGTTATTTCCTGCCTTAAATCTCATTTTTAGTCAGTCACTAGTTACCACATTCACATCACTGCATCTCTAGTTTCTCTCCTCTTTGTATTTATGTTGCTGTTAGTAAATGTTAAAGAAAATAGCTCATACTAACTGGGATGTTTGCAACTTTGCATAGAGATCAAGTGTTTTGCTTAGGGTATGATTGTGCAAACTGCAAACTGCAAACTGCAAACAGCATTGTACTGAGGAATGAGGATCATAATAATTTTGCTCAGAAAATGATGTCATTTTATTTTGCATAGAGTTTAAACTGTATGAATCTAATCCAATTCAATCACTAGTTACATGAAGGGCTGTTCAAATTCATGCTAAACCTGTTACTCTGTTAAAGCCAAAAGGGCAGAATCGCATTAGCATTATTTGAATGCAATTAGCCTATGCATATACGTCTGGAGTTTTTAAGTTAGAAAAGAGCAAAACCCTCCTTTTTCTTTTTCCTCAGTATCAATAAAATTAAAGGGTAGTAGCCAAAGATGAGATCTTTCAA
Source organism: Comarum palustre (assembly GCA_951800085.1). NCBI lineage: Eukaryota > Viridiplantae > Streptophyta > Magnoliopsida > Rosales > Rosaceae > Comarum > Comarum palustre. Next base: position 23,683,040 of record OX637577.1, on the reverse strand, counting down.
CAAAGAAAATAAGATCTATAGACTTGCTACTCTAGCAGGCCTAGGAAAGGAGAACATTTCATCTTTTTCTCTGCTAGCTACAAGTTTTGAGTATAGAACTTTGGGTGATGCTTCATTTTCACTTCATGAGGGTTTTGTAGGAATGCAGGATTTTGCTTTGCTAGCAAGTCTTGTAGACCTCGAACTTTATTCCTTACATGTGATATTATTGTCTTTGATACATGCTACAACTTTTGGGTTTATTCTCTTCCCTGGCCATTAGTCCCTTGCTCAGATTGTTGAAATTTCTTTTGAAATTAAAAGCAAAATAGCTAAAACATCTTTTGAATTTGATTATTATTGTCAATTTACACCATCAATTTCTAATTGTGTCAGTTTACCTCCTCAACTTGGTAAAAACTGATGATTTTGCACCTTCTTCGTTCAATTAAATGGTTTTTATCCAATTTTCAGTTATATGTCATGCATGTAAGAGGTATAACTGTCATTTTCATAACTTGTTGTAATATTAAAAATATAATGAAACAAAATCTTCAAAAAAATATTTGTTCTAAAAAATAATACCCCTTACATTTGTCTTTTAAAAATTTTCTTACACATTATTTATTTAATATTTTTTGTATAATTTTGTCATTCACTTCATCTTTTTATGGCCATGCATGAATATCCTTTTAAAAGATTATGGTTACATTGATAATATATTGTTTTTAGAAAGACTACATTGATAATCTTAATTGAAAAAAGTAAAAGTAAAATCAAATTGATGATGATGATAATAATAATGAACAAGACATAATTTGTTTAAGACTAAAATGGTTAAGACATGCAATTTTAATTAGCCATTATTTCTCTCATGCATCACATTTGAAGATTTTGTTTTATAATAATAATTATTATTAAAAGAGTAAAATTATAAAAAAAATAGTTATACTCTCACACGCATTACACTTAATATAAATTTAGATGAAAACTATCCAATTTAATGAAGATATGTAAACCGACAGTTTTTAACAAGTTGAGAGTTAAATACATTAGTGAGAGTTGGCCTCTAGTGTACACGGCATCACTTCATAAGTCACAACCATTTATTTGGCAAATCTTATCCCCAATATCAGCTGGCAAGTAGGCAAAATAATGCAATATTATTGATCACCAAATCTCTGACAAGTTATTAATAGCCAACTAAACTTCAACTTCTGAAACTGTAAGGCTACATGTATCATGAACATTAAGAGCTTGAGATCCTTCAAGTCCAGAAAGCATTAGATTTTTACAATTTTTGAAGAGGAATCTGTGGCATAATGTATGTAACAAGGCCTCTCTCATGGTACAAAAAGTATCCTGCTGATCTTTTATTGCCTCCTCCTGAAGGTCCAAATTCTGGTATTCTTGTTATCCAAGATGAGGAACCCAAATGTGTGAATTTGTTCAAGAGTGATATGATTCAAGACCTGCCTCTCCCTCAGAACAAAAGTCTAGAGCTTTACTATGCACAAGGGTTTTGGCCAGGAAGAGAACTTCATTTTTTCAAAGTTCTATTCATTCCAGTTCTCGATCAGCCCCTGTCTTCCAATCAGTACTATGCAATATATCCATTTGGGAAAGATAGAGGGTATGCATGCATAATTTCAATTGATATTTTAAGTTTTGTTATACATGTTAGGAATTGCGTTTATGTTGTTAGATTGTCAATTTGAGTCGCGAATTTTTCGTGTCTCTTTGCAGGGAAGGTTACACAAGCTCAAAAGAGGATGAAACGGACATGGACGCATGTTGCTTCAGCAGCTGTCCTAATGATACAAAGCCGCAACTTTTTGATCCCAAAAATCTGTACCAGCAATACCAGATTGATCTTCACAGAAAAATTGTGAACATTTCTGGTGGCTTTGTGGCTACTTGTATGGCTAAAGATGGTTGTCCCCCGGATGCATTGTGGAGAAGAGGGTGGAAACTCACTTGCTCAACGGCTAACGAGTTCGAACTAGGTGATGCACCAGGACTAGACACGACTCTCCGTGCCCAACTTCCTGGTTTTGATTTCCCATTGAAGAATGTGGTTGTAGGGAAGTGGTATTGCCCATTCATGTTTGTCAAGGAAAGAACACCTTTGAAGACAATGTATTATGAGATGACACTTGAGCAGAGATGGGAACAAATATTTGTGAAGGAAAGAAGTAAGGAACTTGATATAGGCAATGCTGTGAATGTGGATGTTGTTGTGCAAAGTAAGGTGGTTGTGGTAGGAGGGAGGGAAGGTGTGTGTGATGAGATACATGTGGATGATGATGAGAGGGTATGGTTTAAGAGTGTAAATAATGTGGGTGAAGAAACCAGAGTTGGGTTGAGCTTGGCAATTGTTGAGAGGATGAAGTGGGAGCAAGAAACAGTTGGATGGGTTGGGGGAGATGATGAAGGCAAAGTGAGAATGAAGAGAGTTGAGGAATATGGAGGGATTGGTCAGTGGAAGAAGTTTGGTTGTTTTGTATTGGTTGAGAAGTTTGTGTTGAAAAGAATGAATGGGAGCTTATTAATTAGCCATGAGTTCAAGCATACTCATCAGATTATGTGTAAATGGGAATGAACATCATGTAGCTTGTCATTTGGTACAAATCTTATCTGGGAAAGTTGCTTCTGTATTTGTTTAATTAACCGATTTGAATGGAGAGATCGATTATAATTTTGCAAATCTGTGATAGTTTTTTCCTTTTCCAGGAATTTTTATCGTGCTCATGGAACTTCTGAGCAACTATCAGATTCATGAAGCTGTAAACTTTTGACACAAGTAAACACCAGTTTAGGGAAATTCTAGTTAGTCTGTCTACTTTCTTCCTGGTATGTTCCTAAAAACTTATAAGTCAAGGCTCTGACCATTTCACTAAAATGAAATTCCATCAATATTTGTTTGATGAATATAAATATTCATAGCTAAGCTGTTGGTGATCCCCATCTAAGGGAAAGCTTTTAACTGTACATGAAGGAACACAAAAGAGAAAGCTTGATATACTGAGAAATGGTTTGGCGTTCTGCAAACCTACTCAACATTATTCGTCTTGTTTATTGAATCGGTGGCTTTTGCTTGCGGAGACTAAGGGTGCTCATGAGAGTGCCTCTGAGATGTGCATCTGGTGCAAATCGGATAGGCATAAAAAATTGCTGATATAGATGATCCTGATCGGTCCTGTGATCGGGGGTGTCCAAGTGGATCTGATAGCATCAATTGAACAAGATGTTGGCTAGAAACGATCGCTGGAGTTTGATCGAAGGTGGCCGAACAATAGAGGTGCTCTCATGGAAGAGGATCGGAATAGGATAAACTAAGGCATGGCAGTGCTAGTGGCAGCTCTGCCTTGGCCGTTGTCTTGGTGTCTCCAACACGGGAAGCAATTATGCTAGGGTTTGGAAATGGGTTCAGGCCCAAATTACAAAAAGTCAGGTTAAAAATTGGGTCGTTGATCCTAATTTTAAACTGACTATCACTTAAATCGTAGTGTTTGGTTAGCTTAGCAGACTGAGTGAGTTGGTTGCAACTAGATGGATACATAGAACTTAGAGTACCGCAATTGAGTGTCTTGGTTCTGATTTTATGTGTCTCTACTATTTTGTATGTGACTAGTTTTAACCTCTGCTAAACTCACAAAAAGTGAGCTAAATGTCTAATGTAATGACTTTATTATGATGTTTGATGTCATTGTAATCTGTCATTCCGACATGAGTTTTATATGAATGACAGTTTATTTCAAAAAAAAATAAAAATAAAAATAAAATAGATGAGACTGTCTTTCGGATGTTGCAAAGATCCTGAGGTGAAGGCCTTTCCCTCAGAACAAGGATATCATCATTTCACATTCCAAAGATATTCATATTTATGTTGTCTTAATATTTGACAAGTCCAATGAAGGAAAGAACAACACTGCTAATGCTGTGTTTGTGGATGCATTTGTTCAAAGAGAGGCGGTTTTTATTGCTGGGAGTGAAGCTTTTTCGGACAATCTTGACAGAGTTCATATAGCTGATGATTAATTCGTGTGGTTTAAGAGCTCTGATGGGGCGGGAGGAGAAGGGAGTGTAGGATTGAGCATGAAAATTGTGGAGAGAATGAAATGGGAGCAAAAAAGAGTTGGATGGGTTGATGGGGAGAAAAGAATAGTGAGAGTGGAGAGAAGTGAAAAGTTTGGAGGAATTGGTGGTTGGAATAGATTTGCTTGTTATGTGTGGGTCGAGAGATTTGTGTTGAAGAGAATGGATGGAAGCTTAGAACTATTGACATATGATTTCAAACTCCACATACATTCCTTTGGTTTATTAACTAAATAATTATGACAACCTCAAGCCGAAACCATTTATGCACAAACTTTAGCATAGACGCCACAAGCTCAAGAAAATTCAAGCCGAGCATAAGAAAACTCTCATGCCAAGCACATATTCAAGCATGGATATATAAGCCATGAGAGGCAGATATCTCTTTTGCACATTATGTGATTAACTTTCAAGTTCCATGCTTCTATACGCTTTGTCTTCATGCATATCTTCAATTACTCTAATCGATTATGTAGCCTATTTCATAGTCACTGCATAGCCTACATAATCACGAGGACTAATGTTGATACCCAAAAAATCACGCAGTTAATTAATTTCTTGTCATGCGGTAATTCGTGAAGTCTTGAACGAAATCCTCGACTTAAGTATCTAACAAGCATATACATGCTTTGATGTGGGCCCAAGCCACATATAAGTACCTTTGGGGCTTGTATACGTGGGTATGGTGTGAAAGGTCACGGAGGCACACGGCGCTGGTCCGCCGGTCTAACGTCGTTAAATGGTTCCGGTCTTGGGCCCGGAACCCAGGCCCAACGACCTAAATCGGTGACGAAGTTGGTGAAAAGAATTGGACTATGATATGAGCCTAGATGAGAGCCTTCAAGCCCAAAATCCAAAACTCATTCTTATATTATGAACCCAAGCTTCCTCGGCCCAGAACTTTTGAGGCCTAATAACCTCTTTATTTTATTCATCCTTACCTCTAGAACCACCCATAGAACCAGTTTCATCATCTCATTCTTTCGATAGCAGTTTTACCCAAAGGGGACTTCACTTCTGGTCTGAAGAAGAGGGAGGCTGGAGATCGAGTTTGAAGGGCGAGCATTCACCCTCGAACGAAGAAACTGTGGCGTTCAAGCTGCCCAAGCCGCCTAGATCAGGTTTCTTCGCCTATGTTGCCGTCTCTGCAGCCCCCCTGCAGCAAGTTGTCAAAGTTTTCCCTCAGAGCCTATTTTCACCTCTCCAGCTTTTCAGCTGGAAATCATGTTGCCAAGAGGGAAAGTTTTATTGCCCAGTAGCTCTTTTTAGTCATCCTTCCACCCCACTATCCCTGAAACCCATCATTCTTCCAGAGATCAAATTCCCCACAGCTCAATTCTTATCACCACAGTGTCTCTAGCTCCCACGCCAAGCTCACGCTACAAGTCTCTTCTTTTGTTCTAAATCACATATAAAATCCTCTCTTTAATCGAATTATTGGGATGATTTCGGTCTAGTCACCATTCAAATCAAAAAGGACCCTCACAATAGTATGTCTTGGAGGAATTGCGCATCAAAGTTGAAATTAAAGACATGGCAGACATCTACTCAAGTTTTTCAAGTATTTATGGAGCCTCATGCATATCAGATATGCGAAAAGTAGCAACAAAATAAGACGAAGACTTTTGCTTAGGTTGGATTGTTCTAATTCTTATACTGGGGGGCTGCGAACCGTGAGCTATAATCATTCTTAATTTATTTTTAATTACAACTTTTTGAGTTGTTACTAGAGAGCTTGAGGAGTTTGAGTTGACACAAAGGCAAAATTTGACATTCACCAGAAAGAGTTTAGAGGACGCTCTGATATCTTTTGAGGAATGGAGACAGAGTTAACAATATTAGTATAAGAAGACTATGTCTTCGGTACGACGTTCACAGCACGTAACAACACAAGTTTTATTGTGTCTGATCACCATAATGAGGCTTGTAATTCTCATTCATGGACCCAAATTAGCGCAAGAATGCAAAGAAGTAAGTTTCAACTCTACATATGCAGCTCAATTCTCTACATCATGTTCTACAAGAAATGCCTATTCTGGAAGCTTGCGATATCAGTTTAATCGGCCTATTCTCACTACATTCACTGCACCCAATTAAACTGGGGGGCTACACTATATATTCTGTCAATTCTTGAGGCAAATTTTTAGATTTTTAGTATTATTCGCTTATTTCTTGAACCAACCCATGTGGTTCTTCAAAATCAATTTGTGGTTTTGAAGTCTATTTAATCAATCTGTTTTGAGGTTGATCATCATCCATACAAGGTCAATACCTGTGACCTTTATTTCGTCAAAGAAGACATTCAACAATTAACATTTAACATGCCAGCAAGCAACATGAGTTTTCAAAGTGTGTTTTTCAAGGTACTACTTTGTCAAGCAGTTTCAAGGTTCCTAGAGGTTCAAGTCAAGCATCCATGGATTCACACATGTACTAATGATGCTAAGAAACATGTTTGGCTGCTCAATTGCCCAGAAATATCAAGAAAAGTCTATGAAAATCACCAACCAAGTCAGCCCCTGCATAGAAAAATCTGGAAATTTCAGATTTGGCTTATTTTTAAGCATTTTCATGGCTCATTCGCACCTCCTTCCATGAGTTAGAATATTGTTTGTCATACACCACCTTGAATCTAGTATATTGGACTACAAGTAGGAAAAAGAATCATGTCATTCACTGCTTTGAGGAGTGAGTTATGAGGTCTCCAAGTTGGCATCTTAAAGCAGCCATTCCAGAAAAAACTGAACTGCAATGAGTTTTGGTGGTCTTGTTTCTTCATCTTAAGATGTACCTATCACTGAGGTTTTTGTTTATACATCAAGTTGGGATGTTGTAGAGCATTTTAGAATCAATAATCATCCAAAAAGACCATGGAAGCTCAAGGTACAAGTTCTTCAAGTCGACCAAATAATAAGAAAAAGCTGAATTTTCAGAAAATAGTTTTCTTGGGCTGTTTTGGGAGACCATTTGCGCCATCTTCTTGGGTTTCTTTGGCCGTTCGCTTTATCAATCCTTCAAGTACATATATCGTACTACATTATCAAGCCAAGAACCAATCATAATCATCATCCAAGCATGACATAAATTGAGCCTAAAGCTGACATTCTGAGCAGCAAAATGTCATCAGTTTTTTGATAAAGTTTATTTTGGGACTGGTTTCTTAGTCTTCTTGGGAGTTCTTTTTGAGGGAGTTGGTTCATCTTAGAGGCTATAATGTTGAGGGACAGCGTCCAATTATTAAACAACCAGTAAGTGGTTGGTTCGAGTTCTCTTTATTTATCTAAAGTTGGCTTCATGAAGTGCAATTATGTCTACATTGAGGCTAAAGTTTTCTTGAGACATTGCCATCAATTATCATCAAGACCAATGCTTGTGGTCTTGCTACCATGTTTAATTAAGCATGGGGGGCTTCTTATCTGTATCTGGTTGATCAGTGTGAGCTTAAGGCATGTTTTCGTCAAAACGTGTTTCATCATCTTCAAATGTAAGGTATTGTTGGGTGCATTGGTTATCATGTTGTTATATGGGCTACGTAGCTACTTCTAATTGTCATTGAAGCTTCAAGAGACCTACATTTGAATTTGGTGTTTATTACTTGAACCAATTTAGTGGATTTTGACGAACGATGAATGGGGACTATAGGTCTTTTCAGTTGAGACACATGACTTCTCCTTCAAGACCTGAGGGGCTATGTTTGGATGTAAAATACACTTTTCCAGACGGGTCATGTTCCGAACCAGTTTAGTGGTTCGTCAATGTGTCGGTCTGGTATCTCGGAAGGTATCCGTGATCGGGGTCATATTAGGCTTATCTTGGAGGTCAAGGTATCTTGGTGTAAATCTGGGTTATGAGTTATTATCGATAGATCACGGATCCAGTAATTAATAAATGATCAAATGGTTACGAAGATTGGGCGAATATTAGAGAAGCTGACAAATAGGGAATATTCCAGACGTGTGTTTAAGGTAGCTATATGAGGAATATTATCATATATGGTCCCTTCATTCTAGTTCGATCAAGTCCATAATACGCATGAAGTCTGAGAACCAATTATATGACAACAAGGAGATTACATTCCATATGCAAGAAGATGTGAAGAGATGATCATACATGGGTTAATTATGGTCCTTTAAGGATTCATTCCCTAAATGGATGACAGTCGTTTGAAAATAAGTCAGAATGCGAACAAGCTTCAAAGATCAAGGTTGTACCTAACCCAAAGGTACTGGCACGCCTCAAGACTGGTTGTTCAAGAAAATCCATTTTCACCCCGAACAGTGAGAGCAACAAAGATTCGGATGGAATGGAGAGAATGAGAGGAAAGTGAGGGTGAAGAAAGTTGTGCGGAAGGTGGAAGAAAGTTGGTTCCTATGTGTTGGCTGAGAGGTTTGTATTGAAAAGAATGGATGGAAGTTTGGTACTAACTTTTGGTTTCAGACACACTAGTCACATTCGGAGCAAATGGGAGTGAGATTTTATATACTTTTTTTGTTTGCACAATCTATCTTGTATTAATCCAATGCTTGGAGTATTACCTTCTTTGGAACTTTGTATTAAGGAACTTTGTGTTAATCCAAAGCAATTAATCCATGTATTTAAGTATTTCTTCTATATTTGGAACTTTGTTTTTTAAGGGTGTGTTTATTTGATTAAAATTGTAAGGGTTTTGAATCAATTGCTTTCCATTGTAAGGAAATAAACTGTCCTCATTATATTGAGGGATCATATTTTTGATTTATTTAATTATAGATCGGGATAGAAATTCGACAAACTTTTCGATCACTTATCAACATCTTTATTGTTCAACATCTTCACCTTGATGATCCTACTTTACGATCATCAAGGTTTTGAAATAACTGAAATCAATTGACGGATCAAATCTACCAAACCGGAACCGTTAATATCTATAATTTTAATTTGTTGTTTTGAAAATCTTAATTTTGATGAAATTTTACAGAGGTAATTCATATATTAGAACCTAAAAATTGAACGGTTAAGATTGAAAAATATGATCGAAAAGTTTGTCAAATGTTTATCTTTATAAATAAACTAAAATTAGGGATCTCTATATATAATTCTTCAATTTGATGAGTTCTTGGCTTTGATGAATAGCATGCGTACACAGATTAAAATTGAATAATTTTCCAGCAGTGATGAAGGGAGAAAGGTGATGTGTACCTTTGCTGCAAATCCATGAAAGTTGATTTGCTGATGTGATTAATAGACTCGCTGCAACGAGGATTAAGCAGAGAAGATTGTATGTGACAAGGCCCTTGTGATCATTCTTTGTACCACGCTCTCTGGCACCTCCAGAGGTTCCAAATTCAGTTATTTTGGTCGTACGAGACGAAGAAGCCGAGCATACAGTTTGCTTATGGACAGAACTTTGCATGATCGCTTTTCCATGGGCCGTGGGCTTATGTTTTGAGTCTATTGGAGTCTTCAATTAAAAGATACGGTGCAAGCAATTTTTCTAAATAAAACAAAAAATTAAGATACAAGAGAAAGAACATCATCTCTACATATTACTTAGAACAACATCAACAATATAGGAAATTACAAAAAGAAATTATAAATGGGGACAGTATATACCACCAAACCAAACTTGTAGAGTCGATGTCACCATTTGCCAAAAGATCCGCAACTTGGTTTGTTTCTACTCGATATATTGGAATTACGAGAAAGAATTGGTTTCACTTGTTATGTTTTCCTTTGTCAATGACTCCATAAGCAAGAACTCTGGATGTGATGTTAAACTGTCCTATTAGTAATGCTCTTCATTGAGCCATTTGAGCGTTTGGCATTGATGATAAGAGTAATACAAACAGATATAGACATTAAACTTGAAGACATTTCCAACACAGTGATTGAGAGATATGAACCTTCCTGGCATATTCCACAGATTCTGACTCGATTTTGATATGATAATTATTTGATTAGTTTAGCCTGTAACAAGGACCTTTAGATGAATTTAGGTTTGTATATAGTTTATCCTTTCCTTGGTAACCGCAACCCAAAAGGTCAAATGCACAAACATCGGATACGTCGATTAACATACAATGGCTGTCAGCATAGACCATACAGAATATGTCAACAAGGTTTGGCTCAGTTAGTAAGAGCGGGCTTATGATAGAGACTTCATCCGAGTTCGATCCCCGCTACCAACAGGCCTCGTTGGTTCGCGATCTATAAATTCTCGTGTGGAAATCCATATCTGGAGGCTAGTGTGACAGGTACGTGTCCACTGTAAGTCCTTCAGGATTAAGGTTACAGTTTTGCCCTAACGATGGTGGTGTAGCGTAACCAAGCTCTCACCTAAACTTTTTTATGAACGAAAATAGACCATAGAGAATATAGTTCCAGGAAAATGTATGAAAAATACAAACCTTAGACTTTGAATGATCGGTTCATGTTCACTATTTCAATGAAATACTAGAGTATATATATGTTACTCCCCTTTCCTATCCACCATCTTCCTTTTCAGTCGTCATTTGGCCAAAAAGAAAACATGTATGTAACAAGGCCTCTGTCTATGTATAGAAGGTCCCCCGAGTCATTGTCTGTACCAACGCCGGAAGGGCCAAATTCCGGTTATCTTGTACTCCATGATGAAGAATCGGTTGAGATTACATGTTGCGGTTGCGAAGATGCTCAGGTGAAAGACTTGCCTTTCCCTCAGAACAAGGATCTCTCAGTTGGATATGGCTCAGATAATGATGAAGTTGCCTTCATTCCAGTTCTTGATAAGCCTTTATCTGCCAATACATATCATGTTATACGTCGCCGGCATGGGAAACACAGAGGGTACACGATTTTTGTATATTTATTTTAAAATATAGACATATACACTCAGTACTTTAATTATAAAGCGGAACTCTGTTCTGGAGGTATGTAAACATATATTTATATATAGTTGCCAAAAAACATATATTTATATAGTTTGATAATGGTCACATTTATTTGCAGGGAAGTGTACACGAATTCAAAGGAAGAAGACACGGTAGATGGCTGTTTTGGTAAATCTCCTCAAGATGCAAAACCAAAACCACTGGATCCATCAGACATTTACCAACAAATTGAGATAATTCCGAGACACCGCGGTTACTATACTGCCAAGGCTGTTGCTTCAGATGGCTTTCCTCCTCATTTTTTGAGGAGAAAAGATTGGCGTGTGAGCATGGACACACCCCGTCATTACCAACTAGGCGAAGCTCCAGGACTCAACGCTTCTAAGCGATCAGGGTTTCCGAGTTTCGACTTTCCATTGTCCAAAGATAGTTCTGAGGCTATGTTAGTTGGGAAGTGGCACTGTCCTTTCTTGTTCATCAAGGAAGGTGGACTGAAGTTGAAGCACCAGATGAAGCAATGCATGTTCTATGAAATGAGACTTCAGCAATGTTGGGAGAGAATTTTCAGCTCTGACAATGAAGGAGCAAGTAGTAGTGGTGTGTTTGTGGATACCTTTGTTCCAAGAGAGGTGGTTTTTGTTGGGGGAAGTGAAGCTGTTTGTGAAGATAGAGAACGAGATGTGAGTGAAGGGTTCATGTGGTTTAAGAGTATGGGTGTTGTGGAAGCAGGAGGAGTGCAAAGTGTTGGTTTGAGCTTGAAAATTATTGAGAGGATGAAATGGGAGCAGGAAAGAGTCGGATGGGTGAGTGGGGATGAAAGAAAAGTTAGGGTTGAAAGAGTAGAAGAGTTTGGAGGGACTAAAGAGTGGAAGAAATTCGCTTGTTATGTTTTGGTAGAGAGGTTTGTGTTGAAGAGACCGCATGATCAGTCAGCACTTTTGGCATATGATTTCAAGCACACTCACCAAATTAGAAGCAAATGGGAATAAGAATCTTGGATTCAACAACTGCTATCTTGTAACCAAATATTTAGGGTACGGTTTGAATAAATTTATATATTTTATATAGTCATTAAATTATATAGAAAGTATTTAATTTTATATAATAAAATATAAGAACGGTTGGAGTTTAGCTCTTCTTTTTATAAAAATTTTGTGATTTTCTCCTCTACGATAAAGAATAAATAATACAAAAGTTGTTGAAGATGTTCGATGCTCTTAGTCGACGATCTAGAAGGATCCCGTTTTTTTCCTCTTCTCTATATCTCGCGAACTTTCATTTTATTTATGTTTTTATCTGCACAAACTTTTATTTTTTCATCTTTTTATTTTCTATTTATATTTTAACAATATGTATTGCACACAGCAAATCCCATTTTACCTTGTGTTTCTCCAACACACTTGCACACCCTTCGTCTTTTCCATTTTCCACGGGCCATGTGACTCTTTTTTGTGCGAGGGAAATATATTATTCTATAATTACATTGTTATAATTATTACCCATGTTTTTTTTTAAAATTACATGATCGGTATCCGAACTTATGTGTCTCGGTCATATTGATACTCATGCTTTAAAAACTATCAATGTGGTACCTAGACTTTGATTTCGCTATCAAAGAGGGGACCGAGACCAATTTCAGTCACATATCCGTTAATTTATTGAAATAACCAGCGTGAGATCCACCAAAATAAGATACAATGATGAAATTAACCTTCTGACTTTTGTTAAAAGTCAATTTCACTATTTTTTTTCTTCTTCCTCTCTCTCTCCTTTTTTCCATAGAACCAGTTTTGGTTTCTTTTCCCTCTGACTTCGCCACTGTTGTCCTCCGCCTTCAGGCCACGGCTAAGCGCGATACAGCCACACAATATTACAGCTTCATCAATCACATAAAACTGTATCAAACGACAAACTAAAAAAATCAACATTGACAATACAATTCCCATTCCAGCTCAACATCATCTACTACTTAATCTAACAAAAGCCAATATAAACCGGATTAGAATATTGCATTCCAAAACGATTGAACCACCCACCTTCAAATATCACTATTCAAATCAATGATAATCATCGATAAAGAAAGAAAAACAATCAAAACATATCAATCAGACAGATACCAAACATTGCCCAGAAGCACAAGTTCAATGACCAATCCAGGTTGAACATACCTAGTTTGACATATAATCTAGATTGCTGCATCTAGATGGATTCATAGGGCTTAGAGTATCGCAATTAATCGTCTTGGCTCTGATTTTATGTTTCTCTAGTATCTTGTATGTGACTAATTTTATCATCTGCTAAGCTAAACTCACAATAAGTGAGCTAAATGTCTAATGTAATGACTTAATTATTTTTGAATAAAGGACTGTGCAGCTGTCCTTAAGCCTTCATTAATGAAACTATTGAATACAAGGGGGGACATAAAGCCTGAACCCTTGATTACAATGAAGTCCTGAAATAATATCGAGAATACCTACATAGTACATGTATTCAAACAAGCACATACTAGAAAAGAGTACTACTGCAACTCCATTTGCTTGAAATAAAAGTGACATAATGAAAAGGTCATAATATCTAATAAAACAGCTTTCCTATTATGTTGTCACAGGAGAAACCCGACTACATTTAGTTTCGTCCTGTTACTAGGAGGTTGCGACCATTTAACAAGACAAAAATGTGCCACCTACCTAGAGCAATTAGGGCACACAAGGTGCATAGACCGACACGAAACCCTTTTTGCCCTACCATATGATGATACGGTATTATTGGCAGCATAAAGCTACTTAGAACTAAAATTAAAATGTCAAAAAGCATAAATAAGACAAAATGAAAATGTCTAAAATAAAAGGAGTCTGGGCCCCAGACAGAATCCCAAGCCCAAACTCCATCAAACCCGAGCCCAAATTGTAGCCACCAATGACCACGACGCCTCCATCCAGCTTGCTGTCATTACGCCCTTCCATTGTCGGTAGCTCTTCCGTCTGCCTTAGCCTTGCGTTGGGCTAACACCGGCCAAACCTTCAGCCTTGCATCAAACTTTTCTAGCTAGCCAGACGTGTTGCCGCTCCAACCCACCCCCTTCTCTAGATTGGATCTCCATGAGCCAAGGAGGATATTATAAGTCGTTTTACAATAATCGTTAAAAACTGACGGTTCCGGTTAAACAGTTCAGAAACCATCCGTTTTCTTCATGGTAAATCACATATTTGAATGCCTTAAGGATCACCAAATGAGATGAAATTTTACAGAGATGATATATACATATATACCTAGATATTGAAAGGTTAAGATCTGAAACTAAGATAAAAAAATGAGACAAAATCACGCATCCGCAACAAACCCTTTGATGCAGACGTCCGCACCTGAGAATTCATGTATGTATATATATAGGAAGAACCCTAATTCCACTCCCTAATCCCCTATAGAACGGGGATTTGGAGATGATAGAAAGACGAAATTCGATCAGGATTGGGAAAACCCCTCAATTCTTATCCCTATAGGACAAGGATTTGAGTCTGACAGAGAGACCAAACTCCTAATCGGAATATGAGGGTTGAGAAAGAACTCGCGGAAGTGAGACCAAACTTAGAACATGATTCTGAGATGTACCAAAGTAGATACCAGATTAGAATCGAAAAGTCAGAGATGTACCAAATTACAGTCCAAACAAAAGAAGTTACGAGATCAGGATTCTCTGTTTGGCTAAGGTTTGTCCTTGGCTATTCTTAAGTTTAATTACGATCCGTAGATTTCAAATCCAATGGTCTTTAAACTGACACCCGAGCAAAACTACTTCCTCATCTTCAGCTTTACGCAGTAAATATCTAAGTAGAGCCAGCAAACTATTTACACTCAGCAAAATTTAAGAATTTATATTCACACCCAGCAACATTCTCATATTGCCCTTTGTTTAAACTCAGTAAACTTGCACCCATCAATCAATTGATTTATCTCAGCAACCTCGATGAAGAACAACACATCCAACAAATTATTATTATTATTATTTGTTCTTAATTAGATGATTGTGTATTATATGGAATAAGCTTAGAACCAAATTGTGTTAGAGATGGCCAGAAGCACATTCCTCCAAGTTTACCTATAATTACGACGGCGCCCACACCTTCAAATACCGTGTCCGAACGTCTTTAGTGAGACCCTCTCGATCTCATCCCATCCCATACAATTTCATCATACATATAGTTTTCCCTCTAGTTAGTTCTCTTCCCATCCCATGTCAAGCTTCACTAGATTGGAGACAAGAGATCGATCCAGACGTATAATGGAAAGAGACTAGCATGTCTTCCATTGATACTATGGAATGCTTGATTTCGAATTCGTTGCCTACAGGTTTCTTTATTTTTGTTATTTGTTTAATGATTATTCACACAACTATATTTGGGAGGGAAAGTTGGGAAAGACGGGTGAAAACTCCTCATGTAATCCAAATAATTTGCAGTTTCTCATTGCTTTGGCAAAACTCATACTGTCAATTCGTTAGAGGCAATCAATCGACCTGCATAAATTCTTCCAGCTCTGTTGATTAGCAAACATTCATAAATATAAGACATAAGAAGAGAGGTTCATGAGTCGTGATCAAAGGACTAGACGTCAAGACCTAAACGTTGAAAAATTTTCATCTCGTTGTGTTCTTTTTGCTGGGTACAAGATAAGGGCAGTAAGGGAAATTTTTGGTTTAATTAAATATATTTTGTTTTTGAAAAAATTGTTTGTTCTACTTAAAAATTTGTTGGGCACCTCAGCTTTACCTCAGCTTTACTTATCTTTAGTTCTTTACACCTCGCAATTTGTATTTTCCTAACAATAAAAAAATGAATTAGTGGGTAGTTATTTTACTGTTTTATGGTTAATTTTAGTTTTACCTTCAACTATTATGTACAGTACATATGTACAGTACATATGTACAATAAATAGCATTTTACCTGTATAAATACGCGGATTCACAATTTCCTACTAAAAGAATGTTTAGTAGACTAGAGTCTATATTGGCCGTTTTTAGAGAGGGAGTATAGTTTATTTTTTAATCAATTTTATCAGCTCCACCAAACTAGTAACTAGTTATTTTAGCTTTTCGGTATCTCACTCTTTAAATAAAACTAACCAATGAGATGTTAATTCAAAGTATTTCTTTTAAGTCATTTAAATTAATTTTTTTATTTAATCAATAATATATTAATATAAATCAAACAGTAATTGAAATAGGGAGTATTAGTAGAGAGATTTCTAAATTGACTAGTCAAAATAAATTTTATCTGGATAAAATTTGGCTACAAAACATTGCTAAAAATGCTCTAATACAATTACTCTATTCATGTCTCCTACCCACTATTTTCTCCTTAATTATCTCTATTCAAGTCCTCCAATCTCTGGTTGCTAAAAATCCACCTGGTTACTTGGGCAGGAATCGAAAATGATCATGCTATTGAGGCCTATGATCATGCCTTTTTTATCATTTCTTTTTACTAAAACGATCATGTTATTTGAAAATTTGGTTCGCTTAGCATTATTCACTGTTATGTGATGTTGTGTTTCTAAGCTTTTATCGAGTGTTAATGAGGTTTCCATCAAGTAAATATGTTATCAACATATTAAGATACTGCACATAGTCTCAAACAAACTCAAACAACTCGTCATCTTTGTTGGTTATATAAATTTGACGCAAGGCAAAAAGATGTCGAACAATCAGTCCTTGCCCTTTTCCTTCCCAGTTGGGTTCTCTCTAAGAGAACGTCGGTTTGATAGTCGGTGGCAGCTTCCCCGCCCTTTTGTGAAGTTCTTAAATAATAAAAAAAGTCCTATACTTTTGTACAATGATAATTAAGGCCCTCTTTAAAACCCTTAAAGCATTGCCATTAAAATGGAATATATTTCTCCGTCAAATTAATGTTCCGTTACTCACCGTGAAGCCCCAAATGAGTCTCTCTCTCTGAGCACCCGTCGTCGTTAATCGAGGAGCCATGCGGCCTCTAATCTCAATAAGTCAACGATGATGACGAAGCCGTCGCCGTCGTGTCCACCTCCGACGACGATCAATTTTTCGGTCTGCATCACCAAGATGGATGAGCTACGCCGATGAGCTCCAAGGGCTCCACACTGTTATCCTCCGACGATGAGCTGCACTGGCGATTTACCAGGTCGAGGAGGCCCTAAAGCAAGAAGCGGTGGAAATTGGGCTCCGATCCAAGTCCCATGTAAGTTCATTTCAGTTGCTTTAGTTTTCTCTCCCATTGGATTTTTTTTTCATTTGAAGTTATGATTCATCTGTTATGGTTATATTGTGATTGTGCTAGATTAAGTGATGCGTTATGTTGCTATGACATGAGGAAACTATGTAAAATGACTGGTAAGCCATGGATAATAATGAGCAATTCTAAGGGTTTTGTGGTTCTAGAAGCTCTCAGTTAAATCAAGATGATAATAATGAGGTATGGAGCCTGCACCACCATTTTGTTTGTTTTTTTGGTTGTTCAAGTGGAATTTTGAGCAATTAAGCTAGTTCTAAGAAGATATGAGGATAAGTCATTGCTTTGGATTAGTCTTATAGTGGCGTAGCAGAAGAGAAGTATGGGTGTTCTTGAAAATAACAAAAGCTATCTTGTCTAGATAGGATGAGGGGGATGAATACAAGACCATTGCAGCCTCTTAACAATCAAGGTATCACTCTCTTTGGTCCGTAGTGGGGATTTCATCTTGTTAATCATAGTTTGTTGTCAATCGTCTCAATTGCAATACAAATGCTTTTCCAATGATCAATTTTCTTGTAGAATGCCTTTTATTTCTTTTTCTTCTTTTTTTTCTTTTTCTTTTTCTTAGGTGAAACAGAATCATGTTCTGTTTGATTTGGTATGACAATGTATATTTTGGTTTGTGCCAAAGTCTGAATTTTTGTTGTGTAATGTGGTGAAATGAATAGGTGGGGATAAATTTAAGTAGGAAGAAAGTTCAGTGGTTAAAAAGTTTTATGGTGATTTGGGGTAAGGTCGTATTCTGACCGAAGCCTTGATTTTGATTGCTCAATGCGAGGGCTCTATGGCTTATTGTCGGCCAAAATGTTTCGTCTATATATTGTATGCTAGAATATAAGACTGATGTTTGGATTTCCAAATATACGTCCATAACTGATCTTGCTCTTACCCTTACAGTGCAATGATTTCCTCGAAAGAGACGCTACTCTTTTAGCTACGTGAGTCTTGTCTACCTTTTACTTGTTAGTTTCTCAAGGCCACACTGGTATAAGAAAAGTGAGCATTGTATCGATCTATTCTAAGTTTCTAACTTAGCTTGTTATACATTGTTGGAATAAGTGCAGGAATCTTGCTCTTGTAAGGGAAGATGTTTCAAGCCTTCCATTCACATCAGGTTCAGTTGATGCTATCCATGCCGGTGCAGCACTGCACTGCTGGTCCTCTCCTTCAAATGTTGTAAGTGTAGCTTGACTTGTTTTCTTCTATTTTTCCTTTCATTTCCTCTGGTATGTACATTTTGAGCTGTGAAATTGTCTAATTAGTTTGTTCGGTTGTGCCCTTTGGGTCTTATTGGTTAGGTTTGCTTTGGGTGTTGGGTTGATTTGATATTTGTTATTTTAGAATTGTTGTATCTTTTCTTCAGTTGAACTGTGTTGCTGTATTTAAAGATTGTGTTCGGACTGTTATGTAGCATGTATGTAACTACTGATGTAACTGTCAATCTCTAGCTACATGGATAGTTACATTGGTAGATACATATGTAGTTGTATTCGTATCTCCACAGTTACATTGTGATCTGTGTATTTACATACACGTAACTGATTAGGTAGCATTCATGTAACTATGCAGATAAGTATCAATCTGTAGTTACATGGACATTTACAAAAGTAGCTACATAAGGTTTTCTTAACTGCCTTTGTCAATCTACCACTATCCATTTACCTAGTTACGATCGTCTCTCCACAGGTAGTTAGGAGATATTGAGAGGCAGTTGAGAGTCATTCTTATCATTTCTGGATGGAGAGGAGAGTGATACAAAGATCACATTGACGAAGAAAAAGAAGATTAGGATAAAGGTGGCGGACAAGACATCAACAACATTGTTTGCTCTAATGAGATGGTGTCTCACCAGTTACAAGATAATTCACGTTGTCGGCATACCAAGGCAAATGAGATACATACATCAATTGTTCATCAGGGAAAGACTCGGTGATCGGAGAATGATCCTCACTGGACTCAACAATCAACCTAGACAAATGGTCAGCTACAACATTCTCATAACCTTTTTTATCTTTGATCTCAATATCAAACTCTTGTAGCAACAAAATCTGACGGATAGGACGAGGTTTAACATTCTTCTTAGACAAAAGATACTTCAATGCAACATGATTCGAATAAACAATGACCTTAGATCCTAAAAGATAAAACCTAAACTTGTCTAGCGCAAATACAACCGCCAAAAACTCTTTTTCAGTGGTGGAGTATTTTAGTTGTGCATCAATGAGAGTCTTACTAGAGTAGTAAATGACATGAGGAAGTTTATCAATTCGTTGTCCTAAGACAACACGTATGACATAATCTGATCTATCGCACATGATTTCAAAAGGGACACTCTTAGTCGGGAGGTCGAATGATGGGTGCAGAAGTGACTTGAGCTTTTCAAAAGCACGAAGGCATTCATTAGTGAAGACAAAATGAGCGTCTTTGGCAAGTAAACTGCACAAAAGGCGTGAGATTTTGTAAAAGTATTTGATGAACCTACGGTAAAGTCTCCTTACAACAAGCCAAGACAAATTAGGGTTAAAAGAGTAGAAGAGTTTGGAGGGACTAAAGAGTGGAAGAAATTCGCTTGTTATGTTTTAGTAGAGAGGTTTGTGTTGAAGAGACCCGTGATCGGTCAGCACTTTTGGCATATGCCTCAAGCACACTCACCAAATTAGGAGCAAATGGAAATTAAAATCTCAGATTCTACGTCGATCTGCTAAATGTGTATGATGATAATGTCACCTTAAATGAAATAAAATTAGTTGTTTGAGTTTGTTTGAGGATATGCATGCAATGTCTTGAGATGATCACATATTTATTATATAAAATCATTCAAGAACACTTAATGCCAAAACACCACATTATATACATAACAATAAATAATGTTAGGTGAACCATAATTTTGATACCACTTATAATGACTCGTTTCTCACTTCATGTGGTTGTTGACGCTAAAATTAGATCGTAACAAATACCCCTTCTCGAGCCAAATTCATGAGTTTCCACTCACAAACTATGGACATCTCCAACAGTCTAGCCATTTCTTTTCTTTTTTTGAAATTTAGCAAAATATAAGACAAATTTTATCTTTACCAGACTACCTATTTAAAAGTTAAATTTAGCTTTAGCTAAATACTTTTGCTAAAGATAACTAGCGAAGAGAGAGAAAATAGCTTCACGTGAAATTCACAACGTTCCAATTATTCATTTTCAACCCTACTTTATGAGTTTTTGAGTTATCTCTTCCTTTATATAAGTTTTGGCGTTGTTGTATCCATGTTTAACTTGTTCAACAACATCTACACGTTTCTAGTCTTTGTAATTGTCTACAAGTACTCTATGTTTTCACCTTTTTGTTCTTGTCGTTTATGGATTGAGAATGTTGTTTAAGTTGAATTATGAGTTTGTAAATGTGCAGGCTTTGAAGAGAATCGACATTGGAAATAGATCTCAAGTTATCAGACGGTAAGACTATCTTAATTATATAATTGAAGGAAATCGGCATTGTAGTGATAATTACACACTTTACCTTGTCATGTGCAGGTGAGTTATGAAAATGTTACATCCTTTACTGTTCTTCTCAACACGGATTCAGAAGATGTATCTTTTCTAAACTCGAAAGTTGATGACTTCAATTCCTAGAGTTAGGTGCTTTTCTCAAGCACCTGCTTACATCTATACATCAAATTCCAACATTACAACACCTTTACAACAAACCAATTGATCAAAAAAAATAACAACACAACAAATCATTCATGGCCACAATAGCATGGTCATTTCCAAATCGAGAGCAAATAGCCAGGTGGATTTTTAGCAACCCTATCTCTGCGCTGCTGGTAGGTATCGCCTATATAAACCAAAGCCGCCTCGACTCTGCTCGCTCTCTCCGATTCACTACGAGGCGGGAAGCAAAGCCCATCGATATTTAAAAACTAAAATAGAAATTGCACAAAAGATTAAACGAATTTCAGTATCGGCGATTAGGGTTCGGAGTTTGCTATGGCGAACTTGAACATCGTTCTCGATGAGGATCAGCAATGGCTGCTCAATTGCTTGTCCGCTACTCTCGACCCCAGCCACGAGGTCCGCTCTTTCGCCGAAGCTTCGCTTAATCAGGCTTCTCTCCAACCAGGTCTCCACTCTCGCTTTTTCGATTTTGATTTTGAATTTTGAATTTTGATTTCTCCGATTGTTCCGTTTTCGCTGAATAATAATAATGTGGATTTGATTTCGGTATTTTTTGTTGTTGAGTTTGAAATTACAGCTGGAAACGATGCGCTTGTTTATAACTTTATTGATTGTTTGGATTTCTAGATGAAACGATCCTAACTGCAGCTGCAAATCCTGTCGATTTTCGAGCTTGATTGCTAGTTTTGGAATTCTAGCTGAATTGAGATTTTGATAAATACAGTTATGAATTTGTGTTCTTCTTTTTTGAAATAAGTGAGATCAAATGCACCTCTCTTAGGTTGATGATTTGATTGCAATTATTATTTTCTTTCCTTGTTCTGCATATGGACCGCCGTGGCAAACGAAAACTTAGATTGACAGGATTTTAATTGTGTTCAGGTTTTGGAATTGCGCTATCCAAGGTTGCTGCGAACCGGGAGCTCTCGTTGGGATTGCGGCAGATATCCTTTTGTTATCAAGCTTCTTTATTTAGCATCAGGAGCTTTGATTTCTTCTTTTCCCCTTATTTTATATCTTGTGAGCCTTAACATAGTGTTACTTAGCTGCTGTCCTTCTTAAGCAGTTTATTAAAAAACACTGGAACGAGAGCGATGAAGCATTTGAACGTCCTGCTGTTTCAAGTGATGAGAAGGTATTTCCAGCAGTTGATATTTTATATGTAACAGTGGGTTTACTTATTGAGTACTTTATAATTTGTAGTTGATCTTGACTAAAAAAATTGAACTTTAGTTAAGGGTAACTTATGATACAGTCAATATTAATGTAACTTAATTAAGTAATGTCTACATTTTCAGGTGGTTGTGCGCAAACTTCTTTTGTTTTCATTGGATGATCCTCATAGGAAAATTTGTACTGCAATTAGTATGGCGGTAGCATCAATAGCAGGTTATGATTGGCCTGAAGATTGGCCCGACTTATTACCACATCTAATGAAGTTGATTAACAACCAAACTAATATGCATGGAGGTATGCCTGTCTAGTTCATTATCTGTGAAATCTATCTCAGTTCTATCTATGTGGCCAAATGAGTCTTTCAAAAACCTTAAGTTTCCAACATTCTTTTCCGTGCTTTGTCAAAGTTGTTATAACAAAAGTTTCTGCTAAAGATTAAGAGATTTCTTAAATGTTGCAGTGCACGGAGCTCTTAGATGCTTGGCTCTTCTCTCTGCCGACTTGGATGATACAGTAGTCCCGACGTTAATACCCGCTTTGTTCCCATGCTTACTTACAATTGTATCATCTCCTCAGGTTAGTACGCACCCACTTTTTTGACATGTCAGTCAGTCATGTCAGTTTTAATATTTATGTTTCCTTCAGTTAACCATGTGGTCTATTATGGGATTTGTATGTGCAGGTGTATGACAAATATTTACGCACAAAAGCCTATTCAATTGTTTATTCATGTGTCGCCGTGTTGGGAGTGATGAGTGGTGTATATAAGGTATTTGATTTGTTATCTAATTTTATGAACTTCACACAATCCGAAGTGCAGTAAATTGAGCTTATGCTATTATGAATTAACGGACTAAGATGTTTATGTCCAGATGGAAACCACTGCATTAATAGCACCTATGCTAAAACCATGGATGAATCAATGTTCAGCAATCCTGAGTCATCCAGTGCAATCTGAAGATCCTGATGATTGGAATTTAAGAATGGAGGTTGGTTCATTGAATTGTTACAAATTTGTTGTGATATGTGTATATTTTCTTTTAGACTGGGCATTTTATATGTGGTTTGTTTTCATCATCATTAGGTATTCAAGTGCTTGAATCAGTTTGTTCAAAATTTCCCAGGCCTAATTGAAAGTGAATTTAAGAGTAAGTCATTTCTATCTATCAATTGATGTGAGTCATGTGACATGTACCGCTTATTTGTATGTTCTGCTTGCTGTTAATGTTCATACAGTAGTATTCATATCATGTGTTGAACTGTTTCTGCTTTGGCAGTTATTGTGGGGCCATTGTGGCAAACTTTTACGACCTCTCTTGAAGTATATACAAGATCGTCAATTGAAGGTACAGAAGATTCATATGATGGAAGATATGATTCAGATGGTGCTGATAAAAGCCTAGATTCCTTTGTCATCCAGGTATTTAAATCCATATGACAATTTGAAATATTTATCAACTTCTAAGCATGGTAGCCCCATTGTCCTCATAAAATCGTCTTGATGTCTTTCTGGATCAATTACAATATTTTATTGCTTTATCACGTGTGGCAATTTTCTGGTCATATTTTGTTTACAGATTTTGCCACTGTAGTTGTTAAAACATCTCTATTTGTATGCAGCTCTTTGAGTTTCTGTTGACTATCGTGGGTAATGCAGAATTTGTTAAGGTATCCTACCCGTTTCTACTTGTTGCTTCTGGTTTTTTATTATATACTGTTTGATGCATGGCATTGTCTCCTTAATCCTATAGGTCATCACGAGTAATGTCAAGGAGTTGGTGTATTACACCATTGCTTTTCTGCAAATAACAGATAATCAGGTAGTCTTGTGCTTTTGGATATCTTCACACTTGTTTTCTAGTCCCAACTATGATATTCCAACCATCATGTCCTCATGCACCTTCATGTGATACTGGTATCTCATAAATATGGCTCTCTTTGGCCACTTGAGACTTGATAACTAATTACTGGAACCTACTTAATTATAATCATTATACTCTGTATGTTCCTCTCCATTGATTTTATCTGATCAAGCTTTCCTGATTGGGAAAGTAATTTCACCTCTAGTATTACCTAGTGTATTTTATTTCATGTACTTCTGTTATATTTAAACCAGTTCAATGGCTATTCCTCTTTAGGTTCATACTTGGTCGATGGATGCCAACCAATTTGTAGCTGATGAGGATGATTCTACTTATAGCTGTCGTGTTTCTGGTATGTGTGTAGCATCTCTCATGCAAGTTAATGCTTCTTACGGAAACTCCTTAACAATCATTATATATATAGATGGTTTTCTTGTCACATATATATGTTTTCCTTTCTCTTTTAGCGTAGTATACTATTGCTGATTTATGGAACATTCAGTCATTCAAGATCACTGCTGTAGAAAAAGTCATTTCCATCCTTGAGGCTACTTCATGCTTATGTCCTATTGAAGTTTATCAATGTTGTCCTTGTGTTAGCTCTATTATTTCTATTATTTCAAATTTGCAATCCTGATTTAAAGTTCAAATTCTTTCTTTTGGCGTATTTGAGCGTTAATACCACTTTTCCTTTCCAGGCTCACTTCTACTTGAAGAAGTGGTGAATACTTGTGGTACAGAAGGAATCAGTGCTGTCATTGATGCTGCAAAAACACGTTTAAGTGAGTCTCAAAGTGAGAAGCAAGCTGGTTCTGCCATATGGTGGAGAGTAAGTAGCATCGTGATTCTTATGTATTTCATTTAATTGTTATTTGTTAACTCGTTATCTGATATATTCTTCAGATGAGAGAGGCGACTCTGTTTTCTTTGACTTCTCTATCAGAACTATTGCTTGAAGCAGAGGTTTGTGCTTTCTTGTTTTATGCTTCTGCTTGGTGTGCCTTCTTTTCTTTGTGCATGTCACTCCCAGTTTCAAGTGGACCTTGGCAGACTCTGATTAATGTTAGTTCACAGGATTCAGGATTCATGAGAGTTGGCTTAGGAAACCTTCTCGAGCAGATATTTAGTGAAGACATTGGATTAGGTTTGATTATCTACTCCCTGCAGTAGGCTAGTCCTCCCAATAAAAAGGAAAAAAAAGGAGAGGAAGAAGCATTCATTCATTTGTGAGTAAACATTTTCTATTATTGTGTTGCAGATGTTCATGAATATCCCTTTCTTTATTCTCGCATGTTTTCAACGGTGGCCAGGTTCTCCTCTGTGGTAATTATTCTTTAGTTATCTACTTAAAGTTCTTTTCTAATATGATTGGGAGTATCTTTGAAACATTTTTAATGTTGTATAGATCAGTGATGGAGTTCTTGAGCACTTTCTCTTCGCTGCTGCTAAAGCAATTGCTATGGATGTGTACGTCTATCTCTCTCTCTTTCTCTCATTTCTATCCATGATAAATTTGTATTTAATCAAGAACTAAATTCATCCTTTTTCTTTAATGTTAGGCCCCCACCTGTCAAAGTAGGTGCCTGCAGGGCACTTTCCCAGCTCCTACCGAAAGCAAACAAAGGATTAATTCAGCCACATATAATGAGTTTGTTTTCATCACTTTCGGATCTTCTTAATCAGGTACTGATTTTTATTATTTACCTTGGTTTAGTGTCACTCTTGTATTTGCATTAAGCATCTATCATAATTCTTGTTTTAGGCGTCTGATGAAACCTTGAACCTGGTACTTGAAACACTGCTAGCTGCAATTGAGGCTGGTGAGTTTTGAAGGGATACAGTTGAAGCAGTTTCTTTTATCTTGTTAGAACTACATGGACATGTATCCTTGTACACTTTTCTATCCTTCTTCCTTTTCTTTTTCTTTTTGTGTGAAATCATTGAATTATTTGGACTTTAAAAAGGTCACGTAGCTATATTTTTTATATTCACTTGTAGGTTACGAATTATCGACATCAATAGAGCCTATCATTTCCCCTGTGATCCTTAACATGTGGGCTTCACATATATCTGATCCTTTTGTCAGTATGGATTCAATCGAAGTTCTAGAGGTACCTTTTTGGAGCATTGTTGGTAGATGCAATACCATATTTACATGTGTATAAAGCTTTTGCGTGTTTGATTGACCAGCTTTTGTTGATGATATTTACCAGGCACTTAAAAATGCCCCTGGCTGTATACATCCACTGGTTTCCCGAGTGTTACCGTATATTTCACCAGTCTTGAATAAAGTATGTCAGTGCTTGTTAATAAAATGCATTATTATTGTGATATAGTTTAATATTTTGAGCAGAAAAATTCTTTGCTTCTGATGCAAATTGATGGTAATGTCAGCCCCAACAGCAGCCTGAAGGTTTAGTGGCTGGATCAGTGGATTTGGTGGCAATGCTATTGAAAGTAAGATATGCTTCACTGAAGTTTTATATCTTATTTTCTTTATTTTCCCTTTTTATTTATTCTTCTAGTTTATCACAATTTTCCCCTTGTATTTCCAGTTTTAATCTTTAGACAGCATCTTGGTGGATTGCTAATTAAACTTTTTGATAGCATTGGTACAGAATGCTCCCAGCGATGTGGTGAAAGCAGTATATGATGCTTGTTTTGATGGTGTTATCCGAATTGTGCTACAAAGTGATGATCATAGTGAAATGCAGGTCCTCTCTTTCTCTCTCAATTATTAAATTGTTCATACTAGTACATGGTTAAGTGACACAAGCTTGTTGCTACAACTATACCAGAATGCAACACAATGTTTAGCTGCCTTTATAGCTGGTGGAAGACAAAATGTGCTTGCTTGGGGTGGTGATTCTGGAAATACAATGAGAAGGTTGCTTGATGCAGCTTCAAGGTACTCAGATCTGAAATAGAATAAATCAAAATACATAGAATAAAAAAAATACACTAAAAGAAAGGAAAAAAGAAATAAAAGAAAGAAGGAAAAAACCTACTTTATTTTCTTTCCCCAACTTCTTTACAAACTCTGATTTGGTATTCTGATTAAGTTTTGACACATACTAGTGGCCTCACCTGAAAAGGAGTACTGATGTTCACTCCTTTTCTGTCTCTGTCCCTTACTTTACGTCTCTCCTAATGGGAGTCTACAATTGGGCTTATTGGTCCCTTCTTTTCCTGGAATTTTCTTTTAAGATTTGGTAAACTTGTCTGTGTGCATTCTGTTGGACCCATGCCTCTGTCCTTTGCTTGCAATGTTCATGTCTGCTTTCTAACTGCATGGTTCTTTCAATGTTTTTTGGTGGATATGAAGGAAACTTTAATTTTTATTATCTACGAATTGTGACAGTCCATGAAAATTGGCATGGAAAGTTATACTTATGAATTTCTTTCCATTTATCGTAAAATCTTTATCATTTTGATAGATTGAAGTGACGGTTTCCTCTTTCCTATTTCTCTGTTATGCTTCAAATGAGAATTACATATGAATACCTTTTAATTCCATTTGTTCGACTTGATTGAGTGTTTATTGTTTAATTAAATATATATTTTTAATTTTGAATATGACAGGTCATTACAACATTTGTAGGCCTGTCAACAGAATAATGAAAAAGAAATTTATGTAGTCCTGTTAGATTCAGTGATAAGCTTTATGTTGAGTGCAGGCTTCTGAACCCTGATTTGGAAAGCTCTGGTTCTCTATTTGTTGGGAGCTACATTCTGCAACTTATTTTGCATCTGCCATCACAAATGGCACCCCATATTCGAGACCTGGTTGTTGCTCTTCTTAGGCGCATGCAATCTGCTCAAATAGTAGGACTGAGAAGCTCTTTGCTACTCATATTTGCTCGACTGGTATGCCCTGTAACACTGTCTGTTTGTAAGTTCCATCAGTGACCACCTTTTCTAGGTTATTTTGAAACCATATGCAATTTTTTTTTCAGTTTTTGCTTGACAAAGTAATCAGAGTATTTTTACCCTGATCTGTGAACTTTTATTACTAGAATATATACTAATTCTCAATGAAAATATGTATGTTCTCTAGTTGGTTCATTTTTGCAACTTCTACCTTGTGTATTTTTCTTCAAATTGTCCTGATAATCTTACCTTTCCAGTGAACTTTTACTTAGCAGCCAGTCTGATACGGCTCAAGCATAGACTATCGATGTCTTGTTTGGTTTAATTTCTGAACGTTGAATTTCATAGGTACACTTTAGTGCCCCGAACGTTGAACAGTTTATTGATCTGCTTGTCTCCATTCCAACTGACGGCTATGATAACTCTTTTGTATATTTAATGTCAGAATGGACCAAACAGCAAGGTAATTTTTATATGCTTATTTACTTCTCATATAATCATAGCTAGATCAAAATACGAGTCCGGAGTAGAAGTTTCTGATTGGTGCAATGTTTGATTTAATAATTCCAGCTAATGAAACCCAATCATTGCCCCTGCTAAAAAATGCAACTTATAATTAGTACAATTGTTCATCTGTAATGTAGGTGAGATTCAGGGGGCCTACCAAATTAAAGTCACTACTACTGCTTTGGCCTTATTGCTCTCATCAAGGCATGCTGAATTAGCAAAAATCAATGTGCAAGGACATTTGATTCAGGTTCTGCTGAAACTTTTATGTTCCTATTCATTTCTTATATATGCTTTGCTGATTTAAGATTTTATCTGCTTCCCTTCTGAAGACTGCTGCTGGGATCACAACTCGTTCAAAAGCTAAATTAGCTCCTGATCAGTGGACAGTGGTGCCACTTCCTGCAAAGGTAGTACTTGGGGGCTCGATGCCCTTTTTTATTATCATTTTTTCCTTTCATCAAGCAGGAAATTTATATTGAGCTGACAAGCTTGCGACCGCACATAACTAGTATGTGTAGTGGCTGCTGCAGAATTGTAAATTAGCCATTTGTACATGGAAGGTTATTGATTATTGTTGGAAATACCAGTTTTAGAAATCTACTATCATATTTCCTTTTTGCAGATAATGGCTTTATTGGCAGATGCATTGGTTGAAATCCAAGAACAAGTTTTAGCTAGTGATAATGAGGTAGTCAATCTTTCTGTTTTGCTTGTTCAGTGAAAATTACACATCAATAATGAGCGTTAAGGTTCAAACCCATTCTCTGCTGCAGGATAGTGACTGGGAAGAAATTGAGGCAGATGGTGGGGAAGCTGATAAGGACTTGATGCATGCAGCAGGAGTAACGTCTTTTGGCCAACCCACACATGAACATCTTGAAGCAATTGCAAAAATATACAACAAGGTATTTTCTTGTTGGTTATATGTACTTTATGAAAACTATAAATCTTGGAGTAGATTCTGTTGTTTTATCTATAGGTGTATACTGTGTGAGTAGATCACTCATGAAACTTGCCATTTTCTTAAAGGATGAAGAAGAGGATGGGTATGAAGATGATCATTTAAGTGTGGCTGATCCCCTTAACCAGGTACCTTGTTAAACTTACCTCCTCTTTTTCAAAGTTTTATGAACTTGTTTATATCTGCCTGGTATTATGAAATATATTCTGTGCATTTATTTTCTTATCTCACTCTACAGATTAATTTGGCAAAATATCTTGCCGAGTTCTTTGTGAATTTTGCTCAGAGGGAAAGACAATTGTATGATCTTCTTTTCCAGGTTAGCTTCGGTAGTTCATCCTGATTAGTGAACAAAGAGTGACAGTTAATCTTTAATCTTGTTATGGCTGTATTTATGTGATATCTTTTACTCTATCAACTGCAGAGTTTGACACAGATTCAAAGGAATGCTATTCAGAAGGTCAAAACTGTGTGAGGGTTTTATTGTATCCGTTAAGCTTGGATTGTACGCTTGCAATTGATTATTGTTAGATTTGCTCAAAAAGAAAGACCCAAAGAAAAGAGGGAACAGGAAAAATCTTGCATTTCTTGCCCAGGTTTTCCCTGAAAGTCATTAGTTTTGAATATAGGACTAAAATTTTGGAAGTGCAGGTGATCAATAGCAATGTCTGTGGGAATTGTGGCTGAAATGCCTTTAATTCTTTTATGAACTTTCTTTACTTAAAATATTAGCGAGGCAAAAAAAAGTAAAGACGCAAGGATTGTTCTACGTCCCCTCCATGATGCATAGTGGTGACCAGAGTGAGAATCTTAACATGGTGGTAATACTTTAGAAGTGTAACACCTATTGTTTTACGATGGGCTTAATGAAAGCGTCTGCCACCACCCCAGGGATATGCACTCGGCATGTAGACCTTGTAGGCATTGAACAGCAC
Organism: Comarum palustre; assembly: GCA_951800085.1. NCBI lineage: Eukaryota > Viridiplantae > Streptophyta > Magnoliopsida > Rosales > Rosaceae > Comarum > Comarum palustre. Next base: position 23,652,866 of record OX637577.1, on the reverse strand, counting down.
CATTATAATTCAAGAACCCCATGAACCAAAATTCATGGTCATCAATTGAGATAATCTGTATGTACTTTTCACCACGATTGGATCTGCTTACCGAAGGATTGACTGCTTTAAGCTGATGCAATGGGATAACCACCTTCAAACAGCTACCTTCAGTTCGGTTTTCAAACTTGTGTAAAAGGAGATCGTCGCTACAATAAGCAATCTTGGCAGTAGACACATATAACACTCCCATTACGGGACCGGAAGACGTAGATAGGTAACATGCATATGAATTTTGAAGTTGCTCCGTTCTATCACAAAGGTCGACCGGAAAATACTTTCGGAACCACCTTGTGTTAGTACTTTTGCTGCTCGTGCAATTCTTCCCATGGCGGCATCTGCAAAACTAGGGCTTGTTCTCAAGTGATGCCAAGTGTTTCCGGCCGTATCCACGGCCTTCTTTGTAGCTTCCGCGACGGAGTTTCCCCATGTCCTAAATGCATTCCTTACGGTCTCCACTGAACTTTTGAAGGAGTAAGATGGAGTTAGCACTGGGGCATATGGAGCAACGTAAGGACTGGATCCCTGATGATATTCAGACATGAAGCACAGACACTAGCCAAAACGATCGAATGAATATTGCAAAACCTAACTTGACCTTGTAACAAGGTTTATTAGTCTTGGGAGCAAGGAAACAAGTAGAATCCTAGAGGAAAACAAATCCAAGTATGACTAGGTATCTCTACAAAAGATTCATACTCCAAAAACCAAAAGAACTAAATAATCTCTTGCGTATACTTTTCACGTAGAGCTCGAAATGCATATGATAGGTGGTCCATGTTTAAAGAAGAGTTTCATAATTCATGGACCGACTTAAGTGAGTTACTGATGCAGAAATTTGGAAAATTTAATCGAGGAGATTGTCGATCAGCGATTGCTAGAATGAATCAAGTTGGTTGTGTTTTTAGAATAATAAAATTTGCATTGCTAAAACAACGGTCAGAATGCGCATACATCAAAATGTTTACTTATGACCTCTAATCTAGATGACGACAAGTACTAAACAATGAGCATTCATTGTAACATGAGCTCATAGACTAAACTAGCACAAAAAAAATCCAACTATTCCTAGCTATCACCCATGTAGCAATCATACATGTTGCCTTTGGACCTTCATTGATGTACAACAGAATATAATCGAGATCAAAATAAGAATAGCTATCAAACTTTTGCCTCAAGAGGGTCAAAAGATTAAACAATCCCCTTGCCCTACCCAAAGATAGACGATAACTAGATTGGGTGATGACCCCTAGTTCCCCAAAGGGTTTGAATGTGATAAGGTCCAAAATTGCACTCTAGCCCAACTAGAGCCCACGCATCCTCCAAAGAAAGACTCGACCCAAGCCCAACCAGATGTCCCGACCCGACAACCAAAGCTGAAGTTCGACGCTACCCGCTGCACCTCCCCGTCCCCTCCTCCGCCATCACGTCAGTCATTGGCCTCGCATAACCGCCGCCTCCAAGATTCCCAAACCCAAAAATCCAAGTTACTCCAATTCGGAAATCAACCATGGTTTTGCCACCACTATCGACACCGGCAGAGACTCATCTAATCTCTTACAACGCCAGCCTTCAAATCATCAGCATGACTACCAGAATCAAATTCAATCACCCAGCACAACCCAAACCTAGTCTGACCAAGTGAGACTATGATGGGCATATAGCAAATCTCGTCTGGCAGTAGCACAAGCTGCTTCGACAAATCCAAAGGACCTATCTAGGCCAACGGCTGCCGCCGGACATGAGAGACCCTCGAAGGTAGAGATTCGGGTTGAGTTTTGGCTACTAGAGTATTTTTTTTCAAAAAAAATCTCCCCTTATTTATTGATTCGGGAATGTAACATCAAGTTGGTTAGGTTGGAGACCTAGACTGAAATGTTGTATAACCTTGTGAATTTTTGTCATAGGAATCACATTGTACTACTAATGTTATATAACTTGTTTAGTAAGTTTTAAACAAATGCATAACTCTGTGAACCAACTCTACATAGAACCAAAATTATCAAAAATATTGTGAAATAATATGTGATCAGAATGATGAAATACTGTTATAGTTGAAAAATCACATAATTCAGGTTACGTCTTAGTGTCGATAGTAGCGGTAACCTTATTTACCATTATTATTTCTTATGACAAGCCCTATCGTCGAGAGATACATGTCTCTAAATTTTTATATGAGCGATTGCTTCTCATCTACATAAGAGTTTTTTTGTGTAGAAGGTTTGACCAAACTACGTCATGTAGAAGCAGATATAAGCGTTTCTGTGTAATACATGACTATGAATTAGGGTTGACCGTTTCGATCGAGCCCTTAACGTTGTCGGATCTAGTTAAATTTTTTTTACCATAGGTATCTTTCATCATAATGATCATATCATACGGTTGAATTTTTGTTTGTGAATTTTAGTCATCGGAATCACAATGTGTCTACCAATGTTGTATAACTTATTTTGTAGGTTCTAAACAAATGCATAACTTTGTGAACCAACTCTACAGAACCAAAAGTATCAAAAATTTCGTGAAATAAGATGTGATCGGAATGATGAAATACGACTATGGTTGAAAATCACGTAATTTGGGTAACGTTTCAGTATCGATAGTAACTGTCAACCCTATTTACTATTATTATTCTCTATGGGGAGCCCTATCACTGATAGGTAAATGTCTCAAAATTTTTATATGGGTTGTTGCGTCTCATCTACGTGAGAGTTTCTTGTGTGGAATGTTTGACCAAACTACATCATATAGAGGCAGATATGAGCGTTTTCGTGTGATAAGTGATGATAAATTAATGTTGACCATTTTGATCGAGCATTTAACGTTGTCGGATCTAGTTGAATATTTTACCATAGACATCTTTCGTCATAATAATCATATTAGAAGGTCGAATTTTCTTAGCGAAGTAGAGAAAATATAAGGAACAATAATAGAATTTCATAGTTAACTTAAATATGAAGAACATTAATAAAATTTCACACTTGGCCTAAATTTCAGTCTTACAGATCCGAATAAAAATTGTGATCCGATTCGATTTTTTATGATCCTAATCCTTTTGGATCAAGGTTTTGAAATTACAAATCCGATCCGCATAAATTAAAAGAGTCAGATCAAGGATCCTATTTTAAATAAATGAATCGGATCGGTATGCAGCCCTAAAATTGATAGAGAATAAGGCCGGACCTCAATATTTATAGGTAAAGATCGTGTGACAAATCAATAAAAGCTGAAATTCATATTCGAACTATGATTACCAAAAAATAAATATATATTCGAACTATGACGATCCCTAATGGAACAGGAATACTGGAACTAATACTTCTTTTTTGTTTGTAAAGATATCTTAATAAACAATGTTTTTCTGGCTGAACTGCTTGTCATTCCTTTATGCTTAGAGTTTGAAGTTTGAGGTTTAGAGTTCGACGAGCCAAAATGATTAAGTACGGTTTGAGAAAACAAAAAAACAAAAATGACAGCCATTGAAGCTTCATGGATGATGTACATCAATTGTTCTGATTATTATATATAACTGGTAACTGGAACGTAACCCTAGCAGTTTTTTTGGGTGGAATATATTTTTTTTGGACTAACCATTAGGGCCGGGCCGGGTCAGCGTGCCCTAGTTGAATTCTGTTTACCCGATTTCAAACCCACGGCTCGTGGAGCCAGCTGTGTGGACTATTTGCACATACATCTTATATTCCGACAACTTTTTCTACAATAATTTATAACAGATTTTCTACAATAAATTATCTTTGTTTAAGAATCATAAACTAATTTCACAACATTCTCACAAAGTAGCATTACATCTTTAACAGTCTTAACCAGAGACTACACGTACAATATCTCTTGTAATTTGAAATTGAAGGCAAAACGAACTAACTCGATCGAAAGCAGTGTAGAGTGTCATATATATATATATATATATATATATATATATATATTGAAGGCAAAACGAACTAACTCGATCGAAAGCAGTGTAGAGTGTCATATATATATATATATATATATATATATATATATATATATTGAAGGCAAAACGAACTAACTCGATCGAAAGCAGTGTAGAGTGTCATATATATATATATATATATATATATATATTGAAGGCAAAACGAACTAACTCGATCGAAAGCAGTGGTGTCATATATATATATATATATATATATATATACGGTGCGGATCAGGAGCGGAGGTCCGTTCCTAAGCTTAGGAACGGATTTCATCATTTGACCCACTTCCTGATCGAATTTCCTCAAACTTCCTTCTAGACATATCTAGATCATCTTGTGTAGATCATCTCTACCAAATTTCAGCCAATTTGGTGATCATAAAGGCCCTCAAAATTGCGTTACAAAACTGACGGACAGAATTCTGCCCAGTTTGTCCATCTTTTTTGTAACATAAGTTTGAAGGTCTTCCTGATCACCAAATTGGCTGAAATTTTGCAGAGATGATCTACACAAGATGATCTAGATATGTCTAGAAGGAAGTTTGAGGAAATTCGATCGGGAAGTGGGTCAAAATGATGAAATCCGTTCCTAAGCTTAGGAACGGACCTCCGCTCCTGATCCGGACTGTATATATATATATATATATATACTCGGTAACTATATATAAAATGGCCTCTCTGCTTCCGTCGACCCTGGATTGTGGTTTAGCGCAACCACCATGTATCACGATCCTCTTTATCCGATCGAAGAGAGCAGAACCTGAAACGAAGCACTTTGGTCTGAGACTGGGATTCTTCACTTACTGGGGGAGCTAGGAAATTCCGGCAAAGGGGACAGGTAACATGTTTAAGACTTGTCCAACGGTCCAAGCAAACTTTATGAAAGAGATGAGCACATTTTAATTCTCTTATCACTGCTCCTTCCTCAATTTTGCATAGACACACAGCACATTCAACTTCAGAACTCACAGCAGTGTTGCCGCTGTCGTAGTGGACTGTTCTAATATGAGTCTCCGAAGCATCTGCAGGTAACTCAAACTCATAGCAGGGTCTGTCAAAAGAACAGAAAAGCAAGTAGTTGAACAACCAGCTCAACTGAGTAGCAATTTGAAATATGAATTTCCACATTGTTTGTAGAAGAAGAGGAATGAAAATAAGAATGATCGAGACTGGGGTGGATATCCTGGAACTTGGAATGAGACGATGGCTTGAGGGGGACCAAAAGTTGGTATTTAACAAAGAAATCAAGTTGATGAAGATGGGAAGCGCATTACAGAACACACATTAACCAATTAACTTCCTATTGTCGATTCATACAAAAAAAATAAGAATGAAAGAGTGGTGAACTGAAACTACTAAATTTTAACGTAAGAAACTGTTGTTCATTTGATTCAATATGGCTTACAATGCTGCTATTATAAGGTACATGACTGCTTGGAAGTCAAGCAATTGCAAGAGACTAAACTAAGATCTATATATGTTGATTACATAATATTCAAAGTTCATCTAGAGATAATGACTTTTCCGGTTTGATTAGTAGAATCTGACGCAAGGCTCCTTTCTTTCTGCTTACACAGTATACCATATTTAGGATTTTAAAATGTGGATAATGGCCATAAAGAGCAAGACCTTTTGTTTTTGACATTTGCTTACAGTTGATTATTCTCGTGGGAAGATAAACAGTATAAGAGTGCACAAAATTGAAAACACAGTACGGGACAAATACAACTGCCGGAAGTGGGACGTTGGCTCTGAATCTCTCAGCTTCAACGTCAAATACAAACTATAATCTTCTCACTCATATGCATCCAAATATGTATGCCGCGCCGCTCCATGGAGGCAGATACTTTTCGTGGATTATTCTAGCCTATGAGATACGATCACAAGGAAAGTCCAACTTCATGCGCCTCCATGAAGATGTACCTAGACTGAAACTTTGAGCCTCAAAGACCTCACGTAATCCCGATCATCGTAGTCAATTATCCCAAGCTCCAGACCAATATTGCACTTGGAGAACCTTAATTATACTCGTTTTTAACAGCACTGAATATCCGAAATGCTGTGTAGACAAATACTCAAATATAGGCTACGAGGAATTGGTATGGGGAAGAGTTATAATCTCTATCTTCAGTGCAAGTATCGGACACATAAGTAGGTATATCATTAAGATGATAGGGTAAATCGTCAAGCCTCTGATGCTATAAGCGGATAAATATGGTGAATAATGGTTGGTGTGTTGTGATTTGGTTGATTAAGACATTTAACTAACAATTTTGAAATCATAATTCATACATTAATATCACAACTTATTATAGGACGTACGAGTGATCACAAAGTGTGAAACTATTACATCGTTAAAGGATCGTAGCTAGCTAGATATGCAAAGACTACACCGTACTATAAGATCTTGTAATTTGAAGTAAGTGGCAAAACGAACGAACTCGAAAGCATAGTGTAGAGTGGCATATGTATACTCGGTAATTATAACTAAAATATGGCGTCTCTGCTTCCGTCGACCCTGGATTCGGGTTTAGCGCAACCACCAAGTAACACGATCTTTATCCGATCGAAAAGAGCAGAACCTTAAATGAAGCACTTTGATCTGAAACTGGGATTCTTTACTTACTGGGGAGCTAGGAAACTCTGGCAAAGGGGACACGTAACATTCTTAAGACCTATCCAACGGTCCAAGCAAGCTTTATGAAAGAGATGAGCGCATCTCAGTTCTCTCATCTCATCTCTGCTCCTTCCTCAATTTTGCAGAGACACACAGCACATTCTTCTTCGGAACTCACATCAGTAGTGTTGGGGCTCTCGTAGTGGACTGCGCTAATAAGAGTAGTCTCTGTAGCTTCTGCGGGTAAATCATACTCGTAGTACGGTCTGACAAAAGAAGAGAAAAGCATGTAGTTGAAGAACCAGCTCAACTGGGTAGCAATTTGAACAATGAACTTCCACATTGTTAGTAGAAGAAGAAGACGAATAAAAGAAGAATGAGACTCGAAGAAAGAAGAAAGGACTGGGGTGGATCCTGGATTCATGGGACTTGGGATGGGGTACGATAACTTAACGAGGACTACCAGGTATTTAAAGAAGAAAGTTGACAAAGACTCGAAGCTCATTACTGAACAGTGAACACACATTAATTAACGTCCTGTTGTCGAGTATGGATGAATAATGTAAGATGAAAGATTGGTGAATTGAAAAGCACAAAATCTTAATCCGTGATAAACAACAATGATAGATTCTGCAGTTAATAATTAGCAACTCTAACTAAAAATGCTAATCCTGTCCTAGCTAGGCTCTAGGTCATTTAGATATGTAAATTCTTATAGATGGCTTGGTTCAATATATACTTCCAATTGTTTAAGTGGTTGGTATGTCTCCTTTTGCTTAAACAAAATGCGTGTTTCTCGATCTGATTTCAATTGAAATTGAAACTCCACCATTTCTTTCTGTATCCTATACACATCTGGAGAATTTTCCTTGTTCGTCTGCTGTACAGAGATGCATAGCACACATTTGCCTAGAGGGAGACATATGCAACAGGGGGCCTAGAGGGAGACATATGCAACAGGGGGTGGTGGTGGTGTCCTATACACATCTGTATAGGAGAATTTTTCTTGTCGAAGGACCTAAAGATTGTGAACCTACGTACCCTTTGCCATAATACAGGCCTGCAGAGATGTGTCAGTGTCCACTGTCCAGTGTGATCTGTAGTTTTCTGGATCAGTTCAAATCGTAATTAGGCATGGACAATAATGCATCATATATATGCCTGTGAATTGTGATTTCCATGGCTATATTGTTGGTCCGTCGTCAATAATTCATGTGTGAACCATGATTTCCATGCGAAGGGCATTTTGTGAAACAGAGGGAGGATATATACAAGTACAACCAAGTGAAGTAGACGAAACCAAAATCTGCAGTATACACGAGTTAATTTCATCGTTCAATCAACAAATAAAACAATAAAATAAATTATATTCGACGTTGAAGGCCAAGTTCTTGCTTTCCACGCGTACGAACCTCGTCCATTGGCCGGGATCGAATAGCCATTTGCTTAAGTTGCGAGCATGTTTTTTCTTGTTCTCCTTGGAACTAATGTACACGGTACTCCATACACGGCTTTCAACTCTGTTTACTAGATTTTATCTGTGCATATTTGTACGTCGACACAAAATCAATTAAAATTAAAATTTATAATAATTGATCATATATATATAGTATTAATTTAGCCCTCTATTTGTTTATTTAAATAATTTTAAAAAGAAGATGTCCATTTGAATATAAGGTGTTATTACTTATACCTAAATGAACAAATTTTTCCTTAAAGTCTTCACACACATAATTATTTAAGAACTATTTTACCACCACTCCTTAAGCATGCATATAAAGTGAAAAAGTTTAAAAAAAATGACTTAACCGGAAACTCATGAACTCCGGTCATCGGCCACCAGTTAGCGGACTCCGGTCACCGGTCGCCAAACTCCGGTCACCAGTCACCGGAAAATCGCCGGTGATTGAAAAATTTTCTGGAGTATACTAGGGTTAATAAACTTAAATCTGGAGTATACTAGGTTTAATAAACTTTGATTTGAAGTATACTAGGGTTAATAAACTTGGATCTGGAGTATACTGAGGTTTATAAACTTCGATCTAGAGTATATTGAGGTTAATAAACTTGTATCTGAAGTATATTGGGGTTAATAAACTTGGATCTGCATGAAGTTTAGAGAATTCTATGACAACTGTTAGTAGAGACTTCACCAAAACTACTAAACTCAAAACAATGAAATGAAGATGAGCAACTACTCACCTATGCAAATAGATCAGATTTCTTCAGTAACAAAAAAACAAAGGATAGATTTCAGATACAATGTCCACCACTGTATACTCACTAAAACTAGACACAGAAAGAAATGGTGTATAACCTCGCCATTGAGGTCTGTGAATCTGCTTATCTCATTTTGTGAGGGTTCTTTGTGAATTAAGCATGACTAGGCCAAGATTAACCCAATAAGATGAATAATGAGGATCTTGTGTGTGATTCAAACAATGAATGAAGCTTGAAGCATGAAGTATGGTGTGGGAGCTAGAGATACACCGTAGTGATGAGAGATTGAACTAGTTTTAGAGTTGGATTTTATGGGAGAAGGCTGGGTTTTGAATAAGAATTGGAAAAGAAGTGGCTAAGGGAACTTGAAGGGCAGAAGTGCGTGGGGTGGGAGAACAGTAATCAGGAGAATGGCTATTAGAGATGTTGCTTACATGAGAGTTTGGATTGAGTGTCTCTGGAGGATTTCTGGGTTTCTGCCTGAAAGCATGAAGGTTTGAAGGTCTAGGGGCTTTTCTGGACTGATTGCATGATGATCTATGTAGCTCCAAGGGCAAAATGGTTGGTTTTCTAGGATAAGTTCTGATGCTTTAGCTGCAGGGTGATAAGGATCCTCTTCTTGGTCTCATAACTTCAACCTTAAAATCTGGGATGAAGATGCATTATGTAGAGCTGCGGGGGACAATGAAATAAAGTTTTTTGACTGCTGGGTAAAGCTGCGGGGACAATAGAGAAGCTCTTCTGACTGCTGAGTAAAGCTGTGGGGAACAAGAAAATAGAGTCTCTTGACTGCTGGGTAAAGCTGCAGGGACAGTGAAGAGAGTCTTCTTGACTGCTGAGTAAAGCTGCGGGAACAGTAGAGAAACTCTTCTGACTGCTGGGTAAAGTTGCGGGGACAGTAAAGAAAGTCTTCTGACTGCTGGGTAAAGCTGCGGGGACAGTGAAGGAGATATGCATGATGGTTGTTCTGCCGACATGGAAGAGTAAAGAAAGGGATTTGACTTTTCTTAAGAGTCTAAGGCTAAGAGAAATAAAAAGAAAGGGGCTTGGGCTTGGACTTGTAAAAGAATAAGAAGTAATGGGCTTTGATTTAGAAAGTCTTCTTTTGGGTTTGTGTTGTAGTCCAATTCTCTTTTTTTCACCAATTTCGTTACCGATTTAAGTCGTTGAGCTTGAGTTCCGGACCCAAAACTGAAATATTTAACGACGTTAGACCGGTAAACGAGCGTTATGTGCCTCCGTAACCTTCCACACCATACTCACGTCTACAAGTCCTAAAAGTGTGATTGCGGCTTGGGTCCACATTAATGCATGTATACACTTGTTTAGCGTGTTAAGTCGAGGATTTCAACTGAAATTACATGGATTATCGTGTAACGAAGTATTAGTTAACTACGTGATTTTTTAGTTATCAACACATGTCTAGGCATAAAAGGTGAGATATGCTTGAAGGACAGTTTTGAACAAAGGTTGCACTTTGTTGATCTGCAATCAACACATTCTCCTCATTCCGAAATCAATGTTGGGATCATAGTATCTCCTGCTACCTCAGTCACCTCCTCCCCAACACTCCACAACCTTACATGGCATAACCATCAGACCTTAATGCTCATACTTTCCTTGCATTCTGAAAATAAAACTCATTTCATAACCTAAAGAATAATGTTTTTCCCCTTTTTAATGGTATAATCATATCTCAAACTCAAGAAATATGGTCTAATTTAGTATTGAAAGATGAACACAAGTTGGGGAAAAGTGTTGGAGCTCACCCGATAGCTTCATGACCGAGAATTCTAAGGAAAACTGCAGGAAAGTCATATTAAACATCTCCATTTCTCCAGATCAGGATGGAGGCCTTGAGACCCTTCCACTGTCTTTAGCTCAACCAAAACAGTGTCGTTGGTGGCGGAGGATCGGCAATTACAACTCGCCATACGTACTAGAATGAAATCAGAGGCCACCAAATTGAATTCTGAGACGTTGGTCGCCAAATCGGTCAGCGTCGGTAAGGCGTCATCGTCGAGGTGTGACTGACGTCGGTGAGCCGTCGCACTCGAGGCGTTGGTTGGCATAGGCGAGGTGTCGTCCTCAGAAGTGGATGATTTGGCCGGCAGAGTAATGGATCTGAACCAAATCGGCAGCACCTGGTGATGGAGATGAATCGAATCAAAGGAATAGACCGCGTGTTGACGGAGCCATGGAGATGAATCGAGAACCAGAGAGATGAAGGTCATGGAGGTGAATCGAACCAGAGAGATGGAGGGAGGCAGAGAGATAGCGATAGCAGATGAGGGATTGTGTTTAATGACGGGTAGTATTGTCATTTCGCCAAGAATCATTGGATTGGGTTGTCCGATCTTTTTTCATTCGTATGAATTTTAAATTCTTGTTTTTTTGTGTAAATGAGCATTTTCCCCAAATATTAGTTTTTTATGTGTTTTCTCAGGTGAAATTGTAGTTTTCAATTTTGTATTTCCACTTTCTATCTATGTTTATCTGTAATTATATGTTTCTTTGTTTATTTTTGTTTTTTATAAAATAACTCTGAATTATATTTAACCTTATAAGGGTAATATAAACATAACATATTTTGATAAGAGTAATAGAGACAGAGATTTGTGTTGTCATTGTTGTGACATCGTGGGTGCCTTCTCTCTCTCTAAGCCTAGACTAATCACTCAACGCATATGAAATGTTCTCACTGTTTTACTATACATACCAACATAGAGCTTGACCATATATTTTTCCAATTTCATAATCGAACTCGTGTTAAAAGGAGTAGAGAACACGCCCGTCACGCGCAAAAAAAGAGAGTTTTGTTCTCTCCTGGCCGAACGTCGCCGGCTCTCCCGCCGTTGCGTTCCGGCCCGGGAGGGGATGTTTGTTCTTGATAGTGGTGAGGCTATTTAGCAGAAACGTGGTTTATGGTTTGTGGAGTGGTTCTTGAGATCGGGTTGGGCAGATCGACCTTGATTTGTGCCTCTTAGATCGCCGGTGAGCACAAGTGTTGGGGTATTTGTTGCTCGGAGGAGGGAATTTAGGTGGTTTTGTGCTCGTCTTTCATAGATCTGGGAGTTTGTTGCATTGAAGAAGGATCTTTATTCAGCAGGAGTTCAGAGGGCGTGCTGGAGTCGGTGGTTCGACGGAAAGACTCGCTTGTAACGTGGTGGCGTCGTGCTGGTCTGATCCCGACGAGATGGCGCAGAGTACGACGATGGTGCGGAGTCTCCCTTGCAGCGGAGGTCTCGATCTGGGTGGGCAGCGTACAGGAACACACACAAAAGGCTTTATGGGCCTGGGCCGTGTGATCTGCTGGGTCCTGGGCTTACACCTCATGATCAATGGGTCTATGTCTAAGCTTGGGTTTCGGCCTGGGTCTGGGTTGTTAGCCCACATGAGGTATCTATCATAAATTTCTTTGTTTTTTACTGTTTCATGTTATTATTGGCTTCAGTTATTGAGCCTTTATCACCTTTGTGGTGTATGTTCCCTTTGTGGTTTTTTCTAGCTTGGTCTAGCACGGGAGGACTCTGTTTCTCAAACCGGTGTCAATCAATCCCAACTTTTCACTGGTTATTGGTCTTTTAACACCAAAACAACTCATATACTACCATTGTATCCCTTCATGTGAATTTGTGTGGCTGCACGCCTAGAGTGCAATTTCGCACTTACCTATTAGATTTTGGGTGCTCACGCGTAGGTTTATCACCCCCCATTTTCGTTGGATTTGGCTCTTGGATACGGTTCTTTGTCCTCTCCCGTCAGTCTCTTCTCTCTCGTGACTTGGGTGTCAATGGTGATTTATGTGGTGTTGTTTTGAGGAAGCTATTCCTCCGGGTTGTGAATGTCCATATAATTTGTGTTTTGGCATTTGATTGGCATCAGTTACTCATGCATCAATGCTCTGATTTAGCTCTCCTCATTATCTCATAACTGTTAGCGGCGATGACGAAGACAATGTTAGCTTGCTTGAGTGGTGGGTGTGGTAGATTAGGTGGTATTGTTGTATTTTCTATTTTGTCTGTACGGTCTTGGGCTTATAGACTAGCAAGCTATTGGTCTCCTCTTACTCTTTCTTGCGTGATCGAGCTGGAGACATATGCTCTTTATTTGTAGTATTTTTCGGCCTCACTTTTGTGGGGACTGTAATTGGGCTAGTCCCTTGATTAATGAATTAGTTCATTTTTCTCCAAAAAAAGAGAGTTGCAACTGCAGTTTGTCAAATGTCTTAAATGAGACCATCGTGTCAATAATTTTTCTTGTCATAATACATGGCACAAAAATAGTTTCATTTTTCTTTTTCAATGCAAAACAATAGCATGAGCTTGCTGAAAATCGAAATTAGAAATGTTGAAGTGCAAACTTTACCAATATATCAATCATGTGTATCCAAATTTCATCAGTCTGTAACACTGTAAAAATATGACTCTTAGGCCTCGTTTGGTTCACGAAGAGCAAAATATTTCATTCCTCTCTCCTATAGGAACGAAAAGTGAACGGAAATGAAATTTATTGAGAAGTTTTCATTCTGATGTTTGGTAACACAAGGAAAGTCATCATAAATGTTGTTAAAAAATATAATAAAATTTTAGCGTGAGTAATAAATGTTGGGAAAAAATGAAGGAAAGTGGTTCCCTCGAATTTTGGAATGATCCACTTTCCCTCACTTTTTCCTATCATGCAAGAAAGTCTTTTTTATCAAATGAGATGTATTCATACGGAAGATGTTACAAGCTATATAAATAATACAAACAAGGCCGTTAATGGACCAGTTATAACAAATTTCAGACCGAAAGGCCCGAAAAATTACTTCCTAAAAGAGCTACCAAATTTTGTAGTACACCATGAGACAAGAAAATGATCATCATGACCAGAGGACTTGTCCGACAAACTGCCAACATAGTTGGTAAGAAAGCGTTGGCATCCTCAACGGGTAGGGCTCTAACCCCATGAAGGACAAATGCTCGAGTCAACTCCGCCTCCAGATTAGTGATTACACGTGATAGTTGCGGGTGTAAACCGTCATCACTAAATCAGCGTTGCCTTGTAATCAGCCCAAACATGACCATAAAGGATCAAAATTATTCAAACACAGTAAAGCACGACAAGCAAACTAAACAAAACGAAAAGCAAAAGGAGAATCAGCAAACAATCCTGGCCATCAAGACAAGGCCCAAAATTGAGAAGGCCCACTCAAGGGTTCCAGCTCCAGACCCGACCCAATTCCAGGGGCATCCCAGCCTTTGCTGTCGTTAGAACCACCTACAGCCATCTCCAAGCGCCTCTACCTTCCTACCTTCAGTTACCGATCAACGCTATCTAGCCCATATCGCCTCCGCCAATGAAGCCTGCTTTACCAAATCTGCATCCCCCACACCTACCGAAACACCCACCTGGGACATACGCCTAGACTAGCCCAGTCCAAACAAAAGAACACCGGATCGGGGTATACAGTCTTCCTAAACCAACACAAACCTAAGCTGATCTTGGATCTACGTACTCCATCCCTTCAAGACAGATGACGAATCTGTAACTCAACACCTCTCATTCTTCTCCCCTTTCCAAACCCAACACTAACCCGAGACGAGCTAGCCGGGGCTAGAGGCCAGCAAAACAAGAGCTGCTCCCCACTCACATCCCCTTTCGGTTCGAGATGCTGCGACAAAGATGCCAGCGGCATTCAACCGAGAGAGAATCACACACCCTGTTTGTTTTTCTTTTTTCTAAGCGCATTTTAAAGCGTGTGGAGCGAGAATCTTATATCTCTATTTAGCAAAACATCAAAATGTGAACATTCACAGCACTAAGTTCAGAAAAGCCTTTTCTTTCGTTTTGCTTTCCCATATGCTGGAAAAGAACAAATTTTGTTGGCTAATATCTACTTTCCACGAAACAAACGAGGTCTTACTTCAGACGGTACCAAACGAGGTCCCAAGGGCCAAAATGTAAATTCTCCAAAAGCAACTATTTGAACACTGAACAGAAAAAAAAAAACTTCTCCTCGATTTCAATTCTCAGCAAATTATGACGGTAAATTCACCGGCGAGTCGCTGTGCCACTCAGCTCAGCCGCTCCCTCGCCCCTCGCTCACCTTTCCCATTCCTCGATCGGATCTTCCCCCGACCCGGATTCCGCCCCGACCCGCCCTCCGCCAGGCTCGTCTCCGTCCGTTGCCACGCGCCGTCTCCCGATGCCTCCCGATCCCACCGGCCAGTCGGCCTCGGCCACCCCGAAGCTCCGATCGCCTCCTCCGCCATTGATTTTCTCACATTGTGCCACTCTCTCAAGGTAAAATGCTTTAATTCTGGTTGTGATTGTGAATTGGGAATTTCAAATTAGGGTTTCTGGTGTAAAGGTTGATGCTTTGTGTGTGTGTGTGGTGAATGTGAGTAGACAACGAAGAGGAAAGGGTGGGTGAATCATGGAATTAACAAGGGGGAGTCGATTGCTGATCATATGTACCGCATGGCTTTGATGTCTTTGATTGCTGGTGATATCCCTGGTTTGAATCGAGAAAGGTTCCACCTTTTTCTTTATATGACATCATCACTTTTTCTAGTTTGTGTAGATTTTGATTCTGATTCTTAGTGTTGCTTACGTTTTTTGGTTGTTTTTGTTTTGAACAGGTGTATAAAGATTGCTATTGTGCATGACATTGCTGAAGGTACGTTTTAGCCTGCTTGATCTTTCACAATGCTTTAATATGCAGTTCAAGGGAAGTCTGTGTACAAACAGATTATAAACTTGGGGATTTTCGATGTGAATGTTAAGTTTGCGATAATGGTGCTTAGCTTTTTAAGGAATGTGAAGTATCTGAACTGTAGCAGTGTATGAAAATGAATGAAAGAAGTGCTAACTGTGATGTTTTCCTCACTGGTATCAAATCTAGTGTCTAACAAAGCTCAAGGCTCTATATGGATATTTACTAATGTAACTTTTACATGTACTACTCCTATATTAGTTGAGGATATGGATCTGTAGTAAAGAGGTTAATAATTCATATTCTGTTGAGTAATTGGTATTTGGTAATCAAAAGCGTCATTGAGAACATGTACTATGGTGCAATTCTATCTGTCTACATGCATAACTATATCTATATTTGGTGGGTATTGATATTTTGTTGGTGTTTGGACTGTTCTTAGCTATCGTTGGAGATATAACACCATCTGATAATGTGCCTAAAAAGGAAAAGAGCAGAATGGAAGAAGCAGCTTTGAATGAAATGTGTGTAGTTCTTGGTGGAGGGATGAGAGGTATCACTTCCTCTTATTTTCGTGGAGTTCTTTGATTTGTTTAACTTAGTTGGTTCTGGATGTACATTAACTCTTATTTTCTTATCTGCAGCTGAAGAGATCAAAGAACTTTGGGCAGAATATGAAAACAATTCCTCCGTAGAGGCTAATCTTGTGAAGGATTTTGACAAAGTATGTTATCTTGACTTGACTGGCTGAATTATACTTATGTGTGCATTTTCTGTATATGCTGCGTGCTTCTACTGTTTCTTCATTTAACATGGTCGTCAATGCAACTGCGTCCAGGTTGAAATGATTCTGCAAGCATTGGAGTATGAAATGGGTATGTGCTTCATACTTTAATTCTTTGACTATAACTTTGCTTGTTTCTGATTTTCTGAATCCTGTAACAGAACACGGAAAAGTGCTGGACGAGTTTTTCATTTCTACAGCAGGTAGGGTCAAATCTTTTTATGTTAGTTGGAGTAGATAGTGTTTCAGGCCTCCTATATGTCGTTAACTATCCTTTTTTTCAGGAAAATTTCAGACTGATTTAGGGAAGAGTTGGGCCGCTGAGATCATCTCTAGAAGAAATACACAGCTGGGCAAAAGCCAGAACTGATTCCCTCTTTGCAGTCAAAGCCACTTCTTTTTTGAAGACATCCTACTATGCATGTTCCCAGTACTGCAGGGAGGGAAACCACATCAGCTCAGCAACAAATCTGTTATAACATCTGCGGCGATCTAGGCGCTAGAAGGGCAATGAAAATGTCAGATAGTTGAAGACTGCTAACTGAACTGAACATGGAAGTAGGATACCCCTCTTTCTACTAATAGCTAATCCAGTATTTCATAATTTTGAATTTCCCATGTCATTTTCTACGAATACATCAGTTAGAGGTCTGCTGAAAAATTGAACTTCTATTACCACAAACTTGCTTAAATTTGAATGAAAGGATCAGACTTTACACACAGAAACGGTATATCCGTATATGTTATCATGCTTGTTGCAACTCTGGGTCGAGCAGACCTAAAGCCCAAATAAGGTCTGTTAACTGGGTTTGGTGGTCAGTCTCAAAGTGCTCCCAGCCCAACTCAATGGCTGGGTACACATGGTGGTGTAACGTTAAAACTTACAATCATGAATAAAAGCTTCTGAATATGTGAGCCTCTTACATTCCCTACAACTATGATGAGCTTGAGTGGGAAAGCTATGATCTTTCACACTCGGGTTAAGAAGTGTTCCCCACTTCTGTGTTGCCCCTTCTGTTTGTGCCACATTGGTGCAATTGTGTGCTTCAAATCTCTGGTTGCTTTTACTTTTCTTGCCCATTCTAGATAGATATGCATCCCACCCACATATTTTGTTGGGAAATATTCTCTCATCCTGGTGAATTTCTAACATTGATAATGCCAAGTCAGTATTCTACTCCAAAGAAACACATAACGTCAAAATCTGTGAAGAATTTATTCCACTGTGGATAGTAATCAAAGATAAGAGGGGATGAAGTTGAAGCAAGGATAACACTCCAGTTTTTACTTTATACCATTCGAAACCATCGGATAAAATATTAAACTAAAATTGTGTACCATAGTAACCATAGGATAATAGTTTTCTTTAGTGGAGCTCCTTTTTTCAAGAAAATTGTTCAGTGAATCTATGAAGATAACTTCGTAAGTACGTTTAAAATGGAGATTACTAAGATTAGTGTAGCGACGATCATTTTTGAGTCCTAGCTAGCTACTTGTGATTGCAAGAGCTCTCTTATGCAAAACCAAAGCTAGACACGAAGGAAACTACTTTATCGTCCGTCAGATCATACATGTAGTTTAGATCACTTAGCTAATCAAAACAAGAACTTGGACCCAAGCTGCGTTACACTTACTAATTGTTGACAATAGTTTGGCAAGGAATCCTTAGTAGCTCTTGTTCTTTCTATAGCACAATTAGGCTCAACCATCTGTACCTAGACAAAAGGCAGAGTAATTGATCTCTCTCACAATTCGAACTTCCGAAGCAGCATTGGGTGGAGGGCCTATGCTTCACGGGCACAAAAACTGCAGAAAGTTGCTGAGAATAATTAGAGGTATAGCACATACCTACCACCAGTCCACCACCTTCAAGCCTTTGCCGTTTCAGCAAGACAAGACTGAAGACCCACTTCTTTGTCTGCAGGCTTCTAAATTAATTAATCACTCTTTTATGACAAATAGTGACAATACTGTCTACTAATTAAGCATCTCAATCTAAGCCAGTATTCATTGATAATTATAACTCTGTGAACCATGGTCAAATCACTCACTCATGAGTGTTTGATTCTTACCAAGAAAATAAATAATGGAAACAAAAGAAAAGACTGCAATATCTGAGGTTGTCTTTGTACGTACATTCATATCAAATTCTTTGATAGACATATTAAAAATGGGGTCGGGAAAATCTAATCAAAGTATTAAACTGACAATTAGAACTAAGCTTGAATTCATACAATATAAAATGCAGTCAAACTCAGGGTTCCATATAGAAGTACGCGTAATTTACATCTATGTCCTACTTGTTTATGAAATCAGATTAACGACAAAACAAGTATTTAAAGGAGGTGGGAATTTTTATCTAATTTAATATCCATACGTAATGGAACTATGACGATTTCATGAAAAAAATATTTATAGAAATAGAAGAACGTATAAGCCACATCTGGATGGTTTGAGATTCATTAAACATAATCAGATTATATGTATCATTTTCAATATTTATGAAAAGTGGAAAAGGTCCAAACTGCAAAAGGCTGACCAATATGAACTCTAGCATTGCGTTTACGTTGCGTAGTAACGAAATGGATGTTTGAAAAAAGCTTAAAATATGGGGATGCTGGTAGACATTTCTTTCTTTGAAAATTGATTATGATAATGATTTTACCAACCATAGCAGTATTTAAAAATCAAAAGAGAAAAATAGCAAAACCATTTTGTTATTATCAATATTCTTTGAGGTCGTTTTCACATAGGGGAGTTCCTGACCCTACAAAACGTGTGTTGAGTTGAGCTGCTTCAGTTTAGAGACAGTTTCACGAAGAATCAAGATCGGCTGCAGTTTTTGGGAGGACAATAAGGTCACGTGTGGTTTTGGTAATCATTTGAGGAACAAGTAATAGCGAATTGGTGAAGGGAAACAGGTTAGGCCCTTTTGAGATTCTGTTGCTTTTGATTTGCCACATTTGGATATATAGCTTGCATAGCTTCATTTGATCACTGAAGGTTTAGACCTTTAACTGTGGAACACATTAGAGTGAGATCAGTGATTGATTTTGTAGACTTTGGTTGGATTAGAGAGGTGTAGAGCTGTTATCTGTTTTGTGTTGATTTTGGGTTTTTGCTGTAAACGCGTTCAGGGATGAAGGGATTTGAGGTTTTGAGGTATGGGACTGTTGGGGTTTGATAAAGGCTTAATTTTGGTAACTGGGTCTTGATCAAAATTGAGGGTTTTGATGGGAAACTGTGGATTTGGTGAGAAAGATTGAGAACTTGATGATGGATTGAAGATTGTAGAATAGAAGCTTTTATGATTTGTGTATTGTGGATTTGGTGAGAGATAGATGGCAACCACCTCGCCATCACCGAACTCATCTCCTTCAGCTGTACCACCAGCTTCTAATACTAGCTCAACACCACCACCACAGCCCAATGTACAACCACCAGCTTCCTCAAACACTACAATTCAATCCCCACCTCCTGATGTTCCATCAGTCCCTCCTCCAACTTCATCATCACCACCTCCAAATCCATCCCCTCTTTCATCTCCTCCAGAGGTTAAACAATCTGATCCACCAGCCTCACCGCCACCACCGCCTTCTTCATCCAATGTGCCTCCACCAACTTCAAATTCTCCACCCCCTCCATCATCTGACCCTCCAAAGAGTTCACCTTCACCGCCGCCACCAGCTTCTGATCCACCTGCAAGTTCACCTCCCCCACCGCCAACTTCAAGTCCACCTAAGAGTTCACCTCCACCTCCATCAGCAACACCACCCAAAAGTTCACCTCCACCACCTGAGAAATCTCCTCCACCCCCACCAGCAAATCCCCCTGAAACATCACCACCGCCTCCACCAACATCAAAGCCCCCTGAGACATCACCACCGCCACCACCAACGTCACAGCCACCTGAGAAATCGCCACCACCACCACCACCACCAGCAGACCCACCAAAGAGTTCACCACCACCTCCAAAATCTGATCCCCCCAAAAGTTCACCACCACCACCAGCATCAACTCCTAAAAGTTCACCTCCTCCACCGGCATCAGAGCCTCCCAGCAGTTCACCCCCACCTTCAAGCCCCAACCCTCCCCCTCCACCTGGTTCTCAACCAACTCCTTCAGCACCACCTCCACCACCCACAATACGACTCTCACCACCTCCACCCTCAGCTGATGCTCCACCACCAACAACTATTCCAAGCCCGCCATCAATTGTTCCAAACGCTACCAATACCAGTCCTACTGTGCCACAAAGTTCAAATGCCACAAGTAATAGGGGACTTAGCACTGGAGGTGCAGTGGCAATTAGTGTAGTGGCAGGGATAGTAGTGCTTAGCTTCATTGCATTTGCTGTATGGTGCATGAGGAGGAAGCAAAGGAAAAAGGTTTCTGAATTTGGAGGTTATGTTACGCCATCGCCGATGGCATCTTCTCCCCAATCAGGTAAATCATGGTAATTTAGTTTATCATGTTGTTCATTTACTTCCACTCTGCTTTCTCAGTATTTTTAGCATGTCACAATATAAGATATCTTCAAGTATAACCTGTATGAGTATTTGTATTTGTCTCTTTGAGCTTCCTTCTTATACATGTTTATATTTATATATAGTGTATAATGAATTTACATTCATCTTGTGATTATGGATATACTATGCAAGTATGCATATAACAAGTGTCTTAGGATTCTTACCTTTTCAAATGATCTGGGTGGTGCAGTGATGTAAAAGTTAGATATACTTGTGTAGGAGTAGTTCATTTGGTCATTTTCCGTTTGATGTTAAAAACTAAAACAACTTCAGTATATTTATCATGTATTTAACTAGTTTCGTGTAATCAGGATATGGTTAAAGTTATCGAGCCATATTAACTGTTGGTAGTTAGATGCTTTCAGACAATGTAATATTAAATATTTCAAAAATGTATTCATTCAAATAAACTAATAAGTTTCATAACTTATTCCAGATACATCATCATTCTTGAAGACACATTCTTCAGCTCCCCTTATTGGAAGTGGTTCTGGCAGTGATGTCGTGAATTCTCCTCCTGCAGAACCAGCAGGAAGCAATTCAAGACCTTGGTTTACTTATGACGAACTAGTTAAGGCCACAAATGGCTTTTCATTGCAGAATCTTTTGGGGGAAGGTGGATTTGGTTCTGTATATAAGGGAATCCTGCCAGATGATAGAGAGGTGGCGGTAAAACAATTGAAAATAGGTGGGAGTCAGGGTGAGAGAGAATTCAAAGCTGAAGTTGAGACTATTAGTCGCGTTCACCACCGCCATTTGGTTTCTCTGGTGGGCTACTGCATTTTTGAGAACCAAAGGCTGCTTGTTTATGAATATGTCTCTAATGATACCCTCCATATCCATCTTCATGGTAAATATATACCCCGAGCTGAGAAGAATCAATTGTTGACAATAATTGATGTACTCATGTTCTTGTACTTGCAATCTGCAGGCGAAGGTAGGCCAGTTCTTGATTGGGCCACACGTGTTAAAGTTGCCGCCGGTGCAGCTCGTGGAATCGCGTATCTTCATGAAGACTGTAATTTTCTACCCTTAGTATCTAGTCTAATAACTGAGTCTGTACTTCATTCCTTCAAAAATCATAGATAGGCAAGTTTTATTTACTATACTATTAGGTTATACCTATAATATTCATGCAATAGGTTGTTGTCTTACCTGTTTATCTGCAAACCTTTTGTTAACTATCTTTATTTCACTCAGGCCATCCTCGCATTATTCACAGGGATATAAAGTCATCAAACATTCTATTAGATAACAACTTTGAAGCTCGGGTATGCATTACCTCTTTAAGAGTACATTTCAATAATTAATTCCAGGTAGCCAGTAGATCACCGTTTCATCCTTTCTATATACAGGTTTCAGATTTTGGACTTGCCAAATTGTGTCTGGATGCAAATACACATATAAGTACACGTGTCATGGGAACCTTTGGGTATGTGAGCCTAGTATCGTTCATGTATGCTTATATCTATGTTCAACCTATTATTCACGATTACTGAATGTTTAACTTATAATGTTATATCAAAAAGTAAATTATATACCATACTGCTGTGCCAGATTTTAATTGATTCTGCTTGATTTTCAGAAAGTAAATTAAGCCGAATGTTTAAATTATATACCATACTGCTGTGCCAGATTATATACCATACCAACCTATTATTCACGATTACTGAATGTTTAACTTATAATGTTATATCAAAAAGTAAATTATATACCATACTGCTGTGCCAGATTTTAATTGATTCCGCTTGATTTTCAGATATGTGGCCCCTGAGTATGCTTCAAGTGGCAAATTGACTGAGAAATCTGATGTGTACTCATTTGGAGTTGTGCTTTTGGAATTGATTACTGGACGGAAGGCTGTGGATGCATCACAGCCGTTGGGAGATGAGAGTCTAGTTGAATGGGTAAACTTATGATCAATCTTGTTCTATCTTCTATTTGCTACCAATTGTCGCATGTTCCCACCATCAATATTGCTTAATTTGTTCTTAGACAGGACACAGGAGATTGATATTTCATATCTTATATTTTGGAATCTAAATATAATAAATTATATCTTTCTAGCCAATGTTGAAATTTTGTTATTGGATCTGGTCCATATCAAGTGCAACTTATTTTTCTAAATTTTTAGGCCCAGCTTTCCTGATAGTAGGATCCATTAATTTTATTTCCAGGCTCGACCCTTATTGGGTTATGCTCTTGATAATGAAGAATTCGATGGTTTGGTTGATCCAAGGCTTCAGAAGAACTATGTTGAGAGTGAAGTGTTCAGACTGATTGAGATTGCTGCTGCTTGTGTGCGACACTCAGCTGCTAAGAGACCACGAATGGGGCAGGTAATAAAAGCTCATACTTTTTCTTATGTAGCTAATTCATTCCACAGGGTGAACTCATCTTTCTTAGCATTCTTAAACTTGTCAGGTTGTTAGAGCTTTCGATAGTATGGCAACGGCCGATTTAACCAATGGAATGAAAGTGGGGGAAAGTGAGACATTCAACTCGGCTCAGCAATCAGCTGAAATTAGAATGTTCCGGAGAATGGCATTTGGTAGTCAAAATTACAGTACAGATTTTTTCAGCGAAGGTAGCGGGAATAGTTACGTGGTATAGTAAATATAACAAGAGATAAGGATTTTGGCTCAGCAGGGACCCTGATTTGTCTGCAACATGCATCAGATGTAGAGACTGAAACCACATTACCTTTTCTTGTTCATGTATAGGTTCATTTTTGCTTCTACCTTTCCTATAGTAGTTTCTGCACTGCTATTTTTTGCCCTTGTAATTATCTAGCCATGTATGACCTTTGCCCTTGGTGCTATAAAAGTAATAATTCAATTTTGTTAGCTTTGGATGCTTTTCTGAACGGTGTGTTGGAGATTGTTTGGGTATGTGAATCCACTAACCTTGATGTAATGTGAATCTGGATTTGCCAATATTTTAACTAATTTGCAAGTGATCTCAGAAGGGGTGAGAGAGATATCTTTCTTTGAAAGTGAAGCTCTGAATCTCTCAACGGACAGCTGTCTAAGAAATCTTCGACCAAGCAGGAGAAGCCAAGTTACAACAGCGTTGGTTCCCCTCACATCCAAATAACTCTATTATATAATTTATATTGGATAACCCCCTTCACAAGCTATAGTTCCACATTCAGGTTTGGCAATGATTGAAGTAAAGACTCATACACAGCTTTATTCATTAGCCAAGTGCCACATACAATTTCTGATTGCTTCACCCCTTCCCCTTACCTCCAAGGAAGGCAAGGAACTTATTCCCCTATGTCTTCCCTAAGCCATTCTCTTCACCACCACCACCCTCTTCCTCCTGACCTCTTCGCCACCATGGAAGACTGCAACATGCTCGCTGCCGATTGCGTTGTGATCTCGTGCTGCTGCCAGTGCTTGTTCCTCCAAATCACCGTCTTCATCTTCTTCAAGCTTCCCTGCAAGTTGATCAAGAAAACAAGGGCGTACACCATGAAAAAGCTTCAACAAAGAAAGAGAAAAGGGATTGTTGTGGAAAGCAAAACAGTATATCAATGCGAAGACGACATTGCCAGTATTCTTCGAGAGTCTATGAGATCCATGGTGGAAATCCAAAGTTGCAGATGTTGCATAGAGGAGGTTGACAAGGTTCTAGAGCAGATGTATCAGAGAGGAGACTTTGGATTTGGAAGCTTTTGGGGTGGAGGAGAGCTGGGATTCTCCCCAACTCATCGTTTAGGAAACGATGATCAATTCGACCCTAGTTTTGTACGGTATCAATTGATCGAAATGATTGATTCATCAGTTAGCTATTGAATCCTAACACAGCTTAGCTAGCTATAGCCTGATCAGTAGCCATTGATGAACAAACATATCAATGATATCAAGCTTAGTCATGTAACTATGATTTAGAGTTCCTGCAAAGCAAAACAGCCATTGATGATCAAGTTCTGGAAGGAATGAGCTGGTTAATTTGAGCTTCAGCGCTGACATCATTTACATTATTGGATGTCAAATAATAGCCTTAATTAGATCCTTCAACACCTCAAGCTAGTCTTCTGTCACTTGATGAATATCATGCCTTACATGTCTTGATTAAATTATCTCTAAATTAATTAATTTATTTTCTTGTTTGACTTTGGATTAATGTACACTCCATCACACTAACCACATCATCCCTTGAATTTGTATAAGAGAAAGAAAACCGTATACTCATAATGGTAACTCTATTTTTACGTTGAAAAGGATAAACTTTTGTACTAATTTAAACGTTCTTTACTCGTTTATTCACTTTAAAAACCAACACAAAATAGAGATGTGAATTAGATATAATTTCTCGTCATCCAAAACAAATTAAGGTGGGTGAAACTTGAGTCGTTGACTATGGTGGAACGCGTTGAACTTGGTAAAGGAGAGTTCCAAACCCTAGAAAATTCTCCATACCAAAATAGTATAAAATATGCTTAATTAACTAAATAAAGGTTAACAAGCTAGCTAATCACCGTCGCAAAAATTACCATACGGCCCCTTTTAATTATTACGTACGTTCATAATTCATGTACCACGCGCTTTCGCTCAGTTTCTTCTGAATAAAAACAGAAATGGAGCAGACGATGAAGAATAAGAAGATAACCACCATAACCCTTTGACATTTCTATTTGATCAGTAACAAAACCATAGAACAAACCACACACTTCAACCAATTCCTAACCCCAAAACGAAACACAACCAGAAACCATATATGTTTCTCGATCGAACCTAAATCCTTGAATTCTGATACGATTTCCATTTCCGAGTTTTCTTATAGCAACATCCATATTTGTTCTTCGGTTTAGGGTTCAATATACAACGATGGCCAAGCTCGAGACCGACCAGATCAAACAGCTCAAAGACATCTTCATGAGGTTTGACATGGACTCCGACGGCAGCCTAACCCACCTAGAGCTCGCCGCGCTGCTCCGGTCCCTCGGCGTCAAGCCCGACGGCGACCAGCTCCACGTTCTGCTCAACAACATGGACGACAATGGAAACGGCGCCGTTGAGTTCGAGGAGTTGGTGAACGCCATCATGCCGAACATGAACGACGAGATTCTGGTTAACCAAGAGCAACTCATGGAGGTCTTCCGGTCGTTTGACCGCGACGGTAACGGCTACATAACGGCGGCCGAGCTAGCGGGGTCGATGGCCAAGATGGGACATCCGTTGACGTACCGGGAGTTGACTGATATGATGAGGGAGGCTGATTGCAACGGTGACGGCGTTATTAGCTTCAATGAGTTTGCCACCATCATGTCTCGGTCCGCTGCTAACTTTCTCGGAATCTGATGACAGTGGTCGGCCGGTTGGAGGGCGGCCGCCACCGTAGGGGTGTTTTCGTCATTTATGAGATGATCTGACTCTTTCAAGCTGACTTTTGTTAGTTGGAATCTTCTTCTTTGTTATCTTTGTTGTTCTTATGTGAATTTCAAGTGAGTACATTATTTGAAGATGAAAATTGGTCTGTGCATGAATGATGAATTTAATTATATATGTGGAGACATGCACCTATTAGCTAGTTCATTAAGATCAGAAGAGATTTAGCAATTAACTATGATAGAAACTGTAAATTTTGCATCAAAGATTGTTGTGAGCATCTCTAATAGTGTTAGCTATTTACATAGCTAAAAATAGATTAAAATGATGTTTAGCTATATAATTTAGGATTTGTACTCTAGAAAGAATAGTTATTGTCTACTTATATAAGTTAAATTTTACAAGAGATACTTTAGCTAGAGCTAATTTCTCTTTCATCTCTAGCTAGTTTTAGCTAGAATATTTAGTTAAAACTAAATTTAGCATTTAAATAGGTAGTTTGCTGGAGATAAAATTTAGTCTAAATCTTGTTAAATTTCTAATTTTTTTTAAATAGGTAGTTTGTTGGAGATTATACTTTGGATTTTGTTCGACTTAGTTTTTCTAATTAATTCTCATTATCTCATCTATTTCTAACCACTTTTGGTATCGATGGAGGTAAAAATTTGATCGAATCTATTTGTGTTTGATGAGAACTGATTCGATTTGTTATCTTGTTGGGGAAATGTAGTTACTATTGTAGCATTTCAATTTTTATCCTTTTGCTGGTGTCTTTTTTCTCGGCATAATTCTCTCAGGTACTTGTGATATTATGGGGGCATTCTATACGAGTTTGGTCGAATTCGCATGGATATCAAAGTTAGGGGTTCCCTTGGTGTCCATGAAGAATCTGCCGCCATTTTGCTTGATAGTCTTCTTTTTCTGATTTGGTCATTCCATTTTGTACTAGCTATTATGAAGCTCAAACAACTCCTTCAGACGCTTGTTGCAGAAATTCTCCAAAAAGGAAGAAACTTGACGCAGAACTTACAATCAGTGCAAATGTGCAATAGTAATCGCAACCATCAAAAACTAAATATGATAGACGTGAAAGGAGAGAAACAATCGCGAGTTTATATCAAATAATCGATTAACAAGAAAAATGAAGAATTGAAGCTTTGATTCAAGAGAGCAAACTTATTGAAATCTACAGTGAGTACTTTCACTTGGCTTACACAACTTTACATTCTCTAAAGAACCTACCCCTCTAATGTATTTAATGCCAAGTGCTAAATAATGCTGCTTCTGTACATAGCTAATTAAGTTTATGCACACTACAGGGTCTACTCCTAGAACAATTAGACAAAAAAATCTCGTATCTTTTATATATGCAATCTCAACATATACAAGTGCAGAACCCCGAAAATTGGCAGAGATTCATGAGGTGTGTATACTCTGAGACCTAACTAATCCAAAAAACAAAAACTATATGCCTTTCATTGCTGTCTTCTTAATTTGTTGGTCCTGGCTGCTAACCGTGCTGTAAACCCCACGGTTGTTGGCCGCAAAGATCTCTGCCGAACCATATCACAAAACTCAGGATCATTTGACCGTCCCTCGTACCTAATCCATTGTATCATTTTATGATACAAAGGAAAGAACCGCATCCGAATAGATGAGTATGTGAAATATGGGAGCAGAGCTGAGATTGGCACAAGCAATGTGATGAGCCAGAAAGAAGGGGCGGGGGCAAGGGTTTCGACGAAGACTCTGTACGCAGAGGTAGAGAGCGTGGGTGACATGGCTCCATATGCTAACATAAAAATATACCAGAGAGTAATGGAACCCCAGATGCAAAGGTGTTGTATCAAGGTGAAGTAACTTATGGCAAGTGCCATCTGCAAGTTCACAACCCAAACGGTGCATGTGTACATTGTTGCTCCTAGAATGTCCCTCCCAGCAGTTTTTCCATCTACATTGAAGGCGCATGGTTCTAACGCTTTCATACAGAAAAAGAAGATGATCACAGCTGTTGTTAATCCATTTAACATCCAACCAATTATTCTACGCCAGCTGAAGAGAACATTTTGCACTCCTTCTTGGTATAGTAGAGGAAACTGCGATAAGATAAACAGTATGTTCAGTAAAGTCAAACATCATTATACTTGAATCAGACTAGTATTTTACACCAGCTTGAATTGTATTCCATAGTTTACAGTATACCAAGCAGTTTACCTTAAGACAAAATCGTGCAGAAACATCCTGGTCGAAAACTCCCATGGCAACCACCGGAAGTGATGAGAAGAATACATTATACAGTGACAAAAACCAGTCATTGTATGCAGGTAGTCCAGAGAAGGTTGTGGATGATTCGTATAGGAACAGAGTTAAACCAAATGTGATGTTCTTGTAGAAGAAGTAGCAAATCTGCAAAGATAATTTGAGAACATCAAATCATTGTGAAGCAGAAGTCTAGATTGTATGAAATTTAAGTTTGCCACTGTCAACATTCTAAAATCTCAAGTTTGATTGATAGAAAGTGAAATGTAATGCCCTTTCTCAAAGAAAAAGAAAAAAAAGGAAAAAAAAAGCAAAATGTAATACCATCGATGAGATCCTTCTGTAACACCAATGTCCATGAACAAGCAGCAGGCGCTCCAAATAACGAAACTGTGCAATTGCAATATCACTTGACATGACTGCCTGGAATTAAAATAAGAATGACAAGTTAATAAGAACAAAAGTTCAGTGAAATTGCAGGAAACAAAATAATAAAACATGCAGAAGAACCGGTGAAGTACCTGCATTCCTTCAACACCACTAATCCCAATCCCAATATCTGCTTCTTGGAGCATTCCCACATCATTGGCGCCATCACCAATCGCAAGAGTTGTTTTACCAGTTCCAGATTTGACCAGTCTAGTGACCTTTTTATCAATTTCACCATTTAAAACAAATTAGTTCCTAATTCTGAGCATGATATGAGAATGAAGATGCAAGATATCATCCTTATGAAAGCATAAAAAACCATAAGATAAAAATTTGTAACATACCAGTGCTTTTTGTTTTGGTGATGAACGACAACAAATAACAGATGCACAGCCCACTGCAAGCTCTAGAAACACTGACTTTATATCATCCTCGAGAGCATACGCAAGAGACTTTCCATCAATGATCAGCGCAAATGCCTCGGAGCCCCCACTTGATGCTGCAAGCTGAGCTTTTCCCTTATTTATGTGATGGAGGACACTTGCTCTTGATGCCTAAAACATGAGTCAGCAAATCCTATATCAGCATCAATGAAGGCTGGCAAGCAAGATATTGTTCAAGATTCAAGAACTACTACTTTATTTCCTAGAGTACAAAACATTTTCAATAAATAAACTACATATATCATGTGTGTATACTATATATGAATATGTTTATATAAGTTTTACCTTGGTGATGGCAGCCTTATCTCCTTCCTTTTCTAGCACCTTAATTTCTGGAGACTCCAAAGTTATCTTAATCTGCGTCATTCCTTGTCTAAGTAAGCTACAGGCAAACCTGCAGGTTAACAATGTGAGTTAGAGACCTTCATCAGCAGAGAAATTAATGGTCACCATGCAAATTATGTGCATAAATCATACCCAATGTTGATGGCAGTTTCCAATTTGTCTCCAGTCAAAACCCAAATCTTAATTCCTGCTTGGGCAAGCTTGTCAATGCAATCGGGAACCCCATTTTGAAGTTTGTCCTCGACAGCTGTTGCACCAAGAAGAATTAGATCTTTCTCAACGTTTTCTGTTACTTCATCAATCAATGCTTCACGGTCTGCACTAACTGAGTTCTTGGCCTTGATAAATTTTGCATTGAACTCTGTGTATTCAGCTTCCTGAAGTTCACGATAGGCAAGTATCAAAGTCCTCAGCCCTGCATCAGCATACCCATTCAAATGCTCCTTGGTCTCTTCTTCGAACTCCCTACCATTTTTGGCAAGCCTTTCAAACATGACACTGGACAAAAAATTAGCTGAGCTGGTTAGAATCTATAAATGGACTAACACGTAGAAGTAGGGAACTAGGGATTGATTCGAGGTTTTAGGGAGTTAACACATACTTGTCGGCACCTTTACAGAGCAATAATACTTTTCCTTCCTCGTTTCTTACTATCACAGACATCCGCTTCCTTGTGCTGTTGAACTCTAACACATTCAGAAGAGTGTACAACCTGCATATTAATCAGAAATTTCAATGGGTAAATCTCACAGTACTTTATTAAACACACCAACAGCGGGAGAATGTAACAAGTGCATAACAAAGGTAACAGAAAGAAATGGTTATTGAATATATTGTACGCTGATCTTTGCAAAGCAAGACAGAAGCTTGAGGTTAGTGGTTGTGTGCTGTATCGCAGAGGCCTTTTCTAGTTAAAAGGTAGTCAATAGACTCAAAATTTCATAACAAAAGTTTTGTATGAACAAAAGTTTCATAAAGCATGCCCTGCTATGGTAACCTGTGTATTGCTCTCCAAAAATGCCTGATCCTCCAATATGGAAGAGAAATTTTATTCTACGAGGCACATATGAAAGTTGAATAAGGCTGTTTGAGTTTTCTACTTATTAGATAAACAATGTAATGTACTGACCTATCAACTTGCTGTCCGGAGTTTCTGTCTAACTCCCTCACTGATATGCTTGTTTGCGTCCTTTTATAGAATTCGAAACCAACTTCTCTTGCTGCAATCACAAATGCTGCTTCATCAGGAGACTCAGCCTCGTACATGACCTTCCCAGTTACTTCATCAAATTCTGGAATGGCTGTATGGCAGACTGCTAATAAGCTGAAAAATTTCTGGATGAGATTTCCATGAGGCTCATTAACCCAATTTCCAAACATGATCCTTTCATCTTTAAAATTAAAGCCTTTAATGGGCGCCATGTCATCTGTCCCGCTTAGAGCTTCATGAACTGGTGAACCATTTCGCCTGCCCATAGACCTCTCTACCTCTGTAAAACCACGGCCGTAAGCTCTTCCAGCCACTGAACATTTGATGAACTCCATTGAATTGCATGTCAAAGTTCCAGTCTTGTCCGAAAGAACTGTGTCAACTTGGCCAAGTTCTTCATTCAAGTTTGAGGTACGGGCATGTGCTGGTTTATCAGTTTCTTCATAGTACATTTGAATATCTTGATTGATGAACACGCTCTGAAGAACTTTGACAATCTCTATTGACACATACAAGGAGATAGGGATGAAATAGCTATATAACATCAGAGCAGTCAGGAAGTGATAAATTGCAGCAATAGGAGCTTTTTCGGGATCATAGAAAATTGTAGAATCATCTGGCTTCAGATACCACCTTTTTATGATCCCATTGTTTATGTCATCTTTGGTTGTAATGCCAAAGAAAATGGATCCAACCAATGACAATGTGAATAACACACCAAACAAGAGGTAGATAATTTTATCCATCTTCTTCTCAACTCTGCTTCTTTTTGAAGGAGGGGGAGTAGAGTTTTGAATAACCTTTGTATCAACACCAGTGAAGATAACCACTCCATATATGTAGTCTGTATTTCGGAGTTTAGAGTCTCTGAGGAGAAGCTGTTGAGGAGAGAGGGGATACTGCTGCTTTTCAAAATCCATAGTTCCCACAAATGAGTACAAATTTGCATTTGGGTCCTCACATTTCACCATGGCATGAAAATCGCTGATGCTGGTGTCCTCCTGTAACGATGAAGTAACCTCCAATGCTTGTTTCAACTTTAAGTTTGTCTCCCCATCAAGGTTCATTGTCTCAACATAGCAGATTGCATCTTCATAACTCGACGAAAGTAACAAGAGATCTGTTGGAAAGAATTCATCCTTTTCCACCCTCACAATATCTCCCACTCTCAGATTCTTCCATTCAGTATAATCAAATTTGCCACTACCCTTATGCACTTTAACCTTTCTATTGTTCACTTCAATATCCTGGAAAAGCAATAACATAGTGAAATTATACATCTACATCCAACATCTTACCAGAAAGAATCAATGATATACTAATCAAATTACAACCATAAACAAGAATCTCCAGCAAGTCAAACATTTCTGATTCATGGTATCTTAGAGAAAGTAAAACAATCCAGTTCATTCCACATATCCGAAAAATTAAGCAGAAAAACATAACAATGAATCTTAACTTTTCATTCTCCTTACTGAAATCAACAGATACTCCTCAACAATTCCATAACAGAAAACAGAAATAATACAAAACCGAAAACTCCCCAAATACTTAAAATTCAAAGCAAACCAATGTTGACTTTGCATACACAATAAATGTATTCAGTCAAAATAAGCACAAACCAATTGAAACATGATCATTACCTGCTGTTTCCGACGCCAATCTTCGATCCCCTCCTTAGTTATCGTCGCGCCAATAACAATGATCAGAGGAATAATAGCACTAACAGCTGAATATGGAGCCAAAGGAGTGAAGGCCAAGATTCCAGTGACCAAGAAGTAGAAGTTAGCTACCCTCCTGAACTGCTCAAACAAAGACTTGGGAAAGAATGTAGCAACTGTATACTTTGTAGTGCTGACATAATTATCTGCATAATTTCGTATCCCAGCCTCAAAGGAATCCGGCTCGTTACAGAACACCACTCTGGAAAATCCAGGCCCTCCAATCTGTGAATGCTCCTCCTTCAAAGAAGCTCTACCACAGCTGAAAGAATAGATCTTGCTGAAATGCAGCCTTCTCTTTCTCCCACCACTCCTCCCCATTTCTCGAGACTAACACCAAATATTAATGCCAATC
Source organism: Comarum palustre (assembly GCA_951800085.1). Lineage (NCBI taxonomy): Eukaryota > Viridiplantae > Streptophyta > Magnoliopsida > Rosales > Rosaceae > Comarum > Comarum palustre. Next base: position 23,619,930 of record OX637577.1, on the reverse strand, counting down.
TAAAAAGGCCTAACTCTGTTTTAAATGCCAAACTTGTAATTAATGCAAAACCAAGACCAGTCCAGAGTTCCAAACCCAGAAACAGAACCCACTTAAAAGAACTAAAACTTAACTTGCTTGAGTAAGAAAGACAGCTTCTTTGTTCAAGAGGGACCAAACCCAGCTCCACAAGACCCCAAAAGTTCAGTAATATTAAACACAGACCCAAAACAAGAAAAGTTCAGAGCCCCAGTAATTAAGAGATTAAATTAAGAGATTAAAAAATCTGAATACTGAACAGAGCAGATAACCAAAAAAAAGATGAAATAAAAGAATCAGAGCAGAGAGGTTTGAAGTTTGAACAAGAAAAGCAGAAGCAACCCAAGTTATGTAATCTATAAAAGCTTTAGCACCCAAAAGGAGTTATGTTCTTTTTTATGAAGCTAAACCAAAAGAGAGAATATAATGATGAAAAGAGGTTCATGGAAGGCATGAAATAGAGGAAAGGTTTTAATGAGATATGCGGGTATTTGAATTGTTCTCTAAGAAGAAGAAGAAGAAGAAGAAGGCTTTGAACAAAGACTTGGCTTTGGATGTCGCATGTTTTTGACTTTGGTGTTCTAGGAAAGACGCGGCATTTGGCTTTTGGGCATGTAATACGGTTTTGTATGTAGCCAAATTCAACTTGTTTCCCAGAAAACAAAGGAGAATGAAAATTAAAATGTGTGAATCATACATATGGTTTATGGCTTTCTGGGAAATTTCAAACCCGCGGGAAAAGTTATTAGAAGCTGAGAAGAATACAGTAGGAAGAGAAGTGTTTGTTTGAGCATAGTTGGTAACTTAAAAAAAATCCATACTAGAGAAATAAAAACTAAAATCTCTATAAAAATTATTTTTAAATTCTAACAACTTCTTTATTTTAGAGATCTAATTATTTATTATAATAATAAAATAAACTTCATTGTTAATAATTATAACAAAAAATTTATATATTTATTATTATAATAATAACATACTCATTAAAATATTATATATATATATATATATTTCTTGAATCATGTGAAACATTAATATTTAAAAAAAGAAGGTTTTTTCCAAATTTGAGAAAGATGTGTTTCTTTTTCATCTTCATTTCTATTTTAAAAAAATAAGATAAAGAATTTATTAGATCTAAAAACAGTCTAAATTTTTTTAAATTTAAGAATACCAGTAAAATAGAAAAGTGTTGGGCTTGCCCATAATGTGTTTCTTTTGGCAAACTTTGTTAATGTGTTTTGGAGGGGTCTGAAATGGTCTTTGTCTTCTTGCTCCCAACAAAGACCCAGAAAATTAATGAAAACAAAGTAGTCTAATGCAATTATTAATCACAGAAGATTAATTAATTGAATCAAAGAAGGGAATGATGAAGACAGATAATTAATTAAATTTCTGGTTAAGCAGACAAAAGGGAAAGAAAAAAACAGATAAGTTCTGTTTTTTTTTCTTTATTTCATGCTTAACCAGAAATTTGATGCCAGCACTTGATCTGGGTTGTCTGGGGTCGTTTTATGAGCAGAAATTACTGATAATTTGGGATTTGTATTCCAGTAAATTTTTGTTGCTTTGGTTTAATTATAGAAAGGTTGGTTTCATTGGTTGGAAAATTAACAAATAACAATATAGAAACAGAGAAGTTAAGCTGTAAAAAAAATGAGATAGTAACGTGGAGTGTATATGGGACAGAATGGACGGGTCAAACACTCTGTGTGACAGAGAGACAAGGACCAATGGTCTTTTCCTATTTCACATCCAAATAATTGATCGGTTGTTTGTCAAAAAATTCTGTATAGTTTTAGTTATAACCCGTCATATATTTGATCATTCATGTATTAATATTAAATATTTTAATTTGATCCGTTCATATGTGTTGTGTACATACAGGATTGAAAATACTCCCTTGCTTGTCATGTTCATTTTTGACTTCATATTTTTATTCTGTATTTTTTCTTTTTTGGCTCTTTTAATTTATCGGTCAGAATCTTTGTCTAATTCAAGCTAGTTAAAGAACTCGGTCTTCACTTTTTTATAAAGCACAACGTAAATGAGTTGGGGATAGGATTTTATTTTACTTTGATGATGTGTTCCATTTTTACTAATTTTGTCTACCTTGGTGACTGAGACGAAACTACAATTGAAATCTTGGGTGGGTAGCATATGAGAGTTAAATTTGAAGGAATACCCCTACTGAAATTTAAATTAAAATTCTTTGATTTATGGTCTAATATTCTTTGACCCCTCCTATTTAGACCCCAAACTTCCTAATGAATGAATGACTGAGACAAAAATTGGGAGGAGACTGAAATAGGAGGTTTGGGAGTTTTTTTTACTTAATTATCATATATGAATCATGTAGTTTTAAGTTTTGTTTCACAAAATTAGGTAGGTTGCAGCATACACGAGCCACCTCTCCTTCCGTGTCTGCTTGGAGATGAAGGAATATGTAGTCTAATACATGTTCTTGTTTGGAAGATTCATGGATTGGATTGGATCGGATTATGACATTACATAGGTAGCTAGATTCCTACTTGTTTTGTTCGACACGTTGTTGAACTAGCTTGCAGTTTGTAGGTAGAAAACTATCCATTTTTATCCATGTAACTTTTTCTTCAAATAATAGATTCGCATGTTTATAGCTTGCTTGTGTAACTGTGTTATCAAAGAAATTCATGATTATATCCAAATGTGGGAGCGTTCATGAACCGGAAACAATTCTGTTTTTTCGTCCTCATAGCCATTTCAATGGCATCGATACTAAGAAACTTGCACATCTTGCCGTATCCATTTCAGAAACTACTCGATTAAAAGAAACAGACATTTGCTGCTATTATCCTCATTTGTTCGTTCAACCTAATACAAATTTATATTTGTGTCAAACCATTTTGTTTTATATAGATATATCTCATTATATAGTCGTTTATGTTTGAACATGATACCTCATTCATTTCCATGCATGCAGAGAAATATACCATATAGTTATGTTTTTCTAACATTTTTTTTGTATCCTAATTAACTCCTAAGCAATAAACAATTCAGACGTATATTTTTGAAGGTGTTGGTTTTTTTAATATAAGCACTGCACATGTACAAGTCTAGTAGAATATGGAGGAAAGAGCCAAAGATACCGCCGATCGAGCCCGTGAAAGAAACAAAGACGAAGCCAATGAGAGTTGGTTCAGTTGGTTATGGGCGGACTTGAGGTGTAAACACACACAAGTCCGATCCTCGTTACTAACAATTCCTTATTCGTGGGTAATCTGTAAAATGTCCTTAGGTCCTTGAGCCGTAAAAAATCATTGGACTGCTGGATGAGGATATGGTCTCCTTAAGGAATGCCTCCAGACCCTTAAGGAGGGTGTCACCTCTCACAAACGTGGGTGACACTCCTCTCAGTCAACAAATCTGAAAGCATCAGGACATAGGTCATAGGATTTGCTCTGACCCTCCTCATAAGTAGGGAAGTCCTCTCTTACCAAAACTTTTATCCACCTAGAAAGAAACAAAGACTAAGAGAGAGACCGTTTGGCCAGCCAGCATTGATCAGCAACACCGACACGCACGGAATATCTCTCTGCCCGTTCCAAGACAAACTGCCGTCCTGTTGTTACAAACTACACTACCTGCAGATAGCTTTGTTGATCAATAGAATGTTTTGCCCTAACTGAGCTAAGCTAGCTCTGCCGGCGTTCACTGCTCAATCGATCACTTCATCAGCTTCATCGCCAGTCACTGCATGCATGCCAGTTCATCTGTCATTTAGAAAACTGTAGCTGCCTGCATATGTGCCTTAACTGTCGCAGTGTTCACTGGAACTCTCATTGTTAATACAAGTCGTGTGTGTGTGTGTATATATATATATATATATATATACATATCCATATCCATATCTGAAAAGATGTAATAGAGTAGAATTTGGCTGAATGAATTTCATTGACACAGAGCTGTGTACATATACATGTGGTCTCTTAATTACACCCCTACAATCTCGTCTCTGTAATCAGACTATTCTAGGACAGCTGCTACAATCAAGGGGTTACATACAGTAAACCGATATGTACAGATCTCTAGCTATAATTAGAGAATAATCTGTGATTGAGAGAATACTCTCTAATTGATTTCCTAACACTCCCCTTCAAGTTGGAGAGTGGATATCTTGCACTCCCAACTTGCGAATCAATGGTACAAACATCTCCTTTCCCAAAGGCTTGGTTAAAACATCTGCTAGTTGATGTCCAGAGCTTATATGCTTCGTTATCACAGAACCATCTTGGATTTTATCCCTAATATAGTGACAATCCATCTCAATATGTCTAGTTCGCTCGTGGAAAACAGGATTGGCTGCTATGTGTAGGGCTGCCTTATTATCACAGTACATCAATGCAGATTCAGGATGCAAAAGTCCCAAGTCCTTCAACAGACACCGAAGCCATGTTAATTCACAGCAAGTTCCTGTCATGGCACGATATTCGGCTTCGGCTGATGAAAGAGAAACTGTCTTCTGTCGTTTTGATCTCCAAGATATCAGTGAAGGTCCAAGAAAGACACAATAGCCAGTGGTAGACCTCCTAGTGAGGGGACAACCTGCCCAATCTGAATCACAAAAGGCTCGCAATCTAAGATCATTATTTGAGGAGAAGAACAAGCCTTGACCAGGCGCACCCTTTAGGTAACGGACAACTCGAAGAGCTGCCTCCATATGAAGCTTTCGTGGTTGATGCATGAACCTACTCAATACATGTACAGAATACGTAATGTCTGGAAACAGTCAGATATATCAATCTGCCCACCAATCTTCTATAACGACCAGGGTCTTTAAGCAACTCACTTTTCTCAGATAGCCTCAAACCTCGCTCCATAGGAGTGTCAACAGGAGCTGCGCCCAACAGCCCTGCGTCCTTAATGATTTCTAATGCATATTTACGCTGACAAATAAAGATACCATTTCTAGAAGCAGATATTTCAATGCCCAAAAAGTATTTCAATTCACCGAGATCTTTAAGACGAAAACTGCTATGTAGAAACTTCTTAATTGCAGTAATGCTATCAGGATCATTCCCAGTAATCAAAATATCATCAACATATATCAGTAAGGCTGTGAAAGACTTGCCTTGTTTCCTGGTGAATAGTGAGTAATCAGCTCGGGACTGCACATAACCAGCAGAACGGATAGCTTCAGAGAACTTAGAGAACCATTGCCGTGATGCTTGCTTCAGACCATACAAGGATTTATGTAGGCGACAAACTAGATGTTCCTCCCCCTGTCTCCGTAGCCCTGGCGGAGGAGACATGTATATTTCCTCATCAAGATCGCCATGAAGGAAGGCATTGTTCACGTCCAATTGATGCAAGGTCCAACCACGAGCAGCTGCCAATGCGAGTAAACATCGAACAGAGATAATCTTGGCAGTGGGAGAAAATGTATCTTGATAATCCACACCTTCTAGTTGAGTGAATCCTTTGGCCACAAGGCGAGCTTTATACCTCTCAATGGAACCATCAGGCTTGTGCTTGACTTTAAAAACCCATCGACAACCAATCGGTTTCTTCCCAGCTGGAAGTGTAGTGAGTGTCCAGGTACCATTGGCTTTGAGAGCCTCTAATTCGGAGTGCATTGCTTGCCGCCATTCAGGGAGAGCAACAGCGTCAGAGTAAGATTGTGGCTCTGAGGTATGGCTAACTTGAGCAATGAATGATCGGAATTTGGGCCTGTATCGGTGATAAGACACAAAATTGGACAGCGGGTAGCGAGTGCCTTTTGCCGAACCTGGAAACAAGGAAGGAGACGATTGATCTAAGGAAACATTAGAACAGACATAATCATTGAGCTTCACAGGTGGGGCAGCATGGCGACTTGAGCGACGGAGGGGCTCAGGTGGCGGAGCAGGAAGGTTGGGCGGGAAGAGAGGTGGTTCTGGGAAAGGGAGGTCGGGATGAGGGAGCGGAGCAGGAAGGTTGGGCGGTGGAAGCAAGGGTTCCGACGCCGGAGAACCCAGGGATGCAGGGTCGGTGGTGATGGGTAAAGGATCCGGAACTGTTTGGGATGCTTGTGGCTTAGGACGGCGTGTGTATGTGCGGAGAGTGGTCGGAGGAGGAGAGGGTGGCGGAGACGGCGGCTGTGAGGGAGAAGATGATGTCGACGCCGAGGGAGAAGATGTGGGATCGGGAGAAGAAGAATGAGGAGGCAGAGAGGGAGTTTGAGGAGGAAGGTCAAAGGAAGAGTTCATTGGGTCATGGATCAATAAGGGATTTGGGCTAGGAGAAGGGCCCAAGGAGGGTTCAATAGAAGTGGGTTGGGCAGAGGCATATGGAAAAATTGTTTCGTGAAATTTCACATCACGACTAGTGAAAACTTTTTTTGTCGCTAAATCAAATAGTTTATATGCTTTTTGACCAAAAGGATAGCCAATGAAAAGGGAACGCGTCGCACGTTGATCAAATTTGTGAGAAGGGTGGACGTTAGAGGCATAAGCAAGACAACCAAACACACGGAGATGAGAGTAAGTGGGAGGTTTTGAATAAAGAAGTTCGAAAGGAGTTTTGAAAGAGAGAATAGGTGATGGTAATCGATTGATGATGTGGACAGCGGTAAGAGTACATTCGCCCCAAAATTGTGGAGGAAGGTGAGCATGGAATTTCAAAGCACGAGCCACTTGTAAAATGTGTCGATGCTTGCGTTCCACAACCCCATTTTGTTGAGGTGTGTAAACACAAGAATGTTGAAAAATGACACCATTTTCTTGAAAAAAGGAGCGGAGAGAAATAAATTCTCCGCCATTGTCACTGCGAAAAGTTTTAATGCGAGACTCGAATTGAGTGAAGACATAACTGAAGAAGTGTTTCAAAAGAGATTGAGCTTCATTTTTGTGACGCATTAAGAAAATCCATGTGAAACGTGTGTAATCATCAACGATAGTAAGAAAATAATGAGCACCGGAGATAGAAGAGTGTCGATAACGACCCCAAATATCACAATGGATAATATCAAATGGCTTTGTAGAAGAAATAGTACTAGTACCAAAGGGTAAACGACTCTGCTTTGCCAAAGGACATACATGGCAAGCATTATTTGACTCGATAGAGAATCCCAAAAATTTCTTAGCAATGAAACTTAGACGAGAGGGTGATACATGGCCCAAGCGACCGTGCCATAGATCAGTGGAGGGGATGGTGAGATTGCAGGCTGGTTGATTGGAAGATGAGGTAGTTTTGGTCAATGGTTTCTCCGTCGCTAGTGCCACCAAATAGTATAGTCCGTTACGATGTTTACCCAAACCAATCGTCCTCCTCGTATCCAGATCCTGCAAAATACACCAATAAGGGAAAAATGTCACCGAACAGTTGAGGCCTCTAGTCAAACGACTAACTGACATCAAATCAACTTTGAAAGTAGGCACCGACAACACATCATGAAGATGATAGACAGAATTCAGATGCAATGACCCTTTTGCAACAATATTTGCTTTATCTCCGCTAGGCAATAGTACGGGAGGTAAAGAACAATTTTCATCTTTATGAAATAATTTAGATGATGAAGTAATATGATCGGTCGCCCCGCTGTCAATGATCCAATTGCGGGAAGCGACTTTCGACAAACCTGGTTTCGTAACCGCATTTGCTTTGGAACTAGTGCCTTCATCTTGACCGTGAAGGAGTGACAGGAGCTGCTTGAGTTGGGCTTCAGACAATGAGACTGCAGACTTTCCTTCATCAAGGCTTGACACCCCAGGCCCTTGATTTGATACATGAAAGCCTCTAGGCTGATTTTGATTTGAACCCGAAGTCATTTTTGCCTTAGGATGACCTGGTGGGTAACCATTTAACTGGAAGCAGTTTTGAACCCAATGACCCAAAGGGTTTCGGCCTATTTTCTCACAATGGGTACAGTGTGGTCGTCCTCTTCCAGAGCCAGATCGCCGTTTCTCTTGGTCAAAACGGCGTCCTCCTCCGCTGAAATTCTCTTGCTCGGATCGTCCTGTCCCTGCCGATGGATTGTTGCCTCGAACTGCCATGGCGGCGCTGTTGCTGGATTCACCCGCATGTGTTGAGCTCAGGTGGCGCTGCTTCTCTTCTTGGGAAACAGAGGCATATGCTTGACGGATGGAAGGGAGAGGATTCATCAAAAGGATCTGTCCACGAATTGCACTGTAAGACTCATTCAATCCCATCAGAAATTGCATGAGTTTTTGTTGGTCTGATTGTGTGCCATGAGATGCATCTGAATAAGAGGCCAATTCATCCCACAAGCTTTTCATCTTTGTGTAATAGGCTGAGATGGAGAGACCATCTTGTCGAAGATAGGCGATATCCCGCTGAATTTCAAAGATGCGTGGTGCATTGCTTTGAGAGAATCGTTCACGAAGATCTTCCCAGACCTCATGAGCGGTAGGATAGTAGATTACGCTGTCTGCGATTTCTGGAATGAGAGAGTTGACAATCCAAGAATGGACCATGTCATTGCAGCGCGACCAAGCCGCATACTTGGCAGGGTCTGATTCTCGCGAAGGTGCCTTGATTGTGCCATCAGCAAATCCCAGCTTGTTTTTGGAATTCAGGGATCGGACCATTGCTCTGCTCCACTTTGAGTAGTTGTCTCCATTAAGGATATTGGAGGTTAGGACTAAACCTGAATGATCCGAGTGATGGGTAAAGTAGGGATCAGATGGATCTAGAGGAGTGGCAGCAACATCGGCCATGGGTGGAGACATGATAGTGAAAGAGAGAAGATGAGCTACACGAGAAAGTAAAATGTAGCAAGTGCAGAGTCAGGATCTCTCCTGCTCTGATACCATGAAAAGATGTAATAGAGTAGAATTTGGCTGAATGAATTTCATTGACACAGAGCTGTGTACATATACATGTGGTCTCTTAATTACACCCCTACAATCTCGTCTCTGTAATCAGACTATTCTAGGACAGCTGCTACAATCAAGGGGTTACATACAGTAAACCGATATGTACAGATCTCTAGCTATAATTAGAGAATAATCTGTGATTGAGAGAATACTCTCTAATTGATTTCCTAACAATATCCATGCAGGTTGTATGTGGCTTAATCAGCTTAATTTATATATATGATTCATGTTTGTTTATATTGATGTTTCGTGCTCAACCGGTGAAAGAAACTCGGTGCTAATTGTTGGCAGTTGGCACGTACCTAGCTAGCTGATCATTGCTTGCTTGTCTCTTTATAACTAGCTTAATATATAAAGATCGAGCTCAATCAAGGAAAACGTAATTAGTGTATAAGAAAGATGTACGTACGTTTATTCTTGGTGCTTCGTTTTCATTTTGCAACATATACGTACCATGAAAGAGCTAGCTAGGTAGACATTTATCATTATTTATGGTATGAGAGCAACATCAATGTACGTATATTTAACATGTACCCTTTGTTTATTGTTGGCATGGGTACCATAAAACAATATAATGTATATGCCTCCATACCTAGATAACTAAAATGGTGACAACGGAAATTTTAGGCTTCCCTAGAATCTCAAAACCAAACCTAATGCATGAGTTAGGTTTGGTGAAAGGATATACTATTCTTGTTGGACGATTTAGTAAGTAGGAAACTCATTTTTCAAACCAAAAAAATAAATATAATTGAGGCGCCACCACTAGCTAGTGTCGACTGAGGTCAAGTTTTCCTAGTAACTCTGTTTCATAATTAGGTTATCTTACATCCAATTAAGTTTGACATTTAGCAAATTAACTATTAAGCCAACAGATTAGAAACGAAATGCTTGACCTCCAAAGGGTGATAATCAAATGAATTAGTGCGTGATTTGTACCTACATATTCGACAATTTGGGCACGGTCACACTATGATACAAGACCAATATATATATATATATGTTGTACCTACATATATGTTAATATATACCTTGAACCAGTCATCCGGTGGTACCAGCTATTCGGGAATCTAGCTGTCAGGTCAACAAGTCCAGATCCAGGGGCGACACGCCCTGGTTTGGGGGTTCGGGGGCAATGCCCCCGAGGCCCACGATACCTGTTATGCTGGGTTATGGTTTTCTGTTGGGCTTAGTATATATGGTTTAGGGTTTAGTATATAAATGTCCTAAACTTAATTGTATTATGCATTCCGTGTTTGTTTTTCCTCAAGATAATAAAACTGTTCTCCTCTGGCTGTGGACGTAACTAACACATCGTTAGTGAACCATGCAAATCTATGTTCTTTTTTACATTCGTTACAACAAATTGGTATCAAGAGCACCAGGAAGGGTTTGAATTCTGGGAAGAAAGATGTCTGGTTTGAACGTGAAGATCGATAAATTCACGGCGAGAAACAGTTTCAGTTTATGACAGATCAAGATGCGAGCCTTGTTAAAACAACAAGGGATGTGGGTGCCGCTTATGAAGAAGTCGGAGGATCCAGAAATCGCTGAGATGGCCAGTCTGGAGGAGAAGACACACTCGACAATTTTGTTGTGTCTTGCAGATGATATAATCACCGAGCTCGCAGAGGAGGAAACTGCGGCTGGTATGTGGTTGAAGCTTGAGAGTCTATACATGACGAAGTCTTTAACCAACAAGTTGTTTCTAAAGCTACGTCTGTTCAGTCTGCGAATGGAAGAAGGTACGACTCTAAGAGATCACTTAGATCAGTTAAACACAATTCTATTAGAGTTGCGTAACATTGATGTTAAAGTTGATGATGAAGATGCTGCCCTAATTCTGCTGGTATCTCTACCTTTGTCGTATGAGAACTTTGTGGATTCTTTTATTGGTGGGAGAGATACTGTGACTCTGGAGGAGGTTTGATCATCTCTTCATACTAGAGAGATGCGTCATAAGGCGACCGGTACAAGTTCAGAAAGTCAGGCTGCTGGGTTGGTAGCCAGTGGAAGTATGGGACAGGGAAGCTCGGGGAAGAAGAAATTCAAGAAACCAGTTTCAAAGGGTTCCAACTATAATAATGTCTGTAACTACTGTAAAGAAAAGAGACATTGGAAAAACGAATGTCCAAAGAGAAAGAAGCAGCATGAGAAAACATCAAGTATTGCTGTTGTAGCAGAAGTTAACACCAATTCTGAAGAGGATTTGACCCTGGTTGTAGATGCACACACACACATCACAGGGATGTGTGGATTTTGGATACCGGGGCGTCTTATCATATATGTCCACGCAGGGAATGGTTTTCAACCTATGAGCAAATAGATAGAGGCAATATTTCTATGGCTGACAATTCTGCATGCAAAGTGGTTAGAATAGGCTCAATCAAAATACGGACACATGATGGTAAATTTTGTACATTGAATGATGTTAGGCATGCTCCACGCATGACAAAGAATCTGATTTCTTTTGGTCTACTAGACAACAAAGGGTTCAGGTACAAAGGCTCATGTGGAGTTCTAAATGTCTACAAGGGTTCCAATGTGGTTCTGAAAAGGTGTCAAGCGGGGTACTTTGTATTTTCTGCAAGGTTCTACGCTATCAGGTTCTGCTGCTGTTGCATCATCGGAGGTTCACAAGGATGATATGACCAAGCTATGACACATGAGGCTCGGTCACATGAGTGAAAGAGGGATGCAAACTCTGTCAAAGCATGATCTTCTTGGTGGCCACAAGTTCAAGGATCTTGGTTTCTGTGAACATTGTATCTTTGGGAAGCTACATCGCAGCAAATTTCCTAAAGCAATTCATAGAACTAAATGCACGCTTGATTATATCCATTCTGATTGTTGGGGTCCTTCTCGTGTTGATTCTTTGGGAGGTCACAGATATTTTGTGTCTATGATTGATGACTACTCAAGAATGACTTGGGTGTTCGTGATGAAGCATAAAAGTGACGCTTTCAAGAACTTCAAGCAGTGGAAGACATTAGTGGAAAATCAAACAGGGAAGAAGATCAAGAGGTTGCGAACTGATAATGGTCTGGAATTCTGTTCTGTTGAATTTGATGAGTTCTGCAAGTCTGAAGGTATTGCAAGGCATCATACAGTCCGAAATACACCACAGCAAAATGGTGTAGCAGAACGTATGAATCATACACTTCTGGAGAGAGCTAGGTGCATGCTCTCTAATGCTGGATTAGAAAGAATGTTCTGGGCAGAAGCGGTGAGTACTGTATGTTATCTGATAAATCGTGGACCTCACACAAGTATACATCTCAAAACACCTTATGAGATGTGGTTTGGTAAGTCCGCTGATTACTCCAATCTGAGGGTTTTTGGGTGTACTGCTTATTATCATGTAAGTGAGGGTAAGTTAGAACCAAGAGCTAAAAAAGGAGTGTTTGTAGGCTATGGGGATGGGGTTAAAGGTTTCAGACTCTGGTCTCCATACTAAAAGAGGGTTATACTTAGTAGAAACGTAGTATTTGATGAAAATTCTATGTTTAACCCTACTGTGAAGTCTATTGTAGTATCAGAAAATTGTAGTGTTGAGAGACAGGTGGAGCAACAAGTCACTGAAGATGAGAGTGAACCACAACAAGAAGATCAACACTTACATTCAGAAACAGAACCAATTGTAGCTAATCAGCATAGTTTGACTCATGAACGATCTAGAAGAGCACTTTGGGAAAGCACCCACGAGGTATAGGTTTGAGGACATGGTGGCTTATGCACTACAGGTTGCTGAAGAGATGGATCCCCATGAGCCATCCACCTACAAGGAAGCAGTTACATGTACAGAGTCAACCTAATGGCTTACTACAATGAGAGATGAGATGGAGTCACTTCAGAGGAATCAGACTTGAGAATTGGCCAAACGACCTCAGGGAAGAAAGATCATTACTTGTAAATGGGTGTTCAAGAAGAAAGAAGGGTTGTCACCTGCTGAGGGCATTAAGTATAAAGCTCGAGTAGTTACAAGAGGGTTCCATCAGAAAGAGGGAGTAGACTACAATGAGATTTTCTCGCCAGTGGTCAGACATACTTCTATCAGGGTGTTACTAGCCATAGTTGCACATCAGAATTTGGAGCTTGAACAACTATATGTGAAGACAGTTTTTCTATATGGAGAATTGGAAGAAGAGATATACATGACTCAGCCATGGTTTCCAAGTTCCTGGAAAAGAAGACTATGTTTGCAAGTTGAAGAAGTCCTTGTATGGACTAACGCAGTCTCCTAGACAGTGGTACAAGAGATTTGATAGCTATATGATAGAGATAGGCTACATCAGGAGTCCGTATGATTGTTGTGTCTATTACAACAAGGTAACAAATGGTTCTCTCATTTATCTAGTCCTGTATGTAGATGATATGTTGATAGCTGCAGAAAACAAGTCAGATATCCAGAAGTTGAAGGGTCTTCTCAGTGCAGAGTTTGAGATGAAAGATTTGGGAGCAGCCCGGAAAATTCTGGGAATGGAGATTTACAGGGATAGAAGTCAGAAGAAGCTTTTCTTATCACAGAAATGTTACATTCAGAAAATACTGTCCAGGTTTGGTATGTCTACATCAAAATCTATAGATACTCCAAGTGCTGCAAATATTCATTTGTCTATTGCTTTTGCACCTAAATCTGCTGAGGAGAAGGAGTACATGTCTCGAGTTCCCTATGCAAGTGCAGTAGGAAGCTTGATGTATGCTATGGTTTGACTAGGCCTGATCTTGCACATGCTGTTAGTGTTGTCAGCAGGTTTATAGGTGAGCCTGGAAAGGAGCATTGGCAAGCTGTGAAGAGAATTTTTCGGTATCTTAAAGGTACGTCTGATGTTGGTCTCATTTATGGAGGTAATACAAAATGTTTAATAACAGGCTATTCAGATAGTGATTATGCTGGAGATGTTGACACTAGGAGATCTATGACTGGTTATGTTTTTACTCTTAGTGGTTCTATTGTTAGTTGGAAAGCTACTTTACAGTCTACAGTGACTTGTCTACTACCGAAGCAGAGTACATGGCTTTGACAGCAGCTGCAAAGGAAAGAATATGGTTGAAGGGACTGGTCAGTAGCCTTGGTCTGCATCATGATCAGGCTATAGTATATTGTGACAGTTTGAGTGCAATATGTTTAGCAAAGGATCATGTTCATCATGAGAGGACTAAGCACATTGATGTCAGATATCATTTTCTGAGAAGTAAGAGCAGAATTTAGGTGAAGAAAGTGGGTACTGCTCATAATCTCGTTGATATGTTCACCAAGCCGGTTCCGCATAGCAAGTTCCAACATTGTTTGGACTTGCTAAATGTTACAAGCTGTTAGTTGCCCTTTGGGGGCAACATCTGAAGCAGGGGAGTTATTTGTACATCTGGCATTATTGTGGTGCATCTGGTATATCTGTTATTTGTGAGAAGATTCAAGTCAAGGTGGAGATGTGTTAATATATGCCTTGAACCAGTCATCCGGGGGTACCAGCTATTCGGGGATCTCGCTGCCCGGTCAGCTAGTCGGGGTCCAGGGGCGACGCGCCCTGGTTTGGGGGTTCGAGGGCAACGCCCCCGAGACCCACGATACCTGTTATGCTAGGTTATGGTTTTCTGTTGGGCTTAGTATATATGGTTTAGCGTTTAGTATATAAACGTCCTAAACTTAATTGTATTATGCATTCGGTGTTTATTTTTCCTCAAGATAATAAAACTATTCTCCTTTGGCCGTGGACGTAGCTAACACATCGTTAGTGAACCACGTAAATCTGTGTTCTTTCTTACCTTCGTTACACCAATATATATGTTTATTGTTAATCTGAAAAAAATATATATAAATATCCATCTATTTATCTGTCCCTCATACATATGATATTAACAAGATTAAGCGTCCCGGTGGTGACCCTAAGCCTGCAATCATTGTCCTGATGTGATTCGATATGTGCATGAAAGATATTAAACTACCCCAAAATCATCAGCATGATAATATGAAATTGCATTATGTATATATGATTCTGAAACGGTCAGCTTCTAATGATAATATGAAATTGCATTATGTATATATGATTATTGCATTATGTATATATGATTCTGAAACGGTCAGCTTCTAACAGCTATTTGTCTGAACCTTACAAGGAGAATGTTATTTTAAGAGCCAGATCATCCCCCTTTTGACAAATAAGAAGAATGCAGAAAGATAGTCGTAGTGGATGAAATGTGAAGGTATAGAAAAGTATATCTTCCAGGGTTTGTATCATTGCTTACATGACCCGGATCGACACGTTTTTGGCACGACTAGGGCAACAAGGCAGCCATCGCGTTCTGCTGTGGATCGAGCCAAAGGAAGTTATGGAAATAAGCAAAACCCAGGAAATGTGCCAATCTCTTTGATTCTATTCGAATACTATACTCCAGAGAATATCCCACGCACTCCGCTAACTTTGTAGCTAGGTCTACTATTCGATATCATCCTGATTCTGAAGTTTATGAGGGCGAGAGCATGAAGTACGTACGTACGTACGTACGTAACAACTTCATTTAGAATCCACGTATCAAAAAAACTTCATTTAGAATCCTCATTAATTTTATAAATCACTTTTTACTCGGAAAGAAAGCAACAAATTTCATCATATTGGAGATAATACCAAAGAATAAATAAATATTCTAGACACATATTAGCAAATGACCAAAATGTTCATAGGTACGAAACAAATGACCAAATGAGAGTGTCGATTGTACGAAACAAATGACCAACAACTAAATATATCTAAGTCCGAAAACTCATACGAGTTGACAAAAATGAAAGGAGGCGTTCGTAGTACATTTGCATATGTTTGACAGTTGCATATCGATCCTCATGGTAAACATGCATACATTCAAAGTTCATAAACCCACAAATGTGAATTAAACTATAGATAGACCCGTGTAGAGAGCATTACGGGTCTAAAACTATAAATAGACCCGTGTAGATTACGGGTCTATCTATAGTTTAATTCACATTTGTGTTAATTTTTCTTCGTTAAAATTTATCACTAAGATGAGTTTGTATCAAACTTTTGTTTATGTTTGGTCAACTGCATTCTTGATACACTACGTAGTTTCTTTATCTTGAACAATAAGCAGAGACCAAAGACTGGACTACTGCAAAATTCATATATCGTAAACTAGCTAGTCTGCCAATTAGTACCAACTCACAATCGATTTTGGCTGCTAATGCCTTGTAATGGTGGCGAATAGTTTTAAGCTTCATAATCAAATATGTAACGTGCAGAGCCAGGAGTTGAATTATTCAACCTACTCCTCCGTTATTAATCAAACTTATTGTTGAGTGTGAGGTAGCCAGCCATGAAAGAGGGCATACGTCTCCCCCTGATCCATGAGTTGGAAACTATTTCTGCATTTGTAAAAAACCTGTCTGCAAGAACAAGCTAGCTAATATATATTGTTTAGGCCGGTCTCTCGGTTTAAACATTTTAAAATAAACCATACAAGCTAGCCATATATTCATTCTTCTATGGGATTGACATCTGAGATCTGTTCCATATATATTTGCAGCTTCCTGTGTAGATCATCGTGGAGAAAAGACTGATTGATAAAACTGCATGTGAAAATGAAGTAAGGTTTTGGTTGTTGGAAAAATGATCTAAAGAACCATCGAATAAATCAAATAATTAAAGTGAGTTGCATTTTTAATTAGATGATTGCATATATGAATTTGTAATCCTTGTAATGAGAGCTATAAAATCATGTATTCATATGCATAATTTGGTTGTGGGGTGAATGAGAAATTATCACACAAAGTTGACTAGTTCAAATGAGAAAATGAACTTTGTCTCACATTGAAAAAGTATGAGAGGAATAATTCTTTAAATAGAATATCACACCTTGAAGGTGTAACCATGACAAGCACGCATGCTCTCTCTCTCGCGCGCAGGGTGTAAATCCCAGGACGGAAACCCAATTTCTTCATTTGGGCCCACGCGACATGCAAACACGAAAGCAGCTCAAATTTGTGGCCTGAGAGCCCAGACTTATTAAGGTTGTTTATGATTGGTATGTAACAGACAGAAAACCATCAATTTGTACATGTTTCCCAATTCGGTAATAGTTTAAAGGCACTTCTTAGTTCATTGAAGCTTTTGTTCGTAGTGCAACAACTTGAGCTTGATTGTCGTTTTATCTTGATGTCCTTGCACCGATTGTGACACCGTAATTCGTTTTAAAAACACCGTGTTTTACTGATACACGGGACTCGATAAACTTCCATTGGTTGAATTCTTCTTAAATCCTCAATTTGCCATTTTATGATCTTGTTCATGTTCTTACAATTTTATTAATTATAATAATTATTTTTTTTATTTTTTTATTAATTTATAAACAATATAATCACTATCTCAGTTCGTGCAAATGAGTGGTAAGTTTTCATTTTTTTAGGAAACTGTGAATGGGACGCTATCTAGCAATACATGCACCGTTGCATATTCTGCAGCACAACGAGACTTTCAGAATATGGTTTTGGTTTGAGATGGACGCCGAAAAGACTGATGAAGAATTCACAATCGAGGAGGCTATTCACGGGCTCCACCGCCTCCACAATTTAACCAAATTCTCAAGTGTTGTTATATGTGAATATCAAATTCATCTAGAGATGATTTGTATATAGCTAGTTATGATTAAAGATCAGTTTACATTTATAATCAGAATTATCATCGTCCCTATTTAGAGTTATTGCACAAAGGATTATCGAGTTCATACAATTTTATGTTCATGCATATGACTAGTTCTACCGAGTTCATACAATTACAATGTATCGAACGAAGATAAATAAAGCAGTTATAATTGTAAAACTTTTGCATTACTATGTTTTGAAGTGTATCATACACGAACATAGATTTAACGGTAGAAACCCGTGAAAATAATATTTATACAGTTTTTAGAAAACAAAACAAAAATTAAGAATCATAATCACATAATTGAAGAAAAACATGAACTATCAAATTGATGTGAACATAGGAATTATATTCTTGTGAAATAGACATATATATGCACACCGGCCAATTAAGGTGATCTAGAACAACCTACCATTGTACCAAACATATCAAGGATACAAAGTCTTTGTGGATAAATTTTGCATTACAAGTTCGTTCATATCCGCCAACTATTAGAAGAAGAAAATTGGAAATTTCCGTACCTAGAATTGTAAACTAGTTCGTTAGGATGAAAAACTGATGCGACACACCCAAATGGATCGAAGAAGTTGACAAGGATGAAAGTAATTGAACTTGCTAATTAATAGTTCATGCTTTTGTCAAAGAAATAGACTAGTATATATTATGGTCATATATACAAAATATGGGAAGCCTAGGCAAAGTAGTAAGTGGAAGTTACTTTCGTAGCAATTTTAATCGTGTATTTCATGTATAGATTCTTTGTCACACATAAAGAAAAGTTTCGATTCCCACCCTCTATTTAGGCATATCTTGTATAGCTAGTACCCTCCACATATAGTACAATTTATCAAATTAATTTTTTAATTTACAACTGCTTATATTCACACTACAACAGAAATAACTTAAAAAAACTATACAATCTCAAATTAGTCTTAGTATTGATGTTTTAAAGATTTTTTAACCGTAAAAGCCGGCATAAGCCCACTATCCTATGGCGCCAAGCCGCGTCCCACTTCCTCATATAAGGCCCAGTTCGCTTTTATATTTTTTTTAATTCTAGTTCGCCCAAATACCCGACCCGATTCTGAAGCACAATTTTCCTCTTTCCCATTTTCCCAGTTTCTACCAATCTGATATTCACAAAGACTCCATCTTTCCTCACTCCAAAGCTCCACTGCCTCCAGCTCTGCAAAACCCACTTCTCAATCTCAAAGGTAAAGCTCTCTCCTTTATGTCTCTCGCTCTCTCTAACCATGCAGAACGCATATATTAGCTCAACTCTTTACTCATTCAGAACCAAAGCTTCAATCTTGAATGACTACTCTTACTTGTTGAATGAAAGATTTGACAGAAACCCAGTTCACTCATCATTAGTATCAAAACCAACATGTTTTTGTTGTGATTGTTGTGCATTTTTGAGTCCTAGAGTGCCCATTAGCCCTTGTTACTTGTATGGGCTGAGGCAGTCATCACTGCTTCAGTGGGGAGGTTCTAGAAGGTTGGTATTAGGCGGCAGGGACCGGGTTTGTTATCGGGTTCAGGAATGTGGGTTGGGCCCGGATTGTTGTGAGGTGTATTGGAGGAGTGGTTATAATAGGGGAGGGAGGAGAGGGAAGGGGAGATGTGGGTGTGGGGTTGATGAGGAGGGGGAGAGTGCGGTTTACGATTCGGAGGGGTATAGTGAGGTGGAGGCTGTGTTGAGTTTTTTGAGTGAGGAAGTTGGGGAGGAGTGTTTTGGTAGGGGGAGGAATGGGTTTAGGAGAGTGAAGGTTGAAGGGAGGAGGAGAAATGTGGGTATGTCGAAGAGGGTGGAAGAGGATAGTAGGAGGAGTTTGATTGGTGGTCGGAGAAATGTGGGATTGTTGAAGGGAGTGGAAGAGGAGAGTAGGAGGAGTTTGGGTGGTGGTAGAAGGAATGTAGGGTTGTCAAGGAGAGTGGAAGAGGAGAGTAGGAGGAGTTTGGGTGGTGTGAGAAATGTGAGTTTGCCTATTAGAGTGGAAGAGGAGGGTAGGAAGAGTTTGGTTGGTGATAAGAGAAATGTGAGTTTGTCGAATAGGGTGGAAGAGGAGAGTAGGAGAAGTTTGAGTGGTAGAGATAAGGGTGAGAGTTCTGGTAAGGGAAGAGAGAAAACTGAGTGTGTATCGAAGGGAGTGCAAGTAGGTTTGGAAGATAATGATAGGAGTGAGTATAGGAATGGGGAGAAGAGAAGTATTGGTAGGTACTCATCTTTGGAGAGTAATTCGAAGCACCAATTCGAATCAACTAGAGTCGAGTTAAGTGAACAGGATTCTGGACAGAGAGAAGAGACGGGAATGCTTTTAAGAGCTGACAGTCACAGGGGATGGAAAGAGGGTTCCAGTAGTTCATCTTATTACTCCTTGTCATCTTCAGGGGATTTTGGAAATGTGGTTGATGTCAGGGATAATCATGGCCTTCTGGAGGAACCAGGTTCACTTAAGTATAAGGATTCACAGTATGATAGAGGTAGATACAATGGGCGAATTAGTGAAGAGTACAGGAACCATAGGGATGATGCCGAGGCTGGTAGTGAAATATCAAAGCACAGATATAATGTAGCTGAGGGGAGTGGTATGTGGGATTGGAGGAAGAAGTCAGAAAAGAAACTTACAGAAGTAGTGATTGAAGAAACACATGCATCAAAGAAATCCTCAGAAATGCATTCAAGAGTAATGAAGACCAATGAAAGTGAGTCAGCAAAGGCCTCTGGGTCACAAAAGCAGTTTGATGATGAGAGGGGGAATTCATATCGGACTGGGGGGACAAAAGAACAATATAGTCAAACAGGGAACCAAGTTCCTGAGACTGAATCTAGAAGAACATTTCAAGAAGGAAAAGAGAAAGTAGAAGTCCATAGAACTGATACTGAAACAACATCCCGGTCCCAAAAGAGACACAGTGACAAGGAACAAAACCTTGCTATGGCTACAAATTTAGTACAGGAGAGAAGAGATGAGCATTACAAGACAACTGGCCCTATCACTCAAAGGGAAGATATTAATATTGACATCCAGAAACCTTCAAGAGTTTCACATGTTCAAGTTGTTGATACTGAAAGGACCTCCAATTGGCAGAGGCAGTCTGATACCTCTTTGAGTACGGTTTCCCAAGCTGGAATGCAACGGGAGGATGTTGAGGAACATAAAAGAAATCCACAGGCACCACTATTATCTCCCCATCCTCAGTTGAGTGCTAGAGGATCAGTACACATTGAGTTGTTGAGTGAGACTGCAAGTCAGGAAGTTTCTGGAGAAAATTCAGAGAGTAATTCAGTTGTGAACTATGAATCTTTTGGTGGAAACAGTAACACTGAGACTCCAGCAGATATTTTATACCTCAATAATCCTGAAGATGCTTTGGGTTCAGCTCATCGGTCGCAGGAATCATCTTCACAGTTTGTTGGGGAGTTCTTTGAGAAAATTAGATATGGAGTCTCAACTTCTGAAAACCAGACTGCAAAGAGAGTCTCTGGAGCAGATTTGTTGTATGGAGGTGAGAAGTATGGGCAAAAGACTTTGACTTCATCATGCAGCGGATCTGGAAGTGATGAGACTAAAAGGGTGACTTCCATTAATCCTAAAGATCCTACGGGTTCAGCTCAGCTTTTCAATAAGTCATCTTCACAGTTTGTTGGGGATTTCTCTGAGAAGTTAAGGCATAAAGCCTCAACTTCTGAAGAATATGGCATGGAGACGGTTTCTGAAGCACAATGGGTGCCTGGAGGTAAGTATCATGGGCAGATAACTCCTAGTCAATATGGGTCTGAAGATTTGCAGTTGAAGGGGAACGAGTCAAGGCGCTCATCTGTAGGTTCTGGAACTAAGGGGCCTTCAATTGAAATGTGGGATGTGACCGAAACATCCACTCTTAAAAGCCCGGAGGAAGAAAAACCAGTAGCTACTACAGCTGGTGAAAAATCAGAGGCTACCACGGCAAGTGAAAAATCAGAGGCTACCACGGCAAGTGAAAAATCAGAGGCTACTACAGCAAGTGGAAAATTAGAGGCTTCTACAACAAGTGGGAATGCCGTTGTCAAGAGAACTGGCCGGTCCATATG
This sequence comes from Comarum palustre, assembly GCA_951800085.1. Taxonomy (NCBI): domain Eukaryota; kingdom Viridiplantae; phylum Streptophyta; class Magnoliopsida; order Rosales; family Rosaceae; genus Comarum; species Comarum palustre. The sequence goes on along the minus strand of OX637577.1, from coordinate 23,598,334 downwards.
GAATCTTGTTGCAGATATAGTTAGGCTGAGGTCGACTCCTCATGCTGAGACCCATCCTACTGCTGTAAGGTCTGGTGAAAAAATTTCATCAACTGAATATGCTAGTGAGGCATGGTTTTCTGGCCGTGAGACTGAGGAGAGCAGTGAAAAGAATGTGAAATGGGAGAAAGGCTTGCAACCAGAGACCACCACTGATCAGGTACAGCCCGTGAAATCATTTTCTCAAACTGAAAAATCGTCTGCCACTGTGACGTCGAAAGACAAAGTAAGATATCTTGAAACAGGTATGACATCTTCTCCAAATAAAGAGGGAGGGAGGTTGACATCAGAATCCGTTTGCTTGTCTTCTGGTGAGGAGACTTTGAGTCCAAAAGATTATCTAAAGAATCTTCGAGGTTCTTCTTCTGGCATTCAAATAGTTGAATCAACACAACCACAAGTTGCTACTGGCATAAAGTCTCCTGTTGAAGAAATTTCAAATGCTGGTTACACCGTCTCTGGAAGAGGTTCAGAGGAGAATAGGGACCATTTTGGTCTTCAGAAGCTTGATGAAGAGTCAGACAATGTGCAAAAGGATGCAGAATTAAAACAAAGGAAGCTTCATAGGAATAAACAAGTCATGAAAGAGAGATTTGATGAATGGGAAGCAGCTCATACTCGTGAAATTGAACAGAGAAAAACTGATGAATTTTTTATGAGAGAAGCACTGGTTGAAGCGATGAAAGCTGCTGATACTTGGGAGGTTCCTGTTGGTGCTGTACTGGTGCACCAGGGGAAGATTATTGCACGTGGATTTAACCTGTGAGTTTAATAACTTTATATGTATGTTTTATAGTTGTTAGCCGCATACTTGTTTTCTGGATATTTATACCAATTTGTTTATTAGAGTGGAAGAATTACGAGATTCAACGGCCCATGCTGAAATGATATGCATAAGGGAGGCTTCAAACATTCTTCGGAGTTGGAGGCTTGCGGTAATTTCTCTATTAGTATCAGTACTTAGTCCAAGTTCTCATCGTAAATCATATTGATAGTAGGTATATAGTAAATTTGATGTTTTCCTTTGGTCGTTTGTTGTTTTGGACCTTTGGTCAACTGGTGACTTGTTCTGAATTATGAAAGTACTGCTTGATTAAGCCTGCATGATGACACTGTAAAGTTCTAGATCACCCTTTCCTTCTCCATGAAGATTAAATGGTTGCATCTTTTCAGATATTTGAAAACCTCCTGAGCTGACTTAGTTTGTCAGTGTATTGAAACTGAAGTTTATTTTGAATGCACCATTTGCCTTGAAATTAGGATAAAATAATGACTACATTTTCAAAACCATGGAAGTGGCATTGTTGAATTTTTTTTGTCGGCTTCTCAATTTTCTGCTTAATGATGAATGAGCAGTCTTGTTTTGACCTGAATTTTGTTTTCCTATATATCTTAGGAGTGTACACTTTATGTAACACTTGAACCCTGCCCAATGTGTGCTGGAGCGATTTATCAAGCAAGAGTAGACACTGTTGTATGGGGAGCTCCTAATAAGCTTCTTGGAGCTGATGGGAGCTGGATAAGGTACAATTTATGTACTCCTCGTAGCCATCTTTGATTTACGGAGGCTGCATTGAACTTCTGTTGTATTCCACATCTTAAAATGACATACTTATATCATCAACTCGCAGACTTTTTCCTGATGGGGGCCAAGGAAGTGAATCAGAATGGTCAGACAAGCCAGCTGCGCCAGTCCACCCATTCCACCCGAACATAATCATCCGACGAGGCGTGTTGGCATCAGAGTGCACAGATATAATGCAGCAGTTCTTCCAGCTGAGAAGAAAGAAAGAAAAGAGGCAATCAACCCCACCAGCACCGCCCTCAACAGGTGCTGTTTCTCACCATCCACGGAAGATACTTACCAAGCTGCATGACATCTTCCACTTAATGTTCTGTTTATGAGACAGTAGAATGCTCTGAATTCCTTGTATACAATGTGTTAAAATTTTGCCCTCGTATAAAATTATTGTTGCCGCAAATGTTTGTGTCAATGTACATGTTTTCATTGCCTTAACAATATAACACGTCTCAGGTTCAGTTGCATCTGCAATTAGGTTAATTAATTATAGCCTCAGAGCCACCAAACGGTGGTTTCTTACTTTGATCAAGTGAAGGACCCTCAACTGAATAAGATCAAATGAATAAATGCCTCGCAAGAAACCGTGGTTGACTGTGATAGGTACTTCTTACCAGAGTTCAGGTTTGCTGTTAAGATTAGCAAACAGCAGTAGGTAGGTATCAGTTTTTCTTTTTCTAATCGGATTTAGTGACTTGCCAAGTCTTTTTCTTCTTTCCGTCTGTGACATGAGAGAAATATTGCAGCAATTGCAGAGCTTTGTGCTCAAATATAGTGAGCTCAGCCCACCATTAATAACATTGTAGGCCAAATGATTAGAAGGGAAGTACCTATCACATGAAAATTACATCTCTGCCTTCTCTGTTTCAACAAACGTTTCTTTCCCCTTCTGCATATTTCTCTTCTCAAAAATCATATATAAGTTTGAATTCTTAGCAATACTATCCATCTGAAAAATATGGCACACACTCTTTTGGCCCTGGTTCTAACCTGTCTCGCCTTTCAACTAGTGCTTATTAATGCACAAACACCAGCAGCTGCACCCATTATGGCTACAACACCACCACCTCCTACCACACCGGTTACACCAGCTGCACAACCACCGACTGCTATAACACCACCCCCTGTAACAGCAGCAACCCCACCAACAATCCCGACAACATCCCCAGCCCCTAAAGTTGCACCAGCCACAAGCCGGACAGTTCCACCCCCAAAAACTCCACCAACACAACCACCAAAGATTTCACCAGTCTCAACTCCATCACAGTCACCACCACTACCACCTCCAACACTACCACCACAGGTATCCCCAACCCCAGCTCCTGTTAAAAAATCACCGGCACCAGCACCAGCACCAGCTAAGGTAGCACCAGTGCCTTCACCATCACAAGCACCACCAGTCCCAGCGCCCACACCATTAAAGGCATCACCTGCGCCAGCACCAATTGTTGCGGAACCAGCTCCAGCACCTGTGGAAGTGCCATCACCGGCACCAGCTCAACATAAACACAAGAAAAGGAGGCACAAGCACAGGAGGCATCATCATGCACCGGCACCAGCGCCAACTGTCCAAAGTCCCCCAGCCCCGCCTACAGTGACAGATACAGTGGATACAACGCCAGCACCATCACCAAGTTTGGATTTGGTATATGACCTGACCAGCCTCGACTGTTAATAGTTCTTTTCTAAACTCAGTCTTGACCAAACAACATAATTTCCATAATTGAGAACTCAAATTTTATTAATGTGGATAACAACAAAATTTGTTGGATGACCCTTCTACTTTTTTGTCCCGTAGAGCGGAGGAAATGCACTGCACCTGAAAGGATCTAACTCTGCTATCTGGATAACGACTGGATTAGCTATTGCTATACTGCTAGCAATGGCAAACTAGTTTCTTAGAATGTGAACTATGAATTCATTTGTGATGCACGGCGACATTTATTTCATAGAAAAACTCAGATGTAGGAATGAATAATGCAAGAGAGAAATCAACAACAATAGCATTTTTGTATATGCCACATGTTCAAATATTGAGGGAGATGATTTTTGGGTTTCAACAACGTCAAGTAACTCGAATACCACAACAAATATAATTGCAGACTAAACCTCATCTATTTTTGAATCCAAATCCATATCCCCTCTTAAGTCATACTCAACCACAAGGCCAAGATTATCAACTAACTTGTGATACTTGAGGCACCCTGCACACTGATAAAAAGTAATGTAACTGGTCAGAAACAACCCTGAAACAATAACCAGAGCACAGAAACTAATATATCAATCAAGAAGAAGAAATTACCTGAACATAAACAAGCCCCTTTTCATATGCCAATCGGTTCACGAGTTTGCTTGTTCTTTCATTACACAAATTACAAGTAAACTTTACTAGCAGGCTTCTTCTTGGCAGTTGTAAATCAATGGTGGCATCCTGTATACGAAACCATAACCAACTTCAATAAGATGATAAGCAATCAAGCAACAGTGAAATACACACAGTAGAAATGAGAACAATGCCACATTGGTTTCAAACGTTCACCAAATCCTACAATGACATGACCAATTCAAGTCACTGAAACATGGAAAAAGACAATGATGGCATCAAATAAAACTAGAATCACATGACTAATATACCCTATTCAGATTGCTCTGTTCCAATTCCGCGTCTGTTTCGGAATCGCCGCCACTCATCAACCCAGAAACAGCCAAAGCTTTGTGAGCAATCTTTGGTGCTACAACTCTCACATGGGAAATTGCTGAGCTGAAAACCAAATTTCAAGAATCAAATAAAAATCAAAACTTGAAAGAAACCCAGATAAGGAAACATCCCCAAATAAAGGTTTTGCCTTTGAGTACAGACCTGCAGAGGCTGATAGGTTTTCTCTTGGGAGCAGAAAAGGGTCTGAAAAAGTTGGGAGCTTGAAGGGTTTTGATGGGTTTATGAGGGGGAGGCGAGAAAAATGGAAGGGCAACAGTTGATGTTGCCGCCATGAGTGGGTGACTCTGTAACTACTGCCAAGGGCACAAGTTATAATAGGAAGCACGGAAGCGCCTCCCCTCCCACGTTTCGAGGCGGACGCGCCGTGGAAGTCCGGAAGCAACCGACCAGCGACCAAACTCCTAATCAAATTTGGGTAATTTGGGCAAAGGATGAGGGAATGGATGTTGGGTTTGGTATGAATTTGATATTTGGGGAGAGGAAACGAATAGAAAAGAAGCAACAATGTTGAAATGAGAGTCGAGAAGGACGAACAGAGAGACTGAGTTTGATGGGAGGTGATGTGTTGAAGACCATTCTTGTATTCTTCTTCACCATATCTAAGACTTATTTTGATAATTTATTACATATATTTTTTAATTATATTTTTTCATCCGAACCGTTTAGTTTATAAATCTATATAAGTAAATCGTTTCTATAAATTTTCAGTTAAATTAGTGTTCGTTAAGACATCGAAATAGATCAAATCAATAGATGATCTAAACATGAACCGTTTAAGTTTATAATCAGTGAATCACATTTATGAATGCCTTAATGATTTTCAATTTATATAAAAATTTGTAGAGATGATCTACTCATATATATCTACAAACTAGACGGTCGAGATGTATGCCATAGAAAATAGAATGAAACAAAAAAACCTCAACAAGATGGTCCTCAATGGATCATCTCTCTGAGTTTGATATGCTGTGGTAAATTTTTACTCTGAGGGGAGAATAAGAAAAATAGTAAAGTAAAAGAACACTAAAAAAATGGGCTACACTAACTTTACTCTTACCTCTTGTTTACTTTTATCTATTCTCTTAGGTATCTCCAACCATTGTGTTATAACCTATACCTAAATTTAAAATTTGATCCAATCAAACCTATTTTTCAGATAAGTTTTGCATCTTTATCCCTTACAGTCAAAACCTAAACCCAAATCATGTAAGGACCACTGGATTCATGAGTGTGAAATTTAGGTTTTCCTCCTAAATAGTTGAGTCAAAATAGAACCCTTTTAGATTTAAATTTATTTTGACTTAACTTGCATTTGGGTTGGAGATGCAAAATTAAAAAAACCTAAATCTATTAATGATTTTAGACCAAGGGTTAGAGATGCCCCTACCTATACGAATAAATGTCCCAATTCATAATGTCTCAATTCCTAATGAATGTTCGATTAATAAATTTTCAATCGATCAAAGACAATCTGGTATCGTTTGGTCTAGTGATATTAATTTATTTTGACGAAAAACATTTCCACATACTTGCTTCTGATTTCATACAGCTTACTAACACTCTTCTACTAAGGTGACAATTCAGTACTACCCCATGATCCAATCTATATACGGTTACATATATAGTTGTATTGGACACGTATTAGGCCGTATAAATCCGAATCCAAGAACAAATTCTAAAACTACAAGGCAACAACAATACGTTGGTATGACATGAAATTGTCGGAGATGGCCAGAAACAGCCCGATACATGTCAGATATGTCTGGATATGTAATAATTTGAATAGTCAGGGGTAATAATGACTTTTTTTTAAGATGCAGATCTATACTATTTATAAAGGCATGCCTCTCTTTATTGTTATCGGTTTCATCAAAAATATAAATTTTCGAAAATACCTCTACCAATACCAAAACTACAAAAAAATAAGAAAAAAATAATATATATATATAAGGGTTAATAAGGTAAATAAATAAAATATTGATAAACAAAATAAATAAAATATTGATAAATTTGAGGAGATAAAATCGTAGGCAGTGGAAATCAAATTAAAATCAGATTTATAACACCGAGAATGTTTGCACGGGCAAAGGCTATATAAGAGAAACGGAACATGGGGCAGTTGACGTGTCCAAACGGTGGAGTCCGGGTTTTGGGTTCTTTGCGGAGAATCATGGAGTCAATTGAGTATAAAGGTAGTTAGTCCGGTCACAATTGGCAATTGCCTGCTCTTATTTTTCTTGGTGATGATATAGTTCAGTTTTTATCTAACTTTGCGGTTTCCTAGGTTTTGCTCAGCATCTGATTCTTGGAGAGGAGTTCTACTCGAAAGGTGAATGAGAAGGTTAGTATAATACAACATGCATAACTAAGAATCTACTGTGTTATCATCACAGCATTTTCACTTTGGATCATTTTCATTTCATTGATGAAGAGATCTGTTGTATACAAGTATGAACAATTGTTCCCATAATCCATGGAACAAAAACGAGATACGTTGATGATGTTTTGTTGCATCAAATTGAATGAGCTCTACAAGCATAGGTTCCTCTTTGGGAACATTTTGTTCTGAAAATTAAGTACACCATTCCATGACCCTAGAAATTGAATCCAATTCTATATGCAACTGTTGCCAATGGGGCATCAGTCTTCTTCATCCACTTCATGGAAAGGAAGTGGTACTGTTTTAACTGCTCTAAACTTGCCTGCATTATTTAGATGCTCATTCTCCAACCTGGAATATCGAAACAAATTGATCATTAGATCCAGTAATCGAAAAGCCTACTGAGTTTAGTTTGGATAGACTCATTCATATCAAAATCATAGGGATTTAGGGGCATAAATGAAGTGAAAACTTGGTTTACCTGTAAAAGTTCCATAAACCTCTTCTAATTACTTCAAGGGCTGCTAAAAATAGCCCTGTTACTCTGTAGTCCACATGTCCAAAACTTGAATGAAGAACAGTTTGCAACCAAGCTAGCCTGAGAACAAGGTTTAATCCCTACACAACATACACAAAATTCTTCAAAATCAGATTAGGAAACTGTTAAAAGATAAGACCTAAACTGAAACCTTGAAGAAATATTTTGCAGCTATGATGTCATCTAAATGTATGTGTTCATATTGTCATTATCTGAACTAGACTGGGAATCTTCTTTGATATATAATGTCATTATCAGGATTTATTTCAAGAATATGTTCATTGTCTACTTGTTTATCCCAGTCAAGAGAAACTTCATTATCCAATTTATGACCTATATATGTTGATCATATGTGAGATGCTCAATTGGTTCCCCTAGTTTTGTTAAAGACTAGTAAGGTACCAATTGTATGCCAATAGCCCATAGACTGTAAAAAGTTTTCTGAACTGAATTAAGAGAGAGAGAGAGGGCCATGACATATACCATTGAGAAGTAGTAAATGATCTTTCGGCGAAGCATTAGTTCATTCCTAAGCAAAGGATTCTTGGAATTCATTTGAAGCAAACCCCAATCCTTTACAAAGTCCCAATATAATTGGTACACTGTTGCAAAAGTTGACATGATCACAACCAGACAGAGCCATCCAACACCCCTTTCCTTCTCATAAGCCACTTTAGCTCCTGCTGCTAGCATTGCAGACACATATTTGCCGAGATTGAGCAGGTGGCTCGTCTCTCCCTCATCAAACCACCTCCTAGCACACTGTAACATCAATTGAGCCAAATTAAAAATCTTCGTTAGATATTTATTGGTCATTGGAAAAAGGAAATGAAAAAGCAACACAGATAAAAATACAAATAAAGCAACAAAGCCTATAGTAGCAATGTAGCATTACCTGCATTGCTCTCCAGTAGTAGGGCAGGAAGGACACAGCATAAGCAAGATCACGGTAATGCGTGGCCCTCATGCAATAACCATAGTCCTGAGTTTTGTAGCTTCCAGTTATGTAGTAACATGCCACATACTCGAGGTTCCTAAGCATCGGAACCTATGTAAAGCAAGAAAGCTATGTTATATCTGAACAAGTAAAGAAAAAACAATGTAAAATTCTTTAGTAAATGCTCAGTAATACCTGACTACAAAGTTGGTCTGCCATGAAGAAGTCTAGCATGACAACCTGTTGTAGAGAGCAAACACAGGTCAATCAGAAACATTAACATACATACAGTCTATAATCCCATCTACAGAATTACAGAACCTAAGTGAATAAGATATCTAGTGGATGCGTGAGATATTACAGTACCTTGTATAGGGGTGACAAAATTATATTTCTTATCACACGAAGAAGACGACAACGACTTGATTTGTAGATGATGTTGAAGGGGCACACAAGTAATAGTAGAAACATCTGCATATATTAAGAAAGTTAAACACTTGATCACAACACTAGATAAACTACTCTAGATTTTCATGTCATGAGTTGAAGAAAATACCAGCAGTAGAAGACCGGGGATTGCTTGAACTTGGGTGTATGAATATCCCTTTGTTAGCAAGAACAAATGAAGAAACATGACCCCAACCACGACACTCATTGATGTGGTACATATCAAGAACACATCTCTGTACTTCAGCTCAATTGTAGGGGATAGTTCAAAGATGAAGCTGTAATTTATACGAGCCTTTCTCCAGGCAAAAATGTTACAGCCATACAGGAAGAAGTGTAGAAACAGTAGGCTGAACATGCTGCAAAATAAGTCTGTTTTGTAAGCTACCTTTTTTACATGTTCATCTTAAGATGCCAAAGAATTTACTTAAAGAAATACTTGCCTGAGTATAGGGTAGGCAGTTTCCATGTATATCGAATTTGGTTGCCTTCTGTACAACCCAGTAATATGAGCCATAATGACATATCCAGCAAAGAGTGCAACGAAACACCCAGTAAACAGACCTGTTTATTACAAAAGAAGATCAGTCACTTCTAATGTAATCTAGGTATTGTAAAAGACTGTGAAGTGATCCAAGTGACACAATAATCTTCCTAATTTAGAGGTATACAGTTGGTTAAGTTTGCAAAAATATGTCAAACATTTATAAGTGTTCATGCTGCTAGTTTGGTAGCACACTGAGGAAACAAAAACAAAACATTGCTGCCCTATAGCTGCTGATGGATCTTTAAGGTTCAAACTTTGTACGATAAAAAATGGTCTGGAAGGTGACAATATATAGGGTAGCTTTAGATCCATATATGGGACCTACGCTTTATAGTCCACCCAGAAAAGAGACTAGTCAGTGCTCTATAATTCAATACTAAGTGAGTGGCCTAATGGAGTAACGGGTCCATACTCTTAAATCTCTTTTATGGTCACAGATTGAGCAAATTTTAAGTACTCTTAATTAATAATTGTGTTAAAGAAATCCCACTTAGCATATTTAACTTACCAATGAAGAATGTTACAGAGTGAGATTCTTTGCGATGATGTGGTTTAAGGTATTTCATGGCCTTTCTTCTGTCTTCTTCAGCAAAGTGTTTGATAAACAGCTCCTCAACTTCATCTGCTAGATTCATTACCTGTCATTTCTCAAACTAGTTAGCAAAACTTAAACAGGTTCACAAAATTTCATTACATGTTAGACAAGCAAATCTAAGTTCGATTTCTGTACGTATATGTTAATGGCATCCATTGTGCAGTCATGAACTACAGAATCATAACCACTTTCTATTGTCGGAAAATATTTTCGAAAATATCTAAACACGGTAGCTGGTGGCCAACATTACATCTGAGCATGATCCATTCATATATTCAAATATAATGCACAAATGTTCTTTTGGCACAGGAGTTAGATATTTACTTGGTGGTCTAGAATTTGATTTAGTGAAGTACCTTATCTGAGCTGTTGAAATAGGAACTCTCAACAACTTTTAGATAGATTGGAAGAACTTGTTTTCCAGTCGCCTGAAAACAACCAAGAAAGAAGTATCCTCTTTATTACATAAGAAAACCAAAATGCAATGCTTACAATGATGTTAAGGTCATTTTCTTACCTTGTCAAACTTCTTTAAAATCTTTATAAACGCAAGCATGTTCAAGTTCCTGAAAATCATTAGTATTGTAGAACACGTAAGCTTCAAAATTCGAATACGTAACAACTAACAACTAAAAGTTTTTTTATATAAAATTTTCCATCTGATTTGATTGATGATATACCTGTAAGTTTTGAGATATCCCAAGCCTTTGTAAAGCTCAACAAAAGCTCCTCTGATCATTTTATCTGCATGATGCAACTTAGTTTTGTTGACGTGCAGCTTACTGATGCCATCTGAAGTGCATTTCTTTGAGGACTGATTAACTAGATCCCCCCAGACTAAATAACTGATTGCTGAGAAGGTACGCGACGGTGTGGTCAGAGGAATGTTAATCTTTAAGTTCTTCCCTTGGCAATTGAAAGAACGGCTTGACACACTCAGTTGCTTTCCAATATCCTCACTTTTCATTCTCATTGGTTTCACCAATTCGCCTGATGATGGGACTTCTGTGTAGGCTGCTTCATCATTTTTCTGCAACTCATCTGTTTCTTGCAGCTGTTCAAGTTCTGTTTTGTCCTTTACTGAGTCCTCTTCTGTTTTCAAGTAAAATGATCATACATAATCATCAATTTTAGATGATCATACATAATCATCAATTTTAGTTGAAAATCAAGGACTATAGTTACTCTAGTGTGTTGAAAAATTCTAGAAAATATGGGACCCTGAAGTAAAACTTTTGGTAATAAGCTTCAAACATTTTGTGAAGTACAGAACTTGAGCAAAGTAGGAAAATCATACGTGAGAAGCTTGACAAGAAGCATATCCTAAAGAAAAGAATGTGCAACTTATAAGTTGCATCCTACAAAAACTAATATTTTACCATTTTGAAGTGCATTTTCTTGCTCATTTTGATTGAAAAACAATAAAATGTTGAGAAATATGTAAATACCAGATGAGAAGGTGCAGGGGATAGAGGCTTCCTCCTTGGAATCCTGAGCAGATGCTCCACCTTTGGCGCGCTGTTGCTTGAAAGCGGTTTTGAGCTCAATGAGTATATCCATCTGCTTCCTCAAGGATTCCCCTCTCTCCATGAACTCTTTCTCCTTCTTCTGGTAGAACTGATTCACCTTGTTAAGTTGAAGGTCCAAGCATGCGAAAAACTCTTTAGCGGCATCAGTGTCAGCAAGTTGCTCGAACAATTCAGTCTCGTAAAAGTCCCCCTTGCTTGCTGATGAGGCAAGCTTCTTGTGAACCTGGTGAGTATGAGTCAAGACCACAACATTAATCCATCATCGTACAAAATGTAACAGTAACAAGGAGATAATTCAAGAGAGAGTGATCAAGTAGTACATGTATGAGTTCATGTTCTTTGTGTTGATGGCCAAATAGAGAGAACTTCTTTATAGATGTGAAGAGAGTGTTAGAGCTATTATGAGTAGGTGTTTTATTGTTAGTATTAAGGAGATGGATTTTTTTGAGATCCTTCTTGAGTTGCCAGTAATCTACAAATGCATCTTTCCATTCGGGGACTAGCTGCGCCTCGAACTGCTTAGAGAACTTCACCATCTCTCTCTGCTTCTTAAGTTGATGAGCTGAGAGACTAGAAGTAAGAGGCTCTTCTTCTTCTATCACTTGTGAGTGTTCCATGGAAGCCCTCGAAGACATTATATATGGTTTTGGGGTTGGAAAAAGAAGTGTCTGATTGATGTGCTCGTACTGATGCTCTTAGCACATTCTCAAATATCCTTGCACTTATACCATCCAATTCCGCCTCCACTTGGAGAGGTATAATGGCCACCTTTTCGCCGGAAAGTTTCCTGAACCGCCACCGGAGATGCTATGACTTCCGAGCCAACTTGTGCTCATGAAGATTTCGAAGGGGGTGGGGAATTCAAAGTGGTACCAAACTAGCTCAACTCAAAATTTATATGATAACAATGACCCTTTAGGTGAGGGCATAGTTTGTCATTTAGGAGAATTAGCAAAGTGATTACCCCCTAGTTTACTACAAAACCCTCTGTTTTATAACTAGTATGCGGATGAATGAAGGAAATGCAAAGGGACAATATTGATAATGTCAGTACGTGCCCCATAAGTTAATGAAGAGCTGCTTAATAATTTCTATGTGAAAAGTGAAGCTCATTGGCTAGAAATGTACAAGCACACCAAGATCATCTCTAATTAGACCAGCCTAATTCCACTAAGTCAGGATAAACTAAAAAGTTTAAGTTATCTTTCTTTCACTAAGAAATCAATACTTTTGTTCTGTAATATACAAGCAGTGATATGACATACGCTGCATTAAGATCACCAGGATATGAGAAAGTTTTGTCCAACACGAGTTAAACTTCCTAGTGCATATAGGCAGAAATTGCTGCATCTTGTTCAAAGCAAAAATGAAATTATATACATATAATGTTGATTAGTTTTTTTCCCGGTTCTATTTAATCTAGTGACCTAGTTTTTCTTTCGCAAGCAAGAGATTTGTGAGTTTGAGTTTTTCCTGTATTTTTTTGCCGGTGCATACGAACACATTATTGGAGCCAACAAAATATGCTTGATTAGACTATTCTAAGTATGAAGGTATATGTTTTGGATATCATTTCCATTATATGAATTATGAAATGCATGCAAGAGAATAGTGCTCATGATCCAAAAAGAAAAGGCAAAGAGAATACTAGTGAGATCATAAATATGCAGTATTTATATACTAGTTAGGCTAAATTTGTTGCTAGTAGTTCTAGTAGGGCAATAGTAGTGGTTGTAATAAAGAGGTTCCATGTATGATTTGTATTATGTTCTAATATTCCTTTGTTCTAAATCCATTCCATTGGCAACTTGTATGTCAACATGAACATCATGGCTTCCACAAAATGAAAAGTTGAAAACAGAAACCTAGAGAGCAAAGAAGAAGAAGATCCGCAGCCGTGGCCATGCTCCCGGCAGGGCCCTAGTTATCATCCTTTTGTTCAAGGACATGGATTATTGCACCTTCTAACACAATAAAAATTGTGGAAAATTGACAGCGCTACGCAAACATATCTCACTCACCAATATGTATATTAACGGGTGAAAACCGACATCTTTTTTCATTTCCTTATTACAGTAATATTGAGTATAGGTAGCTGGTTCCAGAAATACAGAAGCTAGGGCAGATATGTTTGTTTGTCTAGAATGAAAACAACGATTTTAAATGGAAGAGAAGAGATTAAATTAGAATCATTGTCATTGAGTTGTTTAATTAATCATATGAAATAGATATCTGATCGATCGAATGATCCGTAGTAAAAGCATGCAATATATGTAGTAACCATTATATGTATGTATAAAACTATAAATCAGAGTTTTCATTACACCATACTCATAGGAATGATTAAAAATGGTGAGATATCGTAAATTCCTAACGTGGAAGTTTAGTTTAGTTTAGTTTAAGACTTTAAGCCTTGGCACTTTGGCAGGCTTAACCACGAAATCTAAAGCCTTCATAGAGCCAATGAGCAGCCACGGAAATGGTGATCTATTCGGATACCATTGTTGAGTGCTCTCTCTCTCTCACATCTATTACTGTTCTTGATCGCTAGAAGTACACTACGCGTGGGATCAATCGTACGTATCTGAAATGCTTGTACGTAAGTACATAGCCAGACCCGTAACTGAATAGAGTTGATGGACTCAAGGTTCCGAACATTTCAGGATCCAAAATTTTATTTTCTCATTGTGTGATCACATTAGTTTAGTAAAATTATATTACAATCATTAGTTACTATTTAAAAAAAAAGAGTAGTGTAAGTAAGTATAAAAAAGATTTATAATATTTTATGTCGTTAAATTTTGAGTTTACAACTTTAGTTCATTAATTTTTTGAAAACATAAAATAAATTTAAATAAATATTATAATTTAAGGACATAATTTTAAAAAATCAACTCATATCTGAAAATCTAAGTTTTAATGGTGTATTTAGCGAACTTTGTTGGTTTGATCATGAAACGATTCATCGTAGATCTTCATGTACCTGAAATGCTTGTACCAATTAAGATCAATCACTCATGTCATACCTGGATAAAATATTATATTCGAGAATGAGATGCTACTCTAGCTTCAATCATTCACATTCTTGATATATCGCCAAACCTAAATGTACGACTATTTTTCCCAATTTGTAGCAAAGAAAAATCCGAGTTCTACAGCACTCTACATATGAGTAAGATGATTCTAGGGCATATGATTCTTGGTCTCTTCTCATTAAAACAATGACCTGAAGATTATGTCATGAATTTCCATTATTTAGTGTAGTAATTCCCATGATGCCGCCTATAATACTATCTCTTTGCACAGGTTGATGCTTCAATTAGAGTATATGCCTCCGATTAATTCGTACGTGCTAGCTACATAATAATAGTTCTATCCTCTTACTTTGAGAAGGCTAAGGGGCATAATATATTGTACTACATTAAACCACATCCACCATATATGGATTTTAATTTTGTGCTGCCTAGCATAGTAAGTATATGCTCAACTTTGCATCTTACACATAAGCGTTATCATCATCCTTTGGTACGTTTAGAAATGGAAGGCAATGGATTTTGATTCTCCTAAACGTGTTGAGAATCATGCATATGATTTTTGACCAAGTCAATCTATGGGATCGATTTTCTGGAGGAAGATGAGGATCATGAAAAGTTTGATATTGAAGTGTGCGAAATGGGGGTGTACTATATGTCGGAAATAGAACATTTGCATACGTATAGATAAATTGAGTTTCCCTTTTTCCAGGTGACAGTGTTGAATTGAATGGTAGCTAGCTAGAACAATTTAGATATTGAAGTGTTACGTAAATGTGTGAGAATAATGAAATATTACCACTAATTGAATTATGCATGTCAAACTTTATAGACTATTGTAATGTTGAGATTCGATCTCATTGCTTGGAAGTGATCGACTTGGATTATATTCTCATGTTGATCGATGAGGATCATTATCTTCCAGAGAGTTGGAAAGGAAGGTATACAATGGTTATGGCCGATCATTTAGTACCGTGAATTTCCTGGTTTAATTTGAATCAGCTTATTCTGGCAACGTACAGTAGTACAGTGAATTAGTACCATATGTCGATCGACCTGGTTTGAGATTAACGGTATATACCTGCGTTTAGGGTATATTAATTCCAAGAAGTTAGATCACCCATGCAAAGTAATATATATTTTTTACCCAAAAAAAGAAAAAAAAGTAATATATATTTGAACTTAAAGCACTATTTTCCGAACAAAATTGCGCGGGTTATATTCTCAGAACTCAGAAGCACTATTTGCACTTGCACTTTTTATATATATTAATATATATATATATAGACATATATACATATATATATAGACACACCTAGTATAATTCAACCACATGTACATATCAAACTATGCAAATCAGTAAGTGGAGTCGCAGATTGTGTACTAGCTAAATAAGAGATGGCTTCTAATTAAATAATTATGGGAATATTTCTAAATTCTATAATTACTTCTTTGCCAAGGAGATACCACTCTCATATATATATAGGACCCTTTCATTGAAAGATCTCTCATTGTGACTTATATGAGGGATTGAACATTAGACCAATTTTTTGATCACATGTTTTAATATCTTCACCATTCAACCTCTAGGTATATATGAGTAGATCATTTTTGAATTTTTTTTAACAAATTTGGTGGTCATTGAGACTTCAAACTAACTTAAATCAATGAACGGTTCAAATATGTCAAATTTGAACCGTTCATGAAAATCATAGTTTTAGGCACCTTAACAATTACAAATTTGGATGAAATTTTGCAAAAGTGATCTATATATTAGGACCTGAAAACTGAATGGTGGAGAATGAAAAATTTAATCAAAAAGTTGGTCAAATGCTCAATCCCTCATATAAGTTATAACAATGGATCTCTGATTGGAATGTCTATATAACGAGTCATTCCACTAAAGAATTTATTTTTTTGACATATATAAGGAATCAAACATTAGCAGGGACGGATCCGGGGCTGGCTGGGGTTTGCTGCAGTACACCCCAGTTGTTAAGAGAGAAATTCATGTGTATATATCATGTATAGATTATAGGTGTATATATCATGTATAGATTATAGGTGTATATATCAGCCCATGACCACTCATGTATAGGATAGATAACGAGACAAAACATGATAGTATCACTACAAGATTATAAATGAACTAATCTGACGAATAAAAACCATAGCCCATTAAATCCCAATTGTAACCACCCACTACCTAATATCCTCTATTTTGCCTCGATTAAAACTCTCTTCTTCTTACTCTCTCATCTCAAAGTCTCTTTTTCATCTCAAAGTCTCTTCTTCCTCTCTCATCTGGGTCACGTCCTTACTACTCAAGAACACAATCCGTCTTATGAAACCATTATCAATTTTCAATGTCAAAGAAAAACCATCATCAATTTTGATTTTAACTAGATCAAAGATTATCAAATTTTAACATAAGCTCTATAGATTCGTTCACCATGGCAGTAGTATATCTCTAACTCCAACTTCATTCACAGGTCTATCTCTCTGACTCCGATCAATCATCGCCTTGATGATTCCTTTTCATTCGAATTACACTCTTGATTCTGAACTTGCGACGATGGATCAATAGTAGAAGGAGGAGGGAGGAAGAAGAGAGACGACATATATATGCTAGGTTTAGATGAGGGAGGACGAATTTCAACCTAAGGCAAATGTAACACACCCTAGATTTCATTTCTGGTTCCACCCCTAAGCATTAGACAACATTTTTGATCACATATCAATATCTCCACCGTTCAATACTTAGATTCATATATGTAGATCATTTTTACAAAATTTCATCCAATTTGATAATCTTTAAGGCTTTGAAGTAACTAAACTCAATTGACGCATCAAATCTGCCAAACATAAACCGTTCATGTTTATAATTTTAATTCGCAGTTTTGAGCACCTTATCGATTACCAAATTGGATGAAATTTTGTAGAGATGATCTAAATATATAAATCTATATATTGGACGGTGGGGATGTGATTTGGTGATCAAAACGTTGGTGTAATCCTTGATCCCTCATATATGTCAAGAAAATGAATCTCTCATTGGAATGAGACTATATATATATAGTCTCATTCCAATGAGAGGGCTGCTTAGCTACACACGTCTGCACCAAAGGTTTTGGTGCGGATTTTCAGTTTTGCACCATTTTTCGATCGAATTTTCTCATCTCCACCGCCTTGTATCTAGATAATATTGTGTAGATTATCTCTGTAAAATTTTAGCCAATTTGGTGATCGTTAAGGCCCTCAAAATCGAAAAACAAATGGACGGACTGAAATCTATCAAACATGAACCGTTCATGTTTATTACAAAAAAACACAATTTTGAGGGTCTTAACGATCACCAAATTGACTGAAATTTTGCAGAGATGGTCTACACAATATTATCTAGATACTAGACGGTAGAGATGAGAAAATTCGATCAAAAAATGGTTCAAAACTAAAAATCCGCACCAAAACCTTTGGTGCAAACGTGTATAACTGAGAATCCCCTACGAAATTGGTTATTTGGCTTTGAACGATGTTTTTGGAATTTATTTTTAGAATAAAATGTATTTGGTTCAAAAATATTTTGAGCATATCTATTGTGTTTATGTTTTCTTTTATGAAAATGATTAGGGGTGTAATGTTGTTTTCTTCTTCTCGAAGGAGGAAGAGAAAGCAAGCCATATTGTTCACAAAAATTGCCAAATTCGTATTTGGCTGTTTTCTTATCAGATTTAAGTTGGGCATTTAACTTCATATCAGCATCAGTCATTCCTCCGGTCACTCCAAATCTGGCGTCTTTGGCCCTTACCCCAACTTCACAGTTACCAAAATCAAGAGGAAAAGAAATAACCGAGTCATCCTCATCCAGCAAAGGATTAAGTTCAGCAGAAATCAAGCAGTTAGCAGACCAGTTACTGGCCCAAGCATCCCAAGTTAAAATTGAAGAAGAAGCCCCTATATATATATATATAAGAACCTAAAACAAATTGATCGTTAATATGAATATGATCCGATTAATATGGCATTAATGGGTAGGGGAAATAGAATAATTTGCATCGTGTATATATATAGCCTATTTCAAATGAGGGATCCCTTTTTGACATATACGGGATCGGGGTTTACACAAATTTTTTGATCATAAAATCACATCTTCACCGTTCAATATGTAGTTCTGTATGAATAGATCATTTAGTAGATCATTTATGCAAAATTTCATTCAAATTAGTAATTATTAAGGTGCTCAAAACTGCGAATTAAAAGTTAAAGCATGAACGGTTCAGATTTGGTAGAATTGATCGGTCAATTGATTTCAGTTAGTTCCAACCCTTAAAGAACACCAAATTAGATGAACTTTTGTAGAGATAATCTATATATATACATCTAAATATTAAACTGTAGAGATATTGATATGTGATGAAAAAGTTGATGTAATCTCTAATTCTTTATATATGTCAAAAAAATGATCCCTTAATGGAAGAGTTATATATATACATACATATATATACATATATATAGGGTCATTCTAATGAGGGATATATTTTTTTGTTTATTTCTAGAGATAGACCTACACCATTAGATCTGTTTTTTAATGGGCTTGGATTGTTGAGATTAAAACAAAAAGCTTAACACTTATGTCAAACCTACACCGTTCAAGATCATTAAAAATAAATCAAAACTTTGGATGTCTTAACGATCGCCAAATCACATGAAATTTTATAGAAGTGATCTACTCATGTAGCCTAACAAACTGAACGGTGGAGATACCGAAATTTGATCGGGAAGTTGGTGTAATAACTTATCCTTCTAATGAAGGATCCATTTTTTGACTATTTTTAGGGATAAGTTATTACACCAACTTCTCGATCAAATTTTGGCATCTCCACCGTTTAGTTTGTTGGGCTACATGAGTAGATCACCTCTATAAAATTTCATGTGATTTGGTGATCGTTAAGACATCCAAAGTTTTGATTTATTTTTAATGATCTTGAACGGTGTAGGTTTGACATAAGTGTTAAGCTTTTTGTTTTAATCTCAACAATCCAAGCTCATTAAAAAACAGATCTAATGGTGTAGGTCTATCTCTAGAAATGAACAAAAAAGGGATCCCTCATTAGAAGGACCCTATATATGATAAATAACCAAATGGCTGGTTTTCTAGTTAACTAGCCTTCAAACATGTGCTTCGCGCGTGCTGAAGGACTTTGTTCGCGCCTGTAAAATATTTGGTTTCTATGTCACTGCCTATAACCCTCAGTAGATAATGTATCTCAACCTTAAGACTTACTAATCATATTAATTATATATTTACATTGAGATACATATAATTTGAATAACAAATCGATACACTATACACGTGAATTTTGTAGTTCGATCAATATTATGTAACAAATATCTGAAACTCTAATAAAAATTACACAATTGATTGAGGTGGCGTAGCACCGAATTTATATTAACGACCAATATATATATATATATATATATATATATATATATATATATCTAGAATTGCAAGTAAGGAACACTCATCAATTCATGTCATAAGCTCAACTGATAAACTTAATCAATAATGAAATTAATTGTTGTCCTAAACACTAAACTCACATATCAGCATTCATATGCATCATCAAAATTAATATTTTAAATAATTGATATAAATGAATATAAACCCTGAAAAATCAAACCCTAAATTCGCATGCCAACATTCAGATAAATCGTCAAAATTAATATTTTGAAAAAGTGATATAAATGAATATAAACTCTGAACAATCTATACAATTATTAATCAGTTAAAATACACTTAACATAATTATTTAATTTTGGCGCTGATTCAATTTCCTTTATATTATTATTATTATGGAGATGTTATTAACAACATCCGGTATTTGTTATCAACACACCTATCAACCTATTATTATTAATATTACTATTTTTTAAAATGAGTGAAAAATTGTAAAAATGAGTGCAAATCTGTCAATTCATATATGGATGGTTTGATTGTAAAAAGGGGAAAAAAAGGGGGCAAATTCGTCTTTTCACTATTCACTTACTACTATTCACGTGAAACCACCCCACTCCGTTTAATAAATAGAACAAGTCAAAATTAATATTTAAATAATTGATATAAATGAATATAAATCCTGAAAAAATCGAACTCCAAAATCTTATGCCAACATTCAGATGCATCGTCAAAATTAATAGTTTGAAAAAGTGATATAAATGAATATAAACTCTGAACAATCGATACAATTATTAATCGATTAAAATACACTCAACATAATTATTTAGTTTTAGAGGTGATTCAATTTTCTTTATATTATTATTATTATTATGAAGATTATTATTATGAAGATATTATTAAGAACACCCGGTATTTAATTATCAACACACCTATCAACTTATTATTATTATAATTAATATTGTTATTTTTTAAAATGAGTGACAAAATTGTAAAAATATTAAAACTGAGGGCAAATCTGTCAATTCATATATGGATGGTTTAATTGTAAAAAAAAAAAGAAAAAAGGAAGGACATATTCGTGTGTTCACTATTCATCTGTTACTATTTATATAAATAGTAAACCACCCCAGGAAGGACATATTCGTGTGTTCACTATTCATCTGTTACTATTTATATGAATAGTAAACCACCCCACTTCCTTTAATATACAGAGATTAGTTATTTTAAATGAATTAGTGATGTCACTGGAAGAGGCATTTGAGATGGACATTGCTCTCTAGTGTCCATATCTTCTTCGTGCATTATCCTACTATTTCCGAGTAGTGGTAGGAGAACTAACTTTTACATATAATCCATGGAAACAGATGTATCCAGAAACTACAATATTCTACTAAAAAATTATATGAATGGCATGTCGAACTCTATTCCTAACCCAACAATACTTGATTCCGCTTTGCCTGAGTGATTCTATAGAGAGAAGGGACCCGGATCATCTCTTGAGCTTGTTCTCTTATAACCTAGCTACCTAAGCTTTTATATCATGCAAGTCTTATAAGTCATATCCAATGACTACCTTAGAGTTTATATATATATATGCTTTCTTGACTAAGGAGGTCCTTATCAAGAGTTTGGTGCGGATTTCGTTAATTTGACCCACTTTTTGATCAAATTTTTTCATTTTAACCATTCAGAATCTAAATATACATATATAGATCATTTATGCAAATTTTTAGCTTATTTGGTGATCATTAAGGCATTTAGAACTGTGATTTACAGAGAAGAATACGAACGGCTCCGGTTGAACAGATTTGGTTCGTTAATTGTATTTATACGTTTTCAAGGACTTAAGGATTACTAAATCAGCTAAAATTTTACAGAGATGATCTATACACGTATATTTAGATTCTGAATGGTTAAAATGAGAAAATTTGATCAAAAAGTATGTCAAATTAAGAAAATCCGCACCAAACTCTTGGTAAGGATATCCTTAGCTAAGAAAGATTGTACACACACACACATATACATATACATATACATATACATATACATATATGAGGGCCCTTCCACTAAGAGATCTTTTTTGACATATATGAGGGATCAAATATTAGAACAACTTTTCGATCACATATCAACATCTTCACCATTCAATACTTAGATCACATATATAGATCATTTCTGTAAAATTTCATCTAATTTGGTGATCGTTAAGACTTTGAACTAACTGAAATCAATTGACACATCAAATCTGTCAAACATGAACTGTTCATACTTATAATTTTAATTCGCACTTTTGAGCACCTTATCGATCATCAAATTGGATAAAATTTTGCAGAGATGATCTAAATATATAAATATATATTGGACGGTGAAGATGTGATTTGATGATCAAAAAGTTGGTGTAATATATGATCCCTTATATATGTTAAGAAAAAGGATCCGTCATTAAAAGAGGCTGTATGTATGTATAGAACTACGTACTTGCACGGTTCATCATCAGATAGGACGTGATCTGCATACTCTTGTTTCGTCACATATATAATTGGTAGAAGCTTAATATATAATTAGCTTCGCACATTCGATCAGTTGGTAAAATCATAGCTATCAGCCGGGTATATATGCAGACTAAGCATCCATTATAATATATAGCATCCATCGTATATTCATCAGCATAATCACTTGTGTACAACGTACCACCATTCTGCATTACTCGATCTATTAGACTCTTGATCGACCAGCTAGGATGAACGGATGATCGCCGTCGTTTCAAAATCAAAGAAACCCTAGCTAGACGCGATACCTAATTTTCTAGCTAGCTAGGCTCACGATTGACTGGAGCCTTGCGTGTATGATCGATGCTCTATCTTGCAATCAACCAAAAAGATATGAAAACGCACGGAAGGTACTTTCGTAAATGGAGTCAAGTCCCAGGAGTCTGCTGCTACAAAAGCACTTGAGCTGCTTGGCCGGGGTTGTTGATCAGTTGATGTATTTGGCAAGAGATCTTCACCATTCTTGAGTGAATATCATTCACTCAATTTCGGATTCATCTGAAGTGCTAGTCATAACGAATCGCCAATCAACAACTTAAGATTGTACAATCAAACAAGTTAATTTGTTAAATTCTTCAAAACACTAGCTTTATATGAAGATCAAAAAGATAAAAAGTTAGGATTCATGACAAAGCTGGATAGCTACGTTTGCCTTTAGCTAGGGCAACCAAATCACGAATCATGCATCCGTTTCCCCCACATACGTACTCTAAAGTTGCATGAGCTTATTGCTTTTTAATCGTCACAACATACTTATATAACTAGTACGTGCTTGTTCAACGTTATAAAGTCGATCAACAAAACAAATTTTGGACTAATCAGAGAAAAATCACGGAGCGAAAGTGGATCAAATCTTTCCCTCAATCTAGCTATTATTGAAAAGATTAAATACAATAGACATTTATAAGGAAATACCCATATAAGGTATTAAATGGATTAAATGTCTTGTATGGGCTTGATGAGCTTTTTTATTGGATTTTTCAATAGAAAATATATATATATATATATATATATATTATTTAAAAGTCAAAGATGGGCCTTGGAAAATAAAATATGTTTTAAAAGTTTGAAATAATAATAATATTATTATTATTTGAATTTTAAATTCAGATAAATTCAAAAAGTTATAACTGTTCGGGACAGTTACAACTGTTCGAACAGTTACGTCTGTTCAAATTGACTTTTATTTAAGGACGACATTTTGGTCGTTGTATCCCATCAAATGATTTGCTCTTCTTCTTCCACCCCAAAACATATTTCTAAGAAGCACAAAGTAAATTCGTCAGGGTCAAGTTCTTGTGCAAGAACTTGAACCAGATAGTTGTATCTTCTAGATAGACGTCCGAAACTGCAACACGAGTGGGGTGAATTTCTGTCTTAGGTCATTGCAAAGCAGACCTCTATCTGATCAAGTTAGTGAATTTAATTTCAATTTCGTTGTTGTTCTTTGATTTTAATTGAATTACTATTATATATTTATTGTTTGCTTCGAAGATTATAAATTGGTTCTAACAGCTAAAAGCTAAGGTTCAAAAACACTTGGGGTAGCTTAACCAAAGATGCACTGTCGCGTACGCGCATGCGGTAGTGCTCGGTCGGTGTATGCAAAATGAAGCCTAGCTTAATTATGTGAATTTAGATAACACACACTAACACACATCTGAGAAAGTGAACACAGAAGTTCATCGATCATTCTATTCTGTATTCTGAATGGATATGGAAGCAGAAGATGGGGTTAAACAGAGTGCAATGGACTGTTGGCTGTGCATAAAAACTGCATGGTCTTACTGAGCCCTAACAAAGGTGTCGACTACAATTATACTACATGCATGTTAATATATTAATTTTTTTATTAATGGACGCAGATCTTTGTTCTCTCTATCATCACCACAGGAAGTACTTTAAATGGGATTTGCATTATTAGAGAGTGTACTTACTTATCCTTAGAAAAGGGAAGCTCTTGCTTTACAACCCACCATGCATATATCTAACCAATAATTACTCTCTTTTAGTTGATTTAACGTTAATTCTGTATATTCTATTGATAAAACAACAATGTTTTTCACTTAATTTTGAATTCTTTCATGAAAAAAAACTATTATTTACGAATCCAACCAACGCAATTTGCAACATAGATATGTTTCTTTTTCTGCAAAGAGTACTATTGTTTGACCAATTAGCTAGCTATCAACGCAGCCACAGTGGATTGAAGATCAATCATTTTGATTGTTGTCATTAATTAGTGTTTGCTATTTGCTATTTGCTATTTGCTATTTGCTAAGAGTGTGAGACAGCTTACTAATCAGGAATTTGTGAATGATACTCGAATTTGTGATCAAAGTGAGTCATGTTGGTAGATTGATATCAATCATCAATTTCTTTTAACTTTTTAAGAGCTAGACATTGGTTACTTCGTTTTTCCTCCAGTTATTCCTAGATGAACAGCAAGCTTTCAATCTAGTTTGGAGCCCAATGAACTGAAAAGTATATTTGATGAAAGCCCATATGTTAGTTGGATTCCTCAACTCAAACTAGTCTATATGACATGGTATTGAGAGCCCAGAAATGAAAATGGAAGCTCGGATGATGAGTAGCGTGTGTTAGATCATTTGTAAAACTTGCCAGATAATGGCACACAATTTTGACCTGCTGTAGTTTAGCCGTTTACGTTAGAATAGAGGTCAAAAAACGAACATTATGAAGGATTATGAGAAGAAGCCAAGAATAGCCGACTCATAGCCAACTACTCTCCATTGTTGCAATCACATAATGCCTTGTGTTACAATGAAACACCTACAGAAATGTTTCGCTCTATGAAATTATGAACATTTACGCCTCAATGTTTATCTACCAAACCCCTTCTCGTATGCAAAACGTACACAATCACGAATCATCGATGTAATTATCTAAAACATTGTTCAAATAGTTTGATCCAATAACCTTGTCGCAATAGAATAAAACAAGGCATTTAGACGACCAATTCCAACTCCCTCCTCCAAAAACAAAGTTTCCCCTACAACACACCACGTGTCACGCCCCAACTGGACCTGGCACAACCTCCCACTTCCTCTCTCTCTGGTCCTACACTGGTTTTGACAAAAAACAGACCAATGCCTCCATCTTCTTCCTCCTTCTGCTCTTCATGTTTCGAACCTCAATCTCCAGAATCTCCACCCTTCTCAGAAACCCAAATCCCCATAGACTCCTAATCCCAAACCCAATTCCCATCACCACCAAAAAAGCTCAAATCTTTAGTCCCAAACAACCCCTCAAAATGCCATCCCAGCAAATCCTGCCCATCACATACCACCCTCCACCCTCCACAACTGAAAGGCTTCTAATCAAATCTGAAGACAACCCAGAAACAAGGCTCCTCCTTTTCTCACATTTCGAAGATGAAGAAAAGGCCGCGCCTTTAAGGCCCCTTCTTCCCAAGTCGGCCAGTTACACCTTCAACACCTCATCCACCGCCGCCGCAGCCACGCCAGCTGGTTCTGACGATAACAACCAGAAACGGCGGAGGAGGACGGCTAGTGATAACTCGCTTTATTCGTCATCGTCTGGTTCTTCGTCTGAGGAGGCAGCTGATCGTCACTCAATCGCCGGCGATGTGGAGCATGCTGTGGCTGAGACGTACTTGGTCACAAGGCTGAGCTTGAAGCTTTTGAGCTATCTTGGGTATGTAAAGTTTCTTTCTTTATTGGGTTTTGGTGTGTTTTGGATTGTTTTTTGAATACCCATTTCTGTTATTTCAATGATTTTTTGAAGAATGAAGATGGATATGAAATGGTGTATGCATGGATTGGAGAGACTTAATTAAGGGGTTGGCTTACTTAATTAAGGGACGTTTGATTGTCATTTGGGACTAGTATTAAACCCCGAGTTAGAAATGTCTCAATATGATCATTTGAAGTAACATTTCCAAGTAGTGTGAAGTTTTTGAACTATTGTGTCTCGGTTTGTTAAGCTTAACAGGTTGAGTTTTCTTATGATGACTTTGAATAAGGGATAGATTGTGGGGATCACTTGGTGAAACTTATGCAACTAATATTGAAATTGGGGAAATGGATGAAATCCGAGAGCATTTGGATGTAACTATGAATCTGTGTGTTGTGGATTTTGGAATTACTGCTTCTTTTAACAAACCGATCCTGATGTTAGATGCTTCCTGATCGTATATTTTATTCAGGGTAGGGTACAGATGGGTTACAAGATTTATGGCCCTTGGTTGTTATTCGCTTTTACTTATGCCAGGTTTTATCCAAGGTTCGTAATAGTTATATGAATTCATTTCATTTTTGCATGCATATATGCATAACTTCTTGTACAGATATTTTAGTTTTTTTTCCGCTTAGACATTAAACATTGTGGACATGGTGTTGAACTCATGGTCATGACATAGTCATCAGAAATTCCCTTCTGTGAGAGTATAACTAGTGTGCCCATCTCTTTTGCAGTTGGCTATTACTATTTCTTCTCCAAGCAGGTCCGTAGAGGTATAGTTTATGGCGATCAACCAAGAAATAGGTAGGATGAGTTACGTGTACCATATTTTATTAGAGCAATCAGTATATTATGACTCAACAATAGCCGAAATTTTGTTCTACAGGCTAGATCTGTATCTGCCCAAAAATTCTGATGGGCCAAAACCAGTCATTGCATTTATAACTGGTGGAGCCTGGATTATTGGGTGAGTGATTGATATTTGTATGTTTATTTTTGAATGGTTTCTTGATGGTGTAGCATGCATTTCTTTTGGTTTTCGAAGTGTAAGCTTAACTAGAGCTGAGAATTAGATCAATCAGATCAGTATTCTAGGACCATAAGTCCAATGCTTGAGTTGTAGGTCCAATGTGATAGTTTTGCTCTTTTTCCTTTTTCTTTTTTCTTTTTTGGTCTCACATAACACATTTTCTTCTTGCAACTTGTGGCTCTTTTCTTATTCACAATATTTCATTTTTATGATGATGCAGGTACAAAGCATGGGGTTCTCTTTTAGGGCAACAATTATCAGAACGAGACATCATTGTGGCATGCATAGATTACAGGTGATGTATTTATACCTCAAACAAGTACATGCTACAAGTGGTAGGTGAATCCCATCTCTGAGGAATATGACATCTGTCTGAAAAATTTAACTACACTTTAGTTCTTGCTAGTATCAGGCATACTCTGAAAGATTTCTGAAATTACTTTGTACAATGTAATACTACGTCATAGCTAGTGGGTATTTGATCATCACTGAGATAAATGAGTAGTCAACATCCCTCTTTTTCATGGTTTTCCACACTAACACCGCTTAGCTTTTCACTTGATATAGGATCACATTCTTTTTAATTCATGTCTTGTAATGTTTTTCCTCGTCACATTGAGAGAAATGTGCAGATTCCATTTTCTGATCCTCCTATCATTGTATACTGAAGTTGAACTATTGCGTACTTGTACATTTGTCGGCTACTGAAACACAATAAGCTAACTTAGAATCACTTCTTGGTTGCCCAATATTCTAATCACCTTTTTTGTTCCTAAAGACAGTATTTTTTGTTATGTAGAAAAGGCCACTAATCAATCACAACAGCATTTCAGATTTTCTCTTTGACGAAAATGTTGTTCCTGAACCTGACTTGCTATCATATCCTTGATCATAAAGACACAAACTGATTTCCTTTGTAACATACTCTGTAGCAGTATTTAGTCTTTTGGGAGTATTACTGCATTGGTCTAAAGGTATGCTATATAGGGAAAATGCATGTTTGGCTGGAATTAATAAAATGATGGATTGATCTCATTTAGAACTGATGTTGTGGGATGATCATAGCACACAACTTTTCAATTTGTTCTATACTTGTCCTTTTCAAGTATAGAAGGTAACTATTAAATCCGTTATTTGGATTTGTTAATATAGTAATCTGGACATGCTTCCATCTACATACACATGGCATCCTCAAAACAAACCGGATTTAGTAATTAGTAAGTACCAGTCTGTTGTATTTAGGTCAGTGTCGGTATTTTCAATGTCAACTGTACTGCTTGAAGTACATACCCACCTGTAATCGTTGTCTTGTGATGCCTTCATGCAGAAACTTTCCTCAGGGTACCATCAGCAATATGGTAGAGGATGCTTCTCAAGGCATCTCATTTGTGTGTAATCATATCGCTGAATATGGAGGCGATCCTAATAGGTACAAGCATCATTATATACTTCTCATATATTTTTCCCAGAAATTATGTTGGTGATCCTATCACTAAAGTTGGTGCTTGTCATGCAATGTTTGTGCAGGGTTTATGTGATGGGACAATCAGCTGGTGCACATATTGGTGCATGCGCAATCGTTGACCAGGCAATCAAGGAGCTTGGTGAAGGAGAGAGCACTTCGTGGAGTGTTTCACAGATAAATGCTTACTTTGGTCTTTCTGGAGGGTAAACTATAGAGGCCCAGATTTTTAATTAAAATAATGAAGCTTCTTTTGTATAAATTTTGTAAATTGTGATTTTTATCTTTTGATAAATGCTTTCACTGATGGATTTTCACTCTGACATGCTCACACAGGTACAATTTGTTTAACTTAGTGGATCACTTCCATAGCCGAGGCCTATACCGTTCAATTTTTTTAGGGTATGAACCTTCTCTTGCAATGCCACAGTTCTGATTTGTTTGAATATTTCATGACTCCTAAACTTCTTACAGCATAATGGAAGGGGAGCACTCATTGCGCCGTTTCTCTCCTGAAGTCATGATTCAGGACCCCAATGTTAGGGCTGCAGCTTCTCTTTTACCTCCTATTATTTTATTTCATGGTACTGGAGATTATTCCATACCATCAGATGCCAGGTATAAGTCACGTCTAGATTTATTCTTTGATTAGTTACAAGTAATTACTTATCATAATTGGTGTAAAATTCTGCGATTTAGCTCTTAAGAGATAACCTGAGTTTTTCAATCTAGTATAACTGAACTTATGGTTCTCCACCCAGATCTTATAAGCATATAATTTCAAGTCCACAGGTTTTGACAAATATGTTGTCCTGTGCAGTAAGAACTTTGCAGAAACTCTTCGGAGTCTTGGAGTGAAAGCTGAATCGATTCTGTATGAAGGGAAAACTCACACAGATTTGTTTCTTCAGGTAACAGAGCACAAAATTTGTTTTTTTAGTTTATATAAGTACTTAAGTAGCATGCATATATCTTGCACTAAGGGAGCCATTTTGTGCAGTTTATACTTTATAGCTAGGAAATCGCTGAACAATGTACTGGATTCTGTTATTTTCTTAATTTGACATCCCATTAGTATATGACTACCCATTATTTCCTTTCCATTGGCTCTAGTGCTAGATCCTTCATACTGTTTATATTTGCATGCTCCCCTACCTCACGAAAAGGGGAAATGAAACACAGAACCAGAAAAAGAAAAAAAAGATGGTGTAAAAACTTTTTGGTGTATGTGTTATTTAGGATCCAATGCGAGGTGGAAGAGATGATATGTTTGAAGATTTAGTAGCTATCATTCATGAAGGTGATTCAGAGGCCCTTGCCAAAGATGCAGTGGCTCCACCAAGAAGGCGCCTCGTACCTGAGTTCATGCTGAAGTTGGCTCACAAAGTCAGCCCATTTTAGCGATTTTTGTTGTTCATGGATCACCAAAATATACCGAGTTTCTTTTTGATGTATTTCTTTTTTGTACATATCATTAATGAAAACCCAACAATTAATGCAAACTTGAAGAGATTCTGAAATTCTGTATAATTATAAATTTATAATACCAAGATGTTTACTCGTTTGAACAGTTTTTTTCAACCCAGTATCAGTTGGTCTAGCGGCATAGTCCCTTTTTAATAAGTGAGAATCAATGTATTGTAGCATAATTATGTATTTGATAAATAAATAAAAACAGTTTTTGGGGTTCCCCTTGTCTCCAGGTTTCTTGAAAACCCTCTTCTCTGCCTGACCAGCAAGTTTGCCAATTTTTGTAATCTTGATCTAATTCTCTCATGTTCGTCGAAATTATATAAAATAAAATAAAAACACTTCATATAACCTTTTACAGATAGGAGTTTCAGTATGCCTATTCTAGACAAGTAGCAGAATAGCAGTTCCTGCCTTCCTGGTAGTAGCTCAAGTGGTATATTTATTTCAATGTGATTTTGCTTAAATAGATGACATGACATGAAGTTCCCATGCTTGCACCCATTGATTACAATTTTTTTGTTTACAAATTTTGGAGGACAATACTATGAGACAATAAGAAATGAACATTTTTGTCTCTTGAAATATAATAATTTGTCAGCAATTTGATCAGTTCTTTGCTGCAGCTTTGCCACCTTTACCCTTTAAAATTAATGATTATTAGTTTGTTACCGAAAAAATTACCTAGTCCTGGACACAACTATAGCTGCATATACATCATAAGTTCTTAACTAATTAGTTTGTGCAGGCAGTATTTGATGTACCTTCTTCTTGGGTGCAGGAGCTGGCTTGGCTGCAGCCTTCTTTGGTGCTGCTTTAGATGCTGAAATTTTGGCTGCGCCATCCTTGGCGATGGCAGGTTCTTGGTTAGGCCCAAACAGTTGAATCCCAACTCCTCTCTCAACCTTCATTGATGCCGTACTTTCACAAACTTGGAAACTGTTTCACAAAGATATGAAATGTATGTGTTGTCTAACTTGATCGCCTTAACTACTTGCTTCTTCTGACCCTCTCCTTTTATAGGCTATAGCCTTCTCTGCTGTTGAAAAGGAATTGGAATAATCGGAGTATGCAAGTTTCTGTAGAAGATAGATAATCGATGGTGGTGCTTTTGGAGAATGGAATAAGAAATATTGGCAGACCTGTATGCACTAGAAGGTACAGGTTATAGCATCAAATGCTCATGCTTGATTACTGCTTTCTGGTATGGACTGAAACTGTTTGAACTCTTCTAGGTACATAATGTCATGTGGTGATGGGTGTAAATGATATTTTAAAGGAACAAAATAAGTGATCATGATTCCTTTTAAACATAACTGTATGATTGCCTAATCCAGTGTGTATTAAAGTGCATGTGCTAGTTAATACATTATTTCAAAGATCTAATTCCAACAGTATTACATTTGAATGCAGGTGATATATTTATACCTCAAACAAGTACATGCTATAAGTAGTGGATGTCAAATAGCTGAATGAATACTAGGTGATCCCATCTCTGAGGAATATGACATCTGCTGTCTATGAAAAATTTAACTACACTTTAGTTCTTGCTGGTATCAGGCCTACTCTGAGATAAATGAGTAGTCAAAAGTCTTCTTTCATGGTTTGCCATTTTCGAAATTAACACCGCTTAGCTTTTCACTTGATATAGGATCACCTCCTTTTTAATTCATGTCTTGCAATGATTTTCCTCATCACATTGAGAAAATTGTGCAGATTCCATTTTCTGATCCTCTTATCATCCTATTCTGAAGTTATCTATTGCGTACTTTTACATTTGTTGGCTACTGAAACACAATAAGCTAACTTAGAATTACTTCTTGGTTGCCAATATTCTAATCACCAATTTTGTTCCTAAAGATGGTATTTTTTGTTATGAAAGAATAAAAACCACTAATCAATCATAACATCACTTCGGATTTTCTCTTTTACTTCCTGAACCCGACTTACTATCATATCCTTGATCATAAAAAAAAAATAAAAAATAATAAAGGTATGCTTTATACGGAAAATACCTGTTAGGCTGGAATTAATAAAATTGTAGATTCTGAAATTTTGTATAATTATAAGGGAAAATGCACATTTGCATAAAAAAATTAGACCCCAATTTAATGAAAAAAATCAAAAGTACATTCCAATTAATTTTTACGTAAAACACTATATTACCAATCCCAAATATATCTTTCTCACTTTTTGCATACCGCCGCTTTCTCTCCTTTTCTCTCTCTCTAGCAACTAGGGTTAGGGTTTCGGTAGAGAAAAAAAGTTGTGCGGCGAGTTTTAGAGATGGCAGAAACAAGGATTTCGGGTGGAGGTGTAGCCATGGCTTCCATGACTGCACGATTAATCTCAAAGTTCTCTCTCCGTCACGAGAACGAACCGGTAGACCTAGGCAATCTCAAACATCTCGGGTCTGATTTTGTGGCCCCTCGGTTCTATTTGGTTGGAAAACTCAACTCGGCCAAGGCGGTGTAGGTCGATTCTTTTCACAGCGTCATCCGAGCTATGTGGAAGTTGTCCGT
This sequence comes from Comarum palustre, assembly GCA_951800085.1. Taxonomy (NCBI): domain Eukaryota; kingdom Viridiplantae; phylum Streptophyta; class Magnoliopsida; order Rosales; family Rosaceae; genus Comarum; species Comarum palustre. Next base: position 23,565,778 of record OX637577.1, on the reverse strand, counting down.
CCCGGTTGAGGTGCAACAACGTGGAGATAAGTTCTTGTTCATGTTCAATACTCAAAGTGACCTTGACCGGGTGAAGAAGGGAGGCCCTTGGTGCTTTCAACGGTCTATAATCTTGTTGAACGATTATGACGGGTTCTCCGACATCATGGCTGTGCCGTTGGACTTTTTTCTGGGTTTGGGTGAGGTACGTGATGTACCAGAAGCGCTCACTATTGAGGCAATACTACGGCTGATATGAGAGACAATCGGTCCGGTCATCTGTGTCGACAAGGCGGGGCTCAAGATAGGGATCACTCGGGTGAGGGTTATCCTTCCCCTGCATAGTCTGGTGAGGATGGACAGAAGACTGCGTTATTCTCCTGACGATGTGATCCGTGTGCAATTCAAGTAAGAACTTTTGGTTGGTCTCTGTAGGGAATGTATGCTGCTGAATCATGAAGGTTTGGCTTGCCCTAGGGCTCCTGCTGTTGCCGAAGTGGATGGAGCATCGACCAAACCAACTGTAGCACCAACGGATCCTCTTATGGTCTTCAGGGCAAACTCACTACCCTCTCTGGTGGTGGCGCACTTGCCAGCGTTATGCAATGAGAAGAGGTCGGTTCAGATTAGGGAGGTGGCTCCTTTTCCCACCTCAGCCAAAATTACAAGGTTTCACCGTGCTCGGCAGGAGGACGAGACCGAAGGTGGGAAGATGATGAAGCATTCTCTGGATATTGTGCCCCTGGATTGGACCAGGAGGATGACCTTGGTTTCTCCTTAGCTGTGAGTGAGGAGCTAGGAATTATGAAAAAGGGGACAACTCCGAAGAAGAGGGGTAGACCTTGTGGGAGCAAGAACAAGAAGGTTTTATTTACAGGTGAAACCTCTAGCTCGGCATTAGAACTTGTTACTCCGGAAGTCCTAGTCAATGAAGAAAATGTACTTTGGTCAGGACAGATCCCTAGTTTACTCTTCTAAAGTGTTCACCCCCCTTTTTGTCTGGCAAGATACACCATGATAGTCTTATGTCTTGATGCATGAAGCTGGAGTACTTTGGAGGAGTTGAGCTAGGTTACATGCTTTCTAGGATTTCAGTTCATTTTGAACATTAAATTGTAGGTTTACAGACAGCTTATGTGCATCGGTTGTATTATGGAGTCTATATTCGGATATCCTCTCAGTTTGACCTAGTACGGTCGTATGATTTTAATTAGTGACGCTCGGCTCCCCTTTTCTCAAACAAAAAAAATATCTTTGTCACCTCTCACCCAATATTATGAAATTCTCTCTCTCTCTCTCTCTCATCAAGCCCACACCAAGCCCTCTTTCCTCCTTTGCCGATTCTCTCTGGTCAACCCAAAACAACCTCTCTCAGAGCCTCACTTATCAAACCTGAAGCCACCAGCGCCCACCCCCGGCGACCGCTTCTCCTTCGACGTCGTCGATTAAGACCAAGATTCAAACTGGATCTGGTCGAGATTCATGGCCAGACGTCGAGCAAACCGAGCGTTACGTAAGAGGAGCTCTTGGCCACAACAATCTCTTCTTTGACATCGAGGACGGAGCATGAAGCACGAGGTCAACGACGATGATTAGATCTAGTCACCTTTGGCATCCGAAGATCGTGATCTTCATCCGCAAGCTCCAGCCGTGTCTTACATCGAAGATTCGAAGGCGAGACGTCGATGAGCCTAGCTTCTCCACGCAAGCTGCCTCTGATCTTCCACCAAGCACAACGGTCGCCTCCAATCTCTGCCATGCACCAATGCCTCGCCTCAACCATGAAATTCGAAAAACCAACGAGATTTGATAGAAGAGAGAGACTCCGATCGAGAATGAGATTGGGTTTGAAATATTGAACTTCTTAGAAGTTTACCGGGGTAACAAAGTATAATAAGTTTTACTGGGACAATATTACTAGGGATAATAAGTTTATGACTAGATATGCAACTCACCTATTCTTTTACTAGCGCCAATAAAGTTATTAGAGTTAATAATATATATTCTACTAGAGGTTGTAAACATTTCTTTTATTACTGATGTTAGTAAATCTATTACTATGGGTCAACAAAATACTATCCACTTCTGATTTTTCTTTTTTTTCTTTCACTTTTCTTTGTTTTTCTTTTATTCTTTTATTTCAAAGTGAAACTTCAAATAATAATAAATGTTTGGATTGATGATGACCACGTGCATGCGTTTGTGTTTTGGTTTGTTTTGGGTAAAATGAATGTTTATTACATCCAGTAAAGTTTCTCCATAAAGTTTATTACCCCTAATAAAATATGTATAAAGTTTACACCAATTAAGGTGTCTGAACTCTGTTAAATAACACATTAGTATATGAACTAAGAAGTTAAGCTTCATTTTCGTACATGCCGTTATAACACCGTTAAAAGTTACTGTTTTTTCTTTTAAAGATGATCTAAGGATTTCACTCATACCGTCATGGTGACTCGAACTCATGACTTCGTCAATAGGTAGTGGATGCTCTTGAGATCTCTGTCTATTACTAATTCGATCTGTAACTAACATCTCTTGCTCTCTTACTAGCAAACAGCTATCCAGAATTCTTTCTCCCTCATATACCAGCAAATAGCAATATATCCTCAAAACGAAGGATAAATTGTAACCAAAATAATTTGTTTAAGTGTCAAATTGGTTAACCTATTAGATCGGTTAACACATTAATTAGAAAAAAAAAATTATTTTTAAAAGAAAGAAAATAAATGTGTGGATTTGACACTGATTTGACAACTAGAATAAAAATATCATTTTTAAAAGAAAGAAAAAAAAGATCTCAAAAAAAAATGAACAATAACTTTTAACAGTGTTATAACGGCATGTACGAAAATTAGGCCTAACTTGTTAGTTCATGTACTAATGTGTTATTTAACAAAATTCAGACATCTTAATTATCAGTGGAGCAAAGTTGTTCTACTATTAGTTTTATTTTCCCTTTCTCTAATTATAATACCACCATGTTTACTCATTTGAACACTGTTTTGGGTTCTCCTTATGTCTCCGGGTTTCTTGAAAACCCTCTTCTCCTTGTCCTGACCAGCAAGTTGCCAATCTTTGTAATCTTGATCTAATTCTCTCATGTTCATAGAAATTATAAAAATAAAAACACTTCATACCTTTTACAGATAGGAGTTTCAGTATGCATATTTTCATTTTTTTCCTGGAGTGACTGACAAAAGACCAGTTTATTAGTCTGAGTTTTTAAATTCTATAAATATTCCCCAGATACAATAAATATAGGTCTGCAATGTATTTGGTTTGATTCTAGCAGGATTGCTCAGGCGCGGGAGCGTCGTGCGGGACGAAACGACGACAACCGTCTGATCTTTAATGAATTGATTAAGTCCGTTTAATCATGTCTGTTAGATCAATTCATCAAAGATCGAACGGCTGTCGCCGTTTCGTCCCATTCCGTCCCTCACTCCCGCGCCTGAGGAGTCCTTTTGATTCTAGATAAGTACTGTAGCAGAATAGCAGTTCCTGGTAATAGCTGAAGCAGTATATTTATTTCAATGGGATTGCTTACATAGATGACATAAAGTTCCCATCTTTGCGCTCATTGATTACAAATTCTGAAGGACAATACTATGAGACAATAAGAAATGAAACATTGTTTTCCCTATATGATTTTGTCTCTTGAAATCTAAGCATTCGTCAGCAATTTGATCAGTTCTTTGCTGCAGCTTTGCCACCTTTACCCTGTAAAATTAATGATTATTAGTTTGTTCCCGAAAAAATTACCTAGAGTCATGGACACAGAACTATAGCTGCATATACATCATAACTAATTAGTTTGTGCTGGCTGTACTTGATGTACCTTCTTCTTGGGTGCAGGAGCTGGCTTGGCTGCAGCCTTCTTTGGTGCTGCTTTAGATGCTGGAATTTTGGCTGCACCATCCTTGGCGACGCCAGTTTCTTTCTTGGGCCCAAACAGTTGAGTCCCAACTCCTCTCTCAGCCTTCATTGATGCCATACTTTCACAAACTTGGAAACTGTAACAAAAATATGAAATGTATGTGTTGTTTAACTTGATCGCCTTAACTACTTGCTTCTGAGCCTCTCCTTTTTATAGGCTATAGCGTTCTCTGCTGTGAAAAAGGAATTGGAATAATCGGAGTATGCAAGTTTCTGTAGAAGATAGAGAATCGATGGTGGTGATTTCGGAGAATGGAATAAGAAATATTGGCAGACCTGTATGCACTTGAATGTACGCACAGGTTATAGCATCAGATGCTCATGCTTGATCACTGCTTTCTGGTATAGACTGAAACTGTTTGAATTCTTATAGGCATATAATGTCAGTTTAAATGATATTATAAAAGAACAAAATAAGTGATCATGATTCCTTTTAAACATAATTGTATGATTCTGTAATCCAGTGTATATGGAAGTGCATGTGCTAGTGAATACATTTGATATTTCAAAGGTCTAATTCCAAAAGTATTACATGTGGAACGGGAAAGGGAAAGACTACATTTATCGATCGATGATCCTAATTTTGTTAGGAATGAACCATAACTACAAAAGCCCCTCCCCTCTCTCTCTGTCTCCACACACGCAGACAATCCATGTTCAACTGACAGCAGAAACAACAAATTATTTGCAAATTGTATAGGATTATTAGTTGAATCTTTTTTGCCTACTAAACTGGCCATTTGACTGGAGAAGGGTCTTCCTCTATCAGGATCAAAACAAAAAGAACTACTACATCCACAGTTGTGAAGGCCATGTTATTCTTCTTCTGGCAAAGAAAGAAGGGAAACTAAGGATATGTTTTAGGTGACATATTGATCCTATTAAAATGTCGCATTTATATTAAAGAACAAAAAGCCACTTGACACGTTAGAAATCACCTGACAGAACCTAGCATTTTTTCCCAAGAAATTTTGAAAACTAACCCACTTTTGATCATCAAGGTGGTTTTTAACCTTCTTTTTTATTTTAGTTGAAAACTAACCATTTTACAACGTAAAATGACTACTATGGCTCCTTGTTTATTTGCAAGGGAAAATTTCATATTCCATGAATAGATTTAATCTTTTCCATAAGCAAGAGACCCAGTTGTTTTTTCCAATCCATGGGCATATTTCGTTTAATCCATGTACAAAAGCTCTATTCTCATCCCCGATGCTTTACTGTTGCAATTGAGTTTTCTACAAGTATGAACCTTGTCTCCATTTAATTATGAATATAAGAGGTGATGATCATAATCAAGTTATATATACAAAGCATCTTGGCCTCTTCTATTTTTTCTTTTCAAAAATCACTTGCTTCATCTCTTCTGTATTTTTCTGAATTGGGTTGTTGGAGTTCTTGCACATGCAAGTCTCCTGAAAACCCCAAACTTCAAATCCCTAAATCTATAAAACTTTTATTAAAATTGAAACATTGTAAATCTATGTCATTCAAGAAATCTGAACAACATGACCTAACTAGATGCTCCTAAATTGGATGTAGAAAAACAAATCTCAGAAATTAAATACTCAAGATGTTCTGTTATCGTGGTAGACGAATGACTGAACAACAAATTTCATATTTTCATTTTTTTTAGAAGAAAAGAACAAGGTATTTAAAATGATTATTTGGTATAAAAGGGAATTAAAGACTTTTAATATTATCATATGGCTATTTTTCAACTAAATAAAAAAAACAGGTTAAAAACCATCTTGATGTCTAACATTTGGATAGTTTTCAAAATTTCTCTTTTTTCCCTAGTGGCTTGAGAATCAGAACCATAGATAACTGAGTATATCCTCTGTATGCTTTACAGGGCATCTTATTCATACAACTCTTGATAGATTCTGCCCCATGTTTTGTATATACAGTTCTGCTATTAATCATCTGTATTTCACAATTCATAGCAAATCATATATTAACAGGTTTTACTTCCCATTCAATATCATTTAGTTCTAGTCTTCAAGCTATCCAGTATCCAGTGTTTAGTAATATATGTTTTTTATCCAGTATTCAGTTTGGTCTTACAACGGAAACAGATTCTTTGTGGTGGTTTTTGAACTCTGAAGTTTCAGAATTTGCAGTTCAACCAGTTGCATAATGATTTCGTTTATCCTTGTCTTGTACCTTGAATGATTAAATATGTGAAGAATTGAGTTATTTAGTTGGACTGATTCTGCATCTAGTTTACGCAAATTCCAAACAAAGCTTCTTTAAAACATGGATATTTTATTTAAAAGACCAAGCTACAAAGAGAAACATGGATATAAATCATAACAAGGTAGTACTGGTTATGATTTTATTAAACATTGTGGAGGACGACAATGATTTAGCATCTTCATACACTCCACACCTAGCACCCTTCATCCTCCTTCAGCTTAATTCTTGGTTGCAGCCGGTTTGCTTCCAGTTGTCTAGCAAAATATTCACAAAACGAAATCAATTTAGCACATAATGCAAATTATATATATATATATAAGAACAATTTTGTTAATAGTGGATGAATATGTAGGGTTACCCTCTTCCTAGGCTCCTTAGGCTTAGTCTCAGCCTTCTTAACGGCCGCTTTGAAAGCCGAAGCTTTGGGCGTAGTACCACTGGCTTTTGGAGCTTCAGGCTCTTTCTTCAGTTGTACTACAGGTTTCTCAGCCTTGAGTGATGCCATTTCTTCTTGAGATTTTAAATGTGGTGATCACTTCCTTCCTGTCTCTAGCCTCGAGTGTCAGTTCTAGTGCATTAGAACTATTTTATAGTGGATCAGTTGGGGTTCATAAATTGACCTGGAATCAGAATCCCCGTTTACAGTAGAACTGAATAGAGAGGGATGAGCATGAGGGAATGGAATAATACAATGTAATTGGAGTAGTGGTGGCCTCTTGAGAGATGCTGGTGAATCTGATGCTCAAACAAGAAATATCTAAAATGACATCATTTGATGCGTATTCTAGTGCCTGCGATTGCAAGGAAATTTTCAAGGAAATCCCTGAGGGTAATATGATATGTATCCCATCTTGCGCTCTTGTCAAGTATGATTGTAGCCTCACATAAATTTGGAGCTGTTCAAGGAGAATCGTGTTATATATCATTAGAATGAGTGAACTCCTATTTATAGGAGATTACAGATAATCAGAATATAAAAATATCTCTTTGTTCTGTGGTACATGCCACCACAATAGAACTATCTTGACTAAGTTAACATTGACTAAATAAACATCTACATATTTATAGGAACAATATAATTATTCTATAACTCCCCTTGTTCCATACATAGTAGATGTTGCTTTCTTGATGCTTCTTCAATGCCTCCTTAAAATTCTTGTCTAAGCTAAAAAACCTTTGCAAGAGAAAAAGTGATCTCGAACAAGTAAAAAGAGTGCAAATCATCGTGGACGATAATATGATACTTATCTATGTTGCCTCATTAAAACCTTGCCAAGTAATAAAAATTCTTTGGGATAAAAACAACTTTGGTCAAGGAAAAAGAGTACAACATGTCATTAACATTTAGAAACATTCATGTGTATGCCAATGTTTCTCACATGCTTCTCAAGAATAGATTTATGACAAGAGTTAAACAAGTCTGTCATGTTTAATGATTAACTTTAACCAAATACATTTATGAACAATCTCATGTTGATCAATGGTCTCTGCATGAGACAAGCGGTGCATGTAATGTTGCCTCGTTAAAAACCTTGCCAACCAAAAACCCAGTGGGATAAAAAGCTTAGACTAAAGAAAAAGAGAACAACATGGTTGAAATAAACAACCACACCCTTCACATTTGATGATGGCATGTATATGCTAGACATTCTTTCAAATCTGCATCTCCCCCTGATTTTAAAATCAATCATAAGGTGCTTCCGGATTCTTAATGACCACGAAGCTACTTTTAACAATTTGGCATATGAATGCTCTTTTAACATGTCTCAAATGTGTCATTATCTTCAGTCTAGATCACTCACACATAAGTCATGAGGAGAAGGTCGTTTAGGGAGTCAAACCACAAGTTCATGCAGTGATTCAGATTCTCACACAGCATGACATTCGAGGACTAAATCAGCTCTAACTTCCTGTAAATAACATATATGAGAAATTACTAAATTGCTTTGGAAAGTAGACATTCATATCTTTCCAACCATAGGTCACATAGCTTCTAGTTTGGCTGGAGCTATCTAGAAAGTTCTATCGCAGTTAGTGACTATTTGACAAAATCAAATTCTGATTCTGCTTTTGATGCATCTTTATTCATGCATAGCTAGCGATGACATACATAGTTTCTATTTTCTCATGTCACTGTTAACATAGGGATTGAATATGTCATATACACTTAAGTATTCAAGTGATGTCCTTTGCCATTTCATTTGCATTGCGTAGGCGCAAAGCTACTTAGCTTTTCCATGAATGAGAGGTCAAGTCTTTCTTTATCATCCCTCTCTAGAGGAAAACGGACCACTCTCTCTTGGAGTAAAGTCCTTGACTAATCATGGAAGTATATGAAGGCTTCACTCTTCTTCAGAGGGCCTAAGCCGATTGATGGAAATATATCAACAATACACAATCCATAGATTTCAATATGAGACTGTATTTTCCATATCTTTTTCATTCTTTCTCATGTGGTTGCAACTTATAAGAGTCTGGTAAAATTCCATAAACTTCAACATTATTAGAGACTATGGAAATGTTGAACTTCGGTACATCTACCAGTATAGTTTGTGGAGATTCCTTCAACGCTCCTAAATACAACTTCATGTAGGTGACGCACTCGTGCGCAATATATGCTTCAGCTATACATCCTTCAGGAGCGGATTTGTTAGCTACATAAGCTTTGTAGTCTCCAAGTTGTCTATATATAAATAAATTGTTGTAATATGTTATGATTATATATTGAACATGTACAATAAAAAATTTAGGTGTAAAAAACATACATTTCCATGGGATACATCCGAGTATAGTGTACTGGACCGGTAAGCAACAATTGCTCGGGAAGATGGATCATCAGGTGCGGCATGATGTCAAAAAAATTTGAAGGAAATATCCTCTCAAATTTACACATGATATAAATAATGTCCTGTTGCATTTCCCAGAGGTTAGATTTTGTCACTTCCTTTGTGCATAACTTTTGGAAGAATCTTGACAACGCTACTAACGGCTCCATCACCTGACGGGGAAGGAACGGTCGAATGAAAATAGGGAAGAGACGTTGTAGCAGAATATGACAGTCATGACTCTATAACCCGTACATTTTATTGTCCTGAATGTTTACACATCGGGCTATATTTCCTGCGTAGCCTGAAGGATACTTCACAGAACTCATCTACCTGAAAATTACATTCTTCTGGTCAGGCTTCACGGTGCCAGGAGCTTGAAGCATTTTTCTCTTCCCTTCTTTCAACCACAAATGTCTTCGTATCTCCATTTAAGATCAATGCGTGCCTTCGGACCGTCTTTCGTCTTTCCCAGCTTGAAGTTTAACACTGTTCCCACCACACTGTCACACACATTCTTTTCTATGTGCATCACATCTAGGTAGTGTCTGATCAACAACTTACTCCAGTATGGGAGTTCCCAAAATATGCTCTTATGTGTCCAAAATTTATACCTGTCGGCCACAATATTGGGATGATTGCTGAGCTGCCCAAAATCGTACTCATTAAGCACTGCTAAAACTTCTTCCCTCGTCTATCTTCTAGGTGGCACACCGTTTTTACAGTCTCATCAAATGCCTTGTCATCGAACCGCTATTCGTGATCATACGGAAGGAGAGTACGGTGACCCAATCTGCATATCTTGTTGCAATGACTACTGCTCCCCTCATCGCTAAGGCACTCTGGACAAGCCTTGTATCCCCTAACAACGTTGCCCGACAACATCCCACGGGCAGGAAAATCATTAATGGTACCAACAATCATGGCATGCATCTGGAACATCTCGTGCATGTACTTGTCATAAGTGGGATGACCAACGTCCCAAAAAAACATAAGCTCTTCAATCAAGGGTCTCAAATACACATCGAGACACTTCCCTGGATAACCGGGTCCTGGAATCAACAAACTCAACATATTGTATTCCTTCTTCATGCACATCCATGGAGGAAGGTTGTATGGTACCAAAATCACCGGCCATACACTATATTGAAGACTCATGTTGCCAAAAGGATTGAACCGGTCGGATGAGAGCCCGAGCCTCACATTTCAAACCTCTGATGTAAAATAAGGAAACTCACGGTCTATATGCTTCCAAGCCTCCCCGTCAGCAGGGTGTATAAGGGTATCTTCGCCATGCAATTCCCTATTAGTGTGTCATCTCATAGCTTTGGCCGTGTGTGATGACATGTACAACCGTTCCAGTCTATCCCTCAACGGGAAATACCGAAGTACCTTCACAGGTTTTCTATTGCCTGCAGGGGTCAGCTTATACCTGTCACTCTGACATACTAGACATGCGTCAAGGTCACCAAGGTCATTCCCTTCTGGATCTTTACCCCAGAAGAGAACACAATCATATTTACATGCATGGATCTTGATGTAGGAAAGCTCAAGATCTTTCAGGATACATCGGACCTTATAATGAGTAGTATGAAGACGATGATCGTGGGACAACATCGAAGCAGTGTATTGTAGATAGTCATCAACAGCCTTCACAGTCGATTTTGTCTCAACTTTAATCTTCATAACGTCCATCACACTTTCAAGAACCGTCTTCTGACAATCGTGGTACACAAGGGTATGTTGAAAAGCAAGTAGTTTGTTGTACATGTCAATACTAGTAGTGTTGACAACTCTAGGGAATGGCTGCACCGGCTCAGGCATATATGGTCTTTCAGAGCATACGCCGCTCTCATAAGGAAACATATCGTTGATGAAGGCCGCTGTTGGATCGTTGGATGTACCGCCCGTCTCAGAAAATTGTCCATGATCATGCGGACCCCCTGATGATGTTTCACCGTGATATATCCAACATGTGTACTTCTCCCAAAACTCATTACTCTTAAGGTGCTGTCAAACCTTGTCAATTGCAAATCGATGCATATCGCTGTGACACTGATATTTAGTGCACAGGCAATAGAAAATTGTATTCCCTTTAGCATTATCCATCACATATTCAATAAAACTAATAACTCTTTTACCATATCTTTTGTCCCATTTTGGAAGCGAAATTCAACTCTTATCCATATCCTTAGAAGATAATATAATATATATGTATAAACTCTAATTAATTAATTAATTAAATTTACAAATCATTTAGTATTATATCTACAGTTAACATATAATTAATTAATAACAAATTAATAATTAACATATATATATATATATATATGCATGCATATATATACTAATTACTAATTATATAACAATATTATATATATATATATCAATTAACATCAATCATAATCAAAATATTACTTAATTCATACTATATATATGCATGAACACAATATTATAATAATTAATATATATATATATATATATATATATATATATATATATATCTACTAATTAATATATATATATAACAACAACTTCATATATATTATCAAATTAAAATCGATCAACTCAATCACACTCAAAATCCAATAATTCAACTCAAATTAAAACTCAAAATCAATATATATAACTCAAATAAAACTCTTAAATCAACCCAAAAACAAGATATATACACATATACGTACCTATATATAGCGTAAAACTAATTTTGGATAGATTTCGACGACACCCAACAATTTCGCCAACACCCAAACTTTTTCTCCCGTTTTTTTTCACATGAGCTGCTGTCTAAATCTGGAAATATAAGGACTTTTAGCCGACGAAATTATATATTTCGTCGGCTAAACTTAAAAAATTTCGTTGGCTAAAAATCCAGTTTAGCCGACGAAAAATTAACTTAGCCGACGATTTTTTGTTTCGTCGGCTATAATGTTTATTCTGGTAGTGTCATATCAAACAGTAAATATTTAATAGTAAAACAGATTTCAATTTTTACCATTTTTATTTCTACAACAGTAAAAAAAATCAATAGAATAGTAATTTTAAATTCACTATACAGTAAGTTTTGAAATTACCTTTATAAATTCTATGATTTACCATATAGGGTAAAAATCCTTTTTTCTAAGGATCGGATTCAAAGATCCGGGTCGTGCGGGATCCAGCTGGTGCTACAAATCCTACGACCGGCTCGGAGGGCGTTGGAGGTGCGGGCGCTGGGTTGGGAGATGCCGGGATTAAGTATAGGCGGCACTGAACGTGCGTTCTAGGCAGGGTCTGCCTCGTGCGGTCGAGCTGCGGTGGTCCAGGATTGTCTTGGTGCTACGCTGCGGTGGGATTGGTTGTCCGCGCGAGTGCGCTGCCGGAATCCAGGATCGGCTTGGTGCTGCGCTGGTTAGACTCAATTTAGGGATGTGAAGGCATGACAGAGAGGCTGGGGAGGGAAAAGACGCTGGGGTCGTCGCTGGTGAGCTGAGCATGGCAGAGTTAAATAAGTCCGGATCGGAGTTTCGACAGCGGGTGTGCTAGGCAATAGACGCGCACGCCGAGGTCTGGGCATGTTGAATTCTGCTGCGGTGGAGAGGGTCTGTCAGTGTTGTGAGAGGATGTGAGTCCGAAGACGGTGTTCGGTGACTGGGTGCCCAGAGAAGAAATCTGGGTGGTGCGCTCGGCTTGGGAATCGGCTAGGCACGCCAGAAGCATGGAGATGGTAGGCAGCGGATGGTGACAGTAAATTAGGGTTTTTCTTTTCTCCTGTTATCAAGCTCGGGTTAGAGCTCGTGCTGATACTGTGTTCAAGGAGAATCCTGTTGTATATCATCAGAGCTTCTATTTATAGGAGATTACAGATAACCAGAATATCTGTTTGTTCTGTGGTACATATCATCACAATAAAACCATCTTGATTAAGTAAACTGACTAAGTAAACATTGACTAAATAAACATTTACATATTTATAAGAACAATATAATTATCCTATAACAAAAGCAAGTATGCAAAAATATATGCTTCTAGAACCAATGAAGCAAAAAGTATGCAGATGTGGAGTAACAACTTCCACATTCATTTTGTGATCACATCCAACCCAATACAAAGTTTGAGATCACCCCTGTCGACGCCACATTTATATAAGATCAAAATTTCAAGAGCTGGAAATTTTAAACTCAAGTTGTCAAACCATGCACCTACAAACCATGCCTGAAAAACGCTAGATTTCTAAGTGCTCCACAAGAAGAGATTTGAATAATTTGCATAACGACTGATAGTTGGCAGCATGACCATTTTGGCCAAATCTAAGCGATTCTAGATTCAGAGCAACTTGGAGTTCAACACCCGAGTTGAAAACTTCCAAGGATTTGAGGTTGGAACTTTGAAACTATAATTCTTTTTCTGAAGCCTGTACACTTAACTACTGACAAATTCTCAAGGGAAGGGCACCCTGCCATAAGATGATGGAATCCCAAGTCACCGAAACTTACACAGATTAGAGACAAAGATTTCAGAGGAAGAGTTAATTACAGTTTCATCACGTCTAAAATGGATAGAATCCAAACTTAACAGTTAAACATTCAGCATTCAGAACTGTATGACGTAAGAAGTAGCCTGGTTACTTAGCAATATGCAACTCTGTCAAGAGCAAAACTAACACTTATCCATGAGCTCTCCACAGCCTCTACAGTAATAACAGTATGCCATGCAAAGCCGGTATTTAGTAACACCTTATTTTCTTTACGACGCCTCAAACACATTGTCACAAACTCCAGGAACTTTCTGTGTTGTCGAGGGCTGGCATTGTGACCATTTGGTGCATTCTCATCGTCGTCAAAATCTAATACAGGAACCAAGGGCCAGACACGTTCCCATTACTTTGAAAGAATGCTGGCCCGGACTGCAAACTTAGTAGAAAGCGAATGGAGGATGTGGCTGATTGCAATATCCGTTAATGGGGTCATCTACAGTATCCTGATGTATCTCATACCTTTAATTTTTTATTTTTTTATTTAATAAACTGAAAATGTTAAGAAGTTATCTAATTACAAATTGACATGTGTTATTTTCAAAAAAAAATTAAATTTACCATTTTTACAACACATTATTTCTTAATAGGTAATATTGTTCAAATTCATGTTACAAATATTGTCAAAAAGTAAATTACTGTTTAATGAACTACAATTACCACTTATGACAACATTTATTGTAGTTATTGTAATTAAGTGGTTAAAGATGTAAATATCATATTTAGACAACTTTTATCAAATGGAAAACATTGATTATCCTCTTTCAAATAATTAGTTCTTGATATAGTTTTTGAATTAATAACTGCAGATTGCAAAAAAATTACAACATTTATATCAATAGTTGTGGGTTGTGGTGAAATGTGTAGTCATTGTAGTAATCATTTCATTAATGTCAAAAACATAATAGTTTAACACGTTGACAACACATTTGTTGTTGTCTTTGTTATATTGTCCATGAACTAGTTCGTTAGTTTATGATCAATAATTAGTGCAAATTAAACAAAAGTTATTAATTTTACATCATTTGTTGGAGGTTGTAGTAAAATATGTAGTCATAGCAGTAACTAGTTTGTTAATTAAAAAAATATAAAAATTTATCACTCTGACAACAAACTTGTTGTCATATTTGTTAAAGTCGTTCATAATTTGTATATTAGAGTAACTGAGCTAATTACTAAAAATAGAACATAAGTTACCGCTTTTATTTTTGAATTGCGATAAAATATGTGATTATTTTAGTAATGAAATGACTGATAAAATATAAAGATTTACCACTCTGATAACAAATTTGTTGCCATACTTATGAATTGTCCATATATTAGTACATAAGTTGTAGGTAGAGTAATTACTACAATTAGAAGAAATATTATCTATTTTTTATACTAATTGTTGTGTTTGTCATAAAATGCATGTAAGAAGAATAATAATTGATTAAGAAAATACAAACAATAAGATTAATTTGTATATAACTAAATAATTTCTCAAAAGCCTTGGTTAGAAAATTTTATTTTGATATGGAAATAATGAAATTGTTAACCATACATTGATAATTAACCATTAACCAAAGACATTAATTTGTGATTGACAAAATTAATTAGTAAGAAAATTTATATAACTAATAGTAATTAGGTGATCTATGATGATTTTTTTTTCAAAAATTATCTTTAAAAGGAAATAATGTATTGATGAATTACCAATTGATAATCAAATATTAATTAGTTTTAATGATAATTAAACTAAAAGATGTGCTTAGATTAGAAGGTTATGATTTTGTTAACACATAATTGTCCATTGATAATTATGTTAAATATTTAAAATCATTAGATATATTGTTAATCCAAAAGTGTAAAATATTTATTAAAATAAAAGTATGACAAAGAAAATTTCATCCGGTAACAACTGTATCGGCCATATTCTTTATTAGTTTTACACTTTCACCGCAAATTTTTCTGCCATTTTCAGAGAGAAAATGAAGAGATATATATATGTAATGAGAATCAAAGAAGTCTCTGTCTCATTCCTAAAAACGTATAAACCAAAGGTTGCCAAGTGGGATCATATCCATTAATTAAAAATAATCTATCTATTTATGAATTATATTTTATCTATTATTTTTCTTACGTGGAATCTATTATTTTCTAATATGTTAAACACATCAGCTTTCAACAAAGTTGCCATACAGGTGGTACCCGAAATTGTTTCGTTTCCTTTGCAGGTTAGGCTAGCTTAATGAGGTTCCATGGATGCAGTGGATTGAAGGCCTATCACAACTCACAACTTATATAGCCTCGTAGAAGTGTCTTACACAGAAACACTGAACTCAAATGATGCATACTTAACTGCTTTCATACAAATCAAATAAACTAACCTAGGGTCATTTCAAATTACAGTTCTACTGTACACTTTCTACTTGAAGATGTGCAGTAATTAAACTGGACTGCAATTTCTTTTACAGACCTAGGTACAAATAATTATAATATCATATTGATTTTCATTTGGAGTACAGTTGAGATTTCTCCAGCTAACTATTAGCATAAAAACTTCATTCAGAATATCTCAGTTTGAAACCTTGATTATTTGATAAAATCGGAGAATGAAAGTCATCATCAGATTCTGTAGCCTTCGGCAGCCGCAAGTCAGTTTCGATTCTGATCTATATATCATCGTCATCGATCAAGAAGTAGCTAGTCAGTGGGGTTGCCCCATCCTCAAAGCAACATAAGCTAGAACCCTATATCCCACTAGCATTACACCCAATGCAGCAACATCAGACCACAAACCATCAAGACCTACAAACTTAACAGCAGGATAGTCAATCACCCTGCAACGCACCCCTAAATCGCACTCGTAAACTTCCTTCACCGAGTATTGAACTCCCAGAAGAAGCTTATAACAGTAATGACTGAAAGAAATATACTTCAACCAAGCTATGAAACCTGGCATATGCTGAATGTAGTATCCTCCTACTAGCAAAAATACCAACATGGTCACTGAAGCAAGAGTTGTCCCCTGCTTCACATCCATTAGAATTGCACCTAGTGCTAGTCCAAGGCCTTGTGAGACAAGCACATTGAAAAGAACTATGAAGAGAGTTAGTGCATAGGTAACTAGTGAAGGCTTGAGACCCCCCATCCAATAAGCAACCGTCACAAACACTGTGGGAAGCACAAGCTCCATTGGCAAATCACCTACAGTTCTGGCAAAGTAATAGGACGAGAGACGGTACATGCCAGAGGAACGTTCCTTTCGTAGCATCGGTCGCTCCATAGGGAAGGCGAAAATGGCATTGAATAGTGGGAAGAAACCCCAGAATATGGAGAAGAAAAAAAGAAGTCCAACCTGTTCATATCATCAAAGTACTAATTTGATTAGTTTGATTGGTACATGCTTATAATAATGGATCATTCATGCTAGTAATTATATAGGACTTAAAATTACAATACCTGATCTTGCAAATGTGAAGTGTCTGAGTGCCACCAACAAAGGCCTGAGAGAACTGCAACTGACATGACTTGGAAAATCCTTAAACCCGAGAAAGATTCATGCTTTCTCTCTTTCAAACCCCTCTGAAGCAAAACTATGAATTGCTCCCACCAGCTGGTAGTCCATTCGTAATCTCGACTACCTACAAGAACACACTGCTTATGATCAGAACACATGCATAGTACAACATCAAAACACATAAATGAAGCTTAATTCGAATTTTGAAGACTAATATACCTCTGGATGATAATGTTCTTGAAGAAGAAAGAACAGCAGGGTCTTTTTGACTTTGCTGAATCTCTGCCTTCAATGCAGGGTGTAGGTTCTTCTTATACGATGATATCAGAAACTGCTTAGTACTGTTTTGTTCTTCATGGTGATCTAATCTACCATTATACTCTAGTTGATCTTCTTGTTTAGCATCAGGTGGTATACCTGCTTGTCAAAAACAATTCAAACTTATTAATTAACCAACTTTTTCTACTACTAACACGCAAGTAAAAGTGATTGATTAAACAGGTGGTTCCCTTTGCGGCTTTGCCCTTTCTGTTCTATCTATGATCATCACAAGGTGAAAGTGTAAGCCTTTTTGGACCACTCACACACCCAGCACTAGCATTATTCTTATGAAAATGGACTCTTACCTAATTAGCTGCAAGTTAAAAAGCCAAATATCTCAAAGCTTTCATAATAACATGGTCATGGTAACTAGCTACTTGTGCCTTGTGGGTGGGGAGTGATGAGGTTGACATGACCAAAATTGGCAACACATCATCATATCCTTAACTTTCAAAATTAGTGATAAGTGATGTTTTCTCATCACTGGTCTAAACCACCACTCAAAATCCTGCAATTAGCTGATTTGATCAATTAGTTTTTCCAAGATAAATAATGCTCTTATCAATTTATTTACAGATCTCTGTATTAATTCCACCATATATGCTTATATATCTGAATTCTTCCAAAGTCTGCTATTATTAGATATTTAGATACTCTGCCATGGGACTTATTATGTTTTTTGATGCAGTTTCTCTAAAAAATTAAAAACTGTACGTCAAATGCACTGAGGATTAATAGTAATAATCAAGTTCTATAATGGGTCAAAGTGAGACTTATTATATTGTCAAGCACTCTTGAATGTCGTTAATAATTAAGTTCCATAATGGGATAAGGAAAATTAAAATTAAGGGAAAGTTCTTTATCGAAAAGAAATGTAAAGGTAATGATGAAAATTAAGAATGTAAGAAGTTGCTTACCATTAGCAAGATCAAGCAAGAAATCAGCCGGGTTGATGAAATTGAACCCAACCTCATACCCAATGGACCCGAAATACTCCATGACCCGACCCGCATGCCCGCTGTAAATCGGGCACCCGTCCGACAGCACCACCACCTTATCAAACATCGTGTACAGCCTGCTCGAGGGCTGATGGATGGTGGTGATCACTGTCCTCCCACCCCTCGTCAAGCGGCGCAGCGTTGCAACTATACGCTGCGCCGTGGTGGAGTCCAGTCCAGAAGTGGGCTCGTCCAGAAACAAGAGACTTGGGTTCACCAGCATCTCCTGCCCGATACTGACCCGTTTCCTCTCCCCACCCGAGACCCCACGTAGCAAAGGCCCGCCAACAACACTGTCACGGCACCGTGTCAGCCCGAGCTCCACCATAACCGTCTCGGCCTGTTCTTTCTTCTCTTGCTTGCTCAGCTGCTTTGGAAGCCTCAACAGGGCAGTATACGTTAGGGTTTCGAGCACAGTGAGATGAGGATACAGAACGTCATCTTGGGTCACGAAGCCAGTGTTGTGCTTCATGGAGCTTGAGAAATGCTGGCCGTTGTAGGTCACTTTGCCGGTGATTTTTCCCGGCAAGCGGCCGCCGAGTGCAGTCAAGAGAGTGGTCTTGCCGCTGCCGGAGGGCCCCAGCATTGCTAGAAGCTCACCCGGTCGCACAATTCCACTCACCCCGTTCAGGAGATTTCGTGTTTGCTTTGGCTCATTATATGAACTGACGCAACTACCCTTTGTCGGCTCGAGCTTAATGCTGTAGGTGACGTCTTCGAACTGCAAACATAAACAACGACATCAGATTACAGTGAGCTGTGAGCGGCTGCATTAAGAAACCTCGGACAACAATTTAATCCACCGTAACCGACCTAATTACATAACGACATAACATGTAAAACTGTTTGACAAGATTACAACAATCCCGTTACCTTAAGTGTGACGGGGCGGAGGGACTCGCGCAAGACGGAAGCTCTATGTGGAGTACCCGGACGGGGCTGTTCTGGCATGTCAACCGCTGCCAGACACGTAATACTTCCGGGAGACGGTTCGGCGTGAACCCAGCCGGTCTGGTAATTCTCAGACCGGCTTACATTAGAGGGCATGGTAGACTTGTTAGGTGGAGTACTGCTAGTGTTTGTCATGGTGTTATCCTGCTCCGGCGGTATCATTGCTTTCAAAGCTAGGAAACAGAGACGGCGGAGAAGAGAGAAGCGAAGCTAAGTTACAGAGGATATGGGAAAGAAGAAGTAGAAGGTAAAGATTGATTGCTTAGCTGCTAGATGGATCAATCACATGCAATGGAAGTCATGTGACGACTCTTTATAAAGTGAAGGGGAGGGCACACGAGAAACAGACCACTTGGGATTTGCAGTGGGACATAATATATGTGGGGACGGAGGGTCCTATATATAGTGTGGCGACCCTGTAACTTTAGGGTTGTGCCGCTGAGGGTGATGCATGCATTTATGTATGTATTATATTCAATGAATACCAGTAGTGTGTTCGATCTTTTCCTACTTTAGGGTTTGTTGTGGTACATACGTGTCGACTCCAAGGCAAGGCATTTGTTAGGTTTTAGCTTCTGCCACAGCTTAAACAACACGAAGCTTTATACTACTATACTCTTAGCTGCTCTCCATTTATGAATGACTAGCTAATATTCCCGATCCCAGCTCCCAGGCCGTTCTATTATTTTCAAACAACAATTTGACATAGATTTGTTCATCAAATATTCCGTGATAATGATAATGATTAAAGGATGGTGCAGGTACGTAGTCTAGGGTTTCTCTTTAAAATATATACTTTGCTTGAAAAGGGAACAAAATACAAGATCCTACTAGCAAGCTCCTAACTAGTAATTTCGTATGATTCCAGATTTTCATATGGACTTGCACGATTTGATGTCAATGATCGATAAAATATAGAGATGTCACATGTCATCAAGATAGCATGGTATTTTGTGTATGCCCTAATTTCCTAGGTACCGCTCAAATAACCTAAATATATAGTTTGACACATTGACTCGATCATATATTATAATTGAGTTGTGCTAGCTAATGAGGTAATAATTCATCTGCCACTCTCGTCGAGCTTTTTCGAAAATGGAATTGAAGCACCTGCAGACAGAAAGTAGTGCATCCTTTCACTCCTTTCTCTTAGCTTTAGCTAGCTAAGCTTATTCCGAATTTCGAATACAAAACGTACCATGTGCCCCTCAGGATTTGATATATAGTTATATACAATCGATTATTGTTATATTTATTTGAAAATCATTAATAAAGAGATAAAAATTATAATATGTAGCTTTAGAAGTGGAAACACCCCAGTAAAAAAAATACAACCCAAATATACAAAATGACAAACGATTACAACGGCAAAGCTTGCAACAATCAACCATATTGAAATTTAGGCAACCCTCTTGCAGATTTTGAAGGAAGGCCACACAAGCACAAGGTGGACATAAATTCCAACAATACAGCCCCACATGATCCCCTCCAAAATTTATTAAACAATTAGCTACTTGATTCCCTTCCCGATTGAACGGCAACTCTCTTAAGCAACCCAAAGATGCCACCGCACTTTTAATGAAGAGTTGGACAAAAATTGAAGCATTGAATTCAGAGATTATACCACCTATTTCTTCCGGCATATAAATATTATCAAAATCCCAACAATTATTCATTATAATTTGTACCATTACATGTAGGGAAGCACTGGCACTGACGAAGAAACTATATATGCTTCAAGGGGTCAGAGTTGACAGTACCTGAACACTACTTATATATTTGATTAATGAAGTAAATCTGTATCATATATATGTCTATCATCATCATCCACTTATGTTTCGAAATTAAACTTAAAAATATATAATTCAAAGTCCAACCAGTGAGCCCATATTTCTTTCTATCTAAATCTTTAATTCCATCGATCGATTTTTCTCGTGTAGGATAAGTCTCATCATTTGGTCCTTTGATCATAACTTGTCCTAAAATCTGTCCTACCTCTTAGAGTCGAAGTCTTACCCGGCTCTCTATTAAGGTAGGCCGACCCTAGCCTTTCTCGAGTAGGGTAGGATAAGGGTCAAGCAAATGAAACTTGTCCCTACCCTACCACCCTACACTAATGAGCTCTTTAAGGTCGAACCCGGCCCTACCCTAAAAACCCGCTCTTTAGGCCCTAATAGTTTCTTATTTTTGTATTGTTTTAATATGTTTCTTATTTTTTAGATACAATACAACTAATTTTTCTCTTTTGTAGTTGATTTGCTAGCTTTGTTCATTTGTTTTCCTTTTGTTTTGTTGATTAACGATTGTATTTTGATGATTTAGAGCATTAGTTTGTGAGATATATGAGTATAACCACTTAGCTTATAAATAAATGTCTTAAATTAAGTATAATATGTATGTATGCATGTTAAATATAACACAAAAATAAGGTTCATTACATATAATTCTAAAGCTAAATTGTGAGAAAAAAATAACAAGTCCATCTCGGCCCTAATTAGCCCTATTTAAAGGGTCGACCCTACCTAACCTTATTAGTCCTAACGAAATGGGCCGCTAGGATGGGTTAGAACTTACATATTCAAGTCTCGGCCCTACCTTATCTAATCCTAAATTTTGTTGACTTTGACCAAGCCCTACCCTACCATATCCTAAACTCTAAAATTTAAGGTCCGACCAGCCCTAACCGGCCCATGATGAGAGCTACTGTAGGGTATAATATCAATCGAGCTTCTTTAATTTGATGGTGTGTTCTTGAAAAAAATTAAAAGGAGGGGGGGGACTGGGAAGAGTTGTATGATGGGTTCTTAGGTTGTCCTCTTTTCTAGCTAGGTGTCGAATGCTTATTCAGAAGACATCGTGGAATGAGGCTGTGTTTTCTTTCCAGATAAAAGGAGAGGGCTCCCAAAGGTGGTGCATATGTCACCGTGTATCTAAAGGTCGCCAAGCTTCTTTTTTTTTATTTTTCCTAAATCTTTTCTGGATTGGAATCACCAAGCAGTCACTTATTGGTTGGTGGCGTAGTTATGCTAATTACTCTCACTAATGACGTGTTGTATGCAAAAACAGCAAAGCATCTCTCTGTAATTAGATGAATTTGGTCAGGAATATTGGAAGATTATATATGAATATTATTTGTCCTCTGTATGTACCTCGATGACAAAATTTATTTGCATTAGTATGTTTATGATATGCTTAATTTAGTGGGGAGTTCAAACCGGGAATTTATGCTCGATACTCAAAATAATGGACCTTTCTCCTTTTGAGGTTGTGAACCAATGTTTTAATTTACATAAAAATACAATATCATGACTTGGTTTGTACTAAGGTTTATTCACTTCTTGTTCATTTCTCATTTTAATCTAGATGAGTTATGAAAAGGTGATCACAAAATTTATTTGCTCTGATACTTTTGGTCAATCCTAGCTACAATATTACAATACAAGTTAGGCTAATATAAAAGCCCCTAAAATTCCATAGAATAAGTGATGGGAGAAAAAGAAATAGAATGAGCATACTTTTGGTCAATCCTAGCTACAATATTACAATACAAGTTAGGCTAATATAAAAGCCCCTGAAATTCCATAGAATAAGTGATGGGAGAAAAAGAAATAGAATGAGCATGTTTTACAACACATTATTTGTTGCCTTTTTACTGTATAAGTACGGTAAATTTGATTCGGATAGTACTGTATGGTCTTCATTCTTATCAAGTAAACGATTAACGAAGGTGTATAAGTGTGCCAAGTGTTTCTGTGCTTTGTTATTTAACTTTAAACTTTGGAAGGTCCCCTCTTGCAGATCAAGACGCACTCTTTTTCCAGTTTTTCCATGGACCATAATCCACAAAACTTTTCAGTTCAATTTTACACGTCGCGGTTGTCTGACATTGTTTCCAGCTAGTAGTGCCTTTTCCATAATCTTCCTTTTCAATCTTTCTTTACGCAAACTATTTTTTCTTTCCAAGTTAATTACAATTAAGAAAGAAGCTATTGGTTTGATTAATCATATATGCTAATTGCCAGAACGACTACTGCACAGCACTCTTAACTTATTGCATATATATGATCTCACTGTGAAGTCAATCTTGTTCACTCTGTCCATTTGGGAACCAACACAGACTTCAGTAAGCTTTGTTGCATGCATTTGAAGGATCAGAAAAGCCGATTGCTTTTGATGAAATTTATTTTCAGCCCTCCCTAGCTAGCTATATGAACAACACAAGTTTTTTTCTTCTTCTTTTGGGTAAGAATGTGTACAACACAAGTTTGGTGACAAATTAAGCAGATCTAGGAGTTTTGCACTTTGGCAAATCCGTAGGGTCCCATATATCACATTATGGGGTTGGTCATGGCAATTATTATGTAAAAAAAGAAAAAAAACCATATGACGTAAGTTTTAATTTTTCGTTTATAATAAATTTGAGATTTGTACGTTGTCTAATATTATGGAGGAAAGATGTTGGATATCATACTAGCTAATACCTAATTAGGTGAACAAAAAACTGCACTAGTACTTGATCAAGTATCTTGCTTTCATGTAGGGTGACACGTACTGTATCAGTCGAGATTCTAGACATATAAGTAAAAAAATAATAATAATTTTCATAGAATTTTTTATTAACCAATTAATTAAAATTTTAGACCTAAGCATTCATATAGAAGGAAGTTAATCATTTTTATGCTAACAAGTTAATTAGGAAATTCAACTATCAAATTGAATTCAACAAAATAGAAATAAATATATTTCTAATTGTAATTTGAGCTTTATGAAATCTGATACTTATAGTATTTTCATAAATAATTGAAGAAATTAGTAAGAAACAATTGAAAATAAATTGTCATAATTAATTTTAACAAAAATGATATGAAATGAATAAATTTATAAAGGCCCTTCAACTATTAGAGGCTCTACACACAAGCCTAGCAGCTCTTGCCTCAACGCCGGTCATGCTTGCATGCATATACTCTTATCGGTTGAATGGTATATATAACCAAAACAAGCGAAGAACCTTGTTGTGAACTATGTGCGGGGTTGAGATGCTCTTTTAAATAATTGTAAGAAAGTTTAAATTGAAGAGTATTTAAAACTCGTAATTGATGTTAACAACAAGAGATGTTCCCTTCTTGGCATGGAGACTCAAAAACAAACCTGAAAGACATCTTTTATTTGGTGTCCCAGTTTAAAGAAATCAATTTGCGTTACATTTCTCGTGAAAGCCAACTTTGTTGCTGATTCGTTTACTAATTTGGGTCACTAAGTTGTCAATCTTATTACCTGGTGTAGAAAGTTTCTACTTTCAGCGCTCAGTACTTTTAATTTTTATAACTTATTAAATGTTGGGTGTATTAGGGGTTTCAAGTTTGAAGTTTTATTTTTCTTCTATTTTTTAACTCTATTGTGAAAGTAGTTACACGTACATCAGATGGACTTTAAAATTTCCTCAAAATATGATTTATTTAACATTATTCAATCCTAACTAAAGTGACTGATTTCTACGCAATTTATGACAAAATATTACCTACATTATACTCATGGATGCACATATATATATGTGGTCATCCTCTAAATTAAGATTTAAGAATACGTCAATTCGTGCTTAAAGAACACATGGCCAATTCAAAGTGTTAAATATAAAACCCTTCCGAATGTTTTGAGTGCACCATGATACATTTAAATTAACTTAAATTGTTGGTTAGATTACATTTATAACACTATTTATTTTTTTAAATAACTAAGTGTAATTGTTAACGGTTAATATTTTCTAATAAATGTTTGGTTTACTTACATTTTGATATATATAAGAATTTCTCGGAAGAAAAGCATACATGTTAAAGGAGATAGCTAGCTACAGATAAGTGTCGTGGTTAATTAGAGAGCATGCATGTTGAGGAGATAAGCGACACGATTAGTAAGCCTTTCTCGTTGAAGTGATCGAAGTTTCTCCCAAAGACCGGCGTATACTGAATCATGTCATCTCTAACAAATGCATATATGATTCTTGTTGTGGAAATTAATTGGGTTGGGACTAGGAGAGTGATCGATCATACAATCGGGTGGGATAATATAGTGAAGGTGGTTTATCTTATCATCTTAGTATATAAGGATAAATCTAAGCCATGCATATCCATAAATATAAGATATATATATATATATATATATATGAAAGTGACAAGAGATAATTATCATAGAGTGATGGACACTACTCGTAGTCATGTCTCAATGAATTTTGGTAGCTATATTCGTATTAACTAGCTTGTATATATTTCTATGTTTTCTCTTCGATCAGTACTGGATATCTGGAATATAACTAGTTATGTAATAATTTGAATTGGTCATCTATTTGATTTCACAAACAAAATCTTCACTGGAATGATCTACTTAACTCTTTGATTCGATTAATTAGATAAATAAAGGATCTCCCACAGTGGGATCTATGATCCGATTATGGGATGAGCTTCATATTTAAGAGTTTGTTAATTTGGTCGGAAGTTAAAAAAAAATCACAATTTTAGTAGACATTAATGGATTTTTAATAACTCATACTTATAATTTCAGATTCAATAGAGAAAGCAGAAGATTGAAAGAGTTCTACGTGAGATTTTTTTTAGATTTAAGAGGTAAAAGACTATAAAACTAGAAGGAAAAATGGGAGAGGAACTGAGAAAAAATAAAATAGAGACCTAGACATATACATATACACAACAGTTTAGAGAGTTTTTAGAGATGGGGTGGACTTGGCCGAGCCTAAAAATACATTTACTAGGAAAAAATTACATTATAACTAGGATTTTTCTCCCCAAAAAACTTAGTTGGGCTTGAGCCCTACCCATGCTTCATGTACATCCACCCCAGATCTCCCATAGCTTGATAGGTTTTGTTTCCTTTGCACAACCTTTAGAAGGGGCACGAGTGGGCTTTGCAAGACGGAACGACGACAGCCGTCTGATCTTTAATGAATTGATCTTGTCCGTTTAAGTGTGTTTAATTCTGTCCGTTGGATCAATTCATTAAAGATCGAAAGGTTGTCACTGTTTCGTCCCGTTCTGTCCCGCAAAGCGCTGCTACACCTGAGCAGTCCTGTTAATATATGAATGGTTTTAGACTACTTCTAATTATGAGATTATATCATGTACAAAGAAAAAAGGAAATATATTATGAGGTTATTGCATTACATCTCTATTTAAAATAACGTGCTTCATGCGTAAGGCGAGACATGGCTATTTCGCTTCAAGGCGGCGTCTAAAAGGTCAAAAGATGAGGTCTAGTGCGCCTCGAGATGAAAAAACGAGCCTCATGCGCTCCAAGGGGCCTCGAGGTGTCGCCTTATGTTTTTTATATATAAAAAATAAAGCTCTTAAATAATTAAACTATGTCTTTTATTTTTTGTTTTAAAGAGAAAAAATCTTGTTTTAAGATGTGCAAATGCACTTAGTGACGAAGAGGGGCATAAAATGAAATTGGTGAATGATTTTATGTTATTGTGTTTTTGTCGTATTCTAAATTTAAAAATTATGTTCGTAATCTAGCTAATTAATTTCATTTTTAAACGTATGAATGCATTTTTAGTGGTTTTATATCATTAATCAAATTATTTTTATTTTACATATTAAAATGCTTCAAAAATTTCACTTTTTCGTCTCAAGACTTTCAAAGTCTTGAGGTCAAACTCGATACCGCACCTCACCCTTTCGTTTTTTGAACAAAACATTACATGAAAAATACATACGATAAGAGTATATGTATATTCGTTGGTTATTCCACCATATATATTTATAGATAGTTGTGTGTCACGCACTTACCATTGAATCAAAACTAATTAGGCAGATATATTTGATCGTATGAGTATAGTTGATCGAATATAATGAATCTTTAGTACATTCTCAGATAAGAGCTAGCCAGCTACCTAGTCAATCGATCGTCTTGTCGATTTCAAGTGTTTTAGGAACACATTTTTTCATAGTTAAAGAACCTTTACTTGCTTGCAGAATGTGCATGAATGTTAGAAATGCTCTCCATCTTTTGGTGAAGTTGACAAGATCTCAGTGCCTACCTTAGCTTTGCTCGTGGTAGTTGTCTTTTCGATCCATCGATCTCTCAATCTATTGGCTTCTAATTTGTTCATGCTAGCTGCAAATTTAGAAGGCTTGTCCCTCATGTTCGTCCCAAATTGTTATCCACGTACATTAGCTTATATATATTGGTGTCCTATCTAGCTACATATCAGGGTTTCCTCCTTATATTGGTCGATCGATTTAAAAGTTAGTCCGTAAATTATTACTCTCCATTTGAGTGATATGGTGGGGTTCGAATAATTATCTCTGCACTTTGTTATGTACAAGAAATAATAGATTTCCAATAGGATTCATGTTCAAATCGGTGTCAATCTCTTTCGGATTTTCATATTGTAAACACGAAAATTTCAATGACGAGTAGCAGAAAAACACGTGTATAAAATAAAATATATTTGTATTAATAAGTTTGTGGGTTACAATCTCTGTTGGTATTCTTTTAACAAGAATATCCTCTGATTCGATCTCTGACGTTGATTTGATCCAAGGGTGACAAACACTTAATCTTGAATCGATTGGATTTGATCTTCTTATCGTGTTGACGATTTAGAGAAGATGTTGACCAAAGACCGTAGAGGCTTGTTCTTGATCGGATTTAGGCCACGAGTTGTGTCACATGGTGAATGTTCTTCGGCTTTGATGACGGATGAATCAGCACGTGTGTTCAGTGCTTGTTGGAGAGCTTGGTGGAAGTTTTGATTTGTTGAAGACTTGAAAACGAAGGTCGATCAAGGGCCGTGGAGGCTTAATGTTGATCGGGTTTGATCCACGAGCGGTTTCACATGATGGTTTGTCTTCCGTCTTGAAGTTTGTGAAGAGATCGGCTATTTGGCAGCTTGCTGACTCCTCGAGATTTGATGACTTCTAAGCTTGAGACTTGTAAGAAATTGGCTATTTGGAAGCTTGATAATTCTCCACAAGTGTTTTCGAGACTTCTGAACTCTCGGGTGTGATTTGTTTTCTCTTGCTAGAAGTCCTCCTCTTGATATAAGAGGGGGTATTTATAGTGTGAATGCTTCTCCGTGTAAGGAATGTTTTACAGACACCATTTAATCGTATTTCCTTAATGGTGTAATTAAATCAATCACTTTTGATTGATTGGTCTAATTACAATTATTTACATAATTAAATCAATCGGTATTTATTGATTGACTTGATTATGACTGATAAAGTATTACGTCAACTTGATGAAATGTCAGACTTCCTTTTCGATAATCAATTTAACTTGACTGATGTATGATCATCGATTGACTTTAATATTTGTATTCGGTCAGGATTTGACGATTTTGTTGTTAACCGACCAATCACACGTCGTCACGCGTACTTCCGAAATCTTTTTGACTTTGCTGACTCACGTGACATGTATACGATTTATCAGGCCTACATGTGGCTTAAATATTCAACGATTTTATTTTCGTCAAATTTTTATGTGTCTACACATATCCTTTTCAATTCACATAGATGATGATTTCTGCGTATGATCATTTTTTTTCATCGTGTCATTTCCTGTGATGGCTTTAGAAATGTAGTTACGTGCATGCACGAAGCAAGCTATATATATATATATGCATATATACGATTTTTTAATCGAACCCTCTGAAATTCATTTAAAAAGAAAATAAAAAAAGAGAGAGGGACATGAACCAAAACCTCTCCAAGAACAAAATCTGAAAAAGTACTCAAAAAGAGCACAAGGGCTGCCTAAGCCTGATCCCTGTAAAAGATTGCATATCCAAAAGAAACAACCAAACAAAGATATCAAAAGAGAAAACAACACCTAAAAAATAGTGCACATAACCAGGACACTAGCAACCAAGGAGCCTATACTAATAGAAACCAAGCTAAAACCAATTCCAACCCAAAAAGGCATCAAGCAAAACAACTTTAGGTAATGCAAATATTAGGTAAGCCTTGCAAATTATGAACAAAAGCAGCTGAAGCACAAGGAGGGCAGGAGTCCCACCAATACTGCCCCTCATGCTCCACCCTAAAATTAGCTAAACAATCAGCTACTTGATTTCCTTCCTGAAGAATATGAGAAAAACGAACCTGCATGGAAGAGAGAATGACACGACAATTGATCCAATCAGCTCGTAGACGCCAAGGGACTGAGCATTTTTCATTAGCAAGAAAATGAATTACAATTGCTGAGTCACTCTCAATCCAAAGAGAGTGCCATCCCCTCCTCGAAGCCATAGATACCGCATGAACAATGTCTTGAAGCTCAGCTTCTAAGGCAGTAGCATCACCTATGGAACCAGCAAAACAACCCATGCAATTGCCCAAATGGTCCCGGAAAATACCACCACAACCAGCCGGTCTTGGAGTTCCACGAGCAACATCATCCGTGTTGACCTTGAATTGAAAAGAGTTAGGAGCATGCCAATTTACCTCACGAATTTGATGAGGTTTTAAGGCTCTACCACTGATTTCAAGAGATCGGGGAATGTAAAGCTCGTCCATAGAGTTGCGCATAGTTCCTAAACCCCAAGAGTCAATCTCATGAATTTGCAGCTTGATAGAGTGAATCAAGTAGTCTGGCGTTAAACAATGCTCATCAAACCGAATAGAGTTTCTAGCATGCCAAAAAGAATAAAAGCCAGCTCCCATCACTCCTCACCAAAGCAATTGCAATTGAATACCAAAACCGTGCTGAAGAGAGTAAGAGAAAAAAGCAAAAATATCTAGGAAATAAGTACCGACTTCAAACCAAGAAAGAATTTCACACCAAACCCTTACAGAGAAAGGGCATTCAAAGAAAATGTGGTGGGTTGTCTCAGTTGAAGCATGACAAAGAGAATACTTGGAAGCAAATTAAAAGCCCCGTTGAACCAAGATGTCATCAGTTAAAAGCTTGCCATGAAGAAATTTCTATAAAGTAAGAGAATTTTAGGGGCGAAAGCATTGACGCCAAACCCACATGTCCCAAAGAACATTTGTCTGTCTGCTTCTTTTAGACTCATAAGCCATAGATAGAGATAATGAGCCATCAGAAGAATATCCTCCACATCTGAATATGGAAGTCTTATAGATAAGATTTCAGACCATAGAGTTGCAAGATTTGTGATCAAATTAGAAAGGCAGAACCATGTGTCATCCTTGATGAAATCTGAAACTCTAGCATTCAAAAGCTTGGCAAGTTGCTCATCAATACCCAAATTTTCAATAATATGCATATATACGAATTTACCAGATGCATATATATATATATATATATATATATATATATATATGAGTACTGATGTATTATTGAACCTGCAATGGCTTTGTCGTTCATGTCCCCAGGCTAGCTATACGGTACACCTTCTCCCCTCGATTTTCTGATGTATGGCTAAACCAGTCGCCGTTACTTTCAGGTAAGAGAGCTGGCTGGTGCCGGCCGATACATATCAAATCCTTTCGTCTTGTCCTAACTGATCCAGGATTGCATACATGCATCTTACAAATGCTCTATTCTACATCATTAGCTTGTCAATGCTTTGAACTATAGCTTGCTTGCTCTCGCAAACTGCAGCATCAATAATTATGTTCATGTAATGATGTTCAGTTTCCTATCAATTACTCAGACACATATATAATGATGTAGAACGAAGGAGGTCGCTTTCCGACGGAAAATAAAGTTTGGAGAACCGTTTGATCGTGACAAATAATTTACGGATATCTAAATTCGTTAGGCTTCCAGATAACTGTTTTAATTATTTTTGGAGTTTTATTTTAATTAATTTGTTTTGGACTTCATTTTATTTTAATCCATGAGCTTTTAGGTTTCATTGTTAGTCGTCATAAGATTTATTTGTTTCTATATAAGGAGCCTCTATCAGTTGTATTCGTTACCCTTGATTTTATAAAAAAAATCTTTGTGTTTATCTTAATTCCTGGTGGATTCCAGAACCTCTCGTGGATTCGAGATCAAAAACAGATTGGTGGATTCCAATCTCCTATCCTTTTATTTTTCGCTGCATCAATTGGTAATCAGAGCTTCGTGGATTCCTAGTAAGTGATCTATCTATTCGATTCACAAGCAAAAAAAAGTAACAGAAATAGCCGCGCCGCTGAACTGCCCCCTCGACCCATCCTCCACAGCAACCTTGACAGCGCATCACAGCCGCCCTCTGCCTCCAGCCTAAGCCATGGCCGCCCAGCCAAATCTGCGCTGAGGAGAGCGCTGCTCCAGCGAATTGCAGGTCCGGCTCAGGGTCCCTGCCACCAAATTGCAGCCAAGCTCGCCACCCAGCATCATCTCCACCCATCTCGGCGCCTCTCCGGCTTCCTACAGCTCTCGAAGAAACGTTTCCCGGCCAAGCAGCTCTGCCGGCGAAAACCCAGTTTTCTGGGTTTTTTATGTAGTCGACCCAGTTTCTCGACCTAACCTGGTATCTCAACCCGACCCGGAATGAGATCCAACCCGACCTAGTAGCCAACCCGACCTATTAGCCGACCCGACCCGGTAGCCATCAACCCAACCTGGTAACCATCAACTCGACCCAGAATACGACCTGACCTGATCTGGCCCGAAGCTGATCCGGCCCGATAGAAATTAAAAAAAAAACAGGAAAAGAAGAAGAAGAAAGAGAAGAAGAAGAAGAAGAAAGAGAAGAAGAAGATGAAGAAGAAGAAGAAGAAGAAAAAAGAGAAGAAGAAGAAAAAAGAGAAGAAAGAGAAAAAAGGAAGCTAGCATGGAACGTTGGATATTTACCTTACCAGATTACGACGACTTTAGAACAACTTGTTTCATCAAAAACAATGTATGGTCAACAATAATTGATAGTGATTTACATAAGAATTTTGTTGCAAACAAGGTTGTCAATTCCATTCAATTACCGACAGTGAAGTTGAGCAATCAATTTTGGATTGATGATCGTGCACATGTGACAGAGGTTTGTAAAGTTTCCATCTCTATAGGAGAATTTTATAACAATGAGATTACTTGCCATGTAATTGATATGGATGATAGTGATGTGTTTTTTGAAAAACCATGACATGAAAGCGTCAAAGGTAGTTATTGTAAAGATGAAACATATTTATTCATGAAGGAGTTGAACAAGATTACAATCAAGCCTATAAAGCCTGAAGTGTGTGAAAAGAATGTTGAAGAGGAGTTGAACAAGATTGTAATTAAGCCTGCAAAGCCTGAAGTGTGTGAAAAGAATGCTGAAAAAATCACTTTATAGATTAAAGAAGAATTTGCTCATGTTGACTCGGTTGTCAGTATTGAAGAAACCTCGGCTCATATGACTTTTTCAGAACCAGAACTAATGGCCATTCAAGAATGCAATTTTGGGAATCATGAAGACTTCTCTCAAATTACATTTGACAAACTCATCTATGGTATTGGATTCATGATTGTGCCTGCAGAGTTTGCATAGTCTCCGACTTCTACACCACAGATTCAATTATTGGATTTATTATTGTGTTTGTTTTTTATAAATTATTCTTCTTTATTCAAGATGAACTCGAGGTCGAGTCTTTTTGAAGTGTAGGAGACTGACGTAGAATGAAGGGGGGTCGCTTTCTGACGGAAAATAAAGATTGGAGAACCGTTTGATCGTGGCAAATTATTTACGGATATCTAAATTCGTTAGGCTTCCAGAAGACTGTTTTAATTATTTTTAGAGTTTTATTTTAATTAATTTGTTTTGGACTTTATTTTATTTTAATCCATGTACTTTTAAGTTTCATTGTTAGTCGCCTTAGAGTTTGTTTGCTTCTATATAATAAGAAGCCTCTATCAGTTGTATTCGTTAACCTTGATTTTATAAAAAAAACCTTTGAGTTTATCTCAATTCCTGGTGGATTCCAGAACCTTTCGTGGATTCGAGATCAAAAACAGATTGGTGGATTCTAATCTTCTATCTCTTTATTTTTCGTTGCATCATATAAGGTATAAGACAGATCAAAGTGTGTTGTAGATTCAGCAATTAGATATCCAATAATGAACACACTAGCTATATGCTATTGTTAACTTGAGGAATTTTATGCAAGTGATCGATAATTATAATCGATCTTCAAATCCAGTCCTAATTGGCTGGCGTACTTAGGACATACATAATTGTCCTAAATCATCAATTCAGTTTCGATTTCTCTTGCTACTTTGCTCTGCACGATCCGATCAATAAGATTTCGACACACTTGGAAATTACCTTGTCTAGTTTGGCCGAAAGAGTGCTCTTCTCGAGTTGAATATAACGGTATTAGTTAACAAAACAAATGTCATTAGCTCGATTACCACTAAAGCTAAAGTCGTCGTTGTTTGATCAATTTAAGGATATATCAATATGCTGCAATTGATGGTTGGCCTTAAGCCTACGTTTATATTATTAAATATTTCAGCTTTATAAGGACAACCAAACGAACAGTCACATGTGATTGTGATACAAAACTTCTAATCCAAAGCGGCAAAGCGCATAATTATGAGTTAATGATTTGATTTTTTTCCTTGTTTCTGATCCGATCCGATCCGATCCGATCCGATCACCTTAATTTTATATCTTCTTGATATGGTAAAAGTTACTGTGCATAACATGCATGTTTTTATAATTTATCTTAGACCCCGTTAGTAGAAAACATAATATGAAATGAAAATTAGTTTTATTTTTATTAGATTATCATGTTTGGTTACGTTATCATTTTGAAATGAAAAGTGTCCAATTTCATAAAAGAGATGAGATTGAAATACCATCTAAGAGTGGTATTTCATCTAGTCAATTAATGGTTCTTTACTTAATCGTATTATTTAAAATTTTCATATTTAATTTGATTGTGTATGATTGGAAAGTTATTAATAAATTAATTGTTTTAAATCATTTCCTAATCTTAAATTTTGAAATCTTCGAAACATCACAAATAGAAATGCTAAATCAATTTAATTTCATCCTTGAAAGGAAAATGATCATAATTCTTTTCTCATCATTACATTCTAGTCAACTAAACAGGGCCTTAATACGTATGTACGTGAGAAACGTAAGTGAAATTACAAGGTCGATTGATGAAGTTGCAGTATAACATGAAATTCTAAACATGGTATGTGGTTAGGGTTAGGATAACATTAATGGAGTCTTCATGATGGTTGCAATGAGCTAATTGGATTTGGTTTTTCCCTTTCTTTTTTCGGACTCGAGCAAGTTAGTATTAGCTAGCTAGATTGCTAAGACTCAAGACCAGCTACTAACGAAATCTAGAATTACACGTACCCATTTGCATTTGGTGGCCGGCCGTCCAAACAAATATCGTTTTCTGTCTGGAATCTAAGATTAAACAAACACACACTCATGTATAATGAGGGAAAAAGTGATAGTCAAGGTCGACATGCATGGCTATCACTTGCAGAATATCAAGATATTGGAGCTAAAAATTTCAAATTGGCCAATATCAAATTTTGTTATCAAAGAATCCTCGTAACAGTTTTTTTAACTGTTGATTCAGCACTTAATTTCTAACTTCATTTACTTCCAACAAACATAATATGTACGTAGTAAGATATACATGTTATTTCATTTGATAAATAAATTTGAGTCCATAACAATAAACCAGTACATGCATATGCAAATATCACTGTCTTCATCTCTACAAATATCATTTTGTATTACATCTACTTGCGTTTGGGAAGCATTATATGGGCCTCTCTCAAGATCGCACTAGGAAATTGTTGAACAGGTCGTTGACATATAATACAGCATTCACTGATAACTAGCTAGCAGACAGAACATTTTATTTTGACTTCAATCAAACAATCCAGTCGTAGCTTTTGGAGATATAATATATATGTCGTACGTCTCCATGATCGATCAAATTGGCAACGTGGTGCGTGGTAGTAGTGGAAAAGGGATTCATTACTACTGCACTGTCCAAATGAATGTCATCATTGTTAATAGTGGTTTGGAACCATATTTTCAAAACATGGAGTTCAGTTGCAAATGTGTATGAAGAGAATTAACGATCCTGATGGCATGTATTATGG
Source organism: Comarum palustre (assembly GCA_951800085.1). Taxonomy (NCBI): domain Eukaryota; kingdom Viridiplantae; phylum Streptophyta; class Magnoliopsida; order Rosales; family Rosaceae; genus Comarum; species Comarum palustre. The sequence goes on along the minus strand of OX637577.1, from coordinate 23,530,525 downwards.
CAATGGGGTTTGTTAGTTAGTCATCCATTACCAGCCTAGATGTAGAGGCTATATTATTTGTGCTCGATCTTGGTTGCATTTTTCTCTGCGCTTTTGAAACTATTGCACTTTTGAAAATGGTGTTATTTCACTTCAATATCGACAAGTACATTGGGCTTCCATTGTTTAACTAACTAGCTAGCACTCTATACCCAAATATTTGCGTAGATTGCAAGTTACATATAGGATAATTCAGACTACGTCTCAATAAAAAAAATTATTCTCGAAACACTTAATCCACTAAAATGTTGTTTTACATTCATCACTCAAATCATGATCACGGCCAATTATTCCTTTTCACCGATTAGGAAAATTCATCACTCAAATCATGATCACGGCCAATTATTTTCTCAACCATGGACCTAGAGCTGTCCCGTCTAACTTCTGGACCTGAGAATCTTAGCACTACTTATCCTTAGCTTAGCTAGTCCAACCTAGTACTCTGTGATTAGCTAACCCAACTCTAAGGAGCTTAATAATTGACAACATTGATCTCATGATGAGCGGCGGAACCAGGATCTAATACTAGATAGGGCTAATTTGAGGACAAAGAGCACAGAACTAGATAAGCAACAAGAGATGGGCAAAGAACAGGACAAGGTGAAAGGAAGAAAGAAAAAACAGCAAGAGAGAACGAAAGGAAGGGTGGAAGAGTAAGAAAAAAGAAAGGAAGGGAAAAAAAGTGATTTCGCGGTGATTTGAACATCTGTTGAGAGGGAAAACAAACACGTGACTTTACCAACTGAACAGATCTCAGTTTTGTGTCATATCTAGTACACATATATTATAAGTACTCAAAATTTTCAGTAGGACCCAGCTCCTATGTGGTTCCGCCACTGCTCATGACTCGATCACTTTTCGGATTATATATTTCCTGCATCGCTTAGCTATCCAAATAGAAACCTTATATTCTTCTTGCTAGCTAGCTAGCTGAAAAAACAGATTCCTCAAATATTTTCAACGATGCATGGCAGATACAGATGATAGTTCGATCTGTTATTCCGTTCATGTCGGTAGCATTTTAAGCAAATATAACCTTGCTAGTTATGTTGTAAGTTAATTAGGCCGCGGGCTAGCACCGCACCAATAATTATACTACACAGAATCACTTCAATCATTCCTTTTCAGCAACTCGATGAAAAAAGAAGCTAGTCTTGCACTCTTGCATGCATGATATCTATATAATGGAAGTAAGAATCCAAGAGAGAGAAAAGCAAATGAAGTGAAATGAAATGACTAGCTCCCACCCAGATCGAACAGGCATCCAAGACTGGAGAAGCAAGAGATCAGAGCTTGCTGGTGGTGGACGGTGGTGCAGTGCTGCACTACTACTACTCGGGCTAGATAGCTAGCGTTGTATATATGAGATGATTGATGTATCTGGATATTCATGAGATCAATTATTGGGTGCTGTAAACCACTATGAAGTGAAGCATGAAGCTTTAAAATCACTTCCATCACTTCACTAGCTAAGAACTGCATGGTATCTTCTTTACACAACATTTGGCATCTGCTGCGCTTAAAAGATGGTCTTTGAGTAAAGGAGGAGAGGAGAGGAGAGCAGAGTATCTTGAAGAATATTTTGGAAATCGGGTTCTAAATTTAGTGGAAAGTACAACTAAATCTTACATCCCACTAGCTAGATTGTAACTCAAGCAACCGATATCTAATATTACAGGCATAAATACACTACATTCAGCTTTTCATACAAATGCGAACAAGCTAACCGACACTGAGTGCAACAAAGTGAATTGCCAGCTCTTCTCCAATATTTACTAACTAGAAAGAACCTTCGCGCGCCGCTGTCGGGTGATGACAATGCCCGGCCGTGCCTTTTCTATGACATTTTTTTTTAAATTCTAAACATAACAAATAATCCTCGTATGTATTTAGAAGCATCTATAATAAAACCAAACCACTATTAAACCTTTAAACCAACCATCATCAACAAAACCGAAACCCAAATGTTAAAACATGTCATGACACTACCACTATACATTCGTAAATTAAATGAAACTAGAATTTAAACTTGTACGTTAGAGTATCAGAGTTTAACCATATAATTCACAGTCATGTATTTTCAGAACTCTTATTTATCTTCCAGCCATACATTTTCATCTTGAAATTACTCATTGTGTTTATCAACACAATCTTCTAGCCCAAGAATCGTAGGTGCAAAACCAAAACAAAACCAATATTCAAAAGAAAAACAAAACAAACCAACATTCATAAAAATCACTTTTAAAACTCTTACATTAGAGACATATTCGACAGATTTAAGTTATATAACCCCATGTTTCTGTCTAATATTCTATCACATTCATAACCTCATGACTTACATATGAGCTAATAATTCGCTAAAATTATACTTTTTTCATTCTTATGATCCAAATTATAACAGATATCAACACAATTACTCAGATACAGGGCAAGGTATTTATAGATCGGGTGGGGGAAAATCAATTTTGAAGAAACCCGGTAATTGCACAGAAATTGAGACCTTCTTAGTAATGGAAGACACGTCTAGTTTATCCAAGAAGTAAAAAAATGGAAGCTATTTCAAAACTTGACAAAAAATAGATAAGCAGGAGAACTTAGGGGTAAAATAGACAAAGACAGATAAATGATGGCAGTATTTTAAATAATCCTCAAATAGAGGTAAAATTGTATTTTAGGGATGGCAGTATTGTAAATAATCTGCAAACATAGGCAAAATCGTCTTTCTATGCGCTGTTGATGAAAATATTGTAAATAATTCGCAAACAGGGATAAAATCATCTTTCTGCGCTACTGATAGCAGTATGGTAAATAATCCGCAAACATGGGCAAAATCATTTTTTACGTGCTTAAGGGCAGTATTGTAAATAATTCACAAACAGGGGCAAAACTGTCTATTCACTCGTTGAATGAACAGTGCTATCCCTATATTGTTTTAGTATATACTAGCCTTCAAACACGTACGTGTTTCGCACGTGCAGAAGGACTTTGTTCGTGCTTGCAAAATATTTGGTTTCTATATCACTATCTATAACCCTTAGTAGATAATGTATATCAATTTTAAGATGTACTAATCATATTAATCATATATTTACATTGAGATGCATATAATTTGAATAACAAATTGATACACTATAAATGTGAATTTTGTAGTTCGATTAATATTATGTAACAATTATCTGAAACTCTAATAAAAATTACACAATTGAATGAGGTGACGTTAACACCAATTTATATTAACAATCAATATATATATATATATATATATATATATATATATATATATCTAGAATTACAAGTGAGGAACACTCATCAGTTTATGTCATAAGCTGAACTGATAAACATAATCAAATAGGAAAATTAATTGTTGTCTTAAACCCTAAACCCACATATCAACATTTATATGCATCGTCAGAATTAATATTTTGAAAAATTGATATAGATGAATATAAACCCTGAAAAATCGATACAATTATTAATCAATGTTATAAACCATAAACTCACATGCTAACATTTATATACATCGTCAAAATTAATATTTTGAAAAAGTGATATAAATGAATATAAACTCTGAATAATCGATACAATTATTAATCGGTTAAAATACACTCAACAAAATTATTTAGTTTTAAAGTTGATTCAACTTCCTTTTTATTATTATTATGAATATTATTATTATAGAGATGTCATTAACAACACCCGTTATTTATTATTAAAACACATCAATCCGACTGTAATATGAATTCTAATAGAATATCAATTCGAAAACTCTCTCTCTGCAATATTTTCATTCTCCCTCTCTTTTTCTCTCGTCTCCCTCTTCTCTCATTGTCTCCCTTTTCTTTCCTTGTCGCGTTTTAAAGTGCGTTTTTTTCGATCCAATTAATTAATATGAAATTTTTACTAGTTTGATTAATATTGTACAACAGCTCCGAACTCTAAACTCTAAAATCCGAACCCCTAAATCCTAAACTCGAACCAAACCCAACTTACATTCGAAACCAAACATATCCACATAAAAACACTCATATGCATCGCCTAAACTACTAATCTAAAAAAGTGATAGAAATTGATATAAATCATGAACAATTGATATATTGATCAACACAATTATTTAGACTAAGAGGGATTCAATTTATTTTTCATTATAATTGTTATGATTCTTATTATTTTATTGTTTTAGAAAATGAAAATTTCTCTTATGCAATTCAATTGTAAAAAAATCATTCCATTAAAAACAAATGTAGTGGCAAAATTGAAATAAATTTAAAAATAGAGATAAAACGATAAAATCAAGACTGGACGGGCCGTATTTTAATAATACAAAAAAAAAGACAAATAAGTCTTGACACTGTTCACATGAACATTACAAACCATATCCCCTTATATATCAGCTTTTCAAACCTTAAACCCGAAAATCTAATCTATGTAATTTAAATTTCACTGAAAATTACATATTAATTAGAATAAGAAAAATTACTCAATAATTGACTTAGATAGTAATATAAAATGATGTTTAATTAACCTGAAATCTAAATTCCATCTCGAAAGAAAAGTAAAAAATAATCAATAACAAAAATTTATAATATATATATATATATAATAAGAAATATCGAGAATAAATATCAAAATTGAATACATCATCACGAAATTTTTATTTTAACTAAAAATAAGAAAATTTGAATGACAAACCGTAATTAAGTAAAACGGATGGACAAAAAAGTCAATTCATTCAAAAAAACTGAACTGTAAAAAAAATTAAAACTGATCGCTAAAAGTGAGATGGCACTGTTCACGTTCACAGTTCCTTTAACATATAGAGATAACTAGAAAAATGTGCATGCGCTTTGCTGCAGGTTTAAAAGCTTAAAGAATTAAATTCAGAAGCACAAAATTCACTAAAAAAATCATTCAGTAGCACATAAATGTCATTCATTCCAATTACATAATACACCGTTGTCATTCATTTTCTATCATCTAAAAAATGGTTGTCTTCTCAGTTGGGAGTTCATTTCATAATTTGTCTTCTCACCTAGGAGTTGCTGCATATACTTCAACTATGTCGAAGTCAACCATTCTCTCATCGGTCTGCAGTTGATTTAGGTTATAAATTCAAGTAAGAATTTATAAGACTCAATTGTGTGTGACTTGCCTCTTCTAAACAAAGTAGGAGTAAGAGTAAAATTCAAATCCTGCATACAGGGAAGAATAATCAAGGGTGAATACTCTGTATGTTGCAAACCAAAGAATAATTCTAAAAGAGAGACTATGTTTTTACTTGGGTGAATACTCCGTATGTTGCAAACCAAAGAATAATTCTAAAAGAGAGACTATGTTTTTACTTTTAGTAAAAATCAGTGTAACTCCTCAGATTTCATAACTGAAAACAAAATTTAAAGCTTATTATTTAGCTACGTATCTTTTTGTGAGAATAATTTCCCGAGGAATAGATAAGTTGATTCAAAGAAGGTCATACAATCTTTGCTGTGCTCTAAGCTTGCTCAAACACTCACACACAATAAATGCAGCACTATTCTCTATCAGTTATTGAACTGAAAATGCAGCTATTTATAATAACTTTACAAGATTGAAAACTAAAAAACAAGCCGAGAACTCAGCCTATAAATAAGAAACAACTAAAAATTCAAATTTAAAACAAACTCCCTATGACTAGGGCACTTATTTGACATATTCTAACAGCTACAAGCGAAAGACCAGCAACAACATCCTCCTTGTGGACTTGACTTGGTCCTCAAGAAATCCGAAAATCCCTCTGCAACCCTAACATATCCTCCCCTAAACCACACTGCTCAATGTAGGTGGTTTACACACACCCAGTTCCTCTCTCAACTTTTCAAACATTTCTAACTTCAGTGGTTTTGTCATAATGTCTGTCACTTGGTCTGCTGTTCCACAATGGATCAGCTCTATCACTCCATCTCTGGTTAGATCACGCAAGAAGTGAAATCTAATATCTATATGCTTGCTTTTTCCATGCATCTCAAGATTCTTAAACAACTTAATAGCTGAATTATTGTCACAAAGAATTGTAGAACACTTACTTGGCTTATGATTGAACTTCTCTAACACCCTTTGCATTCAAATACACTAACAAGCACAAGAAGCTGCTACAATGAACTCAGCTTCAGTAGTTGACAATGTAACAACTGACTGTTTCTTTGAACTCCACGCCACAGCTCCTGAACTCAACAAGAAAACATAGCCTGAAGTACTATTTTTGTCTTCAATGTCTCCAGCATAGTCACTGTCTGAGAAAACTTTCAAATCTCCATCACCCCCTCGTTTATACTGTATCCCTATCTCCATAGTACCTTTCAAGTATCTCATGATTCTTTTAATGCCCTGCCAATGCTGCTCTGTAGGCCTTTCCATAAAACGGCTAACCAGACTTACTACAAACATTACATCAGGTCTTGTAGCCATTAGGTACATAAGGCTGCCTACCATTTGTTTATAAGTTGTGACATCCACCCTTGTCCCTTCTTCATCTTTTACCAGTTTTGTACCAGGTACCATAGGATTTTTTACTGCATTGCAACTCTCCATACCATACCTATCCAATAACTCCTTAATGTATTTCTTTTGACTTATGAAAATACCATCTTCATTCTGTAAAATCTCCACTCCCAAAAAGTACCTCATTTTACCTAAATCAGTCATGTCAAAATGCTGCTTCATTGATTTTTTAAATGCATCAACTATGTCTTCGCTATTTCCGGTAAAAATGAGATCATCCACATAAAAGCTTACTATCAACAACTTTCCTTCTTCTCCATGTTTTACAAACAATGTGTACTCACTTGGACATCGCTCAAAGCTTTCTGAGACAGTATGATTCAATTTTGCTGTACCAAGCTTGTGGAGCTTGTTTTAGTCCATATAAAGCCTTCTTCAACCTATATACCTTGTCTTCAGCATCTTTCTTCTTGTATCCTTGAGGTTGCTCAACATACACAGCCTCATTCAACTCACCATGTAGAAATGCACTTTTCACATCCAATTGATTCACATTCCATCTCTTGTGTGCAGCAAGTGTTAGGACCATTCTAATGTGTCCTATCTGGCTACTGGGGCAAACACTTTATGAAAATCTATTCCATGTTGTATGTAGCCCTTAGCCACCAACCGTGTTTTATACTTGTCCACTTCCCCTTTCTCATTCAGTTTGGTCTTGTACAGCCATTTAAGTCCAACCCTTTTAGCTCCTTCTGGTAGGGTACACAGTTCCCATGTATCATTCTTTTCTATTGCCTCCATTTCACAGTCCATAGCTGTCTTCCATTTTTCACTCCCTGTAGCCTCTTCAAAACACATAAAGTCATTAGCTGAAGTAAACATAATCATACTACAGTCAACACTATTTGCTTCCTCTTCAGAGAGTCCTTCACCACTTATGTAGTCTTGCATCCATGCTGGTGCCCTCCTTTTTCTCTGTGTCCTCCCCTGAGCTTGAATTGGTACTACATTTTGCTCATCACTATTACCTTCGTCTTCTCCCTCATTCAGATCATCATCAGCTTCTGAACCATCCTCATATTCCCACCTGAAGACATCATCTTTTGCTTCACTATCTCTGCCCCATTTCCAGCCTTTTCCTTCATCAAATATAACATCCATACTTATCACAATCTTCTTATTCACAGGATCATACAACCTGTAACCTTTTGTTTCCTCACTCACACCCAGGTACACACATTCATAACTCTTGTCATCCAACTTCTCCCTTAGCTTATTTGGAATATGAACATGCCTTATACAACCAAATATTCTGAAATAGTCTACTGAGGGCTTAGTATCATACCATGCTTCCTCAGGTGTCATATCTTTCAAAGCAGTGGTTGAACATCTGTTTAGGACATGCATTGCCCAATTGCTTGCCTCTAACCAAAACTCCTTAGGAACTTGTCTTTCAGTTAGCAAACATATCACCATGTTCATAATTGTCCTATTTCTTCTCTCAACCACCCCATTTTATTGTGGGGTTTATGCTGAAGTGAGTTGCCTCCTAATGCCTTGTGAAGTGCAAAACATATTGAACTCCTTTGAAGTGAACTCCCCACCTATATCTATTCTCAGACATTTTATACAGCAGCCTGTCTCCTTCTCTACCTTGCTTTTAAACTTCTTAAACATTTATAAAGCTTCTGATTTAGCATTTAGGAAATAGCACCATATTTTTCTACTAAAATCATCAATGAAGGTAATAATGTACCTTTTTTGGCTGTTGGACAATGGAGTGATTGGTCAACAAATGTTTGCATGTACCAGCTGCAACCTTTGTGAAACTCTCCAGAAACTTTTCTTAGGGATGATTTCTTTGTATTGCTCCCCAACCAAGCAATTAGAGCAGACCTTTGATGGTATGTTGATAGTAGGTAAACCTTGAACTAGATTCTTGTAACTCAAGGTTCTCAAACCTTTATAACTCAGATGTCCAAAACGGCAATGCCACAGTTTGGACACATCTTCAGCTGTAGTTTACAGGCAAGTTATGGTTTAGGGAGTGGATGCTGGTATTTGTACTGTAGCTAGTACAACAAACATCCTATTTACTGTCATTTCAGACTGCATGATCAATCCCTTCACTGGATGATATACTTTATACATGTTTTTCTGAATCAAAATTGCCAGGTTCTTCTCCTGTAACTGACCAATGCTAAGTAAATTACTCTTGAGTTCTGGAATGTAGTATACCTCACTTATTGTCTGTGACATTTCTTCAATCTGCAACCTGACACAGCATTTTCCCATCACAGCCAATCTCATGTTGTTGCCAAGTTTAACAGTGTGACGAAATGAAACATCCAGATTGCTGAACCACTCTTTCTTCCCACTCATATGGCTGTTACAACCTGAGTCTAGAAACCACACTTCTTCTTTTCCAGCCTTATGCATGTCTACATATGCCATGAGCAACATGTCTTGATCTTTCTCTAGCTCAGCATAATTAGCTCCATTCTCCCAGCTAGGACACTCATACTGAAAAGTGTCCTAACTTATGACACCTGAAGCATTCAACAAGGGCTTTGTTAAAAGTTCCTCTTCCACGGCCTCTACCTCTTCAACGACTCATTCCTCTCCCTCTTCCACTAAAGCCTGCTCTCTCCTGACTCACATTCAGAACCTGTTCTTCACTTCCATGTGTGCTCATTCTTTGCTCGTGCACCAGTAAACTACTTTGGAGCTCATCAATGGTTAGTGTGTCTTAATTATTAGATTCCTCAATTGAACACACTACATAATCAAACCTGGGAATCATTGATCTCAGTATCTTTTCAACGATGACTACTTGCTCTATACTCTCATCATGGCTCTCCATCTTGTTGGCAATGGTTTGTGTCCTGGCAAAGTACTCATTAACCTTCTCTCCCTCCTTCATTTGTAACACTTCAACCTCCTTTCTGAGGGTATGTAACTGTGCTCGTTTTACCCTAGTTGAGCCTTGGTATTTCTGCTTCATGGAATCCCAAATATGCTTGGATGTGTCTCTGTTGAGAATTGTTTCCATAATGCCACGATCAATGGCCTGGAACAAATAGTTCTTCACCTTCAAATCCTTAAGCTTATGATCCTTAATTGTTTTGTGTTGCCCTTCAGTCAGCTTCATCCCCTCCTCAATATCTGGAATGCCATTTGCTACAAGTCCCCAGTACTCCTTTGAATGTAAGAAATTCTCCATCAACATAGCCTAGTGGTCATAATGACCATCAAATCTGGGAATTGATGGTTGAACAAAGTTGCTTTCAGTTGCCATCTGCCTTGCAGTGCACACTCTCACCCACCTTACTGTTTTCACTCTCTTTTCTTTCACTCTTGCTATGCACTCTCACCTCACTGTTTTCACTCTAGATCAGGCCTCGTGATGGGGCTCTGATACCACTTGTTGTGCTCTAAGCTTGCTCAAACACTCACACACAATAAATGCAGCACAATTCTCTATCAGTTATTGAACTGAAAATGCAGCTATTTATAATAGCTTTACAAGATTGAAAACTGAAAAACAATTTAGTTGAGAACTCAGCTTATAAATAAGGAACAACTAAAAATTCAAATTCAAAACAAACTCCCTATAACTAGGGCACTTATTTGACAGATTCCAACAGCTACAAACGAAAAACCAGCAACGGCATCCTCCTTATAGACTTGACTTGGTCCTCAAGAAATCCGAGAATCCCTCTGCAACCCTAACAATCTTAAAGCAAATGATGAGATTCGTATGTCAGCCTAAATGAACTAAAAGAATTCTGTTTTCAGTCGAATCAGTATAGCACCTGATGAAAATTGATAGCTAAAATTAAAACTGAAAGCTTCTTCATACATAGACTATGATTTTGAAGTTGTGTTGATAACTTCAATTTGTTCCAACGAAAATCTTCAATTTGTGTTGATGAATAACATCATGTCTTACACAGAAAAAATAGTACAATTCAATTTGTTCCAACGAAAATCTTCAATTCTGTAATTTCACTACAAATCTGAGCAGGAAGATGGTCGATTTCAAAATAAAACGCCCAAATGTTATTTTTTCTGGAATAATTAAAGCTAATTCAGATATGTAAGTGTATTCTTCCACTATGAATCCGTATATGTGAGAACTAAAAAAACCACAAAACCCATTCGGGTATTTCACTTATGTAAGAACATGAGAAAACCCAAAGAAATTGAGAATTTCAATAACAATCTATCAATAAAATTACCCAAAGCAGAAGAAAAACCCGACAGATTTAGATCAGAACATCAGATAGTAGCACGACCTCTTCTCTACCTCTGTCCTTCGTTATCCAATTTGTTATACAACGAAACCAAAACGAAAAGGACTCATAAGCAAAGCCGAATTCCACATCAAAGAAAACAAATTTCAGAAAAGATGAAGCTTACTCAAACTTGAATTCTGAACACTCGAAACGAAACGTGGGAAAGATGTTGATATTTGAGGTTGAGATCTGATGCGAATCGTTTCCACATAGATTCAGAGAGAGAGAGAGCCAAGAAAATAAAGAGATGTTGATAGTTTGGGAATAGAGTCAATGGAGCTTCCCAGAAATCGACAGAGAGCCAAGGAGAATGAATTACACAAAACTTAAGACCCAATACTAAAATACAGCACAAATGTGCAGTGCCAAACACAAAGCGCACCCATTTTTATTACTACAAACAATTAAATCTTCAAAAAAGAGCCAAGCTAAAAGAAAAGCTGATCCAAAAGACAAAAATTATCACATAAGACAAATAAATCAGCAGAAAACCAAGAGAAAAAATAAAACATAACCTTAAGGTCCATGAATCGATAAACTCACAGATTCTCCAGATATTAGAATGCAATATACATGTTGATTCCACATCTATAAATAATAAAGAAATACATTACCTGATCAGCAAAGGAAAGAAGCATAACCACTTTCTAACCATAACGAAAACCCAATTTCATCATAGTCAAAAGCAATGAATCAAGTATACAAAAAATGAGCAACACCTACTGAAATCAATGCAAGGTCAAATTCAGTATGTGTGATACAGAGGAGATAGGAACTCCCATGAAGCCATTGGTAGTGGAATAGCAACTAATAAATGACAATTGAAGAGAAACATAGTGGTGCTGGCAACTGCAAAACCCAAAAACAATGTCAGCAACCAAAAAAAACAAATTCGAATAAACCCAGAAGCTAAAATGAATCGAGCACCATGATCGAATTCAACGATAGCTAAATCCACCAATATGAATTACTGATTAAAAATTGGTTACAAAGACAATAAAGAACATTATCCATTATGTTTATAACTTTTATTTAACAACATTTCCAATACTAAATACAACCAAGGCTAAGGAATTTATACAAATGAAGTCATTGTAATAATGACCGACTGAAAATTGTAGCTTAAAGCTTCAATTTCTGAATAAAAGTATTCAAATAAACAAAAACAATAATCACAGAAGATTTAACTTGCTTTACCTGAATAATCACACTAAAATCTAACCCAAATACTAAATCCTTCCAATCTCCTCTCTCTGTCAGTTAGAAAACCTTGTCACAACAAACAAAACTTCTGTTTTTAGAGAGATTGTATAAGTTGGGCAATCGAATGTCAGTGAGTACATTACTAACTATTTTTGGATGCAAACATATGTGTGTACTTTTTCATTGTATGAAATTGTAGTTAAATCCTTGTATAATTAGAAGAAGAAAAAACATTCTCAGTTTTATTAGCAACTGACCACACTACTATTTCATTTTGATCCACATTATTTGTTACATGATTCAGTAACATAAAATTCACAGTCTTTAACATTAAAGGATACTAAAACAAAATTATAGTGGGACAAGAGAAACTCAACCTACTCGGTATGATAGAGACATGGGTAACATGCATCTTACATGATATTATCCAATTACACGGCATCATGTAAAATATGAATGTGTAGATTGACATTATTTGTCTATTTTTGAAGTATGAATTCAAAAAACCAAAATAGCAGCTACATGTCTGGGAAGAAAAGAATTGCAACGAACTGCTGCTCGAAGTTCCTAAAGTACGCTATGCTGTGTTCCAAAGCAGTTTTACGAAAGAACTTCAATCTCCAGAATTTATAAAAAAAAAGACAGGGTTAAAAGCTAATCAGAAGTAAATGTTTATGCTTATAAAAACTATATAGAATAAGGTACATAAATCATAACTACTATAAAATATTACATTCAAAACTATTACATTTAAAAAAAAATCTTCACATTTTCCTTGTAACTATTATAAAAGATAACACTCAACAGTCTTCACATTACCAACAACATATGAGAATTTACTGAATTGTAGAACATTCATTCCCTCGTCAACTTTGCCTCAAAATAACAGAAACTCTCAAGATAAACAAGACAACATACGAATAACTAAATGTACGTGGAGGTTGGAAACTCCGGTAAACAGGCACTTAGCCGGTATTCCTCATCCCTGCAGCGATCCCGTTGATTGTGATTAGCAAGGTATCTCTGAGTCCTTTATTATCACCATCACTTCTCAATCTCTTCAGTGCCTCAACCTGCAACAAGTTCATGGGATTGAGATAGGGCAGCCTACTCTCGATCAGCCTCCTCAAGGTGCGATTATTACCACCAGTAGGTTTCTCATGTCCACTAACCACCAACACCACTTTCTCTGTCCCTAGGAGCTCCATTCTCAGTTCATCACCAAGATGGCGCCTGCTTTCCGAGACGAGGACATCATCATAGTGCTTGGATATAAAAGTGTCTGCTTTCCCTAAAACCATCTCAATGAGGTCAATGGTGGACTGGAAGAAAGGCCATTCTTTGTACATAGCTTTCAACTCTTCAGTGTGTCCCTTCTCACAAACCCCCCTTAAACCTGCACCAACTCCAAGCCATGCTGGAAGAACAAATCTGGTTTGTGTCCATGCAAACACCCATGGAATTGCCCTAAGATGTCCAATTCCTGTAGAAGCCTTTCGTCTTGTGGGGCGGCTTCCTATATTGAGGAAGCCAAGCTCAGCCTGCGGTGTAGCCTCCTGGAAGTAGGGAAGAAATTCTGGATTTTCGTAGACTACACTCCTGTAATTCTGACAACTGATATTTGAGATCTCCTCCATGAGGTTACGCCACTTTTGTTCTCGAGGAGGTTGTGGAGGACGCAATGTTGCAAGCAACACAGCTGTTGTGTATATCTCTAGCTGTCTGACAGCAATCTGAGACAGCCCAAATTTTGCCTGAATCATCTCTCCTTGCTCAGTAGCTCGTAGAGTACCCTGAAAGGATTTATGATAACTATAGATTTAGGTTGTTGAGTAGAAAACTTTGAGTTTTTGTTTAACCATGAAAGATCAGGTCAAACAAATTCAGAAACTTCAGAAAGAATGTAAATTACATAATTCAACCTAGACAAACATGGTTTAATTACACTAGCATATCAAGAATGTCCTAGTTCAAGACATTAGTAAAATGGTGAGTTGTTAACTTGCAAATTGGTGAATACTTCTCGTTTTCAAACATTTCAAAACCTCAAAGACAATCAAATTAAGTTGGAGCAGATTGGTGAGTGCAAACAAAAAGGTTACCATCACAGAGCCAGGCGGCTGGGATTGAATGGCAAGATATGTAGGGCCCCCTCCACGGCCAATACTTCCCCCTCTCCCATGAAACAGGGTGACTTTGATATCATACTCATTACATGCAGCTACAACATCCTCTTGAGCTTTGTAAAGTTCCCATGCAGCAGTAAAACGCCCTGCATCTTTCCCAGAATCAGAGTATCCCACCATTACCTGTTGAATATAATTTTGTAAGCTCAATAATATTCATTGGAATTCAAAAGCTGCTTCTATAGCTACCTCTTGATGCCCATTATGGTTCTTGATGATGTGCTCCCTGTACCAATCAATGGACAATAATTTCCTGATCACTGAGCCAGCTTCTCTCAAGTCCTTAACAGTTTCAAACAAAGGAACCACACGCAGCCTGTTCCAAGATGTATGAAAACTCAGTCTGTATTTAGTGTAATTGCAATCTTAATATCAGAATGAACAAATTATACGCTTTAAATTATTTCCTGGAATTAAGAAAATGAAGTTTCAAACCTCCCCTTCCTACTTTAACATGTTACCAATAAAAGTCAAAGATGGTAAATAACAATGGACTACATGCATAACTGCATAACAGAAATCTAACTGGAGAATAAGCCACCTCCAAATACCAATCCTATCGCTTTTCTACGCAATGGGGAATCAAGATGGATCACAAAGTTGCTTAAGAACTACATCCCAGTTTGATGTGCACACGAATTAATAAAATGATAGTATATTACATCATTTTCTGTAAAGCGAGAGAAATAATCCAATGAATTAATGAAGTGCAAATATCAAATGCCATGCAAAACAAAAATAAACAAACAGGATCAATGTAACTAAAGAACCATTACGTCTAGCAATTTCAACATAGAGGTTATACGTACGTTACACCAGGACATGGCTTTCCTATCTCTCCGCTAACAGCAAGTCGTGCATCTTTTTGCAAAAGCTCCACAGCAAGGACATCACTTGCCTGCCAATTACAATGTAAATGGTAGCATCGTTATCAATTTTAACAAACAATTCATGTATACAAACTTTGCAAGTGGAAATTGGAAAATCAAGTTCCTAATAAATGCAAAGCTGAAAATCAATAATGAAAGTGGTATGCCATACGTTTGAAGCCATAGAAATCACATATGCTCCAAGTGAATCACTCCCTAGCTCAGCTGCGACGTGGAAGGTATCCAGTACTTCTCTAACATCAGAAGCAACCTGAAATGTCAGAGGAGATGCATGAGCCAGACACATGAAGTTGGGGGTTGCAGTTTTAATACCAGATTAGTACTTCTCTCATTTCTATAGTTTCTTTTCCTTTTCCTTTTTGTTTCCCCTTTTCAGAGACAACATCTTTCAATTTGAAATCCCCTGGTTAATTTGATTCCTCAAAATAACACCTTACAACTGACCTGATATCCATTTTAGGAGTAAATTCCAAATTTACCCAGTTATAGATTTGGGTTCAGCAGAACTATCTCCAAAATTTTACATCAATTACTTTATAATTTTATTTTCAGATCTACATTTCTCTATGAATTTTCAAGGTAGAAACAGTTGATTAGCCACACTTTCATTGTAAAAGATTTTGGCCAATACTCAATAGTGGTAAACCCAACACTATTTTTGTATCAGAAAAGATCCTAAGTTGAAAATTTGGCAATTGAAAAACTACCATTTAAGTTGACCACGTGCTATGAAATGAGATTGAGTATAAAACAAAGTGTTGGCCTTAATTCTAACAGCTTAAACTTTTGGGAATAGTAAACAGTCCATCAACATGCTAGATCAAACTTGTCATTCTTAAAAGTTTATTCTTTGTAAGCAAATAATGACTACCTGTAATATCATATATTGAAGAAACACGTAAGATATATAGCAAAGAATTCTTGTCAGATTTTTTCTTTTTGAAAAATTGGATAGAAGTAATTTATACTGAACTTTGGAACATAGTAATCCTAACACTACTACTTCACCTCCATGTTAGGTGGGACTAGCGGTCTTTTTCCTTTGAGCTCTCTTGTTAGAAATTCCAGTTTCTTTTCTTCATCCCACTCACTGTATGTGCCCATATCCAAATATTTGGTAACTGCATCAAGTGTTTCAGCATGTCTACCAGATTCCTGCCCCATTCGGTAATCTTCAGTTAAGATGTGTTTCAAGAGAAAGCAACTTCTCCTACAAGAAAATAGAAGCACACCTGACGCAAGTCGAGCTTCATTAATACCATCCCAAAGGTAACAACTCTTCGGATCAAATCAGTAAGCCGACCATCAGCGAGGACCCCAGATCCACATTCTTGCTGCGAAAAATGATGTTGTTAACTTGTCATTCAACATTATACTAGAAGTACTCTATATGCACGCAGATGTGGCACAAACGTGTCTACACAGAGAGAGAGAGAGAGAGAGAGAGAGAGAGTACCAAAGATTCATGGCATTTGATCAGTGGTTTTAAAAGTTGATCTGATGTGTGATAATAATCCAATGGATCAGAATCACAAGGAAGATCCTCCAGAAGAAGCTCCAATCGTCTTTGTGTCTTCATAAGCTGTACCAGCAGCACATACACATGCGTAACTAACTAAGAAAAACATATGGCCATGTAAAGGCTGTAATCATTCCCTTTCAATCAATCTTCTAAATGCAAAAATTGTCAGAATGGACAAGTTGTTCCAAAAAAAGGGTGGTATGACTAGTATCCCAAACCAGCATCATGAGATATTAATCAATCAAGCTCAGCGTATTAGGTAACAACATACTTGACATATTCAAAGCAGATAAACATACAGTACCTTATCTTTTATATTACCAAGAACAATTCTATAAGGACCAATTGAAGATCTCTGAGTAGGCGTTGGTTCCAAAAGCTTTTGGAAACTAGACCTTCCAACCTGGGACTCAGCAAATATTCTCCTTTTGGTAACGAGACTAGCATTAGGAAACGAGTTCTGTGATGGAGACTTTGGCATTGAAGATTCCGAAACATCCTAGCAAATGAGATAGTATAAAGATGACAACATATTGAGATGCTGCTAGATTTTGCAGAACTTATATGTTAAACCACAAGGTGGTAGAAGCAAATCTCAGAACCCTAAAAAAAAGGTTTACCTGCTGCTTGAGTGGCCCAGGCCGCACAGTTCGTGGAAATTCACTTCTGGGGTAGTGAGATTGACCAACACTACATTCTGCATGAAGGCAAGTTTAAAAGAATTGAGAAAGCATGGGTAACATTGATCATAGAATACATTAGGTGCTGGTATAAGAAAGGCAAACAATCAAAGAGAAAAAAAGGAATTGCTGATATAGATTCTAGGTGGAAAGAAAGCTCTAGCTCACTACTGTACATAAAAAGTAGTATTTTCTTTAAAAAATTTGATTCCCTCTATATTTGAAAACGAAATAACTTCAAGACTCATGTGATTCTGATTGCCTTTCTTGGAACTGATTTCAAGTCTCTTTATAACATACTTGAGCTAGTTCTCATCTGTTTGACCAAAAAACATTCTCATCTACGCAACAAAGGATGGCATATGAAATAATAAAGTAACACAAGTTTATAGTCCTCAATTTTTCTATAAAATGTCTCAGGTAATCGGATTTTAAGAGGCTAAATAAGCAATTATAAGCGGATAATCGGTTTTCCACCTGTGCAAGAGGGTTGATCAGCTCTAGGTGGAAGTTGATGTGGAAGTGTCGCACCGTGTTGCTTCACCTGATTTCTATTAAAACAATGATGATTCCAACTCTGGTGAACGTCATATTCAGATTCTGAAGAGAGATTTTTTTAAATTATGTTAACATAGTACATTAATTCAAAAGTACTGTTATCATCTAGAAAAATTAATTGAAACCTTGCAAAATCTAGGAGAGATGATCAGTGCCTACTTAAGCATAGAAGAGTTGGGTCAGATTCCCATAGTTCCATAAAACACATAAAATTTACACTAACGTAGAACTCATACTACGCTAGTAGGGGCTAATCAAAGTAAAGAGAGAGACTAAGCTCTATCATTTGCTTACTTACTTCATTCATTGCCGAAATAAATAAAAATGGAATATTTATCTTGCCCATATGTAATTGATTTTTTCTTCTTTCTTGTCTAGGGGATAAAAAAAGAGTATATGCCAGGATTTCTGCCAAAAAGATTGGATGGTTCCTGCTTGTTGGATTCCGAACGTGTTGGAAATAAAATAAGAAAAACCCTTTGGCTACAATTTTTCAGCTCAGTTACTTTCACCAATTAACCATTTGATCTATCCAGCCTGGAAGAAAATGAAGTAATGGTACTCTGGTACAGCTGTCCTTGACCAATTTTTACTCTGCATACGCAGAACTGATCTAGAGATTTATAGTTCTACTATCGATAAAATCCAAGTCTCAGACCAACCTAATTCTGGCCCCTCAAACTTAAGTTCAAGCAACAAAAAACTTGAACAAAAAAGAATTCAGAAACAAAGGAGTAATCTGTCAAGGAAATTGCGCAAAGATAAACAATGGAAGCTATATATGGTTTGATAATTTCCACACGATACCAGCTAGGCAGCAAATATTAATGGCAAGTGAGAAGAACTGCAAATTGCCATACCTAGCTCTAGAATATCGTGTGCCAGTTTTGACAAGCCATCGCTGCACCTATTCATGGACAGTTCAAAACTCAGGCTATCAACTTCTCGGATATAGAGATCAATAGTCATCCACCTAGATAAAAGTGAGACATCTTTTGTGACCTGCAACAACAGACAGAGAAAAGTTGGTATTACTGATGGTGACAACTTGAATCCTTACAACTGAAATCCCCACTCTCATAACCGAATAAAGAGAATAGGGAAAGGAAAGAAAAAACAAGGGTTAAACTGATGGTCTAAAACTTTACACAACTAACTGATTCATGTTTCTGTAGTTTACTAAGTAATTCTAAGTACCAGGGCTTACTATTCCCCTCAAAACATATACTTCCCCATGCAGTCCCAACACCATCACCATCATAGCAAACTAAGTTACATATAATAGAGATCTAATGTATGCCAAAGTTGTGATTAGTTCATGTTTCAGGTCTTTTGTTGATATTAAAGGTCTCTTCTGATTTAATTGAGTAAAAAATACCATTAGGAGAAGAATTATGAATGAAGTATCAATAAGAACCACAAGTACCTTTGCTGTCACATTGGGATTTCCATCTCTATCACCTCCCATCCAAGACCCAAATCTGATTGGTGAGCAAGTCAGTGGAAGTGGTTTTCCAGTGTGCTGATAAATAAAGAAAGAAATTTTATGAAACAAGGTACAAAACAAGAGATGGTGGTATATAAAATATAAAGAACTAGAAACAGATCAATCTCAGGAAAGAATTTAAAGACAAACTGTCTTTAAAGCAGTGCTGACACGACGTAAATAATGAGGTACAGCCTTCCAAAGGGACTGCTCCACAATGTTCAAACCTGTGGCAAACAACATATACAAGTTTATTTTGTCTGCAAGATAAGAGATATGCAAAATTTCAAAGAGCCAAAGCCTGTGAATATCATTGAATGATATGAATCTAACGTGGAAGTGGTTTACCTGCCCTAGCTTCATCAACTGGTGTGGGTTTATGGCGCCTAAGCTCATCTGTCTGCCATATAGAAGTCATCTCTCGCACCTATAAAGCAAGACATAATAAATTGATCAGTAGGAAAATTAGAGAATATACAAATTTATCAATGTCATGCAGATGCAATCCCCCTCGCCCTGGAAAATGATTTTGGAAGAAGAGATTAAGGATGGAAAGTAATACCAGATCTTCAATCATCATATCTCTGTCTTCACTAGTAAGATCATGTCGGTCTCTATAATCTAAAAGATTCTGCAAGTAACTCTATATTATTAGTCTAAAGAAACATTCAACATGTCTTGTAATCATAATGTTCAGCATAAAAACAAAAACAAAAGCCACTAGCCACTCACAGAAAGTCTAAGATGTTTGTATTGTAAGGTTCTGCGATTAATTTGTGTAGGATGTGCAGTGAGAACAATCTCGACCTCCTGCAGCAAGAAGAATCTAAGGTTGAGATTTGAGAACAGCTCACTGACTCAACAACAGTAGAAATGCACACACAAATCTTATGTTCCACAGCATTCTATTAAAACGAGGCAAGAACCTGAGCTCATTGATCATATGTTCTTAATTGGGTGAGTTTTATCTATTACAGAAACCTAAACAACATAAGTGACACATTTTCCCCACAATTTCATGTCTAGGCATACAAATCAAGACAAAGGATACACGGAAAAGAACGAACCTGCTTGCAAACAGTATCGTAAAGCTGGTCTGGGGGAACACCACCCTGCCGAAGCTGATTAAAAATATCATCACAAGATTTTGATAGGGATGCCAGCTTCTTCTGTCTACGAACCCTGCACAGATCAACAATATCCCTATCTAAAATGCCTATAAAACTCAAAGCTGAAAAAAACAACCAATTATTCTTTCATATCATCTCTTAGCTAATGTCCTCAAAATTTCAACCAAACTCTGGCGATTCATATTTCATATCCAAACAAAACACATGAAATTCAACAAGATATTTAGTACGAATAAAAAAAGTAGAAAAGAGAAACCAAGTGGTTGATTAGTGACCTGTGATGAACTTCAGCAATGCCCATGAGATTAAGGTAATGGCTGAAGGCACGAGCAAGAGTGAGTGCCTCTTCTGTGCTCATATTCGAAATCTCCGAAACTAGCTGCTTCTCCAGCAGCTCCGCCGTGCCATCTATCCCCGCCATCCTCAAATGGCAAGCACTCTGAACAAAATCAACATTGGTTTACATAAAAGCAAAGCAAAGTTAAGGAAAAGCGAGGGAGGGAGAAGTAGAAGAAGGAAAATGAACCTGAGCGAGGATTCTGTTGCGGTCGACTATGTCCCTCATCTGAGCTCCGGCTTCCCGCTGGAGAACCTCGAGGAGAAGATTACCGAGCATTTTGCAGTCGTCTTCGTAGCTCTGGAACGAGATTTCCACGGCGATATCATCCGTTGTGTCCGTCATTGTTCCACACCGAGAGAAACTGTGTCTGCGTTTGTCTTGATTGTTTAGAGAAAAAGAGAGAGAGAGATGGCGAAGATTGAAGGAAGCGGAGCGAGAGGAGAGGCAGGAAGGAAGGAGGGTCTCTCACTGTACGTACGATTGTCTACCGGTTGAAATGCCCACAAGTGGCAGTCGCATAATTATTACCGGATGATTGTAGAATTATTGAGTCAAACTTCAGATTATTTTCTTTACTTTTGTTGAAACAGGAACTTTTGGTGGACGGAGGTCAAATCTCAACACATACGGTTAGTGAAACACTTGTTCTTCAAAGTCGGAAATGATATCGGAAATTATTAGCGTCAATTTTGTGGAACAAGAAGTTAAGCTAACCGGTTTTAATCGGACCGACAAAAATGACCAATAAAAATGAGAGGTAACAAGACCATTAGGAAAATGGGCCAATAAAAATGACCAATAAGAATGCTAGGTGGCTCATTTTTATTGGTCATTGTCATGTAGAGATAACAACACCTTGTCACCCAAGTTTTTTCCAAAAATGTGATTCACCTCACCTTTGTGATTCCTAAAAAAACTACATAAAATTAAAGACTACTCGCAATTGCTTATAAAGTCATTGCCACAACAAAGTTTCTTTACATTAAGGAGCAGTCTTGACCAGAGTAAGTGAAATTGGAGATGGGGAAGTTTAGAAGAAATTAAAGGAGAGGACTGAGTCTGCTTGCACCAAACATGGGTCAAGGCTTCCCTAGTATAAGCCAGGCTTGAGTAATCAAGGACTCTAAGGATTTAAGCTGGAAAATTCTTGTTTGCACGACGTGTATATACACAGTGCAATCTTAGTCATTCATAACAAGTCATATGTTTGACCATCTATGTATCAATATTATATCTTCTAATCTCATATATTCACATATTTCGTGTACATACACGTATATTGAAGATACTTTCGATTTAAGCCAGGGTAAAGTAGAAACCAGACAAGCATAGTTCTTGCTTGTTTTTTTGACTTAAATGGCGGGCTCTCAACCCATCTAGGCCCATACTACCCTGTGCAGGCCCATGACATCTTGGACCGCCAAGACCACGTGTCCTCTGAACCCATATGAATTTTTTATTTATTTTTCCTTTTCCTTACAGTCGTCTTCGTCAGAAATAAAGCCAACGGAAAAAGGTTTTGACCAAAATAGTCTTCATATTCAGTCCTCGCTTTTCGAATAAACACGACGCCGCCGGGTACGACCGTCCTGCTCCGACAAAGATGACCGAGTCCTCTCCGGTGCCCAGAGTTGGTGTGGTGGTGTTTCTTCTCAAAGAAAAAACCGTGCTTCTAGGACGACGTCGTTCCTCTATCGGCGCCTCCACTTTCGCTCTCCCCGGTGGCCACCTCGAGTTCGGTAATGGGGTTATTCTTGTTATTGCTACACCCTTTTATTTTCTGTTTTATATTTTCCGATGCGGGATTCGTTTTGACCAGGTGAGAGCTTTGAGGAGTGTGCGGCGAGAGAATTGAAGGAAGAGACTGGTGTGGAAGTAGACAAGCTCGAGTTTCTGACAGTGACGAACACCCTATTCTTGGACGAACCCAAACCGGCGCACTACGTGACCATCTTCATGCGCGCCGGTATGAAAGATCCCGATCAAGTTCCCCAGACTGTTGAGCCGGACAAGTGTGAGGGCTGGGGTTGGTACGAGTGGGACGACCTCCCCAAACCACTGTTCTGGCCTTTGGAGAAGATGGTGCAAAGTGGGTTTAGTCCTTTTCCGGATTCCAATTCAGGGCAGTAGAGAAGATGGTGCATAATGCTTGCCTCTGAGTTTTAAGGGTTTGTGTTTCAATGTGATTGCAGATTTTGTGGACATTGTGATCTCTTTGTATTCTGGTGCATTTTATTCTACTGATTGTTTGATTCTGCTTCTGAGTTCGTGTTGTTCAAACTGGCTTCTCCTAATCCAATTAAACTTGTGAATAATTGGGACATGATTGTGAAGTTTTATCATGTATACATGTGAGGAGGGGTTTATTGTTTTATGATCGTAGTGATTCTGATTCAAACTTAAAAAGACATCATCTGCCTATTCAATTGGTATAGTGAGAATATGAATGGAGATGGCAACCTGCAACATTTCATATTCATATTGATATACAAAGTAAACTGCTAAGTTGAAGACCAACTTGTGAAGTTGGGTAAACTAATAAGCACTAGCAGCTGCCATTTGCCAACATTACAATGCTGCTGCATGTTCATTGCATTCATATTTCATACTGATGTGCGGCAACTCACAAGTGATGATGATAATGCAAAACAGAAGTCACAAATAGCACAGTACTTGTAACAAAATATAGACCAAAACGTCTGATCATAACTTCTTGAGCTACTAAATCTCCAGTACACCATGAGGTTATAACAATGGTCATACTTAGCAGACTCTTACCTACAAAAAATATATATATACCAATGCCATCTGATTCAGTATTATGATGGCTGTCATCCTTTGATTTATTATCTCATGACTTATTAATCTTCTCGAAGATCTTAAATTAACCCTTAATAATAAAACCATAGTGCCCTTCAGAATAAATAAAATAAATAACCCTAATAACTCCGATGGTGTAGAATAAGATTTTTTTAGTCACTAGCTGCAGTGGCGGAGGGAGAAAATTTTTTGTATGGGGACACAAAAAATAACCAAACAATAGAATTGATTGGGGAAACAAAATTTGAAAATTTCATGGGTAAACGTCAAGGTTCTAAAAGTCGCTAGTTGGTCGGCCGGTCGGGGACTAGCGAGTAGAGGAGTAGTCGAGGGAGTAGTCGGGGAGTAGTCGGTTTTTAATTTTTAGATATATTTTTATTTTCAAAACATTTAATTAAATATAATTTTTAAAAAAAGTAATATAATGTCCAAAATAATAAAAATAATCAATAAAACATTACAATATTCAACAACATGAGATAATAATGTCTAAAAAGTAAAAACAACCATTACATGAGTTCTAAGTAATAAAAGAAAATACCATTTTTTCGATTTGGACCGATTTTTTCTGATTTAGACCGATTTTTTCCGACTAGTCGGCCGATTTTCTCCCGACCGATTTTCTAAGACGATTTGACTGAAATCGACTCGGTCGTTGGCTGTCGGCCGACTAGGGTGATTTTTAGAATCATTTCATGGGTAAACGTAAGTTGCCATCACTATCACTGGAGAAGAATCTGTGATGTAGTAGCTGAAATTAAAATTTGGAGCGGGGAAGAGCTTTAGTTTACTGTAATAGATCTTAGTATTTCATGAGCTGGTCTCCGACGTCCATGATAACACTGAATAAGAAGATAAAAGAGATGTTCTATTGTTGATCTATCTAAAAAGCAAGTCAGCAACCAGGAGTGTTTGTTAAAATACATATTTTTACTCAAATATGTTGCTATTGTTGTGCTAAATATGCTAATAAAGGTTAAGGAAATTGAAACAGTAGAGCTGCACTAGCAAGGATATCCATTCAAAATTCACAAATGGGGCTCAATATATAATTCTATGGGGGCACATTTGCATCCTTTGGGCAGATGTCAAGATCTCATTGGAGGCACAGGCCCTCACTAGTCCTTAACTGGCTCCGCCAGTGACTAGCTGTATTCTATAAGCAGATTCAGCGTACCCTGCATGAATGTAAACATAAACATTTTGTTCTAAGATTAGTCATGATTAAAACAAACTATGCATTGGCCATAGTTATTATGGGAAGCTTATTGTGTGATCGTTGAACAACTTAACAAAGGAAAATGATGTTGTGGGTCTAAAACATGAACATCGAGGGTGATCGAGCTCATAAGAACTCGCATGTACGTACTTGATCTAATTCCCTCTTACGCTTTCGTTTGAACTAATTACTTAAATGAGCGGCTAGTCAAATATATATATATATATAATTACATATATGAATTGAAACTGCATATTGTGCAGACATTTGAAAATACAATTAGAATTCATAGCATCTAGCCTGCATAATAGTCAGAGAACCACATAACATCCCAAATTCTAAGGCATCTGATTTTTTTGTTTGGTGCGAAATCAGGTATCTGAACTCTTGGGGACAATTCCATCGGCTGCCGGAAAATACTTTTGGCTGGTAATTGTTTCCACTTTTAATTTTGATTTCCATATATAAATTTAGTGAAACTTCACTATCAGGGTTCAAACTATAATGACAAAGTGAAAATGATACACAAACTTAGAAAACTACCTTGACACTAAATTTCGGACTTTGATGGTGATTTTTTCTCCATATGTATAGTACAGGCCACTGTTATAGGCTACTTAATTTCGGGTTTTTCATTGTAAGTTTTCTTTTTTCCATTATCATTGGAAAATTTTCAGTTGGTGTAAGTCGTTCTAACCAGAAAAATATTGATCGATCATAATTGAATCAAGTTAGCGCCGGTCAAACGAGCAAGTTAATCAGTTGCAGACTGATATCTTGCATAATCCTTGGTATCATTATTATGTAAGCACTTCGTGTGTGATACGTACGTAGGGCGTAGAATTCGTTAAGTGAATCTCATCTCACCATGCAACCAATTGGACAGAATTTTATTTTATATATGCCACTTTTTTATTTACTAGAGGGGTGAGAAAGGGTCGTCGTATAAGAGTACACGACCATCCAGCCCTAAACGAATGCATCACAGAAAAAGTAACGAACAAATTGTTGAAGAGAGTACCATTGACCGTTGTTATATTTATAGTAAACTACATTTTAGTCAGATTACAAATATGCTATTAATTTACACATTATCTTACACTTTTAAGGATGAATATTAACAAATTATGACAAACTAATATTCAATTGTCATCTGTCATTATAATTTTATCAGAATATCATTCAATACAAAAGAACTGCAACTGTAGACCAAAAAATGTGTGCTACTCCCGAATAGCACAGTAGCACCCTGCAATTGTAGACCAAAAATATGTGCTACTGCCAAGTAGCACCTTTCTAGGGGTGCTACTGCCGATAGAAAGGTGTCATTTCCAGTGTTATTGTAATTTTTTCTGACCATTCTCCTGAACCAAATAAAGCTGGTACTGTCACAAATGGAAACTTTCTGGCAATTCTGTTATGCGCTGCTACTGCTTACTAATGCTAACGTGTTGCGACTATCGAGTCTTAAGCGATGTTACTGCTTACTGTCATGTTGCTACTATCGACTCGTATGCGTTGCTACTTCCGAGTCTTATGCGTTGTTACTACTTACTAATGCTAATGTGTTGCTATTGTCAGAAAGTATGAGTCTGGTTTTGCAATTGAAAAATCTATAGATGCAGCAAAACATGAAACTGATCTACAAGCTCATTAAGAGTCTAATTTCACAAACCATAGATCAAGAGAAAAACGAATTGGTGGCTCCATGGTCATCGATCAGCAACGGAGCTATGCTACTGCCTCAAACACGGAGCAGCTTGGGCTTCTTATAGATCTCGTTCTTATCGACGACTTTAGAAAACTAGGGGCAACCAATTCATGGTAGAGAGATGGCAGAGCTGAGGCGTTGATGCAGTACAACCACTGGAGCACCTCCGATCTCTCTACTAAGAAGGCTGCCACTCGGGAAATGCATACGGCTAATCTAGATCAAGATGTCGGTCGCACCATGCATCTAAGTTGTCGACGGCAAGCTCATATGGCATACATCGATTCAGTCATGATGGTTGAATCTGACACAGTTCACAACGGAGAATGTACAATTGAGAGAGAGATCAAAGGGGATGGAAAGAGATGAGTGGCAGTGCGCGTAATTTGATTGTGAAAGCTGAATATTTTGGTTATTTCACAGTCAAAACTCAGGTCATGCATGATACTTTTGGTTTTGGGTATGAGCTTGTGTCCTAATTTATATAAAAATTATTAAAATTGAGTATTGTGTTTTTAAATATTGTAGGGTACTAACTTTATTACGATGATCCAACCCAACAAACAAAAACCGACCGAAAAAAAACCTTTTAAAAAATGCTATGCTACAAGAAAATCAAGAAATATAATGGATTGATAAACAAAAATGTCAAACAATATATTGGAAGGACGTACGTCAAGTGGACGTCGTATGCATATTCTGCACGTGTGCTGTAATTTGAACCAAAACGACATCGATCGATCACAAGTATTTGACCGGCGGTTTTGTAAGAAAGTCAAGCTGCCCGAGGGCGCTCGGTCTCATCTGTCAACACGAAGAAACGAAGCATTACCTTGTTCTAGATTTAGAAAATTAGTTAGGAGTGAGTGTGATGTGCGGCCATTCTTGTTATCTATATAAGAAGGTGATGAGGGGATATGTCCAGTACTGCAAACTAGCTCGAGTAAAATCTTTCTTCCCCCCTTAAAAAAATAGTCATCCATAGATCGAAAGCATGGGAAACGATAGTGTAGCAGTGGCTGCAACCGCCGGGTCGATAAATGTGGCGGTGGTGTTGTGCCTCTTGAGAGACCAGAAGGTGCTCTTGGGAAAGCGCCGCTCCCGTCTCGGAGATTCCACCTTTTCCCTCCCCAGTGGCCACCTCGAGTTCGGTACGTAGTCATATAACTATCTCTAGCTTGTTCATTCTTCTGATGAGTTTTCAGACTGCACTGCACGCACTAGAGAAACAAACTAACATATATATGTAAATGTGACCTAAAAGTTCAAATTGGGAGCTCCACACTAATCTTTCCCAGAGCGAGGTAGCTAATTGATTTGGTTTGCGATATATTGTTGTTCAGGTGAGAGCTTTGAGGAGTGTGCAGCAAGGGAACTGAAGGAAGAGACTGGTTTGGACATTGAGAAGATAGAGTTGCTAACAGTGACAAACAACCTGTTCCTAGACGAAGCCAAGCCATCGCAGTACGTTGCAGTTTTCATGAGAGCAGTGCTGGCAGATCCTAGCCAAGAGCCCCAGAACATTGAGCCAGAGTTCTGTGATGGTTGGGGATGGTATGAGTGGGACAATCTCCCCAAGCCACTCTTCTGGCCTTTTGAGAGAGCGGTGCAGAATGGATTTGACCCTTTCCCAAAATCTGCAGACAGCTGCTAGCTATATATATTCTGCAGATTAATAAGCACCAGCAGGCTAGCTTCTTGCCTCGATCTATATATCTTTAAGATTATCTAATTAAGTATGATTTGTTTGTACGTAAGATTATATCTATTTCATGCATGTAACGTACTCTACGTACTCAGCATTAATCGAGCCCATAATATTGTGATCATTTCTCCTAAGTTCGCATGTTTTGTAAACAAAAATAACTAAATAAGTTTCCTGGAATGTGCGGGAAAACATTTAAATTTGCATTATTAGCTATTATGGTTCAGGTTCGTATGTTTTGTAAACAAAAATAACTAAATAAGTTTCCTGGAATGTGGGGGAAAACATTTAAATTTGCATTATTAGCTATTATGGTTCAGGTTCTCTGTTCATTACTTGATCCGAGTTTTCTTCCCATCCAACCATCCAGCTATTCCACATGCGATACTCTTCCTCGTTAATACGACCGGCGTAGAAAGGTTTTGGTATTGTTTGGTCATGGTAGAGAGAATCATGGAAAGTCAAATATCATTGTGGAGTCGAGAATGGGTTGTTTACTTTCAAATTTTACGATCAATTGTCCAACTTAACTGACTTGAAATAGTTATTAACGTGTTGGGTGCATGCCTGCACTTGGTCTAAGCTAATTATATGATAACAGACAAAAGCTACAGAAGATTAGAGCCCGATCGAGCAGCAGATCGATTAATCTGTTCCAGTCGCCAACACTTGCGTTCATTCGCTTTGAAAATTCTAGATGATCGAATCACCCAAGCTCGTTGAAACAAAATTATTACTTCTCTTTTTTCTTTTCCTTTTTTTTCTAAAATGAAAATTTACAGGAGGTATACGGATGGGTTTACCTCTGTATAGCAGAATTGTCCATACGGATGCATGTTGATTCAGTCTCGATGACAAGTATGAATGTAAAGAGTTATATTTGGATATACGTACATACATGCACGCATCCGTATAATATATGTATATAACTATAGATCCATGACGACCAAGGGACCTCTGAACTTTTGAAAATTTAGGAATTCTCAAATTAAATTAATTTGTATAGATGTACACATACATAATTGATGCGCTAATATTATCCTATATTTATATGCCTCATAATTTTTCACATTTATTTTTCTTATTTTGTGATCGATTTTAGTGTTTTGTAGGTATTTGTCATAAAAAAAATATTTAAAATGAGTTAACAAGAATTAAAAGACAACTGCAATCTCAAATGTCCAGAATATGTCTGTGCAGAACAACCAACTTTGTCGAATTAATGAGAACAACTCAGATCGAATCAGACAATGAGCCTTACATCATTGAAAACATACAGATGTCTACTTTCTACAGGATTTTACGGATCTCGATTTCGATAGTCTAAACCGAGTTATGATCATTTGAATGAAGAATGGTCATCTCAAAAAATCTGCTCGGATTTACAGACATCTGTATAGAGCTCAAGTTCTATGACACAAGACCGTCAACCCTAAAACATTAAGGACAATGATGCAGATGAGGATTCAAAGAGTGCATGCATTTCTTGTTCTACGAAAGATATCTCAAGATTTTCACATTCCATATCAAGAAAGAAGTCTGAATCCAAGTCTTACAATGAAATATGAAACTAAAGATGAGTAAGAACTTCTCTATATAAATGAGCACAAATTTCACATGAGGAGGAGGTCTCGAAGCGCATTGAATACGCCTAAAGGAGCAGAGATTCATCCATCCATCCACCTTTCATCCCCTTTTCATGTGTTTCTATGTTTTATTTAGTTTTCTTTTGCTAAACATTTTTTAGAGTTAGGATGATGCCCTAGCATGATTGTTTATGTTTTTGATGATTGATTGATGAATTTATAATTTCTTCATTGATTGATGCTAGATGTTTGAGTTCTTTGATTGTTCACCTTAGGGCTTTGCATCTAGTAATTAGAAGATAAATTTGAGGCATAACTGCAATATAGTTCATGTTAGCTTCTTGTGACTAAGAGTTGTGAATAACATTATTGTCGTAAATGAAGTAGTGGTTTGCATGACTCCCTTATTTTATAAACTTAACAAGTCGTACATGTTAAATTTATGTCGTAAATGAAGTAGTGGTTTGCATGACTCCCTTATTTTATAAACTTAACAAGTCGTACATGTTAAATTTATGTCGTAACTGGATAGACTGCATGCTAGGATATACGACCTCTGTCGTAACTGAAAAGAATCATACGTACACTTAAGAAAAACTATAGTCTAAGTGTCGTAACTGGACTTAGATACGAGAGTTTTCATTTAGCGAAACAAAAGAATGCATTAGTTGCATCATTACTTAAGTAGGATTGTTAGTGGTTGATTCTGATATCTTAGGTTATTCCATCTTTGTCTGTCAAAGTATTTCCTTGTTTGTTTGTATCTTTATTTGAAAATCTCAAAAATCATATTTTCGAATCTTAATTGTTTTCATGTTCTTAATTTAAATTAATTAAATTAGAATATAAATTGATTATTAATCTCTAGTTGGAATGAAGTCGTACTTGCACATAACTTATACTACAACCAATTCGTGCACTTACAAGTTTAAATAAAAAACCACAACAACAAACAACTATATAATTGCATACACACAAATACATCTACGAAGTATATATGAACCACCTCATCAGCCAAAGTTGTGACGCATTCACACACTATAGCTAACACAAACAGCCACTAGAGCTTAAAGAAATGATCTATGAATGGAAGTCTCGGAGAAAAGAAAAACCGATGCATTGTATGAATAAATGGAGAAATAGTAATAACAGGAAACACCATTGGCCGGCTTCGATTCTTCAGGTGGAAGATTACCCTTGACCCAATGTTGGAATGGTTTTTATCATCTCGTGCATTGGATTTATGTGGGTAGTCAAATCATCGACTACTCACTTAGCTTAACGGCTGCAATCTGTAAGCGTAAATCGAGTCCAGGCGTTATTATGTTAGCGTCGATGCTCTTATTGCAATTTTTGCTTCATTATGTTTTTATTCATCTTTATGTATTTCTTTTATTATAATAAAGTATGACCTCTTTTGATTCAAAAAAGAAGATATTGATGAAGTTTGAGAATAATACGAATAGAGAATCGTGAAAGAGATGTACTTTATTCATAGATATGTGCATCTATTTATAGAGGATTACATAGGACATATCCTTAAATAACTAATAAACCTATCTCTATACGGAATATGGATTCCTTATCCTAATTGCATAAGGTAAAGACACACGTAACAGAATATTCTAGAACACTCCCCCTTGTGTCGCGCGCCGTTATGCTGGTGATACTTCAGATGTTGTCTCGTTAAAAACCTCGTCAAGTAAAAAAACCTTGTAGGAAAAATGAACCTTGATCGTAGGAAAAATGCAACACAACAATCATGTGAACTCCTCCTGATGTGTACATTACTCAGGAAGGTTTGATAGCCGACGCATGTCTATGCTCTTCACATGTTTATCAAATGTAGATTCAGGCAAATACTTAGTAAATAAATCTGTCACATTTTTTGAGAACTCACTTGGTTCACTTGAATGTTGAGAAACGCTTGTTGTTGTTGATTGTAGAATAACTTAGGTGAAATATGCTTCGTATTGTCGTCTTTAATAAAGCCATGCTTCATCTGCTCAATACAGACTGCATCGTCTTCATACATGCATGTAGATTTATCAGTTGTAGATCTTAATCCATTAGTTCCTCTAATGTGTCTAATGATTGATCTCAATCATACACATTCACGAACAACTTCATGTAGAGCAATGATCTATACATGATTTGAGGTTGTTGCCACAAGAGTCTGTTTAGTAGATCTCCAAGATATTGTTGTATTCTTAATGGTGAATACATAACCAGTTTGAGAACGTCCCTTGTGTGGATCTGATAAGTATCTTGTGTCGGCAAAATCTACTAACATATTGTTAGGAGTCTCGACATAACCAAGGACGACAGTGACGTGCACGGCGTCGGTCTCATGTGCGACGTCGGCGGCGGCGACCGTCCACAGCTGTGATTCGGTCCCAATTCCGGCCGAGTCCGTGTTCCTCATGTACCGCAAGACCAACTTCGGTCTTCTTTTCATTTGTATAAGGACAGAACAATCTTAGGTCAATGGTGTGTTTAAGATATCGAAATACATTCTTTACACTGGCCCAATGACATTGGGTTGACGCTGAGCTAAATCTAGCTAACAAATTCACTGAGAAGGCAATGTATGGTCGAGTACACTGAGCTAAGTACAATAACGCACCTATTGCACTAAGATATGAGACTTCGGTGCCCAATAGCTCTTCATCGTCATCTTTTGGACAGAATGGATCTTTATTGATATCCAGACTTCGACTAATCATGGAAGTGCTAGCTGGATGCAATTTGTCCATGTTAAATCGTCTGAGCATCTTTTGGACATATGCAGATTGGTGGATTAGAATACCACATGCTTGGTGCTCTAGTTCAAGTGTTAGGCAGAATCGAGTCTTCCTAAGGTCTTTCATTTTAAACTCGGATTTAAGATACGCTGTGGTTTCTCTTATCTCTTCAAGAGTACCAATGATATTCGTGTCATCTATATAGACGGCGACAATAGCAAATTCAGAGCTTGTTTTCTTTATGAACACGCATGAGCATAGATCATCTTTCTTGTATCCCTTCCTAATCAAGTAGCCACTTAAACTAGTATGCCACATTCGCTCAGATTGCTTTAATCCGTAAAGTGAGCGTTGCAATCTTATAGCATACGCACTCCGTGGTTTAGAGTCTCCTGATTTAGGCAACGAAATCCCATCTGGGATTTTCATGTATATCTATGAGTCAAGATCCTCATAAAGATAAGCTGTAACCACATCTATAAGCTGTATATCTAGCTTTTCGGACACTACCAAACTTATGAGGTAGCAGAAAGTAATAATGTCCATTACGGCAGAATATGTCTCCTCGTAGTCAATACCAGGGCGTTGTGAGAAAGCTTGCACCACAAAGCGAGCTTTATATCTAAGTACCTCGTTCTTCTCATTACGTTTTCTAACAAAAACTCATTTATGTCCTACAAGCTTTACAGTTAGCGGAGTTAGCACTACTGGGCCAAAATACATGTCGCTTTTCTAGAGAATCTAGCTCTGCCTGGATAGCATCTTTCCATTTTAGCCAATCAGCTCTACGTTGGCATTCAGCAACGGAATGTGGGTCTATGTCGTCGTTTTTATGATTTCATGAGCTACAGAATATGCAAATATGTAGTTAACTTGCATAGATGATCGGTCTATCTATTCATAAGTGTTATCATATAACACAGGGAGATTTCTATATTCTCTGATGTCGACATTGATCCTGAGGCGTCCTCCATGGATTCTAACATCGATTCTAGGACATAGTTGTAATCAGAGATAATCTCATGGGAGTGATTCTTCACATCAATAATCAAATGATCATGTTGTGCCTTAGCAGTCCATTTCTTTCTGGGACGTGTATCCATCGAACCATGTGGTCTTTTCCTTTTCCTTTGAGGAGGAGCCACGACCTCCATCCCCCTACCATGGGCAGTGGCGCCGTCAGCAGCCATATCGAGTCTGGGGACGGTTGTGCCCTTATTTCGAGGGACTTCGAGCCTCGCAGGAACATTTGTAGTTGGTATTTCAGATCTTGTCACTCTAGCAACCTCGACAAAGGAGTCAGACATCGAATCTGCTACCTTTTGAAGATTGAGCATTCGTTCCACTTCATTATCAACTTGAGAAGTGTGGGGATCATGATGAGCCTGAAAGGAGACAAACCACTACACTTCACGTCATTTCTCATGAACAATTGTTTTCTTATCTCCCTCTAACGACGGGAATAGTGTCTCATCAAAGTGACAATCGGCGAATCGCGCCATGAATAAAACTCTTGTACAAGGCTCTAGATATCAAATGATTGTTGGTGACTCATATCCAACATAGATACTCAATCGTCTCTGAGGACCCATTTTTGAACGTAGTGATGGCGTTATTGACACATAGACAGCATAACCAAAGATGTGTAGATGCGAAATATCAGGCTCATACCCAGTTACCAACTGGTATGCACTAAAGGTTTGGTGTGTGGTGGATCTGAAACGAATAAGTAAAACTGCATGTAGTATTGCATAGCCTTATGATGCAATTGGAAAGGTTGGTGCACATAACTAAAGCTCGAGAGATCATCTGAAGTCACTTAATGGTAGCTTCTACAAGACCATTTTGAGTGTACACATGAGATACGGGATGTTCAACTTCAATCTCTATTGACATGCAATATTCATCAAAAAAATTTGATGTGAACTCTCCAGCATTGTCCAATCGAATAGACTTGATTGGATGATCAGGGTGGTGAGCCCTGAGTTTTATGATTTGAGCTAGGAGTTTTGGAAATGCAACGTTGCATGTAGATAACAACGCAACGTGAGTCCAACGTGTGGAGACATCTGTTAGAACCATAAAATACTTAAATGGTCCACAACTTGGATGAATCGGTCCACTTATGTCACCTTGAATCCTATGTAAGAACGGTATATTGGTTGTGTTATCTTTAGCATATGATGGTCTTGCTATGATCTTTCCTAAGAAACAAGCTTTGACATTCTTGTCAGCATCATTAGTTTCCATATAGTTGAATTCCAGAGTCTCCTTATATTTATTGTAAGCAGCAACGACCTTTGAGTTTGCACGGCAATTGCGATGCCAATGGTCAAGAGAACCACATCGGTTATAAACTGAGGGAGCACGGGTATGCTGTTTGACGGGATTCTTAGGCTTTGGTGCACCACCATCTCGTCGCCACACATTGGGGAGGCGTTGGTTGCCGCCACCAAATCTTTTCTGATTGTTGATGCGTTGAGGAGCTTTCTCATGTGCATATGGATCACAACGTTTGTGTCCTCTGTTTTTAAGAGCTTTTCCACCACGACCATTACTATAGTTGCTATCCGGTGCAATCTGGAGCCGAACATTGTTTTTATCAAGGACCAGATTGCTCTTCTCTTCGGTCATTAGCTGTGACATTAGACCACTAAAGGTAGTGAGTCTCTTTTATTGATGATCATAGCGATATTGGTTCATCAATACTTTAGATTGAGTGAAAAAAGTCAAGAACGTCGTTGTGATCATATCATCTTCAGACTTGTCGATGCCACAAAAACTGAGTTGGGCTTGAGAGTGAAGCATGTCGCTATTGAATTCCTCCACAATTTTGTAGTCTAGTAGGCGTATGTCATCCCATTTAGCTAATAGTATTGGCAGTAGCGTTTCATGAACGTTGCCGAAGCGTTTAGCCAGCGCTGTCCAGAGTTCCTATGAGATCTCTACCGATGAAAGTCTGTTCGATGTTCGAAACCCACCTAGGGTATTTAGTGCCATCGGCATCAAGGACGTCGAATTCAACCCGTGCAAAATCCATATACAAAAACAAGAAAAACCAGGTGTTAGCAATTGTTCGAAACATTGTAAAAAGTACGATGCTAAATGGTTTGTCTAAATATATTTTTCTCTCAAGGATTTGAAGATCCGAGCTTCTCACAAGGGAGGCAGACCTAAAAGGTGACCCCGATTTGGGGATTTTAAAAACCTGTAATTTTCACAACTTCAAGCATAAAATGGCGTACAAGAAGGGAGGAACCCGATTTATCCTCCCCGAGGTTATTGAACTTGAAAAGAGTTTAAGTTTGCTTTGAACTTACCTCAGAATTTGCTTGAAGATAACTTGAGAATGTGGCCTCGGATGAGTCTCGAAATTGGGCGAGATGATCTCGAAGTCGACGACGGCTGATCAGCGATCGGGAAGCGACGGCGGGAGGAGGAGTCGAGAAGAAAGAATCCGAGGAGGAGGAGCCGAGGGGGCTTGAAGGCTTTTTGTTTTATGTTTTAAGGTTTATGGTTGCTATCAACTTAAGAGCTGCTGATAACGTGATGAAGTATGCGAATAATACGTAGAGAATTGTGAAAGAGATGTATTTTATTCATAGATATGTGTATCTATTTATAGAGGATTACATAGGACATATTCTTAAATAACTAGTAAACCTATCTCTATACCAAATATGGATTCTTTATACTAATTGCATAAGGTCAAGACACACATAACAGAATATTCTAGAACAGATATATAATATAAGTGCAAAGCTCAAACAAGTTCACACATAAAACATGGCGGACGAGTCGACGGTGGCTAAAGCTGCGACACTGAAAGGGGTAGTGTTGGTGTGCTTGTTGAGAGGAAACAAGGTGTTGTTGGGACGGCGCCGCTCTTCTCTCGGTGATTCTAAGTTTTCCCTCCGTGGAGGCCACCTCGAATTTGGTATATTTTAGTCTCTCCCGTATAGAAACGTTTCGATTCTCTCAATCAACTCCATTGATGTATTGCGGCCATTTCCAGTTCTTAACGGACTGCATTCGTGTCTTGGAACTTATTTGAATACTATTGCAGGTGAGAGCTTTGAGGAGTGTGCAATAAGAGAGGTGAAGGAAGAAACTGGGTTAGACATTGATAATTTAGTCTCTATCAGTCACCAACAACCTGCTCTGAGAAAGGCACACCATACCAGTACGTGGTGATTTCTATGCGAGCAGTCTTGGCAGATCATCACCAGCCCCAGAATGTTGAGCCAGACTCCTGTGATGGTTGGGGATGGTATGAGTGGGACAACGTTAACCTCCCAAAGCCATTGTTTTCGCCCTTGGAAAAAGCAGTTCAGGCTGGATTTAATCTTCAGCTATCAAACAAGAAACTAGTTGATCTTTGTCATATAATTGTCTAACTTATCAACTGGTTTAGACATTAATTGATAAATAAGACAATTATAATTTTGCGATATGTTATAAAAGAAAGTTTGAGGCATATAATCCAACAATCAATTTGCCAGTGTTAGCTTATTTACTTCCACATAATTATTATTATTTTTAAAATGAAAACTTATTCAACAGTTTAACAATTGAAACAAACAAACTCGAAGCCAAAGGCACAACACTGTCAGCACATATACAAAGTAAATTGTACAACACAAATTAACCTTCCAAAGTTTGAAATGTTATTTAAAAAACAAAAACAAATAAAAAGGTCTGAGGGCACTGCTTAAAAGATGGGCTTATGAGTAGCAAACCTAGAAAATGGACAGTGGCCTTTGGACTAATGTGATGGGCTTTATTTACTTGGGAAGCGAGGCTGAAGTGCTGAACAGTCGATGAATTTCATGGTTTGGTTTCTTAATCCGATGAGGCACTGGAATGGTTTTGGACTGTCAAAAATTCTTGTATAAACGCGCGACGGAAGTAGGGTGCAATCTTAACCAATTATTTTCGTCATTTCAGATATACGGACAAAGAACTTGGACGAAATGAGCCTCATTTTCACCGTTGTAGAATGATTTATGTTTCTAAGCTATCCAAACTACACTATTGCTCGATGTTACATCGTAACAAACACTGAATATATCTATACGTACGGAGTGGTTGCATCTAATAATCTGTTACAGTATCACTTCAAGTTGTTGCATGTGGATCATAGTTAGTTGATCCGTGATATTTGGTTGGTCCAGATCCTCAAATAATAAATTGGCCTCCCAACTATTTTTCTGTGTATTGGTGGACTTAAAACATATCCAATACCTTTTCTATAATTTCTTTAAAATAAAAAAGAAAATGTCAAAATTTTCAAATTGTTTTTACTTCAACTCCAATAGCTTTCATATTTTGAAGATTTTGACATTTATTACAACAATAAAATAAGCTATATCATTATTAAATATATCAAAAAATTATATACATTTTAATATTAACAATAACACATTCAATAAAATATTATATATTTGATAACTTTTTGTTGGAACATGAGAAACATTTAATTTTGAGAAATAAAGGTTTTGCTGCAAATTTGAGGAATGAGTGTTTCTCTTTCTTCTTCATCGTATTTTGAAGAATAAGATAAGAAAATTGTTAGACTCAAAAACAACTAAAAATTCTCTAAAATTAAAAATATCAATAAAATAGAGAAACTATTGAATTTGCATGCAAATTCAACCCGTTTTGGCAATAAATAATAGGCTGCTCCACACCACATGTGGATCATATGCAGCAGCTACAGCTAGCTGGGTTGCCTTTAGTCTGAGACAATCCACTACTTAAGCTTCTTCTTCCCTTTGGGATTCACCAAGTTATGAGTATTCAAACACAAGTGGATGATAATGAACTCTACCCAACTAGCTCATGAATTCTCTTCATTGTAAGAGGTTTATTGGCTCAATGGTATTAGCCATCATCATTAGATCCCCAATAGGCATAAAATGTGCCAGTGTGGATTTGAAGACTCTGAAATGGG
Source organism: Comarum palustre (assembly GCA_951800085.1). Classification (NCBI taxonomy): domain Eukaryota; kingdom Viridiplantae; phylum Streptophyta; class Magnoliopsida; order Rosales; family Rosaceae; genus Comarum; species Comarum palustre. Next base: position 23,491,981 of record OX637577.1, on the reverse strand, counting down.
CGACCTCGAATCTGATACTTGAAAATACATGCACAATTTCAATTAAGTTAACGACGTATCAAATGCGTGCCCTATTAATAACAAACGGAAAAGTATACCAATTTATTATTTTCTATAAATTAGACACTTTTATTTGCAGAGAAACTATTAGTGACATTAGTGGCTGTCCATCATAGCTGCAAGTATCAGTCCAATCATTTTCTCAAAGAAGTAAACAAGATGGGGATGCAAAAACATTATGGTGGCTAATGGGGGCTCCTGGGTCTGAGCGTAATGTTGCTAATAGCAGGGGCATGATTAGACTGGGGCAGATAACCTTGTAGGAGGGCAATGGTCCTGGTAAGCTGGTTGAACTCAGTACGGTCGGTGTGGGCTTTCCTTGTCTTGGAGACGTCTCCGATGCAAACCGAGTCAAGCCTCTCACACACATCCCCTTATTTTCTGCACAAGCTCCCCTCTATAGTACACTGATAAAGAAATAACACTAGATTTTGTCTCCATTTTTACACCAAAACCTCTTTCACATCCTTCCCCAGATTCACTTTTCACCTATACTTGTCTCTAGCTTCTTGTTACAGTTAGGTGGTGGCTGCTCACCTTCTTTTTTGTTTTGTCACGGGGACTCTCTTTCTCTCGGCCATTCTATAATGCTCCCCCGGTGACAAAAATGTCAAAAAGAGTGTCACAGTTTTCGACTAAAGCACCCCATTGTAAGATATAACTCCTACCATATATAGAACCTAACACAAACCAAACCTCGCCACATCTTTTACTCTTTAAGTTCTCTCCGTTACTCCATAGTCACAGCAAGTTCAACCACATTTCTCTGTGACTTTCTTTTCTAGCTCTAGTACTTCTGCTCTGTGTTTACTTCCCAAATGAGGACGATCATGGCAGCCAAGATTCCTCATGACTCCTTCTCATTTTCCAGAAGGTACTTCTGGAAAAAGAAGGTCGATGATGATGAAGACGACCACGAAGTCCTCAACTTCAGCTCCTACTCACATTTCTCAGAGGAAGAGAAAGAAGATGAGCTAGTAGCCCGGAACATACATATGTCAACAGCAACCGATCAGATCGCATCAGCCTTACCTGAAATGCCACGCAAGAAACACTCACTGGTCTCAGTCTCTAAGCTCCGGTCAGCTCTTTTCGGCAAGAGCCGTTCTGGCTCTCGCTCCCGCTTAATGGGTACTCTATTTGGGTATCGCCGCGGCCATGTTCACTTGGCATTTCAGGACGATCCCAAGCTGAACCCTACGTTTCTCATCGAGCTGGCTACGCCGACAAGTGTTCTGGTTCGAGAAATGGCTTCAGGGTTGGTCAGGATTGCGTTGGAGTGTGAGAAGAAGAGTACTGATCATAAGAAGAAGGGGTTGAAGTTGCTGGAAGAGCCGCTGTGGAGGACATACTGCAATGGCAAGAAGTGTGGTTTCGCAATGAGGCGAGATTGTGGTCCAGAGGAATGGAAGGTGCTGAAAGCTCTGGAGCCAGTTTCAATGGGGGCTGGGGTTTTACCTGGGAATATTGAAGATGGAGCTGGAAGTGAAGGTGAGCTCATGTACATGAGAGCCAAGTTTGAGAGAGTTGTGGGGTCTAAGGATTCAGAAGCCTTGTACATGATGAACCCTGATGGTTCTGCTGGTCCTGAACTAAGTGTTTATTTGCTTAGAGTCTAGTTTTGGCTATGAAGAGCAACATCATCATCAGCCACTCTACTTGTTAAGTCCTGGAGCTATTCAGTTGGAGGTTCAGTTTGTTCTTGATTGTGTCCCTCTTTTTTGTTCATTTTGGAGCTAATGATTATGAGGTTTGAGCTAGACTTGTAAAATCATGCTTCAAATTGTGGGGGTTAGACAAGGGATTTAGGTAGGCAATGGGGTAATGTATGTATAGTTTTTCTTCATCCTTTTTCTAGCTGAAATGTGGAGAATGTTGGATGCTTATTGTGAGAGTGAAGTTCATGGTATTTGAAATTTGAATGTTTTATCATTTGATCTCCTAATGCAAAAACCAAGAATCATGTTTATGTTGAGTGAGAGCTTTGAGCATTTGTGCATGCAGGTGTATATGAAGATGACTTTGTATTTTTTTCACCTTTAATTGCCTAAGAGCAGAAAGGTAGAATCACGACGTAGAAATAACGTTTCCTTTACTACTGCATATGTTTTTTTGTAATGTGTTTTCAGTTTTCACTACTACTTGGAAAATGCTAATCGTCCTTACCTATAGAAAAGAATGTAAGAGCTCAATGATCCTCGTAGAAAACAAATGTTTTTCACACCAAATTTTTTGTAATTACCGAAAGTTTTGGGATGGATAAAGATGCAAATGAACTAGAACTTTAAATAACACCTGACAAGATCTAAGCCACTCAATTTAGTGGTCATAATTGACGCTTACTTTCATGCTAACAGAGAACGGCAAAATGTTTTAAATTGAAAGAAAAACTAACAAAAAAAACCGACGAAGTCGATTTGTAAATACGAAATATCTTTAATTCATGACCGTGTATGTACACAATATATATGAATGATTGAGATTAAATGATATAATATTGATACATGAGTGATCAAACATATAAATTGTTATGAATGACTAAAATTGTGTCGTGTACATACACGGCCGTGCATACATGAATTTTTCATATAAATGGAGGTAGAGTGGTTCTAAGGTCTCTATCACTTTTTCTAGTGATCGAGACAGAGTCTCAGGTGCAGACGACAACGTTGGGATCGAAGAACAAGCTTAGGTAGCGACTCTGGGATATAGGGTATTCATATTGCATATTCTGATTCGAGCTTACATACCGTATTGGGCTTTAGCATCTTTAATAGCCCGAGAGAGAAGATGTTGACCTGTTTTGAAGAATTGAGAGTGGGGCAAATCTGGCGGTGGGTGACCCAGAGCTCCTCTGGCGCCAACGAACATCCTTTATAGCCTCTTCGTCCTTGACAATCTGAAGCTCTTCTCTTTTCTTAGGAGGCAAAGGGGTTCTTCTTTCTCAGAAGGCAACTTTGTTGAGGTCGATGGTGGTGTGATGGAGGAGGAACCATGTGAGACGAGATTCTGGTTAAGATGGGTGTTGACGGCAACAGACGAGTTTTCTTTTTTTGGTTTTCATCCGACTAACCTAATAGTCATATTAATGTTTGTTAGCTTACATGGGGCCCATAAAAGTGGTTTAAGTGCCCTCTGTAATTACTTGAGGGTGTGTTTACTAACAAGGACAAGGAATGAAACCATAATGAGTCATTCTCATTTTCCTTTGAAAATGTGTTTTTTTAACTTTTTATTAAATAACACAAACCTTACATATGTCAATGAGATTTAAACTAATGACCTCAAATTGTTAATTAACACCTTAACCAATCAGACAACGGCTCGTCGACATTAACACTAAGGGGAATAAAAATAGGTGGGTCTCATAATTAAAATATGGAATCATTCCTCCATTTTCATTTTTTGGTGGGGGTTGATATTGGATCTCATTTATGGGTGAATCAACCATTTTTCAAAATTGACCGTACAATTTTATAAAATCCTTGAATCACCAAGTATAAAAACCATAAATATTTGTATTAGAAATGTACTTTTTGTAATCAACTTCATTTATATCATGATTCCTTATTGTTTATTTCTTGAACAAGTAAACATGTATAGGGAAATGGAATGACTCCTTAACTCTCTCATTCCTCATCTCTCCCATTTCTTCCTAGTCTCATGGATTCAAATTTGTAGACTAACAACATATGTTGGTCATAATGACCAATTAATCAAATGTTGTCCATGTTAGTCATAATTTTTCAAATCTCACTCTTTTTTTACTTTATCTCTCTATCATCTCTCTGTGATTGGTTGATCATTATGGGCATGTTTACTTCGCAGGAATGGAATACAAATCCAGGGGAATGATTACGGGTTTACTTGCTCATAGTGAAATGGAATAAGCTGTGGGTCCCACCAGTCAACCCGGAATTCATTCCTGATCAACCCGGATTTATAATACCAAGGGGGGAGATGGGTTTATGAATCATGTCATCAGAAATGAAATTTTTGTTCCTAAAGCATCCTCACATAATTTTGAATAACCCAAAATTGTCTAACCCTAGAATATATTTGTTATTTTGTCATGTATGGATATTATTTTTCTGAATTGGTGTTTATGCATATATTTGTCATACTATAGATATTATTTTTCTGAATTGGTGTTTATGCATAAGACTTTTAGAATTTATTTATTCTTGTATTATGGATACATGCAGCCTCTTTTGAGTATCTTTTATTTGATATGAATGAGGCAATCTACAATCTGGCAGGTTTTTTATTTTATATATATATATATATATATATATAATTTTGATTTTATGATTTTTTATTTCTGCATAAAGACTAAGTTTCTGTTGTTCTGACTAATTAGACTTGATAAAGATGATCAAGTAGTATCGTTGAACATAATTGAAAGCCCTCTTATTGGCAACTGCTTATAGAGAGGTCCTTGTTTTTTGGAGTAGCAACTACACAAAGCATAAACATCGATCTGGCTAAATTGAGCATAAAATTTTCCTCTAATTCAAACCATAATTGGTACATGGCTCATTACCTTAGAATGATAGAATCCAAACATTTTTAAAGGGTAATTTAGTAATTAAAGTATTTTGATTCTGATTCCATATGGTAAGTAAACAACATCAATCGTAATTGATTCCATTACATGTGATAAATAATCAGTTCAATGGAATTGAACTACTTACATACTATTTCATTCTGTCTCTCATTTCATTTTTATTCCATTCCTAATCAAATCTATTCCAAGCAAGAAAACGTGTCCTACGACTAACATATGTTGCTGATTGGTAAATTCGAATCCCAATTTCATTCAAATTTAGGAAATGTCTCATGAATAAAAGCATTTCTTTATTTTCTTTGAAAATCATGAGAATATGACAAGTGGCTTAACAAATCCCAAGAACTCTTGTTAATTTGTCAAACTAATATTTTGTAGATGAACATTAAACTACTTGCTAACCTCAAACCTGACATCGGAAACTCGATCGAGAAGAAAATGTGGATTCAGAAGTTGTTGGTTAGGTTGTTGGTTACAGCAGGGCAAACAAATCCATTGGGATTCCTTCCTTATAATTCAAATAGTCGGGGCTTGCTGTTTGGTTTGGACTCCATTATTTTCAAAAGATTTTGCATCCTAGCTCCTCATATTGAAAAATGTCACACCTCTGATCACCGTGTTTGTAAAGTAATTAGATGGTGTCATACCGGCTGAGAAGCAATTAGCCAAAGCTCACTTAATCATGGAGCAAAGTAACTCGATCACAGACTCATGTATAGTCATTTCATGTGTAAAACTTTGAAAAAAAAAGAAGAAATAAATTGTGATCTCGATTCAGAGTGTTTGTAATGGAAACCTCTTATTACCATTTAGATCCATAACCAAATGAAAAGGGAAACAGTGTTCCTTCTGATACAGAAACAGATCGAACCCTGTTTTCAGTATCCTTCTGCAGGCTGCGCACTTCTGAAGAGCGCCCAACCAAACAAATAAGAACAGAACAAATCTCTCTTGGTACTTTACTTTTGTTCTTACATGGAAGCATGCACAATATTTCTTAATTTCAATGGGTTTGTCAACTCGATAATGCTTTAATACTAAAAAGATTATGTTGGATTATTAGTTTTTTTTTTCAAATTTGTCTGCTGCCTCGATTTTGGTTTGGGAGAAAGCTAGCACTCGATCCTTTGGCTTCGTTCCAACTTAGCGACTGAGATACATATGAAATGCAAGTAACATGCAACATCTAAAACCAGCGCTTTCATATCATATTGTATGAGATGCGATGGATTTGATCAATAAAGAATATAGCCTGATCACATTATCACTTGTTCTAATTAAGCCTCCACCTTTTGTTTACAGCATCTGATGATTAGAGTTTTAGTGTTTACACCGATCAGGGTTTGTGTCGAAAATGCAAATCAATCTATCTTTGATGACTTCTTTAATCCATATGATGAATACATAATGTTGTGAATTGTATTCAACCTTGAAAAGTTAGAGTTCGCAATACTGTGGAAGTTAGGATGCATGCCTACAGCCTATAAGAGTTTGGACCTCTCCGAACTTAAGCAATTAATTGCGGTTACATGATAAAGTAATTGAAATCACTGCTTATATACCTGGTATTAGCCATAATATACAAGAATATTCTAGTCATGATAAGAGGGGGGAGGGTTAAATATTTACCTAGTATGAGATATCACAATATTGTTCTTAGAAACATTGATTATAATTGAGTCCAAATTAGTTTTGGTGTGAACACTAGTAAAAATTTGGTAGAAGTTTTGGCATACATAATCAAGTACTAAACTCAACCCATATGTGAGAATCAACAATTCAACCCGCATCGGTGTCAGTGATATAAAGTCTCAACCATTTATATATATTTACGTGTAAATACTGGTCGTGTATTGAAGATATTATAAATTTAAAGAGAAATGTTTTTAAGCTTGCAAGTTACTAAATTCTAAAGTTAAAAATCTCGTAAGGAGCATTGCAGCTGTGACTATTTCTCATGTCTTGCAAAAGGCCAACCTTCACATGACATTTGGTCCCGTGAACAATAAGGAAAAGAAATAAAATTTCTTTTTAGAAACATAGCACTGTGTTTGTTTGTTTGTTTTTTTGGTAGGAGGATAAATGTGAATTCATGTAGGATTATGATTCTTATGTAATTAAGGAATCATGTAATTATGGGTAGATTGTTTTCTATTATAAACTGTTCTTTTGTACTTGTATATTTACCCATCTGGGAGGAATAACATCAGTGAATTAACCATGAATAGAAGTATTATTTAATACCTAGCAGGTTCAATTTTGTCGCATCCTGAAACCTTTACCGGCCTGAAATACGGCAGTAATCGTTGTAGTCTCGATCTAATGAGCAATCAATACGTCGATACACTAGGCCGAAACTACAAGGATAGGGAAAATAAAACTAGAATCTACAATAATTTCTTTTTATTCTTTTTCGTGGGTGAAAACAGAGTTTACAGCAAAAGTGCGAAAAATGGTAAATTGAAACATGAGCCAACTTTAAAAACATGCGACAACACGTAAAACATTCCACACTTCAAAAAAATCATAAAATGGATCAACCAAGTGAAGAAAAATGTCATACTAGGAGTGAACACTCGAATAAACATGGAGATAAAATGAATAGATCATGCCCTTAAACCTCCACCATGCTTGTCCCATTTCAGTACACCGTAACTGCATTCACGAACTATTGTAGGGGTGAGCACTCGTTCTTGCTAACTCAGATGGGGCCGAAACCCAACTGCTAGGGTTTGAAAAACCCAAAACCGGGAATTATAAAAGGGTGACGCCAAAAGTGTAAAATCCGAGAGGATAAATATTCAAGAGAAAATACTCATGATAAAAACTCGACAATAAAACTTATCTCAAATCATGAGGAAAATAATCAAATATATATATGTATGTGCACACTAAGCTCAAATAAATATGCATGCGACACCTGCAAGATTTTCTGGATCTCGGCGGCCGAATCCTAACCAATTACTTATGTGTCTGAAACCGAATAGTAGCGAGAGTGTCAATTTATAATAAATACCCAACATATCACTCATAACAGGTCGTCTCACTTACGACTCGCTTAACTCTGTAAGAGACGAGCGTAAGCGAGGGATAAATATAAACAGGGCATCGTCCTTCCGGAGGTTCACAGTTATCGACACCGTGAGGAAACAAAGTCTAAATACTAGGTCCCGTCACTCTCAGGCCAAACATCGAAAATCATGACAACGGTACTACTTTTCGATCCAGAACACACGCACCAATGCAAGTAAAAGCATGTGGTAAAACAGTAAATCATGCAACTCATACTTTTAGAAACAAAAAGCCACTAACACGGAAAGGTTACGGTTCACCTATTGGCTGTGCTCCCCGTACCTGGATATGCCGACTCCAAGCACATGCTCCAAATGTCGCACTCCTCAAAACGTCCACGTTCTCAAGTCGTACTCCATGTTCTTCAATAACTGTAGAAATGATCCGTTAAAACAAGTCTCTAGAAATATCTTTGACTTGACCCTTTCCTGGTTTGACCAGGGTTGACCAATCTTTGGCTGAATTGACCAGGAATTGACCATTTGATTAAGAGTTGGCCAATTAACATTCTTTCGACGTGTTCGACTTAACTTCCGATTAAACGATCCGAGTCATTTTACTTTACTTCTTACTAAATGTTAAACACTTACGTGTCACGTAATGTTTCTTGAACTACTAAGGACGCCCACATTACAGTTGACAATCCGTTTGAGTAATCATCGATTTCGTTTAACTACGTATTAGAATTCTGTTAACTCGAACATTTTGAAATACGTTAATTCAGAATCTTCAGAAACTACTAAGTACACCCAAGAGGGTTTCCTTAATTGGAGAGCCTTCCTAAAATATAATGTTTCCAAATATAGTAAGTTTCAATTTTTACTTCATTTAACCGGTTAACCCTGATTGACTTACTTTTTAAGGGTCAACTTTTCAAAAATAGAAACTTCCCAAATATTGAAAGTTTCCCAAAAATGGTAAGTTTTCTTAAATCGACATTGTACTATGACTCAAAGGAAAAAGACACGTTTTAAAAGAGTTTAAGACAATATCCTCTCGACATTCTGCAGGATCGCTGGATTCTGGTGACTTGCCGGAATCTTCTGTTGGATTCTGGCCAACTTGTCGGAAATTCGTCATAGCTTCCTCGTTTCTTCGATTCTAAGTTATCGACATGTAAGTAAACAGAACAAGACAAATTAACATCCCAACAACAACAACAAATCCAATAACACAGAAGCTCAAGAAGATCATCTCTCACCCTTTGCCTGTCATACCTCTTTTCCAAATCGACGTCAGGAGCTCTAATCCTCAACTGCTCGTCCCACTGAGCTCAAGAAGTTCTCCAAGAGTCCCAAACCACGTCGTCGGAGCAAGGAACTCGAAACCTAGAAATAAACAGAAAAACTGGGAAAAAAGGAAATTCGATTAGGACTTGATTTAGAGAGAGCATGTGAATGAAGAAGAATAGAAGAGGAACGAAACCCTACCTGTTGGAGGTTGAGTCGCCGCTTGGTTTCTCCAGAAATCAATGAACACTGTCACTCGGTCTCGGCGTCGATCTCCCTCAATGGTGGAGGCATGAGTGATATGAGGACTAGGCTAGGTAGACTGGAAGAAGAGGAAGAGTTTGGTGGTGGTGCGTCGTCGAGTGGTGGCCAGACGGCGGAGATACAGGCTGGAGACGACGGAGGGCGAAACGGAGCTCGGGAGAGCTCGAGAGAGAGAGAGAGTTGACCTGAAATGGGGTTTTTGACTTCGGTCAAAGGTCTCAAGCTTTTTTATAGGCAAATGGACGACCTAGATTAGATCTGAAAACGATCTAACGGTCCAGATTTAATAAAGGATAAAAAGTAAATGGTTAAATGGTATAAACTATTTATTGAAATGACAATTAAAAATTATCATAAACTTCATAAATTCATAGAAAATAGACGGAAGCTCCGAAAAATATTCTGAAAATACCGAAAGACTCGTGCCAACACGTACGATAACATCGATCCTTAAATGAGGAATTTGAAGAGTTTAGAAAAACTCGATAATGAACGTGGTCGTTCACTTGTTAAGTTACCGAGCGCGGCTTAAACATTAGTAACTCGTTGTGAACCACGGTAAAAACGTACGAGATCTCACAAATCCTCTTGAATTGCTTTGCATCATTTGATTCTTGAATCCGGAAGAACATTCAAATCTGCCACCACAAACTTTGTGTACCACCACTGAAATTGAACCATCAATGTACCCTTGAAGTTTCTAACAAACTTTTGTACCACCACCAAAACCATGTATCACCACTAGACTCGAATTTAAACCCTGAAAAATCGGAAGTCCAATTCTTTACTCAGACCAATATACCTAACCTTGTGAAAAAACTTAAACATTCCTCAAAATTTTGTCTCTAGTCTTTACCACTGATGGCACTCCAACTCTGATTGCCAGAGAAGGTTTTGTTGTATCTGATACCTTTACTGTTAAATCTGTTTTATTGTTCCATATCACTAGCTTATAAGTGCCTATCTATTGGTTATGATGTTAGAATGAGGAATTATACTACATGGAGACAGAGACATGAGAAAAGCATGAGTATCTTTTAGGTCAATGAAATTGAGAGGGCTAAAAAGAGAGCTGTGTGACTACGACATCATCATTTAGGTCATCTAAACTTCTGTTATATGAAAATGTTGCAACCTCAATTGTTTTCAGTTGTAAACGATTTAGATAACGGAAGATTAGATGACCTAGCCGACGATGCCAGTCACATAGCTTCTGCATCACTATTGACTCCATTAACTTGTTTGTCCTTAAAGATGCTTATGCTTTTCTAGTCCTTATCAAATTCGCGTAATATAATTTTCTCATTCTAACACCAGAACTAAAAATATATCGAGTCAAAATTTCTACAACACAAAGACGGATAGTTAGTGACAATACATACATGCAAAGGGCTAGAATTGAAGTACATGTAGAAAAATTATACATGATGAATAGTATAATTGAATTTACCCTGAATAGAAAACTGTTAAAGTATTATATCAATAGTTTTCCATTCATGAGTGATAATTTGAGTTCTACTTGACAAAAGACTCGTTGTAAACTTGTAGCATTTTTGTTTTGATCGTTAAACTTGTAGCATTTAAGTTGTTATGTTATCTAAAAAAATATTCTCAAATTAATATATCTTTGGAACAAATGACCCGTCCTTTCCATATATTCGAAAATTTTGAATTTTCAGTAGCTGTAGCCATTCGAAAATTCTTGGTCCCCACTTTTAAAGTTTGATAGGCCTGACCCAGCCTCCTTTCTAGTCTTGTTCGGGCTTAACTAACCCAGAGAAAAACACCTATTTCCTTTTCTCCTTCTGGTGCAGGGAACCAAAAATGAGGATGTGTTTCATGACTTCTTCCCCAAAGAATGAAACCAAAACGTGGATTACTTCAATGACCAAGTCTATTTTGATTTTGGAGAAATCGAAAACGGCGATAGCTGCTTTGCTTTGCTAGGTTGCTTGTTCTAGTTTTTGGTAATAGCTAACTGTGCCTAATCATTCATTGGCACGTCCTCACACTGCAGCTCAGTAGCAGCTTAGCATTGTAGGAACTGGCTCCTCCTTCACTCCCACATTGAATCAGAGACTGTGTCAAGGCTCTGATATATCGAATATTTAGACCACCGCCTCCTTTCTTCTCTTCTGTAATGAAATCTAATCCCATCTAGCAGATTTAAAAACCTTCCTGCTGATTGAATTTCTGATGTTATTAAGGTTATAAACGTACAGCTAGCACATACAAGACTGTTTCTCCTTCACATTTTCAACTTGTTGAGATGAGCCTTGTAGTAAACTACGTATGATTTGACTTTCCCTCTTCAACACGTAGAGTTCATGGACTTGTGGCGTGTACCAAGTTGAAACTTGAATGCCATCCTCCAGTTGAATCAAAGTCTTTGTTCAAACAGTAAGAAAATTAAGACTAGTACTACTTAAAACACAACTTGCATAGAAGAGACTAAAACTATATACTTCAGGTCTTTCCAAGTGTAGACTTTCCAATTTTTCCTGAGTTCCCTAACTCGCATGCTTAGCTGAGACGAAAAGGATAGAAATCATAAACAAGAACAAAGCAAAAATTATAATGAATGTGTTTGAGGTTAAAAGTCGTGGCATGAAGTTACAGTTGCTATAAAAGAATCAGAAATTATTTTGCATATTTCTGTTAGCTTCTAATTTTCTAAACCAGAATGGCCCTTTTGCTGTCCTTCATGTTCTCGAAGTCAAAAGAGTGTTGCTTCATAATTCTTTAAACAAAAGGAAAATTGAAGTCCTAGTACTGCTTCTCATTTCCAGAATCCAACATGCATGAAACATTCTACCATTTTTTCATGGCTAAGATGAGTACGAACCAATAATGTCAAAGCCAAAACAGAAGCCTTTTGCTTTTGATCATGCCAACTCTAACCAAGCTAGCTCGTGGCTTTGATTGAGATTCAAGAAAGGGGAACCAAAACCACAACCGTACAATAAATTCCACGCATAGAGGGGAATTCCTGCAACCAAATCCCAATGGAGACTACTAGTTGTGAATTTCGCCATTCCACTAAACTAAGAATGTATGGAAATGGTCAATGCCAATTGTTTGCTGGAATTTAGTCTCCAGATTTGAAGTTCTTGAGATTTGGTTTACGCGTCCAAGTTCAAGAACTTCACACATTTCCATGTTCCATTTTGCCAATGACAAGTTATATATACTATTTGATTAATCGTGTCAACTATTACTTCTTGATTAGCTTAGGGAGCTCCAAGTTTCCAATCCACGATAAGAAATCAAAACCAAAACTTAACCGATTTGGAAATCGACATCATAATTTTTCGAATAACAACCACTGCAAAATTATATGTTTTCCTTTCTAGAGTTTAGCTCTATCCCAATCATGAAAGAAGCAGATCAGAACTTGAAATCACATCTCAAAGAGTAAGAGATGGGATTGGAGACCTTGATGAAAGCATTTCTTGCACTCCATCAAGGTCAATCTTCAATTTCGCATTCCGTACACTAACTAACTTGTTTAATAAAATGCTCCCTTGTTTTCAAAGGAATGTAGTCCTGAAATTGGAATTGTTTAGTACCCAAATATTTGATCATGGACCTCATGATCAAGGTGGCATTTGCTCTGCTCTATAATATTGTTTCACTTAACATCAACAATATGGGTTCCTTCAATCAGGGTAGATTTGGTTTTACTTGGTAAACCTAACAAAATTTAAATGGAAAGTTTGACAACTTTCTTTAAGAGCAATTTTATCAAAATCTTAGAGAAAATGAGGATAAGAAAAGACCCTTGAGCTAATAATGTATTCATCATCATTCTATATCTCGTCAGCTAGTCTCTTTCGATTACTCCATCATATTCTTACATTTTGAAATCGTGACAGATTATCAGAAAAATAAAAGAAGAAATTAAATTTATAGTGGAGAATCCAAAGTGCTAAATTCAATGGTAGAAGGCTCAAAACTAGTGGGCAAATTCAGCCAAACTCTAGTCTAAACTAAAATCCAAAAAGTGAACCAGATTTTGGGGAACTACTATTAGAGGCCATTCTATGATCTCAAAATATAATGCAAAGTCAAAACAAGAAAAGCTAGAATGGGGGAAGTTAGCTTGCCATTTGATCTAAATTTGATGAAAACTTGTACCAAATAGATTGTAAGATGAAAATCCAGATCATAATGAGATACAAATGATCAAGAAATCGATCATCTTATCGCAAATTGTAGCATTGATTTGAAAAGTACGCCACCAACTATTTTCTATATTGAATTGAAAAGAACATGTCAACAAGAAATCAAGGGTGTTTCTTCTATACAGTATAACTGGAATTCTCACAATTCACAAACCTTAGCAAAATGAAAGAAAAAAAGAATGATTATCTATATATTTCCATCTCCTCCATGATCTGATCCTGGCCGACTGAGGTTTCATGATCACATCTGATTCAAAAAGACTTTGCAACCCTTTTAACAAGATCAATAATGGAGTCGAAAAGAACAAAAAGAAGAAGAAGATGAAGAGGCACAACCAAAATAATCAAGATCCCTTTGAATATGATCGCCATCAGTTGTGAGGCGTAGAGTTCACCACAGAGTTGTGTCTCTTGGAAGGACCAGAGGGAGGGATGGGAGACCCTTTGGGGAAGAAGCTGAATATCTCTCCTCGAAACCGAAAACCAGTCTTGTGTTTTCTCAGGTTGAGCTCTTTTGTCTTCTCCATGTTCATGTAAACTCTCTGATCATGATCCACCAGAGTCTTGCCTTGCCTTGTAGCCGAACACGAACCAACTAACAGAAGAACTAGAAAAAGAATCGAAAGGTACTTCGATCTTGAACAGGAAGAAGAATAAGAAGAAGCCATTGGAGGCAGAGCAGAGCAGAACATGTAAATATGTATGTGGGTTTGTTAGAGATGCAGGGTTTAAGGAGTCGCTGGCCTATAGTTTTTAGTTTTTACTGAGATTGTGTTGGGTTTTATATAAGCATGTGCATGGGAAAAAAAGGAAAAATTAGGCACTTGGGTTTGTAAAGACTGGGAAAAGAGAGAGGAGCTAGATATCAATGAAGTGAATGGCACGCTATATAGAATTTTCAATTCAAAATTTTATATGAATGTCAACCCTTTTGAAAATTATTTATAAACTCCGGTACGAAAATGAGAATATAATAGGGGACAGCTTGCCATCTTCACCTTCCTCATATATTTTCTATAATTTCAAGTCAAATTCTTTGAAGGACATACTATTTCCCAGAAAATATATGCGTCTGCTACTGCTCTGCGTGTAGAAAACACCATCAAACTAGGGACACCCTTTTCTTCGAAACCAAAGATGAAGCTGTCTGCAATCGCTTCGACAGCGATTCGGATAACATTGTTTGTTAGTGTGTGTTATCAATTCTCAAACTTTTTTACAAGATTTCTTGCTGCTTTGAATTTTCATTCCAATATTATTTTTCTGGCTTTCGGGACAGGAAGTAATCTTGTCGCGCACGCAGCAAAGTGTGTAGGAGGACTTCAGAGACGGCAAGCATCAGAATTCTCATTTCTTTATATCAAAAATGAATCTATGACATCAATTTTAATCAGAATTTAGTTCTGGTTAATAACATTTACATAAATAATTTCCAAATCATTAAAATGATTAGTCATGAAATAATTGTGTTGTATATGGATGTTAACCCTAAGCATCATTTTTTTAACATCGACGCTCGAGGAAATCTATTAAAATCATTCAAATCAAAGTCATTAAGCTTTTCTACGATAGATGAGTCATGATGAGGATGAAGGGATGATCTTTTGCGTGCGAATGTCTGATTAGAAATCATGCTTTTCTGCGGTCCCATAATTCTTTTTTCTTTTAGCATGATAACGATGGACACCTGTTTTTGGCACATAATCTCAGTTCTAATTTCAGCTACATAGAAAAACCACCAATAAGAGCTAAGTAGACTTTTTCACTATCTGCTCAATCATGCATGCATGTATGTATTTTCCAGTTTTTCGAGTCAGATCAGACTTCTGTAATGTAGTTTTTTCTATTGAAATATGATAGAGTCCAATTATACACCTGAATTGACCAAAACAGCTAGCTAGTTTCCATGGAAATAATACAGCATAATCACGTACAAATTATAAGTAAAATCGAGAAGCTAAAGCGTAATCTAAAATCAATATATTGTGGTTGTGTTTAAAATGATATCGTTCGGTAGTATAAAAAATTCAGCTTTTCTAAATGAGAGAACAAATTAGGGCGTGCAAATAATACCGTCTACACCATTTGATGTCTAAATCGAAACTCGCAGGGAAGGAGGTGAGCATGTGGCAAATGCCAACTGGGTTTGGTATGCAAAGCAAGACGATAAATTTCATCACTGGGCATGAATCAAAGGTCAATGTGATGCGCATGTCATTCTGTAAAACGAAGTTGCTAGCAAAGGTTGACTAATCTAGAACCAATATTAGCCACCATATTGGATTCTGGTTTAGGTTTTATTAATCCAAATCGAAGAAAAATGAGACAAATGGAAATAGGGATTTATAGAAAGATATTCTAAATGGCAATGCCTGACCTGTTGAGACCGACATCCGAAGCAGGTGGTGTACGCTAATGGAAATGCAGGCCAAAACCGGAGATTATGGCTGAGGTGTTGTTCTTGATGTTTGACAATTTAAAATTCTTTGAGTGTGAAATATGGCTTAAAATTTGGAGCAGAATTAGTGGAAATGACAAGATATAATATTCAAGGTTGTTAATGTAAATGTTGATACGGTGATATCTACGTGTATTATGTATATGTTTAGTAGCGAGATAAAGACAATAGATACAAAGTTAGTGGTTCACCTTATCATCGATGAGTAAAGCTACATGTACTTAATATATACTATATATGAGTGTCTTGGTTGCAGTAATAATAGTGTGTAAAGTAAGGAGAAATGAGTCTCATTTTATAGGGAAAGAAAACTCTTTCTTTTACATTATTTCTGATGTGGGATAAAAGTCCTAATAGTGTTGTATGAGGGTATGTTGGTGATGCCGACAATGTGGCTTCTCGATGTCGGATCAGCGACTTCCGAGTACCGTTGTGTAGCTTGTATGTCGGGCTTCGTAACGCATGTCATGGTCGGGTTTCATTATGGCTTGTGAGCCCACATAAAGAGTGTTACTTATGTTTAGCTATGTATGTATATTCATGCCTACTCCAACAAGTCTCCAAGTAAAAAAAAAACCTTCTTGGTTGGGGTGTTTAAACCAAGCCACAAAGTATAAGTGACACTAATATGACGCCCAACTTTACTAGTCCCCGAGCTCCTTAATCAAGAAGGGTCTCTTTAAACTGCTAACAAAATCTTGACGACTCAACTATGTAGCAGAATCTGATTGTTGTTGGACTATCTTGGCAAGTCAATGCTATGATATCTCTCACTTTGGTGAGTTAAAGCTGGATAATGGTATGTCTCGCCTTTTATCATTCTCACTTTGGTGAGAAAAAATGGAGGCGGTAAATCCGCATTTTGTTGTTCTCTCACTTTGGTGAGGAAAATGGAGGCGGTAAATATAGCCTTTTGTTGCTCTCTCACTTTGGTGACGTAAGTTGTTGTTCGCTTATGGCGGAAAGAGAAAAATCAATGGGTACCGGTGCTTTGTTGCTTGCATGGCGATGTCGTTGCCTTCTTACGACGGTAAGAGATCGTGGGTCTCTTTACGACGGTAAGAGATCGTGAGTCTATTTAAGGAGGTAATACTTCTTTCAGCGGACAGAGAGCGCTGGTCTCTTCCATGTGAGGTATGGGTTTCCTTTGGCGACAGAGATCGTATGTCCCTTTGCTGCAGTTAGACTTCTTAAAGCATATAGCGAGCGCTAGTCTCTTCCATGTAATATATGAGATTCCTACGACGACGAAGAGATCGTAGGTCCCTTTGCGACGATAAGACTTCTTACAACGGATAGAGAGCGCTGGTCCCTTCCGTCTGTAAGGTATGGCAATATCGTTCTCTCATGTAGATGGGGTACATTTTCGCTCTCTCATGTAGATGGGGCAAATTGTCGCTCTTCTATGTAGATGGGGTAAATTGTCGCTCTCTTATGTAGATGAGGTAAATTCTCACTCTCCCATATAGATGAAGAAAATTGTCGTCGTTGACGCTGTCAATTTTGAAATCAAGTCAATTCTTTATAGTATTGTTGCGTGACTTGTGAAAAATCTTCCACATTTTTGTTGCAAAATGAAATCATTATGAAATTATCTTTATTCTTGCCATTGACGTTTGGTGGACAAGAGTATGTCCAAGAATAATAGTTGAGATAATCCCGTTTCATTTATAGCATACTAGCGTTTACAAAAAAATGATTTTTTTCACAATGATAATTTTGTTAGCTAAATACAAACAAAAGCTCGTGTGTCTCAGAGTTTTAAATGTTGTAAGAGCGGGTATTCATGTGCCAAGTAGCCCCTGGGATTTAAAATATGTGTGAAGCGGATATAAGTGTGCCAGGTAGTCACCAGACTTTAAGAAGTCTATGGAGTGGATCCACATTTGTCGGGTAGTCCCTGTGCTTATACATTCTTAGTGTGCACGCTAATGCGTACAAGTCTCTGAGTTTCGCTATTTAATTAGGGAATGCTCAGATATTTATGTGTTTAACATTGTAAACAACATCAAAAAGTAAGCATGCGTCATCTCTACTTGTATAAATGATGACAAGGGAAATAATTAGAAGTACTTTATGTTAATAATATGAAGCATGGTGAGGTAATGATCAATGCTTAACTAAAACATGATGGAATTGTTTTGCATGTAAGTTGGGCATTGTGAGCGCGTTGGTGTTGTGTTGCTTGTGGGACGAACCTTATCAAGTCATAGTCATGCTCGTAACCGTTAACAATTTATATCCCCATCATATTTTAGTTTAAACTCTTAATGTCACAACATCTGTAAGTATAATATGGTTTTGCCCAAGTACCCATGTTTATTTCATTGCATAGAAACATGGCATGTAATCATAGCAAATACTTGTAGCAATGTTGCAAGCTAATATGCATTTGGTGAGCATGTTAGGTGGCATTTTAGGTTTGAAGCATATCATTTTGTTTTATGATGCATGACAAGTGTTTTCACACTATGTTGTAGCTAGGCATGCTTGAAAGTAGTAAAACATGTAATGACATGGCATAGCATTAGCTCTTTACAAGAGCGTATATTAAGATATAGTATTGTACTTATCTTATGCCGAGAAGTGGCGGGATACCAAGGGTAGCAGGACATCGAGGGTGCACACTGGAGTGCAGCAGCGAGACCTGGGATGCACATAGGGGTGCGGTAGCGGGACCTGCGAGTGCACTGGTGGCGTTTTGGGGATCATGAGTGTCGGATCCCCAAAGATCCTGTTCAGGGACCCTTAGGGCGCGACCTGGAACTCGTTGAAGGTGCGTATATGGCTCTAAAGAGGTGCCGCTCACTGGATCTAGAGGATGGGCTTTTTGGTTCTAGAGGGCGCACTCTTTGGCTCTGGAGGGTGCCGCTCTCTGGCTCTAGAGGGCGTGCTCTTTAGCTTTGGAGGGTGACGCTCTCTGGCGCTTGTGGTGTGCCGGTCAAGAAGAATAGCGCTGTTATTAATGAGCGTCGTTGTTGATTGTTGCCACTGTTTAGAGATTTCACTCTTTGGTAATTGATGAGCGCGCTGTTGGATTCTCTATGACGTTAGGGCTGCTCGACAGTGATGTAATGTGTCATTATTTGCTGTGATTGATTGCTGCTGTGATTGATTGCTACTGTGAATGGCGATGTGTATGAAAGTGCTAAGTGCTGCTGGATGAAAGACACTAGTGCTTAAGAGCCTCCAAAAATGAAAATCTTCGCTAGCTCTATTCCGCCATAAAAAGCTAGGGCACTACCTCTTAATCCTTGGTGTTGTTGTGATGAGTGCGTTCTATTGATGAGTGTTGTTCTTGGACTACATCGGTTTGCTGAAAGGCCTATTTGACATTGTTGTGGTGCTAACTAGAGAACAGAGGCATTGCATCTAGCAGTGGTTTACTTTTTTTAGAGAGAGAGAGACTGCTTGCTCCTTGGCGTGTTCGCTGCTTTTCTTGAAGTGCATATTTCTCCTTTAAAATGAAGAGCGGGTCATAAAGATTTATCGAGGATTGGCAGCCTATGTAGAGCGCTATATGAGGACGATAGAGGAGGAACGGCATGTTCGAGGTTGAGTGGCGATATACTCTACTATGGATGTAGCGGTAACTCTGAACAATTTCAAAAAGGATTTAAACTCGGTTGTCAATAAAATTAACAAAAGTAGTGAATATGTTTTAGAAAACACATTTATGCATGCTTCAGCTTTGCTTTATCCAATATAATTCGAAAACTTATCTTATTTAGCCAATTATTTTGAAGTGTTGGTTTCCCGCCACTCCAAAGTCGAGCGTGCAACTTGACTACATATTAATGGAGTGGGAACCGCTACATATTAATGGAGGTGTAATTGTATGCTTGAGTGGTGATACACGGGGGGACCTTGAACACCTACATACCAATACTTAGAACGTTGGGCGCTGTAGCAAAAGAAGAACGTCACGCTAGAAGGAGAATGGCGCTGCTTGTGATGAGAACTGATGTTGTTCGAACAACGGTTTGCTCAGAGGGCGGCTGATTTTGATGTCTCTGTTAAGGAGCAGAGGTGTTGTTGACAGTGATGCTACCATTAATCATATGGTGATACCGCCACTAAAATGATAATGGAGATTGAGTCTGGGGCGGCTGGAGATGCAGTTGACGGTGTTGTCGCTCTTAGTGTGTCGTTGTTGTGACTGAATGGTGTTGATGTGATTTAAGTAGCAGTTCCATGAGCAGAGCCGGCATCGGCCATGAATTATCGGCAGTGGTTCTCTTCTTTTTTTCCTTCTTTTTTAGTGAAAGAGAAGTTGATTGCGCTGCATGCTTAGTGAAGGATTGCCACTAGCGCTATGCCACCAAAAATTAAGAGAGCTAATGTTTCATAGTTGTATAGCGTTCAAGCTGCTGGATTTGGATGAAGTAGAGGTGCTGCCGTTATTTGCTCCATTGAGACCGAGTAGCGGTCTCCTTTGGGTGTCCTTAGTAAATTGGCACCTTTGCCCCTGCTTTTTTTATAACTGCTACTTTAAGACCAATATCTATGCACCCGCTGCTGGAAGAGAGTTTGAGCAGGAGAGGTGGTGACCTTCACAAATGGTGGAAGGGCGGAGAATGGTTATCGTGGATGGGCGAAATTGAGCGCTCTTTGGTATCTCTTGGTGAAAACTGGGTGAACTTTTCAAATTGGTCGTTGGTGTTGTTAAGTCTTTGTGACGTTGATGGAGTAGTGGCGTTGACCGTCTTGTGTTCTTGCACTTAATTCGTCACTTGATCGAACAGGTTGATTGTTCCGTTTGAACAGCTGGAAAGGGAATATATCTCCTGGTTTCTGAAAACTTTAAGCTGCGTCAAGAGACTGGAGTGATGAGGCCGAAACGCTCGAGACCAAGAGCTTTATCGCTTTATGGGTAAACAGGATTTGGAAGGGTGCCCAAACTAGTTTTTGGGGTGCGATGAGAGGATTGAAGTCTCGGTAAAAACCAAAAGTGACGCTCCGCCATGAGTTTCAAAACTAAAAGTGACGGGGTGCAGCAGCGGATTGTACTTAAATTGACGTCGCTTGATACTTGGTGTTGTTGTGATGGCGATGTTGTGTCCCTGCTGACTTTCTTTGTGCTCGGATAAGGGAGAGACAACAGTATCATCGCTGAAACTTCCTTTGTGAGCAGTGGGTTCAAGCAGCAGAATGAAAGAGCGAGTTGAAATAGTGGATTGCAAAAGCAGATACAAGGCATTTTGCGTCATAAAAAGTGTTGGCGCTGATCAAAGAGCGTTAATGGACTTCTCTTTGTTTTATGGCAGAACCGAAAGGGTGAGACTAAGCAGGTGTCCAAAAGTGGTGGCCAATGGATGATGGCGCTGCTGCTATTAATGTGAGTGTTGTGCCACTGAATGACATAATGATAGCTCTAATATGAACTGAATAGCGCTGTCGTGATCAAATGGAGTTGCACTATTCAAATGGTGCCATAGGGTTTGGCCCTAGAAGGAGGAGAATAGCACTACTATTTATAGCATTACTGTTCTTAATGGGGGCAGCCTCTCTCCTCTCTTACCGCTAGAGTTGATGGCGGTTCTGCTACTGATGGTGATGTCGTCGTTAAGGATGCCGCTATTGATGTTCGATGCCGATGTTGACAAAGGAGGAAGCGGCAGCCGTAGCCAAGCGGCGGTTTCTTGGTACCTTTTTTTGTTAAACCGTTCTCTGCTTGAACTCTCTTTATGAGCGGGTTTGGTCGAGTGGCGCTCTGGAGCGCAGTTTACTTTGAGAGCGGGACACAAAGACTTGCATCTTATTCTTCTTTTGTTGAGCATCAATCTTCTTCTCCTTACTATTGAGTTGTGGTTTACTAAGCAACGGCTTCCTTCATTTTTTTTAAAATGAACAAGTTATTGATTTCTTCGTGCTATTGGATTCCGTCGTCAGATGTCGCTGTTTCTTCTTCCTTCTCTCTCTTTTTCTTTTGTTCCGATGTTTGAAGAGAGAGTTAAATGGCAGGTTTCTCTCTTTTGTGTAGATGAAGCTTGCCGCTGCATATATAACTTCTGTTGAATGACGTGTTTAAATAGCAGACAAGTGTCCTGCATTATTTGCACTTTAAGCGGTGCATGTCAAACCGCCAGTCAGAGGATAATAACAAGAAAAGGCGATGTATAATTTGATAATCTTTAATAACGATATAAGTTTGATAGTGATTAAACTTCCTCAAGTGACTAATAAAAAAAATTGGTAGCGGTTTGCTCTTGGCACTAGTCGTTTCTAAAAATTTGAATGACATTTAAGGAATTGTTTGAGGACTTAGCTCATTAAAAGTGTGATGAAGCCTTTTCTAGCGGCTTCTCACAGACGGCATCAATGTTAACGTAAATGTTGATACGTTGGTATCTATTGTGGAAATGTAGGTAGAAGCTTATAATTTGGGATCAGTTGCAGCAGATATGGTTGAAAGTTGAAACTGGGGTTTAGGGTGTGAAACATACATTAGTTTGATATGGCTATCCTATGTGACATCGTGTCACACCATTCTCAGCACGAATTGGTTGTGCTTATAGTGACTGGAGATTACAGATCGAAAACCAACACTGTCAATGTGCTTCATGGCACAGATGATTAATATGAAGTCTGCTTCACTGTCTGTACTGTGCTGCTCTTGGTTTTAATTGATGTGATGATCTTGTTTGGTAATCAAAAGGGTGTGATCTGCTTACTCATTGGACAAATTAAAGGCCAGGTGTGTTAGACTAATTATTACCAAGAATGATTTAGGTAAAACCATAAAACTAAGATAGAATTCGATATCTCCTTTTTCCTGCGTTTTAGAACAAATAGTACTCAGGAAAATAAAGCTATTATCGGATGCCTAATCTGGTCTCTCATTGTCATTTTGGTCCGATTTGGTTACATTTGACATCTTTTTTGGAATTTCGGTTTCATACAATCGCGGCCTGATTTTATGATGTATTTCTTGTTGTTTTGGGCCAAAGTGCCATTAGGAATTAGTATTATGTTGTGAAAATGCAGCTACCTACCAATATTCCAGGCAAAAAAACTACCTATTGATGTGCCCTAGAGGCTGATCTTTCAGCATATATAGTAACTGAGTTGGCAAATTAGCTCAAGTGTAAAACTCTGTTTCCATCTTATGGTGTAGTTTTTGCTGGTCAATTTAGCTAGAGAGGTGACATCCACATGTTTTTCAAAACTTGGGGTAGCTGAGAGCAACACCACCACCAGAAGGGATCTCTTATAACCTTATGTCTGTCTGTTTCCTATTTTTTCGTCTGAAAGGGACTTTGGGATTTTGATGAATGTCATTTGTTCCAAACAAGAACACCCAAGAAAAGCACTGCATGTATTATTGTGTTTTACTTGGAACTAACTCCATTATATATAGGATCCACCAGCAAATCCCATCCCAGAATAGAATGTGATTTGGTCACCTTGTTGAAGAGGTCAGCATGGTGGTTTAGTATCAAATCTGTCATAGCATGGTAGCTACGTATTTCTTAGGCTTGAGAACCTCTTTTGATCATTTTTTGTTTGTGTTGGTCTTTAGGTTTTCGTCATACTCCTACTTTTATTGTATCCTCAATAAAGCGACGTGTTGTGTGTTTTTAAGAGAGTGACGAACTCTTACGTTTAAGTTTACAGAATATATTACTACATCTAACAAAAAGTATCTACATTTCCCTCCCTCTACCAGGTATTGATTCAACTTCATGAGGACGGAGCAATGGCAGTCTAAGTCAGTGTTGCACTGTTGGAAATTTGTAATGGAGAAGTGGATAAAACCTGAGACCATGGGTTTGCATAATTGCATTGTTGTTTAGAATATGACCCCAAGCTTCAACATCTGGTACAAAGCCTTTGAACTTTTTTTGGAAACTACAGCCTTGAACTTGGACCAACACAGTACTAGATTGTGGGAATATGGCAAAGCCCATTGACAATTAGAGCTTAGCAGCCCAAGGTGTTCTAAACTATCTTTCATACCTGCTCTGCATACCTACCCTCTCTCTCTTGATCAGCTTCTCTTACACCGACCTTCATACTTTCTCCTTTTTATCAGTACTCTCTCTCTCTCTTGATCAGCCTCTTTCTCAATCTCTGCAACATCATAAAAATCCTGTAGAACGTGTGAGCGAATTGGGTTTGATCTAAAAGATAAGTAAGTGTGCTTATATGATTAAATTGAGTATGATTGCAGTTTGTAAAGGAAGGTTAGTATGTTTGAGTATGATAATAAGGAATTTTGCAATTTCAGGCCTGCTTCTAGAGGAAGAGCTCTCTGATTCTTTTAATCGTTTTGATTCTTCTCTCCTTGATAGGTAAGCAGTTGAAATCGGTCACTACTGTTTGATTTCTTTGTGGGTTTGGGGTTCTGGGTTTGATTTGGGTTTTAATTTAGTTTACTATATATCTATTTTCCGTCACTGTTCACCGCTACCGTTTAGGAACAGTGTCTTTACGATTTTGTTAAGCCATTATTATTTTGTTTATCAGAAATCTCAACCCTTAGAAACTTGAACGATGCATTTAGGATATTTGTTCCATTCTGGGTAAGAAATTTCTATTCTCATGCCAAGATCACCACAAGCTCTACTATTATGCAACTCTTAAATCTTTTTGCACTGTCAAGAGGACTTACCATATACCCGAAGTCTTGGAACTGTCCTTACCAAGAGAGAAAATTGTAGGTTTCATTGCTTCTTTATGGATTATGCCTTCAGAAAAGATATGATATACTTTTGTTCTGCATTACTTATAAATTACAAGTGTGTTGAAGGAAAGGATGAACGTTTACTCCAGTAGATAGTTCTTCAATCAAGTTGTATTTTGATATTGTGAAAAGATGATTAATTGATTTTATAGTTCAGCTGCAAATTTTTTGTTGTTTGGAATTGATCACAGATACCATGTTGTAAGACTAATTTTTTATTACTGTTTGTTGGATTTTGCATCGATTCTTATCAATATTTTTCTGTTTTCATAGGTTCCGATTAAAGTCGCTGGGAGTCAGTCTCTATTACAAAGTTCTATGTTCTTTTGTTCTACTTGATTGAAAGGCATGTCTTCAATTTTTTTTTAGTTTGTGGCTCTGTTTTGCCATTTGGAATGGTAAAACTAAATGTATGATACCCTGCAGTCTTTTAATTATATCTGATATATTATATTTCAATATCATGTCCATCCAAGTGTATGATATCCAATTCGCTAAGGCTTTAGGTTGAAATAGCTTTCATAATCACTAAAAAAGAAAAAAAGAACCAGTAACATCAGTTCCCGAATGCAAAATAATATATCCTGTTTCTTATTTTTATCTAGAAAATAGGAAAAATAGTGAGATCCCACATTAATTTGTGTGATACAAGTTCATCAGTGAAAACTGAATTCTTTGTGTTCAAGGTATGTGTGCAAGTAATATGTCAAAGATAACCACTTTTCAGATTGTAGTTAACCTCTTTTAACATGAATAAGTAAAATAACTTTAATCTTTTTTCCATATTATTAAATTTCTAATATGTATGGTTTATGTTCAGTTTGAAGTATCCACAATTTGGCGAAGATAACCTGCAAATCATTGTGCAGGTGCCAAAATTCCAATAAAGAGACAAAATTTCATGGTAAGTATAAAGAAGAATTAAAAACTGAGTCCTTAATTCCTACATGCATAAGGTTTGTGTATTAAAGAACGCACTTTGTTTACTTTCATTTGTAACCATGAATAAACGTGCTAATGAACGTTGATTTTCATATGGTTGTGGGAAATAGAACTTGAAAATGTGTAGCGTTAAATATCTTTTCTGTTTTTTACATTTTTAAAAATCTCATACGATCACTAATGTGTGTGACTACTATTTCAGGTGTCAAACATAGTTACGTTCCAAAGAAATTCTTTTTACCGGGACTTTGTTGTTAAGGTTAGTTTTTTAAATTTTATTGATTTGTTTTTAGGTTCTCACTTTGTTATTGTGGAGCTCAGGCCTTGAATGTGTTGATATTAAATGAATTCTATGTAGCTATAAAATGGATAAAGGTTTAAATTTTTAAACTACAATTGGTAATTGTGGGAGGGTCAGCAAGCAGAGCTGCAGGTTCTATTGGTAAATTGTTGTATTGTCATTGATATATTCCGATGTCTATGATATTAGATTTATGATCCTAATATCTTGCATTGCTTCCTTTTTCATGTTGTACGAAACTACATTTCGTATAAATCTAACATGCCCATTGTCAACCATGTCTTGATGTTTAGGGTTTAGGGTCAGCAAGCAGAGCTGCAGGTTCTATTGGTAAATTGTTGTATTGTCATTGATATATTCCGATGTCTATGATATTAGATTTATGATCCTAATATCTTGCATTGCTTCCTTTTTCATGTAGTATGAAACTACATTTCGTATAAATCTAACATGTCCATTGTCAACCATGTCTTGATGTTCTTAATGTCTCAATTTAGACCATTGTCACCATATCTTCGATTTTGTAGTGTTGTCCCTTTTTGGTTGTATGTTCAAAAGAACTCATAATAACTGTATGAATTTGTAGATATCGGCAGATGGTGCTGACTTCTTTTATGGGAGACTTGGACGGTTCGAGGGTTATAACTGAAGATGAGCTTTGTAAGATAGTTGAAACACAAGAAGCACGAACATCACAGTATATTTGCAGCTGTAAACTTGACAACAGGGGCGGATCTATGTCCAAGGCTGCATGGGCTGTAGCCTAGACAAGATTCCTGCCCAAAATATCCCAAGTATAGGCATATATACAGCCATCAACCTATAGTTGCCAAAACAAAGAAAGAAAAAGTGTTTTCTTCGACCAGTTCCTCACCTCGGACATGCAGACTAGAAGGATACAGTCATTGAGAAAAGTGACGATTAAGATGAGATGAGTATGTGGTACTGTTAAGTAAGTGTGAAGATAGAAGAAACATAGAGAGTTGGTGATTGAGTAAACAAGATGGACTAACTCTGATTTGATTCTTAAAATTCAATGTTTATATTTTATACAGCAAACATAGAGAGTTGGTGATTGAGTAAACAAGATGGACTAACTCTGATTTGATTCTTAAAATTCAATGTTTATATTTTATACAGCAAAGGTTTATGCCTGTTTATAAATGTTCAAAATCCAAAATTGGTTGTCGAATGTGTCTAAATTTTGGACAAATATGCTCTTCACTACCCTATTTCCTCAGCTCATATTTGCCAAAACTTATTATGGATGTTCCAAAAATTTATGCACTTAAAATTAGCCTAGACAGATTTGGGATCTTGGATCTGCCGCTGCTTGACAATACAATTCTAATATTTTGTAATCATAACTGATATAGTATTTCTTGACAGAGATAGAAACAAGCTGCTTCAGTACCAAAACTGTAGCTATATCTAGACTAATTGGATTTTGGATGTATCAATATATTTGATTTCAATGACAAAATAACTCAATGAGTTTCTGCTTGAACCTCCTGAATCATGGAACTAATTTTCAAGGGTTGAGTCGATACGGACAAGAACAGATCCCGCAGCAGAGCGCGGGAGAAGTTTCTAGTTGGAAACTATGTAAGGATTGGAAGCCCTCTCTGGTTTTTAAAGGAATATACAGTCTCCATTATCAACCATCCCCAAGAGCAATTGCAGAAACAGAGCCTAGATCCTATTCATCCTAACAAAGAGACCTCCCCCCTATACTGAATCACTGATTGGTTCACATTTATTTGTCAGCTTATCTTCTTCAAAATCACAAGGTCTACAAAAGCCATTTCACATTGCACAGGCTACATGTCTATCAAGTACAAATCTATGCAGCTATGAGCCACCTCCTCCATACATATATCTATGCAGCTAGATATAATGACCTCTCCAAATTTCACTTTCAATGTATTAAAGTCTGCAACATTATTGACAGTACCTTTGCCATTATTATTGGTATTATAATTTCACACTTACCCATATTCCATGAAGTCTCTTCCTTCTGCTGGTAAAATTCCCAGCATTTAAAGTTGGTTGGGGTTACTCTGTTTGGCAAGAAATCAAAATGAATGTTCATGGCTGTAAAGAACTTTTAGGAGGCCAATCATATGCTCTTCTGCAGCTCTGTGCTGCACTTATCATTCACGATTTCAAGTCACATTTTACTAAAGGGCAATCTATTCCTGCACAAGATTTTGCAGAAAAGTTCTCTTCTGCAATTTTAGACCTTGTGTTTTTTAGATATTAAAGATCACTTTTGGTTCTTACGGTTTGATTCAACTTTGCAATTTTCATCCTAGCATATAACTCTTTACAGTTATATGATGATTTTGACATAAAAATAGATTCGTAACTCAGAGAAATCGAAAATAACTGTAATACATGTCTCAAGACTCAAGTAGATATG
Source organism: Comarum palustre (assembly GCA_951800085.1). Lineage (NCBI taxonomy): Eukaryota > Viridiplantae > Streptophyta > Magnoliopsida > Rosales > Rosaceae > Comarum > Comarum palustre. Next base: position 23,463,796 of record OX637577.1, on the reverse strand, counting down.
AGTTCAGACTTCAGAGTTTCTTGCAGAATTGTGGGATAGTAACAGGCATTTGTGCAATGAAACTATAGATAGAAAGATGAACATTAAATAAGCTGTTGCTATATATTTGAGTTCTTGTTAGGAAAGCAAAGCAAACTACAGATCAAGTTACTATTACAAACTAAAAGGGTTGGTTATGATCTGGACTTGAACAAGATCAGCAATAACCTAAGTGAACCAATTCATCAACAGAACTATTATTAATTGCAGCAACCCACCAAGCCACCAGAACCCATCAATGTCACCACGACTTGAGAATCCCAAAGAAGTAGTGATGTATGAATTTCTATTCAAACCACCATCCTCCAGCCTTGCTTTTGAATTCGATTCCAGCAATGTGACCTCAGCCTGGCATGGCTTGACCCCAAATGGTACATTGCTCTTTGTGACGAAGGCATCAGTGTAGCAGAGATTAGGGTTGTTCCAAGCACCAAAACGACTCCCCATTTTAGCGTAAAACAACTCCGAGAATTTAAGCTCCCCTGTGAGGTTGTTTCCATGTAGGTAAAGTGCACTAATGCAAGGCAAAGTTGCAAGCTTTGGTGAGAGGTTGCCTCCAAGTTTGTTGTCACTTAGACCCAAAAACCTCAACCTCTTTAACGCTGATATGGACTCTGGAATCTCCCCTGTTAACCCTGTATTGGAGAGATCCAAAATGACCAATTTGTCCATGTTTTGCCACTCTAAGGTATTGAGGTCTCCACCAATTGGGTTGTTGGACAAAGCCATCTCTTCCAAGGCATGCATCTCTTGAACTGATTTGGTCAACCCACCAGAGAAATTGTTACTCCTCAGGTCCAAAAGGGTCAGGTTTTTCAGATCACCCACTTGAGAAATTGACCCTCCTAATAAGTTGTTGCTCAAGTCAAGCTTCAAGAGTGAAGTCAAGCTTCCAAGAGTGTTTGGCAAAGGCCCAGACAATGAGTTTTGGCTTATATCAAAGATTAAGAGCTGATTTAGTTTACCAAAACTATTTGGAATTGGACCTGTAAAGCAGTTTCTAGAGAGAACTAGCCTCTTCAACTGTACTAAGTCACCTATGTTACTTGGTAACCCACCATTTAACCCATTCTCTACTAGCACCAAAGATTGAAGCTTTCTGAGGCCACCAAAGCTACTGGGAATTTGACCAGTAAGACCGGGATTTGATCGAAACTGCAATGATTCTAAGCTCTCAGACAGCTTCCACCAATTGGCAGTGGGGATTTGAATTGGGTGTTTGAGTGGTGAGATGAAACAATTGGAAAAGGACAAGTATTTTAGGTGCTGCAAATCAAACAGTTGGGGTCTGAATTTAGCATTTGGAGAACAACTAAGGGAGTTGTCATGAACAGGTCCAATGTTCATAACTGTCACATACCAAAGCCCATTGAAGACATCACAAGACACCCCCTGAAAAAGAAATCGAAATCCTATATCAAAATCAACCTCAAAAGCCTGAAAATTTATGAAGCATTGTCTAAATAACTTACAGCTCGTTATGAACTACTGTGCCAATGTAACAGTATGGAGCATAGTTGTATCATTGGTTACAATTTTTGAAACTATTTGAGTTTATTATAGTAAGTGGTAACTCTTTCCTCTTTTTTTTTTATCTTTTTCTATAATCATGAAAGATAAACTGGAGATTGTTGAGAAGTATTATCACAAGTACAAGAGTGATAAATGGAAAAGGAAAAGAAAGATCGTCACTTATATTTTGTAGTGTAGAAACAAAGCCAGTACAGAATGAAGGGGGGTTAAAACGTGAAAGTAGCATTACCTGAATAGGAGTCCAACCACAAGGATCCGGATAGAGGTCTGAACCATTCCACCATTTTCCCACAAAGCCTTGAACAGCAGAGTAGAGAGCTTCTTGCTCTGTTTTCTCCATTGGAGCTAAAACTTGTTCATTTTCTTCTTCAGAGCACGAAGCAGCCGAGAAGAGAATGAAGATAGCTAAAATGAAAACACTGATGAAAGTGAAGCTTTTCATGATGGAACGGATTGTAGAATCAAAAACCAATACGATATTCAAACGAAACAAACTGGAAACAGAGTAAAACAGAACAGAGGAGACTCTGTTTCGTTTCAGGGATGATGAGGAAGAGACCCAAAAAGAGCAAGGAAATACGGAACGGGAATTGGAATCATGGATGGAGTTTCATGAGAAATATCAACATGGGGTCACTTTGAGGAAAATCACAAGTGTTTGGGGACCCAAAGAGAATGAAGAAACTATCCAAAGATGTGAAACGAGAAAGTAAAAGTGAGAGAACCAGAAGCAGAGAAAACACAGACAAGCACAAGTAAAATAAAACAGAGCTCGTTCTCTTTCTCTTACTTTCTTCTCCTCCTCCTCTGTGTTAATGGCAAAGCCAAGAGATATAGGTGAAGCAGAGAGAGGCAGAGAGCTAGAAAATCCACAGCGCAATTCTCGAAGAGTAATGGTATTGAAAACTGGAGATAATAATGTTAAGGGAGGCTGAAAGTGAAAGCTTTAGATTAGCCTTTATACAGCTCTGCTTTGCATTCACTAGCATGTCTTTTTAAATTTAATTTCATTAAAATTGCATGATTTATTGGATAATTAAAGGGAGAAGGTAGTTGGGGATGCTAAGGAGGTGAGATTAGTTAAGTTTGGACAAGGGTTTAGGGTTTTAGGGGGACCAGTTAGCCATGCAAGGCAGGGGTGTATGTAATTGTATGCAGGGCAAAAAGATGGGGTTTTATGTCTCTGGGTTCTGCTTGCTTGTTCTCTAGGTTTAGGCTTTCGGGTCTTTAGGTGTCATTGGGTTCTGATTTTCTGAAACGAGAAGAGGGCAAGGACAAGAGATTATTGAAGCCTTGAATTGTTTGGGAGCAAAACTTAATGGTCCCATATGGTATGCCGGAGTTGTTTGTATAACTAACAGCTTAGATGTCATGAATCCGAATACTAGTGACATAGCCATAAGAATGTGAGATGGGAACTAGAAGATGAAAATGCGTTTTGGTGTGAGAATGGTAGTGTAAACAACAAATCACTTATCAAAGTAAAAAAGTTTCAAAACTATTTCGATTTAAATGATCAGTAATAGTATAATGTGATTACATCAGAGGATGTCTGGGTGATATCCCCCCAGATGTTCTTTAGTACTCAAGAATATTGTAACACTTTCGGACACTATCAACTCCGGCGGGACCTAGAGGGGGGCAAGCAAGGGCTCATGCGCCCACTGACCTGGTAGAGTAAATTAGTGATATACTTGTACCAAATATTAGCCTAAATATCAACTGATATGACCCATAACAGTTTAAAATACAACTAATATGACAATATGCCTTCATTTGAATATAATTTAAGTCTGTCATTGACTATTTCAATATCGCTCCACAACCATAATAAATGAAGAAAATAAATTATTTCCTTTCCAATATAGATTATATTGAAGAAATATAATAACATATATATATATATATAGGTTCTCACTTAAGAACGTTCCTATCTAAGTTTTGATAAAAAAATTTAAATTGATTAACCTTTATATCATTTTTTTTCATCTTAACCGTTCGGTTTCTAGATATATATGAGTATATCATCTCTGCAAAATTTCAGCTAATTTGATTATCGTTAAGGCATTCAAAACTATGATTTACATAAAAGAACATGAACCGTTTCGGTTGAAAAAATTCAGTTCGTTCATTGTATTTATACGTTTTTGAGACCTTAACGCTTATCAAATCAACTGAAATTTTGTAGAGATATCTATACATATATATCTAGATTATAAATTGTTAAGATGAGAAAATTTAATTAAAAAATGAGTCAAATTAAGAAAATCGACACCAAACTTTTGGTCCTTAGCTAAAAAAGTATATATATATATATATATAGAGAAGTTGAGTACACTGACTACACTCAGACATCAATCAAGTTGGATCTTCTGACCTCACCCTTCACATTTTACCCCAGACCATTATTTTTGCCATAGGAAAGAACAAGAGTAACCCGTTGAAACTGGTTTTCTCTCTGTTATTTGAGGCCTTTGTTATGGACTGTAAGTCTGAAACGATATTCTACTAGTAAATATGAAAACTCATAACAGGAGAAGACAGAAACAATCCAGATCCACTCTTCTTCTCCACGAAAGAAACTATCAGTAACCCTTCCATATAGCATTGAAGAAGAAAGCTGGTGTGGAGAAGTTAATAAAAAGTGATTTGGTTTGGAGCTTTTGATGCAGATGAGAAAGCAAAAGGACCACAGTGTTTCAGTAGTGGGGATGGGGAGAGATGGAGAAGGCTAAGACGGCATAGCCCGAGCTCTACTAAATTGGTTTTGGCAGGCCTATGAGTAATACTAGTAAGGCTGATAAGTCATTTTCTTCACAAGCTTCTCTTCCTGTAGAGGTCCCCCTTTTACAGTGTGTATGTGAGTGAAAGAGAGAGGGTTAAAAACAAAGGATGATGGGTCCTCAAACTAGTGAAGAACTTCCTAGTTGGCTTTGCTTGACTGATCTCTATCATTTAGTCAGTTTATGTCCATTTGAAACCTGTAAACAAACCAACCTGATCCTCAAACAGCCAAAAAGGGGGTTAATTTTGTTAAAAGAGAGAAAACTCACTAGTGACTTTCGACTGAAACAGATCATCAGAAAACTTGATTCAGAAAACTTGCTGCATTAAGAAACGAGGAGCTGGTTTATACACTTCTACAAGGAGCTGTTTATACACTTCACAATCGGACTGCTCACTTATCAATTTGCAGGTGCTACAGCTAGAATAGAATTACAAGGCAAATAGGGCAAAAAGAAATGAAAAAGCTAAAGGCCTGAAGCTAACTCAATACAGGACTAAAGACGCCATGTTCAATAATTGTTCGACAGTTAGATTAGACACATCATGTGCTGAAGAAGGTCCAGATCTTCTTCCCTATTGACACTTGACCAGGATGATCCTCATCATCATAGTCGTCGCCGCTCTCATCACCTGAGCTGCTGCCACTCTCACCACCTGTGCTGTAGCCACGACTAGATTCTGTGCCATTCACTTCTGTACTCAACTCTGTCTCCTCAACCAACTTCATTGCATCAGCATCACCAGCGTTGCCATTAACAGTGTCTCGTGGTTCTGGTGTTGCAAACTGTACCATAATAAACATAAGTTACACACAACTTCGTAAGAAAGTTCAGTAATTTCAGCTAAAACCACCAAAAATTGTAAAAAAAAACAAACCAAGTAAATAAGGATTTTACCCTCACAACTCGCTCCTCTGTAGACTCTACAGCTTTTAATGTTGTGACATTAATCAGCTCTGTTTCAACGGATTCAGGTTTTGATTCTTCCTTCCTTCTACTTTTCAAGTGAGGCACTGCTGATGCTGCTGCCAATGTGCCTGCACTGAACAACGTTCATACAAAACTTCTTAACATTGTATCAAATAATAGGAAAGAAGAATCAAATTTTCTCCATACCAAAAACAACTCAGTAACAGAAAGCTTATTTATTAACAATAAAACCTTTCTCCCTTCACAGGAAATGAAAAAAACGAAGTAATTTGATTGCTCTTGGACTAATCATTTGAGAAAAGAAATGGTTATTGAACAAGGCACTTCAAGACTCACTTAATTTAGCCATTATGAGTTGTTATGCACTTGGTAGGAGCTTGGAATAAATTATCCTGGTAGCACTAAGCACATTCAATTTCTCAAGTTTCAAATCAATGTGAGCATTAACAATAGAAGTTGCAAATCAATGAGCATTAACAATCAAAGAAAAAGAATCAATGCGAGAATTTAAAAGGGGACCAACAATCTATATGGACATAATAGATATACAAAAAATTCTGATTAAGTTCAATTTATGAAATTGACGTGTTGGAATCCCAATAGTATGAAAAACTTTGGCTAATTGGAAACAAACCCAAAACGGATCTAGCATAGCAAAGACTCACAATAGATCTACTTAGACTCATAAGATGCTGGTCTTCGAACTTGACACCAGTTGAACTACAAACCCAAAGGAACTTACGTCTTGCGGTTTCTGAGATTATATCGCTGTCCACCTGGGGTTTGCACTGCTGAAGCAACAGGTTGCCTCCTCTTCCTACGCCCACCAGCTGTGACACTCCCAGAACGTCCTTCACTATCACAATCATCTTGCTCGCTTTCTACCCTGGAGCTGCGAGGGCGTGGTCGTTTCCGACCGATGCTTGTAAAACTGGAATCACCCTCATTTATGTAACTACTCTCATTGAGCAAACTTGCATTTGATAGTTCTGGAGTTTCTCCTAGAAATTTCTTCGCATCTTCAACAACTGCCTTCACTGAGTGCGTTCTAGACAATCTAGACTTGCATCCCCTAGCTGGTTTTCGCAGGCCACTCTTCAGCTCTGATTGCTCAGAATCTTCTGGAAGGTCTTGCTCCTGGCTGTTAATGAAACTGTAAATGTCAACTGATGGAGCATACCCATCATCCACCTCTTTAGAGTTGTTATCAGTAATGGCTGCTTCAGCATTGGCAGGGTCATTGCAACTCCTAAGAGATGGCTGAAGTTCATTTTCATGACTGCTATGACCTCTTGCTTCCTCATTAGCAAGCAATTTAGGCTCCTTCCCTTTCTGCATAGCTGGTAGTTGTGGTAACTCGGTAGACACCTCAAGTTTTTTATTTGAAGTTACTTTGGAAACCACTAACTTGCATTTCTGTTGCAGTTTTTTCCCCCATCCCGACCCTTTATGTCCCGAATCAGGAACAACCTCAACATTATACATTCCAGGTACTTGGAGATCAGAGAGCACAAATTCCGTTGTTATTTCTCCACAGTCCTTGCAACTCTTAACCCTCTCGACAAAGGCAAGAAAGCGACATCTTTCCTCAATCAGCTGTTCCCTCTGGCCCTTGATCTTCTTGCTAAGCTTGTCAAGCTGATCTATGTCTTCTCGCATTTCAAGTTGGTTGGCTTCTAGCTCTTTCTTCTGCATTGCAAGAGCTTCCCCTTCCTTTTCATTCGTATTCCTTTCAGATAATAGCTCTTCTCTTTGCTTATCAGCAACTCCTTTCAAGAAATTAATATTAGTAAATTCTCTATCCTTCTCCTCCTCAAATGCTCTCTCCCTTTCCTGCAGTTGTTTTACCATCTTATCCTGCCGTTTCTGCATATCAGTCTCAAGATCTCTTCTCCGTGACTCAAAATCTGAGACCATTTGAGCATGCTCAGATTGGGCCTTTTCAGATAAAGCTATCTGCTCATTACTCATCTTAGCAGTAAAGGATTCTTTCTCCTGTTTTAGATTTTCCATCTCCCTATGTCTGTAATCCTCCACTGCTTTTCTCTCTTCTTTCAACCTCTCTGATTCAATACATTGCAATCTTTCCAATTGTTCTTTCTCTTCAACAACATTTCTTAGCTCTCCATCAACTTTAGCTCTTCTCTCATCCAAATCTTCCCACTCTTTCTCAAACTTTTCCCTCTCCTGCTTCAGATCTTCAGCTTCTTTCGAAAGTAACTCATTCTGAAGTCTATAATTGATTATTTCTTGTTGTAGCTCTGACTGCAAACGCAAGTGGTCCGACTTCTCTTTCTCAGTAATTGCTTGCTTCTTTCTCCCTTCACGAATTTGCTGCTCCAGTTGAACATTTTCATCTTTTATTTTCTGAATTTCATCTTTAAGATTCTGAAGGTGCTCTATATCAACAAGTATTTGCTGCCTTTCCAGCTCTAACTTTTTCTCATCAGCTTTAAGGTTCTTCTCTTTCTCCTTCAAATTTTTCAAATTTGCTTCAACTTCCTTGTTTTTCTCCTTAAGCCTCTCAGATTTCTCATCCAACGCTTTCTCTTGCTTCTTCAACATTTCTTCCTTGTGACTAATTTCAAGTTCCTTTTGTTCCACCGTATCTATCCTGTTACTCAATTCTTTGTCAAATTCTTTTCTTCTTTCTTCAAGTCCCAACTCAAAAGCTTGTGTTTTTCTATCAAGAATGGCCCTGTGCTGGTAAAGATGCTCTTGAATCTCCACCTGTAAAATCCATAGATAAGCAGTGTCAGACTTATAATTACTCAATCATAGACGCTCTAAACTCTTACCTAAATTCTTCTATAACTGCAAGCAAATGGTTAGTTACAGGTAATAGCAGGCTGCCTATGTTAGAGATGTGCAATACATCCTACATAAAAAGTAGTATAAAATTCAGTTTACTACCTTGAAGTTTGGGGTTAAAATCAGTTCAGTATCTCTTTTTGAAAATCCATCTTTTCAGTACCCTTAACTTTTAAATGTCTACACCTTTTCAGATGTTAATGTGGAGTCGGCAAAGAGGCCCTACATATTAGTGTTAGCTCTCAATATGTATGAAAATGACCTAAATAGCTCTTACGGGTCATAAGGGAAAACGGTCATAAGTGTTATTTTTGATCGTTTCATACATTTTGAGAGCTAATACTAGTATGTACGGCCTCCTTGTCAGCTCCACATCAGCACCTGATATCATATTTGAAGCCCAACATGAAAATTTGGACCAAGTTGTAGGCATTTAAAAGTTAAGGGTACTAAAATGATAGATTTTCAAAAAGAGAGACTGAACTGATTTTAACTATAAAGTTCAGGCTAAATTTTATCCTAAAAAGTAAGTTCTAATAATGAGCTTACACCTAACGAAGGGATACATCCTGCATATTTCAGCAAATCTTTTCAACAAGACCATGTTGAGATGCTAAACCAAAAGGTGGCTACAATTTTGCATATATCAGCACAGAGAGCAGAAGATAAATAAGAAAGACTTTGACTTTGGATGGATTGAATAAAAAGATTCCAACTAAATAGACTCATTTAGGCGACATATGAATTATGGCCTCAGGATACCTTTAGACCACTTTCGAAATCACAGTACTAGCCATGTCTAGTCATTAAATTGCATAACTATAAAGAATTTACAACTCGAACTCACATTTTCTCTTGAACTAAGTTTTTCCTCCAATGCATGCAATTCTTTCTCCTTCATCTCTAATATGTATGAAGCTGAATCAACCTCCTGCAACAAAACAGAAACTTGAGCAAAATTGCAATTGAACTTGATGAAAAAAAATGAAATAACTCTTCTAGAAAAGGGATACACACCCTTTCCTTTGAAACTAGGTCAGCTAGTCGTCTATTGACATCATTTTCCTTGTCTCTCAATTGAGCATTTGAAGACTCAATCTTCCTTTCAGATTCATAAAGGTCTTTCTCTTTTTGCTTAAGAATTATCTCATTCTCATTTGTTTTTTCCTCTTTCTCTTTTAAAAGCTTTTGAAGATTGTTCAGCCTCGATTCCCCTTCTTTTACCTTCTTCTCCCACCCATTCAAGTCTTCTCGTTGTCTATAAAAGGTTTCCTTGTGTGCCTCTCTCCTAATAATAAAACAACCACAAGTTACTTAACAGACTACGACACTATCTCACGTTCATTGCAAATATAGAACAGCTACATACGATAGTAATATGCATATCCTAAATAAAAGGTATCCATGGGGTATAGAGCATACTCTGTTGCTAATGACGCTTGCTCCCTCCGAAGCACACTCTCCCGTGTCTCCACCTCTTGCAACCTCCTCTCCACCTCCATACTCTTTTTGTTGGCCTCAGCAAGCCTGGCTTCCGCAGCAAGGAACTTCTCGTCTGTCACTAGAGATTTATCTTCAACACTAACAATCAACGCATTGGCAGCAGCACGCTTGGCCTCGGATGCAAGCTTTGTCCGGGAATACTCCCCGTGCATATCACGCAAAGACTTTTCAAGCTGCAATGATCCAATACATCAATAGTCACCACACATTCCCAAATATTTAACCACCAATTCATAAACACAAGATAGACAAGCATACCTCGGCTACAACCTTCTTTTCCTCCACCAATATCTTCCTGAGATTCTCCTCCCGGCTCTCGACTTCCGACATTGCAATTAGATGAGCCCTCTGCTCCCTGTGTAGGATCTCCTGAGTCTCAGCCAATGCTTGGCTCAACTCCTCATGCTGCAATGCCCACTCTTTCTTCTCCATAAGGAGAAGCCCCATGTTATGCTGATAATCATAAAGCTGCACAGCAACAAATCAGTTACAAAGTAAATTAAATTAGTAAAATGCTCAAATTCTAGGGTTTCTGCGAACCCACAATCCGAAAAAGGTGGAGGATTTACCTCAGCCTCGAGCCTAGCAACCTTATTGGCGAGTTCTTGGCGGTCACGGCGCTCCATCGCCGCCTCATCAAGCAACCCAACCTCCTTAAACCTCCTCCAATCGGCATTCTGCAACTCCGGCGACTTTTCGGCCCCGGCGCCGCTTCTGATCTCACTTAACGAACCCAGAGGCGGCGGAGGCGGACCGTCGACGTATGACACGGTCTTGCCCTTGTCCCTAGGCGTCAGGGAAACGCCCGCCGGAGCCTTCCTTAGAGACGAGAACATCTGTAGAATTCTAATATGCCGAAACCCTAATTGATTTTCCGAAATATGTGGCGACGAGAAATGAGAGTAGGAAAGGTGAAAGATTTGAACTTTAAGCACCGGAAACCCTAACTCCGAGGATTGGGAATTTTTTCAGTGGGCTCTGAGAATGTGATGGATTCTTGCTCTTTTATTTTATTTTTTTGGTTTTGGAGGTTTATGTAGTTTATTGAGCGTGATGGTGACGCGAGTCGGTGATACGGTGCGTTTCCGAAGTACGCGACTATCGGAGGTTGTGATTCACAAAATTATCATCTTATTAATCCATAGAAATTCCTTTATATAAGAAAATTATTGATGAAAATTATTTTATTTAAGAAATTATGTGATACTTTTTAGTTATGTTTTTATATAGGAAATTATATGATATATTTTAGACATGTAGAAGGAAATATAACTCTACGTGCTTTTAGGTATCATATGTTAAAACATAATGTATCTAAATTTTAGATTTCCAAATGTATCATTATATTTAACCTAAAATGTACTACACGACAATCTTATGCTTTTCTTTGTATCAACTGAAGAATAAGTAGCAATGCATTGCTTTACTATGTATATGCCGGATAATTTATCCAAAAATATTTAACTTTAACACGTGACAAAAAATGAACTTTTTTCCCTTATTTTCTCTTTTTGTAAGAGGAGAGTCTAAATTAGATAAAACTTGTATGCACAACAAGTCACAAAGCCCAACTAGCCCTATACAAAGTTGGGCCTTATTGGTCTTAAAAGACGCAAACAACCCATGAAGCAAAAAAAATAAAAACAACAATTAAAAATGAAAAAAAAACAACCCAGGGTGAAGCCCCCATGCCTAGCCACCGTCAGGGCCGGTCCTGACCTTTTTGGTGCCCAGGGCGAAAAAATGGTTTTGGTGCCCATCGTATCTTACATAGACGTGCAATGATTTTGATGTGCTTCAAACTCGATTATCGGAACGAGCTCGATTATCAGGAACGAGTCGTAGTTCATATACATTGTCTAGATTTTCAACATGATTTTAAACAAGAACATTTGTTTCTTTAACACATATTGATCATATCTAAAAATGCTGGTTGAATTGTTTTTCTTCTCTTCTTTTCATCCGTTTTTGAGTCCGGATGAAAAGTAAGAAGAGAAATACATAGAAGAAGAGGAAAGACAAATTGTGTCTAAAAATTTAAAATATGCATTTTTAAAACTAATGTCTACTCTTTATATATATATAAGACCCTTCCACTGAGCGATCTTTTTTTGACATATATGATAGATTCAAGATTACACTAACTTTTTGATATATATATATAAGACCCTTCCACTAAGGGATCTTTTTTTGACATATATGAGAGATTGAAGATTACACTAACTTTTTGATCACATATCAACATATTCACTGTTTAATATTTAAATACATATATGTAGATCATCTCTGTCAAATTTCATCTCTAATTTGGTGATCGTTAAGGCTTCAAACTTACTGAAATTAATTGACGTATCAAATTTGTCAAACATGAACTGTTTATGCTTTAACTTTTAATTAGTAGTTTTGAGCACCTTAGTGATTACCAATTTGGATGAAATTTTACAGAAGTGATCTACTCATATAAAACTACAGAAGTGATTTTGTGATCAAAAAGTTGGTGTAAACCCTGATTCCTCATATATGTCAAAAAAGGATCCCTTAATGGAAGGGGGCTAATATATATATATATATATATATGAAATTTTTTAGATGCGAACGTCCGTACCTGAAGCTAAGTTACGGACTTCCACATTTGATCCATTTTTTATCTTAGCCATTCAATATCTAGGTATATATGAGTAGATTATTTCTAAAAAAAGTGGATCAAATGTGGAAGTTTGTACCTTAGCTTCAGGTACGGACGTCCGCACCAGACAAATTCCCTATATATATACCTAGATATTGAACGGTTAAAATAAAAATTTTAGCTAATTTTTATCTTAACCGTTCACTATCTAGGTATATATATAGGGAATTTGTCAGGTGCGGACGTCCGTACTTGAAGTTAAGGTACAAACTTCCACATTTTATCCACTTTTTGATCACATTTTTTTATCTTAGTTGTTCAATATCTAGGTATATATGAGTAGATTATCTCTACAAATTTTTAGCTAATTTGGTGATTATTAAGACATTCCAAACTAAGATTTAGTGTTGAAAGAACGTACGGTTCCGGATGAACAGATTTGGTTCATTCATGGATTGAACACATTTTCGATACCTTAATGACAACCAAAATTAATTGAAATTTTGCAGAGATAATCTACTTATATATACATAGATATTGAATGGTTAAGATGAGAAAATGTGATAAAAAGTGGCTCAAATGTGGAAATCTGTACCTTAACTAAGATACCTACGTCCGCACCTGAAACGGATTGTGTGTGTGTGTGTGTGTGTATATATATATATATATATATATATATATATATATGAACTTCACTCATGTTTTTCAATGAGTATGGAATGAGTGAGAAAAACAAAATGGAAGAAACAGGGTGGTATGCAGCTGTGTTTGGAAGAGTGAGGAATGAGGTTTCATGTGCTATAACTATCTTGGAGTAGAGATCCCGAAGTTAATCATGCATATTGTAGATTTTCAAGAAAAAAATATATGCATATTGCTATTTGCTAATTACTCTCTACATGTCAAATGATTATTAGCTATTTAGCTTTTAATAGTTAGAGTAGCACCACATATAATCATATATTAGAGTCGCATGCATTTGAAAATTTGTGCCCCTCTCTTTATGGTGCCCCGTGCCATCGCCCGCTTCGCTCGTAGGCAAGACCGACCTTGGCCACCGCTAGTCCCATAACAGACCGACATTCAATTTGAGACCGTAACGCCCATGTTTGAGCTTTTCCTTCGTATAAAAAAGGTAAAATAGACAATATACCTTTTAAATTTGACTTTAGCTGTCAATTTACACACTTAACTTACATTTATGTCAATTTGCATCATCAACTTGGTAAAAACTGCGGATTTGCACCCCCTCCGTTTAATTGGATAGTTTCCATCCAATTTGTAATCATGTGTCATGCATATGACGAGTATTACTATCAATTTATATTATTTTCTTTTATTAATTTAAATAATGAAACAATATCTCTAAAAGAAGATTCATATATACTTATCCATCTAAAAATTATGTGTGTTATAAAAATTATTTTTGTCAATATATTTGACTTGTTCAGTCTTATAAATTATGTCGTGTTCATTGTTATTGATATCAAATCAATTTTATTCTTACTTTTTATGCACTTTTCATATTCATATTACCAATTTAAACATCTTAAAAAAAAGACTCATACCTATGTCCTTTAAAAAGATTAAATAAATGATTATGTAAATAAAATTATACAGAAAACTATATTAAATAAATAATGCATTATGCCTAAGTATATTTAAATCTTCCTTTTGAATATTTTTATTATTATTATTATTAAAACAAAAAAATATAATATTACATTTATACCTCTCACGTGCATAGCACATGATTGAAAAATGTATAGAAACCTTCGGAGAGAGTGCAAATCCGCAGCTTTTATCAAGTTAAGAAGGTAAATTGACACAAATGCAAGTTAAGGGTGCAAAATTAACAATTAGAACCAAATTCAAGAGATATATCGACTATTTTGCCTATAAAACTACATAAATACATATAATTTCATCACATTCATAGACAGAAGTATATACTTGATTTATAAGAGGATGTTAACAAACGGCTCACTATTGAATCATAGATCACCCTAAACGCCTCAAAAATCCTATATATCAACACTGTTACTCCATCGTTTGGACCCCATTCTCCTAATGTTCCAACGTGTCCCACACCCGCCAACGTGTCCCTCCATCATTGGCTCAGTCCACTATTATCCCCAAAAATACACATTGACTCCCAATAATATAAATTCAGATCTCCATCTTCTCCACATAAAACGAACCCGATAATCCGATCCCCAAAACCAAAACCAAAACCCTACCGCGCCCTCTAGTTACAGGAGAGAAGAGGCTTCAGATTACAGAGAGAGCCATGGCTGACGAGAGCGCTGCGAGATCTAGCTCGGCGGCGGATTCGTACATAGGGAGCGTGATTAGTTTGACTTCCAAGAGTGAGATCAGATACGAAGGCGTCCTCTACAACATCAACACCGAAGAGTCCAGTATCGGACTCCGCAACGGTAATTTTACACTTGCTTCGGTATTGATTTTTGTTTAACTCATGGTTAAAATTGAATCCAATTGAACTGTGATACCTGCTTAGTTGTGGTCATTCTGAACCTGCTGTTGAGATTGTTACTGTTTAGTACTTTTGAAGTGTGATTTAGACTATATGAAAAGAGTCTGTGTGCTATTTTGTTTTGGATTGTGTTCAAATCTCATAGTATCGCAGGTGCGAAACTGTGTTTTATGGATAGGTTCTTTCTGTTTTACGGTGTTTATTGTTTTAGTTGTAGTAATTTGAGCTATTGAGAAGATGTGCTGTTGCTGATATTTATTTTTCTTTGAATGGCAGTGCGGTCTTTTGGAACCGAAGGAAGGAAAAACAGCGAGGGAAAGATAATCCCACCGGGGGTTCAAGTTTACGAGTATATACTCTTCCGTGGGAGCGACATTAAGGTATTGAGATTTTTCATGAGGTTATGTGGACAGTTTATGAGGACTTGCTTTGTTTTCTGTTTATATTTCAATGCAAAGATGCGGACGCTAATTGGTTATTACTGGTTTTTATCTAACAGGATTTACAGGTTAAATCTTCTCCTCCACCAGCTCAACCTACACAACCGATAAACAATGATCCAGCTATTATCCAGGTAAAGCAAGGAAGTAAAGTCTGTGTGGTGTATTTACCTAACCACAAAAAAGGAAGTATTGCGAGTGTAGCGAACATCTTTTGAAGTATTGTGTCTATTTTGCAGTCTCACTATTCCCGCCCAGCTCCATCAATATCGAGTGTGCCTTCTCCTGCTACTGGGCCTTTGACAGATATTAATTCCCATACTGCACAGATGGGACTACCTGGTTCAAATTTCCAAGGTAGTTTACCTTTATATCAACCTGGTGGGAGTACCGGGTCATGGGGGGTCCCACCTCCTCCTCCAATGGCAAATGGTGGCGGGCTTATGCCAATGTACTGGCAAGGGTATTATGGCCCTCCAAATGGCCTTCCTCATTTACACCAGCAATCTTTGCTTCGTCCACCACCCGGACTGTCAATGCCTTCTCCCATGCAGCAGCCTTTGCAATACCCGAACTTTAGTTCCTCCTTGCCCTCTGGACCCTCTAATTTTCCTGAAGGTCCATCGCCTTTACTATCGGCTGCTAGTGGTAGTTCTCCTAGTTTGACATCTGCATCTTTAGCACCACCAGTTGGCCCAATTTTGCCGACAACACTGCCTCCAGTACCTTCTAGCTCACTAGCTTCTGAAACAATGCCTAACAAGGCACCCAGTGGTTCCCTTTCTGTAGGCACTCATAGTGCAAGCTTGCCGCCACTTTCTTCTCTGACCAGTTCAAGCCCAGATATCAGTACAGTTGTACCATCTATCTCTAACAAGCTTTCTGCAGTTTCCGGTCCAACTGTGCCCTATCAAAGTGTATCTCAAACTACTTCCTCAGTTGGGGCATCCAATTCCATACGCCCGGAAACACTGGTTCCTTCTTTGGTGACCCCAGGTCAGCTCTTGCAGTCTGGTTCTGCTACTGGCCCCTCAGCTCAATCGTTGCCCTCTCACAAGGATGTGGAGGTTGTTCAAGCTCCATCATCAACCTCACCAGAGCCACCTGCCCCAGTATCAGCAGAACCTCAGCCACCGATATTGCCATTACCACCACCTGCACGGGCAGTTCAAAAGGTGTTCTCTTGTTACACACACTCTTGCACTTGTATGTTTTTCTATGCCTCTTGTTTGTATATCTATTGATATGTGGATTGTACTGCATAAATTAAATTGACGGGGAGGGTTTATTAATGTTCAGAGATATGGCGGTAGGTTTTCCACCTAACTACGCCTGCCCCATGAAACTCATTTGTCTGCCAATTTTTTTTTCGCTTCTCTTTGTTTAATTTCTATGCAGAAAAATACATAATTGTCATCTTTGACTTCAAGTCAGGGTTTTAAATGTGTTTGAATTCTATAAGTATGTGGATAGACGGTCTTTCTTAATCTCTATTTTTCTCTGGATGAGCAATAAAAACCTAGATGTATGTCATCACCTAGGTCCCTTATTTGTATATATAAATTTGACACTGCTGGACTCAGTTTAATCTCATTTTATTATCCATATCTGACCTGAATTGAATTGAATGAGGTCCCTGACTTATGATTTGTTCCCAGCCAAATGGATCTACATACCAAGGTCGCCAGGGATATACTTATAGGGGGCGCGAGCGAGGCAGGGGAACTGGGGTAATGTGCTATCTTTTTTTTCAGTGTACAGTTAGTTGAGTTCTTATTTTCCTGAAATGCTATAAACTTTGATTGTGGTTGAGCACTTACATGTGATCACATGTGATCAAAGTTCAGACATTTTGATTGGAAGTTTCTGGTCAGGATAGAGAAGTAGTTTTCGGCTCTTCTGACAACTTCCAATCCACTGCAACAGACTTCTGTGATAGATTAAGTACACCATAAATTTGTTTTGGAATGATTTTGACAACTCTGATGGTGCCAAACATTTAAAGTTTGGTGTGCAGAGTTCACGTCCTGTAACAAAATTCACTGAAGAATTTGACTTCATGGCAATGAATGAGAAGTTCAATAAGGATGAGGTCTGGGGTCATCTGGGTAAGAGTAGCAAACCTTCTAAGGATAAAGAGGATGGAAACGACAGTGAAGAAGAATATTTCGAAGATGAAGATGATGCAGAGTTGCCAAAGTTTGATGTCAAGGTGATAATTGCTAATTTGCTATGTTGTTTTCCATTGTGAAGATAGATACACAATAATTGCTAATTTGCTACGTGTTTTTCTCAATAAAATATTATTGTTACTACTTGCGTGATCTGATTATCTTTAATTTTGTCTTTGTCCAACAGCCTGTCTACAATAAGGATGATTTCTTTGACACCATCTCCTCCAATTCTTTCAATAATGAACAGAATGGAAGGACTCGGTACTCTGAGCAAGTAAAGATAGATACAGAGGTAGTTTTTCGTTTTCATACTTTGGTGCATCTTGAATTTGGAGAATTTCATCAACATGGTTGCTTATTTGCTGCTACAGACTTTTGGAACTTTTTCAAGATATCGGGGTGGTCGAGGTGGCCGTGGTCCTGGCCGTGGTGGTGGCCGTGGGGGTTACTATGGAAGGGACTATGGTAGGGATTATGGAAGGGGAGGATATGGCTATAATGGAAGGGGAGGATATGGCTATAATGGAAGGGGCCGTGGTCGAGGGATGTC
This sequence comes from Comarum palustre, assembly GCA_951800085.1. Taxonomy (NCBI): domain Eukaryota; kingdom Viridiplantae; phylum Streptophyta; class Magnoliopsida; order Rosales; family Rosaceae; genus Comarum; species Comarum palustre. Next base: position 23,445,907 of record OX637577.1, on the reverse strand, counting down.
TAGTCAAGGTCCACAGTAGGCACTTGGTCTTATGAAAGTAGTTTATGTTGGGTACAAACTTGCCCGCCAGCCCACCAGAACAAAATACTGATTTAGCAGGGCTACGCTAATGTGGTTTTTCTTCTTTTGTCTGTGGTTGTCCAGAAAATAAACATCAGTTATTGTTTTCATTTTCTTGTATTAAATTTCACATGTTTCCTGATTCAAGAGTCCTTTTTAGTGACCTAATCAAGAATCAAATTTCGATGAAATCCTCGTGTTTAGACGTTGAAGTTGAAACTGCTGCAACTGGAATTGGATGGCCTGCTGATATGACCTTAGAATACCTTTGAATGTGATACGGAAGCGTAATCAGACAATAAGGTTTTATCAAGCGTCGAAATTTTAATAGAAGATATGGTTAGAATCTATTAGTAAAACAAAGTCATAAGCCTAAACACAAGAGTTTTAATTATAATTTTTTAAGTTTTCTTATAGATAACTTGAATTCAAAAATATAATCTAGCAATGACCTTATATAGACATAGGAATAAACCTAGTCATACTAGATAATGTAGAACAGATGGCGTAGGAAGTCGAAGAGCAGATTGACCGTTTGCAAATCCAAACCCGGTATACTGTAGATTTGGCATTCGGTGTCTGATTGACCATTATGATACATTTCTGGAAGCAGAACAGCCCTACGAACACAACTCGTCGCTTTGCCACGACATATGGGCTTTTTTAGCCATCTGAGTCCGTTTAGGGCTTCAAATTGCAGTTTTTCTATTTTCGGATAATTATTTTTAATAGTTTGTTTTGAATTTTGTTTAATCCTTGGGCTTTTAGGTTTTGATGTTAGTCGCCCTAGGGTTTGTTTACTCGAAATTATAAGGGTTTGTTGATAAGGAATTTTACCAGTTGTACTCGAAATTATTTTTTTATTAATCAAAAACCTTGAGTTTACTCAATTACTGGTGAATTCCAAAAAACCTCTTGTGGATTCGGGAGTAGGCTTGTGGATTCAAGTCATATCGTTGGTGGATTTCAACACCCCTATATATTTCGCTGCATCACTAGAACTAGGAACTTAAACCTAATACAATCAGAAAACATAATATAAAATAGACTACAATTTAGGAAACCTAATAAAAATAAGATATGAAATACTAGATACTAAAGAATATTACTCCAGATATGTATTCAGAATCTCAACCAATATTTTGCTCGAGAATCCCGATATCCAGAAGAGTAACTTACGATTAACACTGTCATTAAGAAACCTATTTGAATACCAATTTTGAATATTCAAATCATTCTTCTTAATGTGACGATACTTCTTCATGTTTGGAATTCTTTATTGAAATTCCCTATATTCTCGCCATGTATCAGTCACCTCCACTTGAAAAGAACTCGACCTCGAGTTCATCTTGAATGCAACTTGATCATTAGTATGACATAAGCATGATAAACCATTATTCCCAATATCATCGAAGCTAGAAGGGATTACCATGAATCTGACGTCATAGACAAGTTTAGAATAAGTTTATTCAAACTTGAACTCTTCTTTGGATTGATTTTGAACAGAACTTGGCTTGCATGACATGGGTAACGATGTGGTGAATGATCCAACTCTTTTGTCTTCAATGAGTGTCTTCTACCTTCAAAGTGACTTCTTCATGTTTATCTTGACACATCTCGGGATGATCACTCATGTTGTCTTCAACCTTCAAAGTGACTTCTTCATGTTTCTTTTCACACACCTTGTGATGATCAATATTGATGTTTTTTATTATAGGCTTGATTTCAATTTGAAGCGACTTCCACCCAAGCATGTATGTATCGACTTTGCGATAATCGTCATTGACATTAGCATGCCATGGTCTCCTACACACATAAGCGTCGTCCATGTGAATCTCATGAAAAGTACGCTCTTCTTCATAAAGATGTTCCAAAGAGATAGGCGCTTTGATCTTATAATCACCGCATCCTTGACGTATTTGGTAAGAAGCTTCCCTTTGATTGAAATTGAAAAAAATTCATGAGCTCTCGTTGAGCAGTTTCTTCAAAATTTTAGTCACATTCATAATCAAATCTTCTGATATGCCGATCTTGTTGTTGACCACGTCTACGGGAAAATCTCATAGCCTATTGATCATCAATCTCCATGTAGCACAGTTTTTGGTGATGTCCACGACCTTGGACGAATCCTGCGGTGCGATGAGCATCTCCTTTTTGATTTACATTCAATTGCATAATTAACTGTCGAAGCTCTTCTGTTGCATCTTGCATAGTCTCTCTCACAAAATCTTGTGTCTACTGTCGGAAGGTTTCAAAGTGGTCAACTGCACTTTTTGAATAATCTTGTAAATCATTCTTAATGGTTTTAATTGCCCGACCAGCGTCAACGAGGTTGGCGAAGATGATTTCGTCCCTTGAATCGTCTCCCATCGAGCGGGCAAATCCTCACTCTGACACCAAATGATATGGAATGGAAGCGTAATCACGATTGACAGCAAGGTTTCGTCAAGCGTCGAAACCTTAATGGAAGATATGACTATAATCCACTACCAAAACAAAAGCATAAGACTAAACATAAGAGTTATTACTCTAATTTTTTGGGTTTTCTTATTGATAACTTGAATCCAAAAATACAATCTAGCAATGACCTTATATAGACATAGAAATAAACCTATTAATACTAGAATTAGGAACTTAAACCTAATATAATCTAGAATAGACTACAATTTAGAAAACTTAATAAAAATAAGATATGAAATACTAGATTCTAAAGAATATTACTCCAGATATGTATTCAATCTCAACCAAGATTTTGCTCGAGAATCTCGATATATCCAGAAGAGTAATTTACGATTAACACTGTCATTAAGAAGCCTATTTGAATACTAATTTTAAATATTCAAATCATTTTTCTTAATGTGACGATACTGCTTCATGTTTGGAATTGTTTGTTGAAATTCTCTAGATTCTGGTCGTGTATCAGAATGTGTGGGAAAATGACGTTTGATTTCAGCTGCTAAATCTGCATATGGTACTGTATTCTGCCGGATTTGCAATGTGAAGTTCCTCTGATGTTATTTCAAATAGGAAGAGACATATACGTTGCAGATAAATTTATCTGAATTTGCTATTTGCAACAAAGCTTTTAGTAGCGGCATACCATTTAGTCTCATCTACATAGATGTTTTGCACAAGAACATTAGCATTCATTTATCACTTGACCAGTACAAGAGATGGAAAATGCAGCAAACACTTGGAATCCAACAGATGGATAACTAAACAGAAACATTAAGCAGGTCTATTTGTGACCAGTCCGTTATTGCCTTCTATAAACTACTCAGTATCACAAACAGGTATATAGGAATGATGGGATAGTATAATAGATGGTACAAACTTGATGATATTAGGCCAGCAGGTAACCATTAACAGTCTGCAAGAGACCATTACTTGCAGGTAGCAACCAAGACTCTTCTGGGAGCAGCAGAAGGCCTCCTTCCATGGAGCAAAGCGTAGTTATCAAAGAAGAGCACATCACCCTTCTCCCACTTGAACTGGATACTTTCTTCTTCTATAATCTCTTGGCATCTATTCACCACGTTGTCTGGAATCTCCGTTCCGTCGGCCATCGAAGCAGAACTGTGCTCCTTTCCATGCATTCCCACAACCGTGTTGAACCACATTCTCCTTCCCTTCCTTCCTTCAAACACCCTTGTCAATTGTCTTGGACCCAATATCGTCTTCATTGAACCATCTTCAAGCCAATCCACATCCATGCCTAAAGCATTAGCCCTGCCACAAAAGAAATGGTTAACATAAAATCTTTAACCAACTAGGGTTGTACATTATCATCATGTTACATAATAATGTTATACCTTTGCTCAGCTACGGCACGATCTGATGAGACAAAAGCATCCTCCCAGCCCCTACCTCTCATTGAACCTGTGCTGTTCTTGCTAGGAGCTGTGAAGGTGTACTTCAGGCCATTTGTCTCCATTTCTTCTACAGCTTCTGGGAACTCCTCAAGCATCCTTTCGGCCACTCGAAAGCTTGGAACAAAAGGTGTTTGTCCTCCTTCTGGTGGTGGTGTCTCACAGAATAGGATGACTTGTTTTGGAAACTCCTTAATCTGGTTAGTCGTTTAGTTAGTTAGAGACCAGAAAAGGTTGTTAAGAGATCCTTCATATGCAGGATGGCCAACACAACTCTTCGGATTAGAATTCTAGAGCATATATACCAGAGTTTATGTGATTAGTTTGATCACATTACATTATGAAAACACAGTCTGATGACTACGTGATCATGCTATGATGCAAGCATTAATCTGGTTTACTATATGTATAGTCGTTTTCATCATCAATATGCTAGTTTTGTAATGAGGTTGGACTGGGTTTATGTTTGACTTGTCTTAAGGAACTCAGCCAAAAAAACTGAAGGCCGCCTAGACCCGCCTAATTGTGATTTTTTGTCTGCTGAAAATCGAAAGACTCTCTGGTGAATTAGTAGCAACTGACAGGAAGAAGCAGGATAATGAAGCATTCAGAAAATCACAAGTAGCCTTTTAGTGAGGATTTCGCCGAATGTTAGAGTAGAATTATAGAGAAGTTTTGTGCTATATAGGTGTAGGTAGTACTTGAATAATGAACAAGAGAGGCTTTCTGTACTTACCAGCACCATCTCATGGTGATAGTATATGAACTCAGACAGAGGTCCTTCATTGGCAGTCCAGACACGCTTGTGGATATGTGTTCGAGGAGCAGGACCAACATAACGAATATCATCCCACCCTAAAGCTTCCACAATATCATTGAACTCCACTGCATTCTGTACATTGAAACCTCTAAGCAGGATTGCGCTGTTCTTGATAAGCATCTGCTCAAACCAGTCCTTGCTCTTCTTGAGAGTCGACACAAGCGACTCTACATCATTCCTGGTTGGCTCTGGAGGTTGCAGCACCAGTGGCATGGTCTCTCCATCCACAACCTTTTGGCCATCGCATGCGCCTATGCTGAAGTCCTTGCTGAAGTGTTCCATTTTCTCTCTTTGTGTATCTTCTCCTCTGTGTTTATGAGTAGTTAATTTTCAACTTCTCCAGGACTTCTATATATAGTGGTGTGTAAGATTCTTAAATTGGTACAGCCATTGTTTTTATTATATGTTCTTGTATATGCTGCCATGCCTTTTGTTTGTTTCTTTATTAGCTTTCATTAGGACTCAAATTTGAGACTTCTGCTTAAACAATGTGCGACTGTTTAATAAAGTTAGCTATACAAGCGAATTAACTGTATGAAATGCAGTACATAAGGCTGTATGTTGTAGCACACAGATGAACAATGTAGAGCAACTTTTGACAGTAAAAGCCGGATGGGATTATATTTTACTAAAACTCAAGCTTCATTGTCTTGGCCGCCCAAGTTGTCATCCCTTGCTTACAGTCATACGGTAAAAACAAAGTGCCTGTAAAAACAAAAATGAACAAGCAAATCACAAAGAAGATGGTTACTTCTTGATTTTTCTTATGTACTATTAGGCTGCATGATCACTAACAATTTGGTTTGGTATCTTCGACAAACAACTGGAAGCTCTTTCTGCTGTCACAGACAAGCTTTCAAGGCGAGCCAGGTTTATTTGAATTTGAAATTATAAATTCCTTGTTTTAACTTCAAGATCAACGAGTCTCTCTGTCTTTTCTTTGGTTAGAATCTTGTTTATCTTGGAAGGGCCTTGAGATGTTGAAGTTGATACTTGATCAGAGAACGTTAAGGACTAAGCAAACGGTCGCATACAGAAGCAAGTTGACAAATGATCTGTCTAGAAGTAATCTAAGCCGGCCTTGCTTGTACATGTCATGATTCTGGTCACCATGAACAACTTGATTAAGATAATACGATATAAATTAAGCGCGATCATATCTTCTCCTAATCAAGTTGATTATTTCAGATTATTAAGCTTATCTATCAGTCTCATATGACCAGCTTATGTCCTATGCATTTTCAGCCTATGCCAATAGAACTCACACTAGGCAATTGATAGCCTAAGATCAGACAAGCAAGTCCTTTTGTACTAATTCAAAACACCATGCAGCTAGCAGGCAATGCAATTCTATATGTTCAAAGTCTTTGACTAATCACAAGTGCTACCTAAGGGATATCATGATCATCGAACAGTGACCTACACCCTAAACCCTTCTTTGCTTCCCCTCTTAAACAATCTGATCAAATAATCACAACTGAAATCCACAGCCGATTATAAAGGAAAATCCGAAAATGATATACAATTTTAGAAGGAAATTTTGGGGTCTTAGAAGCAAAGTGTTCCATTAAAACTAAAGCAAGTCAAACACAAACAGATATCAACAATAGACAATCTAACAGACACACACCTCAGGATGATGATTAACCAATCAACACCATCAAGAAACACTTGTATATGTGATTAACCGCGATTATCATAATTCTCTCCTCTCACGCCTTCATGTGGTTGTAAATCTATGTAGTCGTAATCCCTGAACAATGCTAATCACGCTTTGTTTATAGAACTCCATTTGGCAATTTGTTAAACTAGGATTAGAAAGGTAATTCCTTTTGTACTAATTGGAAAAACCATGTTGAAGTATTTTTATGCAGGTAGAAAGATCAGCAAACAGTGACCTCTTCCCCCTTGATACACAGTTGGATGACATGAGTGCAGAAAGCTCCTCTTTCACATTTTGCTATATTTTCAAGAGGGGCCTGCTCCAACAAAAACCCACATCACACCATGAATGATAAATTATTTTTGACTATATTGACTCCTTCCGATTAAGGGTTAATATGAACAATTCTTTAGTGCTGTAGCGTATTGAAACTCAAAACCGGTTGTAACAAGTACAACATATTATTATACTAGCAACAACCCCTGCGCGCTGTTCGGGGTGATGGCAATGTCCAGCCGCATCTTTACTGTGACATTTTTTTTTTGAATTCTAAACATAATAAATAATCCTCGTATGTATTTAGAGACATCCATAACAAAACCAAACCACTATTAAACCTTTAAACCAAATATCATCAACAAAACCGAAACCCAAATGTTAAAACATGTCATAACACTACCACTATACATTCGTGAATCAAGTGAAATCAGAGTTTAAACTTGTATGGTAGAGTAACAGAGTTTAACCATATAATTCACAACCATGTATTTCTAGAACTCCTATTTATCTTTCAGCCATGCATTTTCATCTTGAAATTATCTATTGTGTTTATCAACTCAATCTTCTAACCCAAGGATCACAGGTGCAAAACCAATATTCAAAAGAAAAACAAAACAAACCAACATTCATAAAAATCACTTTTAAAACTCTTACATTAGAGACATATTTGATAGATTTAAGTTATATAACCCATGTTTCTATATAATATTCCATCATATTCATAACCCCATCACTTATTACACGTCAGTCTATAATTGGCTAAAATTCTATTTTTTTTGCATTCCTATAATCTAAATTATAACAAATATCAACACAACTACTCAAATACAAGGCAATGTATTTATAGATCCGGTGGGGAAAAAATCAATTTTGAAGAAATCCGGCAACTACATATACATAAATTGAAACTTTCTTAGTAATGGAAAACACATCTAGTTTATTTAAAAAGTAAAACAATGGAAGCTATTTTCAAAACTGGAAAAAAATAGACAAAAACAGAAGAACTTAGGGGTAAAATAGACAAAAGCAGACAAACGATGACAGTCTAGTAAATAATTCGGTAATAGGGGTAAAATTGTTTTTTTTCCTTGGCTGAATGAACATTGTTCCTTTTTAATACGGGTAAAATTATCTTTTTATGCGCTGTTGATGATATTATTGTAAATAATTCGTAAATAAAGATAAAATAGTCTTTCTAAACGCTACCAATGGTAGTGTTATAAATACTTCACAAATAAAGACAAAATCGTTTTTCTGCAAGCTAAATAAACATTGCAGAATGGGTTTTGTTTTAGTATATATAATTAGACCATTAGCTAAGTTAGGTGCAAAAATTATTAACAAGCATTTCTGGAATGAAATATGGTGCTGTTAAGACCAGTGTTCCATATCAACTCTTTTTACAAATCCAACAGATAAACACCAACATTCCAACAACGCATTTGTCACATTTTGTCTGTCAGCAAGCTAATTAAACAGAGTAACCTAAACAAATCTGAATGATTAACCAAGCAACTGGATTGAGAAAATTTTATTTTTTTTGACACCCATTTCACCATTGACAAATTCCATGTGCACCAATTCAGTGTTACTGAAAATTTCTGCAAGCAGGTCAAATTCCTCTGCCATCTATGCCGGGAGGAATTTAATTACCCTCACTCAATTCCATGCAGTTCTATAGATTTTAGTTCTGACAAAGCATCTTGATTTACTCCTTAAAAAAAGACTAATGGGACGTACAGGAACTCTGAGAAATCAACTTTTTCCACATATTTCAAAAAATGGCTTTACTCAAAATGGGTATAGTACATGACTAGATCTAGAGCTCAGTTGTCGGTTGCTACTTAGCTCCTACTTTCTACATTGTTAAGCTCTGAGTTTTGGTTGCCATGGCCACTGGTTCAGTTGTTCCTCTGTTCTTCCTTGCCAGAATTTCTGGGCTTTTGGTGGCAGTACTGGTCTTGATTTGGACTTTCTCATTCAGATCCAGCTTTCATCATCACTCTACTGATGAGTCTTTTCCCCAACAAGACCAAGGGATCACCTATTCAGTATGTCCTGAAAAACCCAAACTCCTTTTTTTTACTTTGCATTTCTTGATTTGCAGTGAAAATCTCATAGATTCTACATTTCTTGAAGCTGAATCTGGTGGGTTTGGTTTGCTTTTACAGGCTCTGCATCCTTTGTTCATGGTCATTGGCTTTATTCTCATCAGTGGAGAAGGTAGTGGGAGAACCAAAAACAATTTCATTTATAAAAATCAAAGCAGACCCTTTATTGATGTAAAGGAAGTCTTTTTGTTAGTTGGGGTTTGAGTGTTTTCTTTTTTATTGTTTGCACAGCAATTTTGATACATAGGTGGTTGCCTGGTTCAAGAAGTTTGAAGAAATCAGTGCATTTGTGTCTTCAAGGTGTGGCTTTGTGTTCTGGGATCTTTGGGATTTGGACAAGGTTTCAGGGCCAGCACGGTGTTGTGGCTAACTTCTATAGTCTTCATTCTTGGATGGGTTTGGTCTGCATTGTCTTTTTTGGAGCTCAGGTACTTGCTTCCCTTCTTGATCAGTGCTTCCATCTAAACTCAAGTTTTATATTTGGGGTTGAATTCACAAAACTGTTTGTTTCCTGAAAACTAAATTGTTATAAATGATCATGGATAAGAGATAGTGATGCCATTTATGGTCCCTTAGCAACCTCCCATCAGCTTCAATCTAAAATCAACACAAGTACATTGCTGTTTCTCTTTCACCTTCAACTTTTATCTATAAGAACTTGATGACAATGAGAATAGATGCTTAGGATGCTTTTAATGTTGGCACAGCATGAAGGTCAGGTTATCTGTATACTGTATACACTATTTTTTTTTCAATGAAAATAATTCATCAAATGGGGCCAGAAGGAGTCCCAACACTAATAATGGTGGGTTTAGTGTCGTTGTAGAGGATGTTCAATCATTTCCATAGTTGATCCTTTTCTTTTTGTGGGTTTCAATTGAAATAAGAAGACCCACATTGAACATTCTAGTATTGTTTGTGTTCCACATTGACCAAACTGAAAAGAAAACAATGGTTCCTGATATTGGTTGTTGCAGTGGTTGATGGGATTCTTGAGCTTTTGGCATAGAGGGGAAGCGCGCACGGTAAGGCTAAGGGTGTTGCCTTGGCACATCTTCCTGGGGCTCTACACTTATGGTTTGGCAGTGGCTACAGCAGAAACTGGGCTCTTGGAGAAGTTGACATTCTTGCAAACAAGGAGGAATGTGTCTAAACACGGTCCTGAGTCCATGGTTGTTAATAGTTTAGGGCTTGGATTGGCCTTGCTCAGTGGCATTGTAATATTGGCTGCAATTTCACCCAAGTACCAACCTTCTCAAACTAAACTCATCTACTCAGATACCAAAAAATGCCCCTCTTGTTAAACATTTGTGTTAATGAACTGATCATTTCTTTATGTAAATGGCAACAAAATCAATTTCTTCAGACACCAAAATCACTTGGTTCCCTGCTAAGATAGAAAGCAGGGAATGAGGTGAGCACATGAAACATTTCTCAAGTCTACATTTTATTTAAGTTTTTGATGCCTTAATTCGTCTACATTTTATCCGTCCGACCCACCACGCCATGAAGGTCCCATTCTGCCTAGCCCGCTAAAAAAGCCCAATTTCTATTTTCGTTGGATCATTGAAAATTAAGGGGGACCCACGTGGGTCGATCGGCGACCAAACATAGATGCCTCCTAGTCTCAGTCACCACATCTAGCTCTGTCTCTCTCTGAGCTGCTTCTTCATCGTATCTCAAATCCCAACTCAACTTTCGATCATGTGTTCATCATGCTGTTTGTGCCCTCCTTCATCTCTCTTCACTTCCTTCCTTGTACGACGTCGTTCTATTTCCCCAACCCTAGTTCTCTACAAACCCAGATCCCCAACACTCCCACTTCGCCTCTCTGCTTCATTTTCCGACCAAAGCCTCGACCTTTCTTGGTTTCCTCCCGACCCTGATAACTACGGCGGCTGGGGACCCCTCCCAGCTCCAATTCACCCCAAAAACCATGGTGAATTTTGTCTCTTTTTACTGTTTGAACTTCCCCAAATGTACTAAGATTGCAAAAATTGGGTCTTTGATTAACCCATGTTGTGAATTTACTGTGCAGGGTTACGTACATTTGTGATCAGGACTATTGGGGCTTCAGTGGCAGTTGCTTTGGCTGCCGTTGCTTACTTCTCGCTAACCCGGAAAGGTCTGCATTTTACCTGTGCCGCCCTTTTGCTCTTTTTTCATTACTGAGTTTGGTTAATTTGGTTTCCTAGATTGTAAAGGGTGAATGAACTTGGTTATTTGTGAATTTTGGTGCTGAATTGTTGTTGGCCTATTGGGGATACCGCATTGTTGTATTTTTGTAGGTTTAAAGTTTCGAATTACGAGTCCGTTGCATGTTCTTCATGGGATACTAAGTCCGGCTGATACTAATGCGGTAAAAAATGGACCATTGGATGAGGATACAAGGTCGGAGACTGTACCTGTTTCTGACGGGAAAACTGTTGCTTCAGGTATATCAAGCCGAGCATTTTGTTATTGTTAAGCTTCGTTTATCTATTTATTTCTGTGATTATATTCAGGGAAATCTATTAGGACTACCTTGTTCTATTTGGAGGATTCCTAAATGTGTTTATGGTTATTGATTTCTTATTCTTGTTTTGTATGTTTCAGCTTCTGCAGAGAAGCTTGAGAGGATTTTAATCCCGGTTGCTTTAGATTGTACTCAACAGGAAGCTTTGACAGTTTTGAAAAAACTGAAGGTGTGTTTCTTTGTTAAGTGCTGTAAAATTTATACAAGATGTTAATTTACTACTTCCATGTCCACTGTCTCTGATGTAGGAATCTAAAATGCTGATGTTTCTTACTCTTAACTAAAGTTTGGAATAAAGGAACAGATAACGCTAAATACACCAAAACATGAGTTGTATACTCACTGGTAACAACTTCATTATTGGGATATAAAACTTATAATAATCTTTTCAATGACCTAAAAACTTTTATGTGCATTTGCTACGTGATTGAATTTTGAACAATTTAATATAGTGGAACTGAAGCTTTGGGTGCAGTTCTGAGCATGAATATCTCAACTGTAATTAAGGTATGCAGATCATTGAAGATGATGTCAAGGCTGATGAACTGTGTACTAGAAGGGAATATGCTAAATGGCTAGTTCAAATAAACTCATCGTTGGAAAGGTAATTTATCCATGTACACGACTTGAAAAATCTTGTATACGTTATCTTTGAGGTGTTTACTGCAGTCTTCCTAACATACTTTTAATGGGCCTGCTAGGAATGCAAAGCACCTACTTGTCCCATCAGTTTCACTCTCTGGCTCTGTAGTTGCTGCATTTGATGATGTGAGTGTCAAGGACCCTGATTTCGGATCCATCCAAGGTAAGGGTTGATCCTTGTACATGTTGTTATCCATCCATGTTCCGTGTCTGAAAAAGACAGCAATTTGAATCTGGGTTTTGAACTTTGTCCCTAAGCCCTTGCGGAAGCTGGTGTCATTCCCAGCAAATTATTACCGAAGAGCTTCCATGGAAACAACTATTTCTTCCCTGAGAGGTACATTCTTTGCTGGACCTCTTCTCTTTTATACAGTATTTGATTTGCCTTAAATGCTAAAAGAAGTACATGGTGTTGCAGGTTTATATCTCGACAGGATCTGATTGACTGGAAAGCCCATTTAGAGTATGACTTTTCGCCAGGTATAATTGATCAGGTAAAGAAGATTTGAAAATTATCATCCATTGAAATGTTTCGGTATATTCTCCCAAAAATAAATAGTCATGCCTTTTCAGTTTCATAGGTTTTAAAATCTGCCTTGTTTGCAGTCCAGATATCAACAGTATTAGGTTTTATGGATGTGAAAGAGATCAGTCCAGATGCATCAGCGAGACTATATACTGACATGCTTGCCGGGGAAAAAAGCATTCTCAGAAAAGTCTTTGGTATACCCATTTCCTCTGTTTCTATATTTTGCTTTAGCAATTACAAGCATGGAGACTTACACACAAGAATAGTCACACAGGCACACATGCTAGAAACAGTTCTGTAGATTTTGGCCATGTTTGTTACTGATATATGTTCTCAAGGTGAAGAACCAATCTAGGGAAATTACAGTTTTGATCCATAAAGGAAAAGAGAGTTAGTATTGCGCTCAAAGAACTCAAATGAGTTTTGTATAGCTGGTATCATACTAGATGAATACAGAATACCTTTTTGGATAACACCTTGAAATCTTGGGAGAAGATCTGTAAGATCACCAGGAATGCTTAGCTATTCCCTTAAATGGTATATGATATGTTAGAAGCATCTCTTTTGAGGGAGATAAAAATTCTTGTTGTGAGACGTAAAAATATGCTGACAAATTACTCAGCTAAGAACCCTATGTCATAATATTCTTGCAGGACAGTGCAAGCGACTGCAACCAAACAAACCTTCAACAAAAGCACAAGCAGCAGTGGCACTAACAAGTGGCAGGATCTCCGAAGCAATTTCCTCTGAACTTTTGAGACTGAAGGCGGAAAGTTCTGCAAGGAAGGCAGAGATGGAGGTTATTAAGTCCGAGTTACTGGGTAGAGAAGACATACAGAAGTTTTGGGATGAGAAACTAAATGCAGTGAAAACCCATGGTCTTGAAGTGGAGAAGGCTTATCATGCTGCCCTTGGTATTTTGGAAGAGGAGAAAATTGTTCAAGATAAGCATTCTGCCGAGCTTTTAAAGGAGAAGGCAGCTATGGACTGTCAAAGGCAATTACTTCTCAATCTCAAGGAAGAGGTCAATGAGATGTCAGAAAAGCTTGCATCAGAGAGGACGACGTATGTGGCTGAGAAGTGCAGTATGCAGCATGTGCTGAGTGATTTAGAGACCAAGCGGGAAAGTATGCTTGATCAGAAATCAATACTTGAATCTGAGATAGAAGCTGTCCGAATTCTTAAGTATGCTTTCAACTCCCAGTAATTCATGGACATCTATTTAAAATTTCACCAAAACCTTAATAAGTATGCAATGGCATAGTTAAATATAATCTTTTTTGATTGAAAGTTAAATATAATCTTAATCAATGATGCAGATCTTGGATAGAGGATGAAGCAAAGAAGAGCCAAGCTCGTGCCAAGGTACTTGAGGAGGTAGGACGAAGGTGGAATTGGGTTAACGAAGCTTAACGGTCCTCGCTCCCAAGCTTGTAGAGAGAGACATATCGTGTTAGTTATATAAAGTCATCACCGAAGAATCTCCATACGGAGTTTCCATCTGTTTTGATGTGTATGTACTCAGTGGCTTCCTTGTATAACTTGATGTGATTTTGAAGAATCTGCTATGAGATATCAATAGAACTTGCCGCAAATCCGAGCTATCTTACACTTATTATTGACATTGATGAATGTTGAACCAAGAAATTCATTTTAACACATTGGTGTCAAGACTTAAAATTTCTCCCATTAATCCCTTCAACAACTCGTAAGTGTTGAGTGTCGTTACGGATGCTGTGGTGAAACGGTGAAATCCAATCCATGCCTGACTAGGCAGTCAGCCATTGAAGTACAGAAGATATGACAAGCGGTCAAAACGTGATTCCTCCCGCTTAGTTCTTTAAAGCTTTACTGCAACTGTCCCAAGATTCAAGCGTTGGTCATGTCCATCTGTACTTACAGCTTCTGTGATACCCACAAGGTATGTTCTGCTTTACCCTGCTTCCATATCTTCCATTTTCATCTCAGTTAGCTATATATCTGGAAACTTCTCTAGAAAACGTTGGATATCACTAAAGAGACACCAGTTTCTTGTTTCATTTGGTTATAGCACATATTGTTGTTTTGTTTGGTCTAATCCTCAGAGGCAGCTAGCCATAAGAGAACATGGAATAGTTAGAGCCCCAAAAATCACTTGGTTTTTAGATAATGGTTTGGCTTCTGCTGTGGTTGTGGAGCCCCTAGAATTTATAACACAGAAAGCGATTTCTTTCTTGTTGTTTTTCTGGGTTCTCTGAATAGTATGGCATCCTCTTTGAGTCCTTGACATGGTCACAAACTCGAAATTCCCTAGTCCAAACAAATCTGACCCATTTTGCTGGCCTGACTTAGACCACATCTCAGTTTTCAATCTTATCTATTATTTTCTGTTTTATTTGCCTTTTATTTTGTCATAATCATACAGTTAGGATGAGTAGAACAATATAATGCTATCTTTGAATGTGTATATGGTATAATGATAAAGTTCAACTATGTTTACCCAAAACACACAGAACCAACCACAAAGAAACAAGCTTTTAGAGAAATGCCAAAAAGGCAAACAAATGGGTTTGCTTGGTCAATAACTAGAAAGTTTGGTTCATTTTGCATATGGCTGGCTGCACCTTCCATAGCTCTAGTCCACAAGCAAGAGGCTGAGAATTGAAATCAGCCCTATCTATAGTCTTCAACCTACTTCCTAATTGCTTGACAAACCAAACAAACCTTGTCTTCAGTACGAGCCGTTTGGTCTGCACCTACTAGATTGATTAGTAGTTGCATAACCAAAAACCACACAACCATTTATCACTGGTAACTTCTGTAAATCAGCCATCTGATTTTAATCGTACAAAGTCAGGGATCAGATGGCAATGATTGGTCAGATTTTCTTTGTATTGCAATCAAAGCTTAGCTCTCGATGTGAACAAAAACCGAACAATTAGGAAGAACTGCCAACAAAACATTTATTGGGAGTTAGAAATGAAAATCCGGGCATTCACATGACAGCCACATATTAGGTAATATCTATAACAAGAAAGAAATACAGTTAAAGCAGGTTTTATGGGGGTTCAAATTTACAGTTGCTAGGGTCTTTTAACTCTTCAGCTTTGGTTTTTGGCTTGTTTAACTGCATATCATCCTTAAAATCTACAGAGACTTGTTTGGACCCCCCCATTTGTGAAGTGTCAATCCTTTTGGAGAAGAATGGCCACTAGATATTGGTGGTTCCTGTAGCTCCTAACATCATTAAGTGCTATACTGGAATTCTATTTATCAACAACTTCTGACACAAGCAATCTTTCTTGTGTGGTATGTAAGATGATAGTTGATGGTGTGGGAATGTTATACTTCACAAATAGATTCGCCTATTAATTTAAATGCAAAGTTCTTCAAACTGTTCTGGGGATGTGTATGATTGGATATGACTGGAGGACAAGGATTATTTTCTTAAGCTCTCTTGGTAATTACAGATTCTGGGTTGCTGTTGCTGCACTTCCAGGGCTGTAATGGTGTGAATTATCAATTATGGGGTGGGATGTTTTGGAGTTGGGTTATCTTAGTAGATGTCTGGGATCATAAGCTTTTCGTATTTGCAATATCTTCATGGTAAGGTTAGGCCTCCTGGTTGCTGCTTCAATTGCAGCCTATGCAGCGAGACAGTTCAACATCAAAAACTCAAAATCATCAGCCTCGACCACTAGTCCTTCAGGTATGCTTGTTCTTATGTTTTCTATCTATCGTTTCCTTAAAGTATTTCTATGAACAGTTTTGGGGGTCCTTTTATCAGATGATGTATTACGACTGAGCTGTATTTTTTTTCATATTCTTCATTTCATGATTGTTATGCCATTCTTCTTTTTGATGTTGCAACTTAGAAAATGGCGAAACAAACTCTAAACATCTAAGTGAGAAGGAAGACGAAGAGCAACTTGCATATTCTAATGATAGCCTCAAAGAGAAGGATGTAAGTACAAAACATACTTCTATCAAATTCCCATCTCTTTTGCAATATATTAAAAAGTATCTTGCAGATTTAATAATTTGCTATACACTTTTTTTTACTTAAAAAATTTTGTGAGCTAACATGTAGTTATACATATTGCAGGGAGAGGCAGAAGAGAAAGAGGAGGAGGAGGAGGAGGATGAAGAAGAGGTTAAATTAATCAGCAGTGTATTTGACCGAGCTCATGATATTCCACCTGGTGATCTTGATGATGAAAATATATTACCGGAATTTGAAGATCTTTTATCTGGGGAGATTGACTACCCGATACTTGTTAACAAGGATACTAATGTGAAAGATGTATATGAAACTGAAATGGCAAATAATGCAAGTGAGCTGGAGCGGCTGCGTAATTTAGTAAAGGAATTAGAGGAAAGAGAAGTGAAACTTGAAGGTGAATTACTTGAATACTATGGATTGAAAGAACAGGAATCAGATATCACTGAAATACAACGGCAGCTCAAGATAAAGACAGTGGAGATTGGCATGCTCAATATTACCATCAACTCTCTGCAGGCTGCGAGGAAGAAGCTTCAAGAAGAGATTGCGCAGGGAGCTACCACTAAGAAGGAGCTAGAGGCAGCAAGGAATAAAATCAAGGAGTTGCAGAGGCAGATTCAGCTTGAAGCCAACCAGACAAAAGGTCAGTTACTGTTGCTGAAACAACAAGTTTTGGGTTTACAGGAAAAAGAGGAAGAGGCGGTCAGGAAAGATTCTGAAATTGAAAAGAAGCTGAAATCTGTGAAAGACTTGGAGGTGGAAGTCATGGAGCTTAAGAGAAAGAACAAGGAACTTCAAATTGAAAAGAGAGAACTGTCTATTATATTGAATGCTGCTGAATCAAGAGTAGTGGAGCTCTCTAATATGACAGAGGTTAGTCTGAATTCCTTTTTGGTTACTTTTCATTTGCACAATAGTGCCCTTCACTGTTTTGAGTTAGGACTAGTACTTTTTCCTTTTGGCACCGGAACTTGAGTCCCGTACTTATATAGTTTCTTTATTTAGTAAAACTGATCTAACAACCTGGTAGAAGGGCATAGAGTATTTTAAGCAGCATTATGAACAAAATATGTTGTATTTATTCGTTTAGAATTATCCTTACAATGTTTTTCCTGACTATGTTAGACTGAAATGGTTGCCAATGTGAGAGGCGAGGTCAATAATTTAAAGCATGCAAATGAGGACCTGCTAAAGCAAGTGGAAGGTCTTCAGATGAACAGGTTCAGTGAAGTTGAAGAGCTAGTGTACCTTCGTTGGGTAAATGCATGCTTGAGGTTTGAGCTGCGGAACTATCAGACACCTCAAGGAAAGGTGTCTGCCCGTGACCTCAACAAGAATCTGAGCCCCAAATCACAGGAGAAGGCCAAACAACTGATGTTGGAGTATGCAGGATCAGAGCGTGGGCAGGGAGATACAGATATGGAAAGCAACTATTCTCAACCATCTTCCCCTGGAAGTGAGGACTTTGATAATGCTTCTATTGATAGTTCCACCAGTCGATATAGTACTCTCACTAAAAGACCTAGCTTAATCCAGAAGCTTAAAAAATGGGGAAAAAGCAAAGATGATTCAAGTGCTCTTTCATCTCCAGCCAGATCATTCTCCGGAAGCTCTCAGGGGAGGGCAAGTATGAGTGTTCGACCAAGAGGACCACTGGAATCATTAATGCTAAGGAATGCAAGTGATGGTGTAGCAATCACTACGTTTGGGAAGGCAGACCAGGAACTTCCTGACTCTCCTCAGACACCCCCTCTTGCCAGCATTAGAACACAAATGCCTTCTAGTGACTCACCTAATTCTGTTGCATCATCTTTCCAACTGATGTCTAAATCTGTTGAAGGGGTTCTAGATGAGAAATATCCTGCATATAAGGATCGCCATAAGTTGGCCTTAGAGAGGGAAAAGCAAATTAAGGAAAGGGCTGAGCAAGCAAGAGCAGAGAAGTTTGGTGATAAATTAAATGTAGGTTTCAGCTATGAGCCTAGAACAAAGGGTGGCAAGGATAGAACAGTTAGTTTGCCACCAAAACTAACCCTTATAAAGGAGAAGACAGTTATTTTGGGTGATTCAAGCAACCAAGCAGATGGTGGTAAGGCTTTTGATCCTCAAGAAATAAGCAAGATGAAACTTGCTCAAATTGAGAAGAGACCTCCTAGGGTGCCTAGGCCACCTCCTAAATCTGGAGGTGCCTCTCCTAGTTCAAAACCAGCTCCCGCAAGTGGGATACCTCTACCTCCTTCTCCACCAGGTGGCCCACCACCACCTCCTCCACCACCTGGTGGACCACCTCGTCCACCTCCTCCACCAGGAAGCTTGCCAAGGGGCTCAGGAGGTGGTGATAAAGTGCACCGTGCTCCTGAGCTGGTTGAGTTCTATCAGTCGCTTATGAAACGTGAGGCAAAGAAGGATACATCATCTTTAATATCTACATCATCCAATGTATCTAGTGCAAGGAGCAACATGATTGGGGAGATCGAAAACAAATCATCTTTCCTTTTAGCTGTGAGTAAAATGCTGTTCTTCATTTCAATTATCTGCTTGCTTTTGAACTATTTTGTTTATTACTAGAATATAGAAATGCTAAAAATGTATGGGGCTGTATACAGGTGAAAGCTGATGTTGAAGCTCAAGGTGACTTTGTTATGTCATTGGCAACTGAAGTTCGTGCAGCTTCCTTCACAAGCATTGAAGATTTGGTTGCCTTTGTGAACTGGCTAGACGAAGAGCTCTCCTTCTTGGTATGCCTTCACAAACATATATCAAAACGTTTCAATGCTAGAAGGATTAGTATTTTACTAAGAAAAAGATTATTATAACTGTTAAAATCAAAGACTATAAGACTTGTTTCAGTATGGATTCTCTTATAATGCATTTATGTTGCTACCCTTTTGTAGGTTGATGAAAGGGCCGTCCTCAAGCACTTTGATTGGCCAGAAGGGAAAGTGGATGCTTTAAGAGAAGCAGCTTTTGAATACCAAGACTTGATGAAGTTGGAGCAGAAAGTCTCCACTTTTGTTGATGATCCCAAACTCTCATGTGAAGTTGCTCTAAAGAAGATGTACTCATTGCTCGAAAAGTATGAACTTCCTCTTCATGCATTTACATGCTGGTTATAAAACATGAGTCTTTCTGTTCTTCTCAATTTTTGGTTACCAGGGTCGAACAAAGTGTATATGCTCTGCTGCGAACAAGGGACATGGCTATTTCACGATGCAAGGAGTTTGGAATTCCAGTTGATTGGTTATTAGATTCTGGAGTGGTTGGCAAGGTATGCTTCAAAAGTTTAAAGAGAGATGGTTTTACATTTTCTACCATTGATTTATAATCTCTTGTATGACAAAATCAATTTCGTATATGATGTTTGCATTTGCAGATCAAGCTCTCATCTGTACAGTTGGCAAGAAAGTACATGAAACGCGTATCTGCAGAACTTGATGCAATGAGTGGACCTGAGAAAGAACCAAACAGAGAGTTTATACTTCTGCAAGGCGTGCGTTTTGCCTTCCGTGTTCATCAGGTATATTGGAACTTTGCTCTTGTTGAAGAAGTTTGGTAATTTGAGATACATATTTTTCAAACTGCAACAAACTTGAAAGAAAATAATTCTAAAACGCTAATGTTAATGTTGAACTATTTCCAGTTTGCTGGAGGCTTTGATGCAGAGAGCATGAAGGCATTCGAAGAGCTAAGGGGCCGTGCCAACGGACAATGAGAAGAAGACAATGGGCCAGAAACTTAATTTGAGACTTACAATTTTTCCTCCTTCAGCACTAGTTTCTTTCTTCTTTTTCTGTTGTATATTTCCATCTTTACCGATTCATGATGCAGTCATATATATATATATATATATATATATATATCGAACATCTAATACAGTTACAAGTCCATTGAGGCCAAAAGTAAATTAAGCAAGTTACTCGTACTTGTTGTACAAGACTTCTTCCATATGCTCAGTGGCACAAATTGGAAAAGAAAAAAAACACGCTTATTATACCTTGATAGGAAAACAGAAACTTGCCGTAAAATTTCTTTTTCCGACAAAAACTTGCCATAAATTGAGAACCACCTTTAATTGATATGATGAAATCAGTGTATAGCTTAACATGTCAATTTTGCCTAGTCCCTCTCAGCGATACAAAAGTGATTGCGAATAGGCAGTTACCAAATTTTGATTACACTACGCTATCTCATTGTGATCACAAGACTTCTGTCTATGAACTTGGCACCACCAACCTTCTCTTGAATTTTAGAAGGCAAATAAATTACACGTCTATGATCCCCCGCTTCCACTAATAACTCGGATCCTCCCCTATACAGCATTTATCAAAGCTTTAAGTGTTCAGTGTCATACTAAAGACACTTACAACTATGCATTGTCGAAAGATAAACAAAAAACCATGATAACGCAACTGCAACAAGGAGAAAACTGAAAACAAAATAAGGCTATAGCAAATGAGCAGTAGAACTAAATGCTTAGGTACAATCATACCTGATATAGGTTGATCTCTGACTTGTCAAAACCTGGCATGAAAAGGATCACTGACTTTCTGGCTGCATCAAACGTTACTGAGGACATTAGACCAGTGCTGCCGCTTGCTGTTGTACAAAAAAGATTTCGTGCATCTTCACCGACAGTGTTTTACGTGATTGCAACCCAGTCCAGAGGGAAGGAACCTAGGGAGATATGAGGAATGAAAGCAAAAGGCAAGGGTGAAAATTTATTCTCGAGTTCTTCCTCTGATTCTGTATTCAAATTTGGTGATCCAGTAGCAAATGCTCCAGAAATCTGTCCACCAGCTTGGATTGTACAACCCCAATATCGTAATGCTGAACTAATAGATGCTGGATTGTTTGGGTCCAAAACTAGGAAGCACCCAAATTTCTGAGGTTCTGAGAAAGCAGACGACCCTCTCTGCACCATAAAATTACCTAGGTAGGATCTTGATGGATGTACAAAAAAACGTGTGGTAATAGGAAATGGGGGAAGGGTACTCACCTAGTCACCTCCAACACTTTTTCAACACTGTTCCATATGTCTGCGCTCCTATTCCCATTGAAAAGATTTGTACTGTTGGTTAGACTCATGGCTTCATCCACAAGTCTGAGAAGTGAAGGACCGGCCATTCTCCCAAGATCTGTTTTGTCAGCCGCATTCCGTAGATTTTCAAGTACAACCTGTGTAGTCATGCAACTGGATCTCAGTTCATAAAATAATAACATTACTGTAAGTTCTTCGATGTGAAAGATGAAACATGCTTGACCTTGCTTTACCAGCTGCACTGATCATCCTTAGCATTTCCCCAAGCTCATACCATCATACACAATTATATCAAATTTATCCTTATTGTGGTTTCTCTGAGCCACATTGCCAAAGAATCCCACAAGCCGTGGTTTCTCTGAGCTACATTGCCAAAGAATCCCACAAGCCTCTCCAACGCTAATGCGAAAAAAAAAATAGGATCCCAGGAAGCACGCCGAGCTCTTCTCCAAAAATCTGCTTAATTGAAAAGAAAAGTGCATCATAAGGTGCTCCTCTGATGACATATCCAACTGCAGCTAAACCCTTAAATGATGTCACCTATGTAGAAAAACTCAAACAAATGGAGCAATTTTCTTTCTTCTTGTATATTGAATTGTATATAACTGATGTATAATGCTAAGATTATATAAAGAATTCAAACAATATTTGAATCCTACCTAAGAACTCAAACAAATATGGATCAGCTATATTTACGCATGCTAAGTCATACTGAAAGTACAATAATATATAATCACTTAAAAGACCATGCTTGGACACCAAGCTCTATTGATTGATAAAGTAAGAAATCTAATTAGAAGTCATGCGACTAATTAGGCCATGCTGCTGCAACATAGACACTTGCTTTATCAACCACCAAGCTGGTTCAATAGTAACTTCATGTTCCATATACCTTATCAGCTTAACACCCAACTGTTCACTGCACAAGGCTTGTTGTATAGTAACTTAGATATGTACACAATAACTCATTACTCTCAATACTCCCCCTCAAGCTAGATCAAGGAGAAACCTTGAGGGAAGCTTGCCAAAACATTCAAATCAGCACAAGAGTTACCCCAAGTTCCTCACTGTCCTTTTCACCATATCACATTTCAGGCAATTGAAT
Source organism: Comarum palustre (assembly GCA_951800085.1). Taxonomy (NCBI): domain Eukaryota; kingdom Viridiplantae; phylum Streptophyta; class Magnoliopsida; order Rosales; family Rosaceae; genus Comarum; species Comarum palustre. The sequence continues at coordinate 23,423,294 of OX637577.1, read as the reverse complement.
ACACGTACAGTATTTTGTTTTCTATTTTTTTTCATCATACTCTTCGAGCTGTTTCATAAAAAAAGATTGATGTGTTTTGCCTCTCACTTTAACCAAACAGTACTTCCTAGATTGCTTTGTCAGTGGATAATGTAGATTGCAACTTCCCCACTCTTTACTTGATTAGTTGCAAAACACTCAATTAATCCATGTGTAGTTTCACTTCCAACCTTTAATAGAGATGGATTAACACATAAATCCTCTCTAATTCTACCCATGCATCAAAATCAAAGGCAGCTAATTAAGGGTTTGACAATGGAAATTATTATAACCGTAGCCAGCTTTTTTCTTCCTTTATTTCCAAGGAACTAACTGTTGTAAAAGGCAAAGGGGGGCTCTACCTCCCTCTCATTCTTCCCCATCTCCCAACATTAAATTTAGCATAAAAAGATAGTAGCTAGCAAGTTTCCCATGAAAGTCACGTATACATTTCTGATCTTCCCATTTCAATTCTCTCCTCGATCGAAATCCTTATTGTCTCCAACATATATATATATATATATATATATATATATATATATATATATATATATATATGTCATCGTAAATTAGTCCATTATAATCAGGCAGCTGGCAAATAATAAGCTTGGAGATTTTCCTCCATTAGGTCGGTCATCCTCATCATTTAACTCGTCGATCCATGCTTCCTCTTCTCAGCTTTCTCCTCCTCCTAACATTCCACCATGGCCTTCAGAATCCCTCGATATCATCATCCCTTACTAGTTCTGATCACCGTTCTCTGCCTCTCCATCCTCATCTTCTTCATCCTTCAATATGAATGCTACAACTCCAAGACGATCAGTAACATTCACAAACAAGTCTCACAACACCGGCATCACCATCTTCATCGTCGTAGCCCTAATCTGGCTATGAGCAGAAAAGTTCTAGCAAGCAAGTTTGATTTCACCCCATTCGTACATCGCCGCAAGCAACACCACCAAAGAAGGCCTTCACATGATCATCACATGCAGCCTGCTGCGGCTAATTCCGATGAGATTGATCCACGCTATGGTGTCGAAAAGCGGCGAGTTCCCACTGGTCCTAACCCATTGCACCATCGTTGAGTCCTTTCTCAGGTGATCGGTGAAGTCAAAGCAACAGGAAAGATGATATGAATGTTAGTGGACCATTTATTGAAACCTACATGGTATATGTTTTCTTTTTCTTCCACTAGCTAGCTACTACAGCTCTTCTTTTTTTCAGAAAATCATAATGCAGATGAAGAAATGTATGGATATTGTGATTGATTGAGCTTGTACATGGTCGACAGTATGATTGTTATTTTCATGATGAAAAGGGTGAATTAATTGATACTACTCGATCTTTCTGTGTTATCTTTTGGTTAATTTTCAGTGCATGCAGCATTATTACCATGAGATATATTAATTACTTTTACGACTTTGGTGGCGATATTTCTATTTCTAAACTCGATCGATATTTAAGTAGAAAATCAACATGAGTAGCTGTGACGGCACGGCATATTGATACTGTCATAGTGTCATTGCTAAGCTAAGCTAAAACCATATATACCAATATAAATTTAGGGTTGGGTTAGTGTAAAAGATTTTCTTTCTTTGAAGAGATTGATTAAGCTATCTAGAATTCTAGTTGTAGATCGGTGCTACCGCGCACCAAACAAACATGCATCAGAAAAAGAGAAAGGAGTAGAGTACTAGAAATTATGCTGCATGCGATGATTGAGTAGCATACTGTGATGCTCTGCAGCCGTGTCTGGTCGATGTTTTGTTTGTCATATCTGGAAGGTGTGAGGTTAGGGTTTGTCTTGCGGCATGCTCGAGTTTTATCATGGTTGTTCCTAGAGAGGGCGACTGCTCTGATTTGCAGATATTGGATTAGGAAGGGTTTTCTAAGTTTGGTGACTTGTTCTCTCGGTTGTACATGAAAGCATGTTGAACTTTGAACTGATACTAGCTTTCGAAAAGAATACGGGTTACAGCAAAGCCTTTATACAGAAATAATACGATAAATGCAATATAACCGTTTTATTTATGTTGGTTTAAGTGAATCTTAATGCTTTGAATTCTCTCTACTAATAAGATTGTTGCCAAAAACATGTGCCTCACACCAATTCATGGCACTCATCTTCGAAGCAATGCGAAGCTCTTTAAAAACCTAGCTCTTTTTACCAAATCTTATCAACCAACCTAGTTGGTTCTCATAGTAACGCAACAAAGAAACTATTTCCAAAAATAAAATAAAAAATCTTAGGTTGGGCCTCCTTTTATAGATGGAGCCCAGCTTACTTCACTATTCGTTAAATAAAGAAAGGACAGACCCAAGGCCCATAAGATCGAGGGAACAGACCGCCACCGTCTTCGTTGTCCCTCAAAAACACGGAAGGTCTCCATTCAATCAAAATACGACGATTCAAATCCAACTCTCTCTCTCTTCTAATCAGAAACTCTAAACCTTCGATCGGATAATTCAACCCACAAAAATGGTACGATCTCTTCTCTCTCTCAATTCGATTACGTTTCACTTGTCCAATTTGTAAAATTAGGGTTCCTGATGTGTTGTTCTTTTGGGGGTTTTGCTTCAATTCGATTTGTCTTGCTCTGGATTGTAATGGGTCGATTTTCCCAAGATTCTAGGTGGTTAATTGAGCCAAAAGATTCATTTTTTATTATTCGAGATGAGATTTTTGTGTAGTTTTTTTATGTTAAGATAGTGTATGAAATTGTTCATGTTGATATGAAGTAGTGGATTTGAATGTGTTTGTGTTTGTTAATATGTTATTGGATTTGATCAATTTGCTAAACTGGTGTTCGTTTTGATTTCTGCAGTCTACGCTCGCAGCCGCCAGAGCCGACAACTTTTACTATCCGCCGGAATGGACCCCAAATCAGGTCATTCTTGGAACCTACAGTTTCTGTTTCTGTTTTCTATTGTGAATTTGTGATTGGATTGGTAACTTGGTGTACTGATTGTCATGGTGGTAACGTGTGCAGGGCTCTTTGAACAAGTTCAATGGCCAACATCCTCTGAGGGAGAGAGCACGCAAGCTGGATCAGGGAATTTTGGTCATAAGGTAATATATCAGGCTTGATGGTGTTTAGATGTGTTTCAGTCTGTGTTTCGTAATGGAAAGTTCTATTGTGGTTGACTTACTCAAGTTATTGGTAATGAGGGAGTCGAGCCTTGTTTTTCTCGTGTTTTAACAAGTGTTAACTGTTATTCCTACTCAAAAACTTGCGTAGGGGCAATATTTGTTGAGAAAATGTTCATTCACTACCAAATTTTGCACCTTACTTCCCATTCCAACTTTTAAAAAAAACATTGAGAATTTGTGCCCATTAGGTCTAAATTCTTAAAACAATCTTAAGAACCTATATTATTTTAGTACCATTATACCCCTCACCCCTTAAATATGCTTAGAAAGAGAAAATGCAAGAGAGAGAAGGGTTGACCGGAACCTCATCGACTCCGGTCGCCGGACTCCGGTGACCGAAATCATGTGACCGGAATTACTGACCCTAGACCCCTTAGTAAACATTCAATTCCAAGATTATTACCCCTAGTAAACTTACTTCTGTTCCCAACCAGACGCAAATACCAAAACCAAGTTTACTACTCCTAGTAAACTTAATTCTGTTCGCAAAAACCAGATTCAAAACACTGAAACGAAGTTTACTAGGGTTAGTAAACATCAAAACCAAGTTGGGGACCTTACAAAGTTCCGAGGTTCAATTCTTCTAAGGAGGTTGATCAAGCTCTGATCAAGCTGCGACTCAAAACACCAAAGCACAAACATAGAAGAGAGATTTGATCCCTTTAGACAAAAAAACCAAGTTTACTAGGAGATCAGTGGCAAACGTCAAGACTCGACAAATCAGAAGGCGGAGGCGGAAATCGGAGGAGGCTGTGGTGCGTGGGGGAGGTCAAAAGCGGTGGTGTGTGGCAGAGATCGGCGTGCTCGGCGTCATCAAGTCTCTAGGAGAGAGAGAGAGAAAGAAAGAAAGAAAGAAAGAAAGAAAGAGAGAGATAGAGAGATAGTCTGCTTCGGTGACGACGTCGTCCAGGAGAGAGAACCTCCTTTGATCTGAGGTTGTCGTGGTGCGGGTCGGAGATTGGTGAGCTATAGGAGATCAAAGCCTGGCTGCTTGGATCGATCTTGACGACCTCGACGTGAACTAGGAGTAGATCAAAGTTTTGTGTGGTGCAGCAGATCATTTTGGTGCTCGGAGTCGGATTCGTCGATGGAGGCAAGGACAAGGTCTCGTCGGAGATGGTGGAGGTGAGAGAGAGAGAGCGCTGAATGAGAGGCAAGAGAGGGAGATGAGCGAGATAGATTTTAGAGAAGGGTTAGATGGTAATTTTGTTGTCAAAAATTGGAATGGTCAATGCAAAAGTTTTTTAGACCTAGTGGGCATTTTCTTGCATTTGTAGTGAATGGTCATTAGCCCATATTTGTTTGTAGGCGTTTTGTGATGTTAACTTCTTCTGAAAAGAACCATAACATCATTTCCTATATATGTATATTCAGCTATCATTATGACAGGGAATTTAGTATCACTGATGAGATATCACTAAACTAGGGAATTTGTTCTGTCAATCACTTTCATCGGCTATATGCTATAGTCTGGAGGGATTAATATCTGGGAGTGTGCTCTCTTAGGTAATTCCTCTGGGGTATACATCTACTTTTTGTAATGTTTACCAAAATACAAATTCGTGGAAGAGATATGGTAGTGTCCAAAAAAAAAGTTGTGTAGAGTTTTAGGAGAGCTTAAGCTGTCCTCTTTCCAGCGACTCCATTTTGCCCTGGACCCAGCCTTGGAAATCTCGCTGTGGTTAGTTGGGTTTTCTGTTAAGTGTCAATGGCTTATACACTATGAAGCCTTGGAAATCTCGCTGTGGTTGGTTGGGTTTTCTGTTAAGTGTCAATGGCTTATACACTATGAAGCACGGACACGTCATTTTGCCTTCGTATTGCGTATCAGATACGGATACGCATACGATACGCTCAGATACGTTGAGATACGATCGGACACGCGTATCTTATTTGGACACGCTGCGGACACGCGCGTATTTTAGTTGAATACGTGAGTATCTGGGTAAGACACGAAAATAAACAAGATACGAGGGGTAAATTGGACATTGAGCAAAAAAACTCAATTAGGGTTTAGGGTTAAGACTTTACAGCATGCAAACCTCTGATAGTTTTTCTTATCATTCTACCTTTGTGACACTATGAACTTGGTAATAAATGTAAAATAATAATAAAAAAATTAATATTTAAATAATAATAATAGTTAAATATTTAAAATAATAACGTGTCCATATACTATAAAAAAATTGACGTGTCCATGTGTCGGATACGGACACGTACCCGTATCTATGCTACTTAGCTTATACATGGCTGCATTTTTGTTGTGATTACAAATACCATAACCTATTGCTATCAAAATTGTTCTTTCAAGAACCTGTAGGGTTTTTTTTAAAAAAAATTGGATTGAATGACGGGAAACTGGACAGTTGGGGTTACCAACATTTTTTCATCACATGTAGTTGAACTTTTAAGTGGAGAAATTTTGAAAACTTCTGATAATTATCTTCCTTTCAGGTTTGAGATGCCTTATAATATATGGTGCGGTGGGTGCAACTCTATGATTGCAAAGGGTGTTCGGTTCAATGCTGAAAAAAAACAAGTGGGAAACTATTATTCAACAAAGGTATGTTTTTCAACAATTACTGATCCTTCTGAGTTTTCTGTCCTTTTCGAATTAAGCTGATAGCAATTGCATTATCTGGCCCCCTGATAATGAAATTCATGTTTTTAATACCCTGCAGATATGGAGTTTTTCCATGAAGGCTGCATGCTGCAAACAGGAGATTGTTATTCAGACAGATCCGAAGAATTGTCAGTATGTGATTATCAGTGGGGCTCAACAAAAGACCGAGGATTTTGACATTGAGGATGCGGAAACCTTTGCACTTCCTGCAGAAGAAGGTTGGTTTTACAGTTCTGGATTGTGATGCCTTGTTGAAATAGATTGGCCAACTCATTGGAATTAAAGAAGGAGAAATGGATTTTCGTTTCTAATTCTAAAAAAAGAGGGAGAAATGGATCCAACAGTTTTGGGAATATTTTTGCATTATTCTAACTAAATATAATTCTTTTCTCTACAGAAAAAGGTATGCTCGCAGATCCGTTTTACCGTCTTGAACACCAAGAAGAGGATTTGCAAAAGAAGAAAGAAGCTGAACCAGTGCTTGTCCGCTTGCAAAGAATGTCTGATGACAGGCATTCAGATGATTATGCCCTTAACAAGGCTCTCAGGGCAAAACTTAGAGTATGTCACTGAGACCATATTTCTCCTTTGTTTTTTGTTGAAAGAAAAATTGTCAGTCTTTAGGTTTGTATAACAAGATAGGTGACAGTGGAGAGGTCATTAGTTTTTAGCATTTAGGTTTTTGGTAAGTTTATCTATTATTAGGATCAAAACACAAAAATTTTGATTTATTTTCATGGATCATTTTTCTCTTTTTGTAGAGAATGATCTGAACTTAATATTGGATAGAAAGTCTTGCTCATTTATAATCTTTGAATTGTTTCAGTCTCAAAAGAAAAGAGTTGCTGAAGAAGAGGCTGCTTCAAGGAAAAGGGGCCTCCATATACGACTGCTTCCAGTGGCAGAAGAGGATACTGCAACTGCATCACAGGTCAAGTTCTCTGCCAAGTTTGACAGAAATAGGAAGGACAAGCGAGCTTTGATTAATGCTTCTTCAATCTTTCCCAGGTCATCTGGGACTTCTAAGAAAGCCTTGGAACTGGAATCCAAGAGAAGGAAAATAAGTGCTGCAGCAGCATCTAGCTTACTTGCTGGCCGAGTCAAGCCTTCATCATGGTCTCAGAATTCTGTTGCTTCAAGCAGGCACAATGGCACTGCAGTCAAAGTGAGACGCTTCTAGCTACTATGATTGTTTCTGGGCTGGGGAGGGAAAGATAATTTCGGGTACACAAGAAGTCATGAATTCCACTTATGATATTGCCTGAATGCATGGACAATTTTCATGTTCTCTTTTTAGTTTAAAAGTGTGCGAGTTAATGATGGTATTAGAGTGTACGAGTTAATGAGTGCAATTTTCATAATATTCTGCTCACTGTACAGAATGGTATTAGAAATAATCAAAATGATGGTATTAGAAATTGTCAAATGATGGTGCAGTGAGAAGCTTCAATTTGTTAATGATAGTAGTTTTTTTATCAGACAATGAAAAAAATTCATAATGTGATAAAATAGGAAATTACACGTAAAATGATTGTAATGGTTTTCTTCTGTAGTGTAGTTTTCGTATGTTCGGGAAGCATCAACATTTAGCTGATCATTGTTCCATAAAACAAAATAAGTAACCAAAAGAGTGGTCATCACAACTATAGGATATGCATTGTTACATATTGGGCAAACATCAATAAAGGCGTATGCATTATAATTCCAAAAGCTCACATATCAGTGGTGCAATCACCATACAAAAAACACCAGTCCATGTAATTAACCACTATTTTAACTTAAAACGACGCAGATTAAATAAAGTGTGATATGCTTTTCTGTGAACTTGAAAGTGTCAGTCTGCAAAAGTAAACCAATCGTTCATAGCCTGTTAGCTTTGTGCATGCATGAGACGGCACAAAGCCCCTTCCGGCGGAGATCAGAGCACCAGCTCATCTATAATCAAGTAGCAGCAGTTCTGGATCGATCGTTAAAAGAAAATGACTGTGCTGCTGCTCATATACGTACAGAAAGGTCTGCGCTGTGCGCTCTTCTCGTCGAGCCTAAATGACAAAAGCAATTGTGCTATAAACTGCACCAAATTGACTAAACATACGAAACACAATCAAAGTTGGTGCAAGAACAGAGTACTGCCACAGGTAAATAGGGTAGATCTCTGGTTGGTTCTCACTATCACAAAGAGTACAGAGATGGAGAAAGACATAGCGCCGGTCACTCTGTATCACATATATTCGTAAGTGTCACTGTGTAGAAGTGTGCTGCAGTGTTGCTACTTGCTAGCAGAATCAGATCTTATGCGCTGTTGGATTTCCTTACTAGTTCCTTGTTAATGAATCAGAAGACCATTTTGCTAGGCAACTATTTCTCGTTTTTCCTATAATCTGCTATGCTACTACGTACTTATTGACAATTAATTTTCTGGACGTTTCTTTAGTGTTCTGAAATACTAAATGGCCGAATCAAGATGGAGTCATTGGATTAGTTCATTATGCGAGGCAACCCGCAAATTATAGCGAGTAATACAACAATGCATGGCTACTAGCAAAAAAAGCTCGTACAACAGTGACAGATTATTGCTAGTTAAGTATACTGCGACAACGATAATGAATTGGAAAATACAAATAAGTACGTACAGCCTACTGACTACATCTGATGCAAGTAGCTTAGCTATCTACATGAATATATGGCTAGCGGTTAACCAAACCTAACACTGCCATAAGATCACGCAACTGATCGATTTCAGGCAGACAAATCCTGCACTGAAAGAAGAGAAAGATCTCGATACACGGCTTTAAATAATGAAGCAATACCTACACAAGAAAAGAGAGTGTTAAGGGCTCTCTCTCTCTCGACTTTTTCAGTAAAGTGTATACTTCACAGAAGTAGTAGTGCAGCTGCAAAATATACACTTCTTCTCATACAAAAAGCTCTGGTAGTGTAACTGATCAACAGTAAACCAAATCTGTACGTTTCACTGTGTGTAGCGGCCATTTTAATTAGTTTTTGAGCTGCTTGGTTTTGGCGTTGTCTTTCTTTGAGGGCGGCGATGTGGAGGCATAGATTGATCATCGCCGGCCCAGTTAATTTGCAGGCTAGGGACAGAGATATCGATCAGTGCCAAGCGTTCTAGGTCAGTAATCTACCTATTTTATATTTGTTCTCTCTTTCTGGGTTGGAAGTGATCGATCTCTATCTAACTAGAAACTAATTAGTAATCCTCACATGATTGCGTTTCTTGATGTTAATCCATGGTTGAAAACTTCAGATAGTTAAATCGGCTTGATTAATAAAGTTTTCTCATGCTATTAGTATTTTCTTTAAAAATCTTTCATGCAACTTGTATTGATTATACCCGGCCGCTCTTTATCAGCCTCACCTTTGTCACTCGATATTTTCCCCTGGATCGGTTAATTAGAAGAGTAACAGGACGTGAATAACCGAGACTTGTAAGGACTTGCTCTGCAGCCTTACCAGACCTGAGTGAGAGGCTGAGACCAGAGTTGTCATTGAGCTTGCTGTTTTTTTGGCTACCAGAAACAGTACGCTACCTCTGCATCAATCTCAACATTTGCGGCTTGCAGTTCAATTTCAAATTTGTCAATGTTTCTTCTGGCAAACCTAGTAAGTTTTCTTTACTGTCATAGTAAAATGCATGCTCGCACTGGGTTAAAAAATACTGGAAAGATTAAATTGATCGACCTTGGACAAAGAAAATTATATATATATATATATATATATATATATATATCATAATTGTTCACATTACCAAAAAGTAGCTGAAATTGGTGAAAGTGGATCAACTTCCTCCACAGTTATCAATCTCATCTTAGATTACATGTGCGACAATTCTAATTCTAGGGTGATATTTAATCTCTAATTTGTAACTAATATAATATAGTGGCAAAAGCTGCAAAAACATAACTACTAGGTAGCAAAATTATTCAACTTACAAAGTAGACTAGATATTTGCATTTTATACATACATATAATTTAAAGGCCGCAAATTGCAACTACCAATCTATTTTAAGAACTGAAATGTATTAGTGATAGCTAAGAACTTCATCACCAGCAAGGTCTGTGTAACATGATCCATAATAATGCAGGTAAACCTCAGCTATATATGTTGATACATGATTCAGAAATTTCACACAAACAAAAGAAATAAATATGGATTGGCATAATAAGAAAAACCATATTATCCTTTTAACCTAGCAAACGAATAAGAATCCACGCCAGGAAGTTTAGCAGTAAACATTCAGTTAAGAACGACAGAAGATATGAATTAACCACATATTTTTCTTTCTGCACAGCAAAATCCAATGACATTGTATATTTTGAAATTACCCTCTTGAAGATTTCAGTTTCTTACTTGGTATGAGTAAGTAAGCAAACCATATAAGAAATGTGAGTTTTATCATGAAGCCATACGCTATATATCTGTCTTACAAGCTATACAGAAACATAAGTAGTGATATATATGCAACTGGTTAAAAACTTGAACTATCATTTATGAACAATCACAAGAATCGGTACGAAATTGGAGTATTAATACAGGGAGCCAATTAAGTTGTTTTTCTATACCTGGAAGAAGCTGATTGCCAGCTAGGTGGCCCTTAAAAATACATTGAGGAAGATCAATATTGTTATGAACTCCATCCGAGCCGATCAAGCACTCATCCTTATGTATGTGATTTTTAGTTCTCATCTAATAATATGTAACATCTACTGCTGTGGTAGGAACTTCAATGTTAAGTTGCTGACAGTGAAGCTAGAGATGTATGAGCTAGCACAATATTGTTCCTAGTAGTTTTCTTGATTTTCAACTGTCATTTTGTACCACTTTGCTACTCATGGTCTAATTAAACATGAAGCTTGAAAAATATGATAGTAAGATCATACCTGACACTATATATCCACACATCACCAGAACATTTATATTCAAGATAGCATATCTACATTACAACATCTTCAAATGTCACTACCACAAAGCTCAAATAGAATTTGAATGAAGTAGACTGCAATACTACTGAAAACATAATTTAGCTCGTCTCCTTCAGGCTTACACTATCAAAGATAGTCTGTCCCAGTTCATAATATAAACGCTGCACTAAAATGGAAAACGCTTCTTGATTAAGATTGGCATATATTTGAATTGGCCGGTCTCAGTTAAACTTGAGGAACTGGCCCGGGTTTTGGTCTTGAGAAATTAAGTTGGCAATGAAAATTGAATTAGGGTAATGGTTTTGATTGGGTATGAAATTAATTGAGCAAGGGTTTGAATAAGTACCAGAATAGTTCTGTTCTTGGGAATTTGAACTACTGAAAGAGAGACGTGTAGTACTAGGCTCTTGATGTTTGGAGGCTAACCCCGTAACTGGTGTACTAGGGTTTTCTACTTGCAGCAGGTTGTTACCTGTAAATGTCATCTTGCGGTGAAATGACTGCATCTTGGTACCCCAATTCCCGGTAAAACCCAGAAGTTCACCGCCATCATCCTCGAAACTTGGCCTGCTTCTCGCATTAATTGATTTCCCCATGAGAGCTTTGTGTTCATCATCATTGTTCCTCATCATGGAACTCGTCCGACCTTGTTCAAGTGATTCTTGATTGGTGTGTTTCTCAGCTTCCTCCCCCAATAAGCACAACCCTAGATCCTTAGGGTTTGCTCCATCCTGATTAGCTTGCCAACTTGCTCTGATCCTCAGCTTCTCTTTTGTTCTCTCTCTCGCCCTCGCTCTCTTCTCGTCCCTCGAACGCTTCCCAACCCTAGATCTTCGCATTATCTTCTTCGGATCTCTATTGATCATTCCGCCGATAGAAGAGTCACTCTCAAGAGCAAAGTGAGCCTGCATTGTCTGATTCACAACCTCATTGCTCTCGGCAGAAGTAGAGAGTGAGTTAATTGTACTGCAAGTCGGCAAGACCGACATTTGCTTCAGTTCGTTGATGGCAGACTTGGACTTTGTGAAGAGCCAGTCGATGGTCCTGCTGGCCTTGTCGAAACCAAGAATGTCTTGAAGATCAAAGAACTTGCGGGCGATCTGAACCGACAGCCTCATCCTCCGGTCTCTCGGGCCCTGCGCCGTGTAGATCTTGCTGTGCCGGTCCTTCTTCCCACTGCTTCTCTTTCTAGGTGCCGCCGCCGCCGCCTTTCTCTTCTTCTTCGAGCTCTGGATCGATATCTTCTCCTCCATTATCAGCCCTTGGTTTGAAGCCGCGACGCTGAATTCACCTGACTGAGATGAATCAGTAGTGTTGAGCTGCTGCGAAAGCAAGTAGCTCAGCACTACTCCGTCGGACTCGTGATCTTCAAGAAAATATGAGTCGTAGTTGTAGTGGTGAGGCTGATGAGGCTGCAGTGATGATGAGCTTTCATCATGAGTGCCAAGAAGAGGATACATATCGATGATCTTTCGCTTTCAACTAGCTGCTACCACCTTGGATTATATTATTTGAGCTATGATTTGGAAACGAAGAAAAGAATATCGATCCGGTAAGGATGAGGGGTTACTGTTGCGACATATATGTCGGTCCTTTTGGAAATGCAAGAAGCTCAAGCTAGCTAAAGTTCTCCTGATCAGAGTTAATAAAAGTAGAGGGATGTACAGAGTTTAGGGTACACTGTACATATATACCTACTGATATCAAAAATTGACTCACATTAATTTAGTCACCTGAGTAGTGCGGTGATGGTTAATGTTAGAGAGATAATATCTCAAGTTATAAAAGAGATGAATAAAAAAATACATTTACTATCAAATTTGACATATTATTTTTTATTTCAACATTCTTTTTCACAAGTTGACCATTTGAACTTTTTAAAAGAAAATTTGTATCTATCAGGTTTAAACACTTAAGGCACTCGATCCTAAGGATTTATATTATTTAGTACTATTATATCATCACCTTTTTAACATGCTTTAGAGAGAGAAAGGTTGACCGGACCATCACCAATCACCGAACTCTGCCAGCGATCTCCGGTCACCGGTCTTCGTTCACCAACCGCCGGATTCAAGTTACTGGAATTTCGTCGATCGTTGGGTTTCGGTCGCCATAATCTCATTTATTAGAAAACTTTACTAAGGGTAATAAACTTTAATAAATCACCACCTATTGCTTCTATTTCAAGTTTATGGTGCAGTAATGTTGAAAAATGATTTATTATGGGCAGTAGACTATGAGGGTTCTTTTTGAATTAAGCATGACTAGGCTAAGATTAACCCAATAATCTGATTAATGAGAAACTTTGTATGTGATTCGAACAACAAAACTAGCTTGTAGCATGAAGCATGGTGTGAAAGCTAGAAACACACTGCAGTGAATGAGAATTGAGCTGCGGAAAATCTGGTTTCTGAAAAATGATGGAAGAATTGAGCTGCGGGAAATCTGTTTTCTGAAAAGAAAAAAATAGATTGGAGAACTTATAGAAATTGAAAAAATAGCTAAGAGAACTTGAAAGGTGGAGGGGCAAGAATTAGGAGAATGACTGTTGGAGTATGTTGCTTGGAGTGATGAAGGTCTCTTGCTTGAAGGTATGAAAGCAAGGCTTAAGTGTTTATTGGGAGATTTCTGGATTGTAGCTTGATCCTCTCTGTAACTCTAAGCCCCTCCTTTTATAGGACTCAATCGATAGGTTTTTGTGATGGGCTGCCATATTTGAGCTGTTGAGTAATGGAACTCCTCCTGAGGGATGACTATGACAACACACCGCTACTGGGGTGCTGCAGTGACAGAGAAACTGGAGTGGGGCGGCATGAGGAACTTGCACGCTACAGTTTCTTCATTTGAGGGTGAAGGCTCGGCTTCGAACTTGGCCCCCAGCCTCTTCCCTCTTCAGACCAGAGATGAAGGTAGTTTCCTATTGAGTATAGCTACGGTGGGAGAGAAAAGTGAGGAAAAACTGGTCTGTGAGGGATTTGTAGATAAGGATGAATAAAATAATGAAGGATTTGAGCTTTTTGTAAAGGTTTTGGGCTAAGGGAAATAAGATGGTGTCTTGAGCTTGGCAAGAAAATATTTTGGCTTATGGGTTGGAAGCCTTCTTTTGGGTTTGTAGTGTAGTTCAATTCTCTTCTTCACCAATTCGTCATCGACTTAAGTCGTTAGACTTGAGTTACGGACCCAAGACCGGAAACTATTTAATGACATTAGACCGGTAAACGAGCGTTATGTGCCTCCATGACCAACCACACCATACCCACATCTACAAGACTCAAGGATGTGTGGATGTGGCTTGGGTCCACATTGATGAGCATGTGTGCTTGGCTGGTCAAAAGTGAGGATTTAACCTAAAACTATAGGTTTTGCATGAATCGTGTAACAAATTGTATTGTAGCAGAATGCATGATTTTTCGGGTATCAACATATAGACTTTATAGGAAAACTTTATTGACGGTAGTAAACTATATAAAGAAACTTTACTAGGGCCAATATTGTTCAAAAATGATTTACTATGGACAATAAACTTTATATGAGAAATTTTATTGAAGACAGTAATGTTGAAAAATTATTTACTAGAGGCAATTGTTTACACCTAAAATTACAATTTAGACAAAAAGGTAAATGTCTTGAGTGAATACGTGTCAATTCTGTAATTCATGACACGGGTAACCGTCAAGCCTAAATTGGGTTTAGATTTGATTCGCTAGTCTATAAAGACACACATGCCCAACTATTAGGTTTAGCGACGGTTCGCTTGCCACAAAGCCCCGCGAGCTGGATTTCGTTTGCGTACAAAGAGGAGACTTCACATACAAGAACTAGGAGACGTGGTGTATTGAGGAGTTGGACTATTTACAAAGTCTACTTGAATGAATATGTTATTAATATGGATGTTTATCTCCATAAAGATATCATTCATTAGGCGACGTCACAATTGCCTAAGAATCATAAATCTTCTAGGATAACTCTACTACCTAGAAGATGAGCGACGACGAAGAGGTAATCATATTTATCTACGCTACGACACCAACGTTAGAGACTTTGCAAACAACTATGTGACCCTAAAATAAGTTTTCATACTTGATTAGAACTGCATCACTCAATTGTGTGTATGTTGCTAAGGAAAACGAAACATTATGCAACTCAACCATCTAGCAGAGAAGATTGCATCCTTATCTACTATGCAAACAATTATAAAAGAAAAGTTTCGGGGATCAATCAGAGACCGACAAACTTTTATAAACACAAATACAAGACAAATCTCGACCTCGTCGAAACAACCCGACGCTAAAGCATCAAGCCTTAGCCTCTTTTTCCTCTCCAGCTCCTCGGAGCTTTACCTTGTTCACCTTTCACGCTCTCTGTAGCTTCGTATCATTTTCTTTCCTACGCTCCCCGAAGCTTTGCTTTTACACTCTTTGTCATTTCCTTTGGTTGTTCTGCTCGCTACACAACGTAAGCATCAATTTGGTGGGCGAAGAACTACCGTAAATCCTCGTCTGCAAGATGACTCCTGACGAACCTGGTGATCAAGTTGGTGTTCTCTTGATCCTCAGTCATTTGATTAGAAGCATAAAGCTAAGCGCACTACCCTTACTACTACGGTTAATCACCCACGAGTTGACACACCCCACACTGTCAAAAGAGACTTTAGTGCAATTACCTCACACTTTCTAGACTTAGTTGCGACGCCAAAATAGTAGTAATAAACTTTATAAATTTTTTTTACTAGATGTAGTAAAGTTGAAAAATGACTCATAAACTCACCCAAATGAATTTACTTTTATCTATTCACTTCACAATTCACCAAAACCACCCAAATCAATTTACCACACCAAAACCAAAGAACATTAGTTAATTCACCGTTCTACATCGCCCCAAGCCCCAATGACAACCATCTTCGACTATCTTATGCCCACTGGTCGACCAACGAATCCGGACCAATCCTCGTCAGCGTAGCAGAATTGCTCTGGGCACCCAAAACGGGAACCTACATTGTGAGAATTGAACCGATTGAATTCCACGTATCAATCTAAAAAAAGTAAGGTTGCACGTAAGAGGAAATATTAGAAAAGAAATATCACATATTACAAAATGGATAAATATATATAATATATCATATATGTGAGTGAATTATATCTAATTATATCGAGATATTTTCTGATTAAAACCTAACATTTTAAAAGTGATTAAATTAATAATAATCAATAAGTCACGTTTGTCTATTAATTGTTAAGACAAAAGATGAACAGTGGAGGGCCGATGACGCAGAACACAGATATGAACAACGAGGTCCGTCTTCATCAGTTTAATTAGTAGTGGTACTACTACTCATGATTCACGAAGATGCACAGTGATTGGGAGGTGAGTGGTGACACATCACATGGGTGGGGGCAGGGTGGGAGATGCCATGGATAGCGATCAGTCCTTGCTAGAAAGCTGTAGCCATTCTTTTTCAGAATGTGTACGAGTGAGAGAACCATAGAGAGGGAGGTACGTACTGATATATAATACCATTAAGTTAAAAATCGAAATTTTTGACGAAATTTCACTATTTTTTGGTCATCCATATTTTTTCTCCCCAAATTTTTCTGTCCCAAATTGTTGATATTTTTGAAATTTGATCGAAATTTTCAAAATTTCTGACTGTGCCTCCTCGTGAGTCAAGACTAATCGGCTGATGGTTCGATTTCTCGTTAGCGGAGGCCATGGAACTCGCAATCCTGAAGATTTCGGAGGGCGCTAAACGCGGTGGCTTCGTCTCTGTACTCACAGAAGCCGAAACTCTTGGGCTTGGCGGTGTACATGTCTTTGTCGGTGACAATTTGGAAAGAGACAACAAGGCCGACCACCGCGCACAGAGCCTGCACCTCCTCCTCGGTGGTGTTGTAAGCTATAGTCCCAATGAAGATTCGGCTAGAAGAAGCCATGTATTGAAATTAGTAGTAGGGAAGACTCGTATATATAGAGGGTTTCGAGAATCCGAATTGGATTAGGATTGGTTTATCGATCCTGTAATTCCGGTCCGTTTTATATATATAGGGTTTAGGGAGGCGGTGGTAAAACAGCGTGTTTCTGACTTTCTGCCTCCGTTTTTCACTTTTTCGTATTGCATTTTATTTTATTTTATTTTTTACAAAGAAAAAACAAGGCTTTCTTTTCTCCAAGTACTTTTTTGTGCCATAAATATTAATTTCAGAAAATACTTACACAAATATATTTCAATTTGCTCTACTTTATAATCATTAGGATAGGAGGACCCGGCATTGGTGTTATAGTTTTTTCTTTACACAATCTTCTAATAATTATGGTTATGACTAAGGTCAAGCGGCACTCAATCTCTACTATAACTCTCAATATGAAAACTCACAATCAGTTCTTCGTAACCCATATGGTTGACATATTAGCCAATACATACAAACTACAAATGTGAGGTGTCATTTAATGACTATTCTTCACAATACACTGAAGACTCTAGACAGAAAGATGATGAAGACAACACCCATTTTGTACCTCACAAGTCTTCGACATGGTTTTAAAGTACTCATTTAATTTCATATAAAATGTATAATATGTATATAAGACATGATGACCTAGCCTCCTTTTGGGTTTCCAGCCATAAAAAATAGATGTTTAAAATAAAGTTTAAGTATTATTTACGGTTCAACACTTACATTTTCATCTTAAACTACCATATCTCTATATGAATCAATGTTTATTCAAGTTTTATTTTTAAATATAATACATTATATTGAAAACAAACATCATCTAAAGTTTCATTTGAAATTTCCATGTTTTTTATCAAATTTATGTCATTTTTTTTACCCGTAATCGATATTTTCTGATATTTCTGTCCAAATTTCCTGAGTCCAATATTTTACTCCTTTAATAATACAGATAATACATCAGTGGCTGAGGTTGTGTTCAAAGTCTGATCAGAACATATTACATAAGCATTATTACACATATAGGCCGCTAGCAAGCCAGGCTACGAGTGCCCTAGATCAAAGAAAGTGATAGAGAAAAAGAGAAGAGAGGTAGGTCATTATATGATGAATGTGTATCGATGTATGTAACAGTGGTGCTAGAGAAACTACAAAACTTATAAGAGCTAGCTTGCATAACTAGCTATAGCTTAAGCTTTATTTCCATGGAATCCAACGCTACCTGCTTTGAACTTTGACTGGCTACCATAGTCCCTTTCTTCCTCGACATGAGAAATGAGAGTGGTTTGAAAAAGAAAAACTAATTATCGTTTGAATTTCGATTCTATTCTTGTACATACTCATATCGTCGATGAACACAACGGCCACCACAACTTTGTAGCTTCAAAGGCTGTGTCACTGTGGAAGCGTACCCTTATTAATTTGAAGAGCTTGTTGCTTAAATATTGCAAGTCTTTTAGGCTATTCGAATTACGAAATACTACCGGCAGAAACCATTTAAAACCATGTTAGACCATATCCAACCACTTTATCATTTTCTGGATTTTCTCTATTTTAAAAAATATTTTAAATGTTTTGCTCTAATAAATTCTTTAAAATTGAAAATATAAAGAGAGAGAAATTCAAATTCCTCATATTTACAGCAAACTCCATAATTTTTATAAAATAATTTAGAAAATGATCATGAAATTTATAAAATAAAAAATATATTTGAGTTGAAGAAATAAAATTATTTGAAGCATTAATTTTTGTTTTCTACGGATAAGTTTGTTAAAGATTGTCTTAATTACTAAATAAAGCTTCCACTATAATGACTGAAGTAACTATCAAAGAAATTTTAGTGTGATCAAATTTCCATCAACTATATGGTCACACGTGAAATTGTTTCCCAACAGCTGAACAGGATTAATGGATAATGCAAACTAGCTAAAGAGAAAATTGACAGTGTTTCTCACATGTAATTATGCACTCTCTTTTTGATGAAAGTGACAAACTATGTAATTACGTACATGATGAATATATATGCAACCAGGGAGATCAAAAGTGAGGGCTCGCAACTGTGTTAAAGTGTGGACGTCGGCTCAAAACAACTCTGACAACTGCATAAGGCAGCTCCTTATCCATCGTCATACGCTAATGGCATCATGAACGACGTTAAAACCGTGAAGGTGAAGACCAAAGGTGCTCGAAAAACAATAGAAACTTGAAGAAAACGTAAAAAGCGTCATCTACAAGAGTCTACAGCCTGTGAAAAGAAGCTTAAGATGACGCTCTGATTTGGAACTTGCAAAATCAACAACACAAGGTGCCGTTAGGGATGATTTGAGTGAGCGACCGCACTTTAGCATAGTTGTGGACGTCCGCTTATGATCCAGTCTCTATGACTGGGTTTGGGAGAGCTTATAAGCTCCTTTGCTTTTAAGCACCAAAGGTTTTGATGTTTGGTAAGTCCAAAAATAAGCTACTTTTTAAAAAAGTATAAAGTGTTTTGAGGGAAAAAGGAGAAGCTGCAAACACCCACCTTCTGCTTATAAGCTAAAAGTCAGCTTATATCTTATAAGCCCAGCTGCACCAAACCCAGCCTATATTATGTAACGGCCAGGTAATTTCTCACAAAAACAAAATAACGGATGAGATTCTTTATTTCGAGCCAATACGCATGCAGATGGAAGAACTTTAATGTTCACT
Source organism: Comarum palustre (assembly GCA_951800085.1). Classification (NCBI taxonomy): domain Eukaryota; kingdom Viridiplantae; phylum Streptophyta; class Magnoliopsida; order Rosales; family Rosaceae; genus Comarum; species Comarum palustre. The sequence continues at coordinate 23,403,928 of OX637577.1, read as the reverse complement.
TTATTGTGCATGATGCCTCATGTAGTATAATTAAACTGGTAACCCATGCATAAGTTAACATCTATAAAGGAAAATCTCACAACCAGCTAAAATACACAAAACACACAAATCAGGGGCTTTTAATTTGCATATTCATTTGATATGCAATCGTTTAAAATTGCTCGATCGTGCATTGTAGTGTGAAAATACTTGCGCATTTACTATTTTTCTAAATTATATAGCAGGCATGATTGCTCTGTTCATGTTTTGATTTCTAAATTATATTTTTCATACACTTATGCTCATCCTGCAGGCATGCATATGACGCCATCTTAATTAGTCTAGTTGGGGGTGAATGAAACGAATTGTAGCAGAAGGTAAGAGAACAGAGAACTCGTGTATGCTTATGGTGATCCAATACTGTGGTCAATTTCTCACTCCAGAAGCCCAAACCAAGTCGTCATTGCCAAGGCCCAAACATGTACCTCCGTAGAGGAACACCCTGTATATGTACATAATAATAAAAACACACACATTCCTAGACGGTACACGGACCTTGCTTTAAACGCGTCACACACTCAGGTCCTCACTCCCTCACTAAACAAACAATGGTCTCACTCTCCTACCTCCCTTCTTCTTTTTCACAACACTCTGCAACTCCCTCCACCACTACCTCCAACTCCCCCTCCTCCACATTCAACCCTCCCCTACCCCAACCCAAGCCCTCTCTTTCGACACCCACCGCCTCTCTCTCCTCCACCGCCGCCGCAGCTCCTCCACTTCCCCCGTCGTCTCCGGCGCCTCCACCGGCTCCGGCCAGTACTTCGTCCACCTCCGCCTCGGCTCCCCTCCCCAGCACCTCCTCCTCGTCGCCGACACCGGCTCCGACCTCGTCTGGCTCCGCTGCTCCGCCTGCAAATCCTGCCCACATTCCCGCCACGCCTCCGCTTTTCTCGCCCGTCACTCCTCCACATTCTCCCCCTTCCACTGCTACGACTCCGCCTGCTCCCTCGTCCCCCGACCCGACCCGAACCCGACTCCTTGCAACCATACCCGCCTCCACAGCCCCTGCCGCTACTCTTACTCCTACTCCGACGGCTCCACCACCGCCGGATTCTTCTCCCGAGAAGCCACCACTCTCAACACCACCTCCGGAGCCCCGGCGAGGCTCCCGGACATAGCGTTCGGGTGCGGGTTCGACGTTTCCGGTCCGAGTCTAACCGGGCCAAGCTTCGGCGGGGCCCACGGAGTCATGGGCCTGGGGAGAGGCCCAATCTCGTTCGCGTCGCAGCTCGGTCGGCGGTTCGGAAACACGTTCTCGTATTGCCTGCTGGACTACACTCTCTCGCCGCCGCCGACGAGCTACCTCAGGATCGGAGTCTCCAAATCCGACGTCGTTTGGAAGCTGAGCTACACGCGCTTGCTGCTGAACCCTCTGTCCCCTACTTTTTACTACATCGGGATCAAGTCCGTCTCCGTCAACAGCGTTAAACTCTCCGTCCGCCCCTCCGTTTGGGCCCTCGACAAGCTCGGTAACGGCGGGACCGTGATCGACTCGGGGACGACGTTAACTTTCTTGCCTGAACCGGCTTACCGTTTGATTCTAACGGCGTTTAAACGGGGCTTGAAGCAGCTACCTACCCCAGCCGAGCCGACTCCGGGCTTCGATCTCTGTGTCAACGTGTCGAGTTTAGGGAGGGCGAGATTGCCGAGGCTGAGTTTCGCGCTTGTTGGGGGTTCGGTTTTCGCGCCGCCGCCGAGGAACTATTTTATTGAGACGATGGATCGGGTCGAGTGCTTGGCGATCCAGCCCGTTGATTCCGGGTCGGGCGGCTTTTCGGTGATAGGGAATCTTATGCAGCAAGGATTTTTGTTCGAGTTTGACAAGGACCGCTCAAGGCTCGGTTTTTCACGTCGTGGGTGTGCGCTTCAGTGACTCGGCCGACACTCTTTTCGTTTTTTTTAATAAATTTAATTCATTTTTATGAGTAAATGTATTTTGACAATACCTGTGAGGCCCTTTTTGTATTTAGTCTTTTTTTAGGAGAAATGAAATGACCTTCTCGGCTTCTCCTGCAATGCAACAAATCTAATGCAAATTTGTAATCCAACACTAGATAAATCTATAGCGAGTTTATTGTAAAAGAGATAAGATATAGACTGATCCAAATCCAATAAATGACAATGGTGGGGGGCATAGAGAGTTGGCATTTTACAGAAACAGTGCAATTAATAATGAATGAAGATATGGAAGGACCTGCCTTGTCATCTTTGGTTCGTTGTGATTTTGAAGAATTGTAGCGGACAAAACTTCTCACGTTCTGCAGCAAGCTCTTCAATTCCATCTTTAATTCAGTATGAGGTTAAGACCGTTGGGCACTTGGAATGGTACGTCCTACTATAATGAATGATTTTCAGCAGCTCGTTATCATTTTCCGGTTGAATTCCGTCAGCATTTCCAGCAGCCCGTTAGCATCTCATATGCATACTTAGCTAGAGGATGAGCTACAACATTATAATTTCTAGGCACAAATAAAAAATAGAAAAAGTCGTAAATCAACGAGATATTAAGCTTTAGCCTAACCCTGCCGTTATCGAAAAAATGCATGTTCACCGGCAACCGGCTACTCTAGTGGCAAGTTTAGGACAGGCTTGGATCCAGGATTCAATAGTCGGGTGAGCTTGAATTTTTTATTTTTCTAGTTGATTGAAGTAATAAGAGAATTTGACGAATGTTATGAGGTCGATTGTTCGATTTTGATCCAGTATGCATTGAAAAAAAGAATAAGTTATGCATTTTAGAAGGAAATCCAAAAAAAAAGTAAAAGTACACATCGAGAAAATAAAGAAACTATGCAGGATACATAGTTACTTAGGCTGGAAATCAAAGTCTAGTTGGTTTGGAATTAGTAATAATATCAGACCAAGCATGCAAATGCTTCAATTTAATTTGTTGAATGTGCACACGTTAAAAATATACCAAGCTACTACCTGCATCCGCGCCTAGACTTTAGGGTTGCAGCTCATATGCTAGATTGAATTGCTAGTCACATAGTGCAGGGTGTTTTTTTGATCCAACATTAAATAAAGCCAGACAGAAGATGGACAAATCTACATGGCTGGATATGTTGCTATTGTTTCTGGTCTCATATGCTCCGACTCAAGACACATACCATGAGATCGATATGGGCATTAACTAATCACTAGTACAGGTGCATGATCTACAGATCGATACACATAAATTTCGAAAACCATAAATAAGAAAAAACATGTGAAGGAAATTAGTGAGGTGCGAATGCAACTTGATGATATGTCTCTCATGAACTGGAAACCCTAGCTCTGGCTTTCTGGGGCTCCTTTACATTTATTGATGGTTTTGATCTCTATCTTCCAGTGCCATCATACAACCTAGCAAAGTTGCTTATCTTTCTCTGAGACTGAGAGTGTGACTGCAGCGTGTATGGTGCTAGCTAGGTAGCTTCTCCGAAATAATTCATGTCTGTAGCTCTAGCTCTTGCATTATCCAATGATTCCAAGAATTCAGACATGTCTGTAGCTCAAGCTCAAGCTCAAGCTCAAGCTCAAGCTCAAGCTCTTGCATTCTCTAACGATTCCAAGAATTCAGACACTGGCTCATGCTAGCACTGTGCAGCAATTATCACCTAGTGGAATGATTTGGAGCCTACTAATTTGGACAAAGATGCCTCTCATTATCTTTCAAATACTACGAACAATTTCATCAAACAGTACAAATATATATTATATGATCTGATTGATAGGAACCATGGTCCATGGGTTATTGAATAGAAGGTGCATGAAATGAAAGGAAAGCGAAGAAAATGGAGAGAGCGACTTGGAAGTCTTGACATATTGTGCTGTTCTTGATGGAAATACAACAGTTACATATAACGTTGAAGAAGATCGAATAACAAATGCTCTTACCATACAAATTCCCCAGATTTCAAACTATTTCAATGGGTCCGGTAGATAGGCAGTGGGGGAATTGCTCCCTATTCATCAATGATTTGCCCGAGGCCCAAGGGCATCAACCATTCGGGACTTTGAAGCTAGCAAATGAATTGAACACATTAGTACTACACGTACGTTTTTCATTTAAAAAAACATCCTTGAAATTGCGGTACTCGACGAGAATAAATTGCTGGTTTCGACGGAGAACTAGCATAGAGAAGCTTACTGCAATTTCTATGTATGGGATATTCTTAGTTTGACAATACAATTAAATTCATAAACAATAACGTTCAATTACATGGCCGTGATCAATTTGTGATCACAATGATCAATGTTCTAAAAAATGGTAGACGCTGGTCTGACGGACACCTGTGATTAATGTCTAGGCAGGTTAATCGGACGATTAGTCGTGGATTAATTAGTTTTCTAGCTATCTAGACAAAAACGGTGAAGCATCATCTATCACTTAAATGGGCATTAATCGACTCTAGACGAGGATTTTTAGAACATTAACAATGATCATCCATAATTAGATTTAATATTAAATGTTGAGATGATTATACACGATTATTTAGTGTTTCGATCGCATGCAACGGTCATACATTTTTCATCACTAGATGAGTAGATAACCATGCGAATCAGCTTTCAGCCATGTTCACCCGCTTGCCTCGTTACTAATTGATTTAGAAAGTTATTCTCAACCACTATTAATTAAATGTATATAGAAGGATGGATATAATTATTTTTAAACACGGTTGTTGTTATAACGAATATAAGAAATAACACAGATTTACGTGGTTCGCTAACAAAGTATTAGCTACGTCCACAGGCAGAGGAGAACAGTTTTATTGATCCTTGAGGAAAACGAATTACAGATAACAAAATACCACACACACTCTAGGTTAATAACTTAATAGGTATATATATACCCCTGAATGGTAGGCCCAACAAACACAGCCCAGCATAATAGACTAATTATCTTGTTAAATTAGGATTTATGCCTAATTCAAGGCATATTCTAACAAATCTCCACCTTGACTTGAATCATCTCACAAATAAACAGATGTACCAGATGTATCATAATAGTGCCAGACGTACGATCATCCCCTTTGCCTCAAATGTTGCCCCAAAAGGGCAACTAACAGCTTCTGACATTTAGCAAGTCTAAACAATGTTGGAACTTGTTATGTGGAACTGAGTTGGTGAACATGTCAGCTGGATTATCAGCAGTACTCACTTTGTTCACCTTAACTCTCTTCTCACTTCTCAGAAAATGATACCTGACATCGATGTGCTTAGTTATCTCATGATGAACTTGATCCTTGGCTAAACAGATTGCACTCAGACTATCACAATACACTATAGCCTGATCGTGATGTAGACCCAAATTACTAACCAGTCCTTTCAACCAGAATTCCTCTTTGGCTGCTTCTGTCAATGTCATGTACTCTGCTTCTGTAGTAGACAAAGTCACTATTGGCTGCAAAGTAGCTTTCCAACTAACAATAGAACCACTAAGAGTGAAAACATAACCAGTCATAGATCTTCTACTGTCAACATCTCCAGCATAATCAGAATCTGAAAAACCTGTTACTAAACACTGTGTATCACCTTAGAAAACCACATGCAGCTCCTATTTAACTAAATAGGAGCTGCTGATACAACATGGTTTAGGATTCCTAAACCTAATAGACATAAGTCTATTTCAAATCCTAATAGAATCTTGAAAGACCAACTTTTCTAGAACTTATAGAAAAGCTACAGCGCTGTCCTCTTTCCATTCTAGACTTGGATTTACCTGCTGAATCCTAACTCCCAAATCATATCAACGAGCCAAAAAACACAATAATCTCCACCTTGGTGAGTTGATACCAAATGATTGCTGCTCCCTTCAGGATATCTTGAATCTTCTTGAAGTAACCCTGAACAAACCTCCAAGAACTTTCACCTTGGCAAGACTCTTCTTGTCTCAATGCACCTCAAGTGAGGAGATGCTCCACCACAACTCAGCAAGCTGTGACCCTAAGCAAGTCCAAGCAATGCTTGAACTTCTCTCTGGCAATGGTCGTGGTCAAACAATCAGAAACATTTTCCCTCGAATGTGCTTCTTCTTCTTCAGTTGTTATCTTCCCTGAACTGATCCAATTTTCACTGCAATGACCACAAACATCAACATGCTTCATTCCTTGAAACACTTGAGTTCTTGTCAAAATGATGACACTATTCTTCACCACAACTTCTTGAATCCCAAACTCAGTCATTAACCCATTCAGCCATAACGCCTCTGCGGAAGCTTCTGTTAGTGCCCTGCAATCTTCCAGACTGGTCATCTCAACGGTTTCAGGATCCCTTGTCTTCTTCGTAAGCGGCACCCACAACCCTTGTTGCTTTAACAAGGCTCGCATTTTGATCTGCTATAAATTGAAACTGTTCCTCCCCGTGAATTTTTTGATCTTCACATTCAAACCAGACATCTTGGCTCTGATACCAATTTGTTATAACGAATGTAAGAAAGATCATAGATTTACGTGGTTCACTAACAAAGTGTTAGCTACGTCCACAGGCAGAGGAGAACAGTTTTATTGATCCTTGAGGAAAACGAATTACAGATAACAGAATACCACACAAACTCTAGGTTAATAACATAATAGGTATAATATACCCCTGAATGGTAGGCCGAACAAACACAGCCAAACATAATAGACTAATTTAACAATCTTTGTTAAATTAGAGTTTATACCTGATTCAAAGCATATTCTAATCGTTGTTTTATTCTTAGTCCTTTAATGTAAATATAAAGATGGAGTATGAATTTCTTAGTTAATGAATGACAGGTGAACACTCGTTCAGAATACTACGTGATACAATTGTTTAGATTAATACGATGTTGTGAGAGATTAAATGATTAGATTTATTAGTGAGCCTGATGGGCCTGTGTGGGCATAGATGAGTCCAGTGTGTCCGTATCAAAGACAAAATGGTTTAAAGCTGCAACGAATATTGATTTACCCATAATCTTTTTGTATGCAATACCCATGAAGTAAACTAGAAGGTCAATATATGTGCCTTTCCTATGCCTCAAAAGAAACGAGCTTTGCTTAAGATTGAAGCCAGTTGATTAGGCCACGCAAAGTCCTTAAACTTTGGCAGGTGCATGTTGCCCTTTCTAAAGACCCTGCATGCCATTTTCATGCTCCTCCTCCTCTGAAATCTCAAGATTCACATACAAAGGAATCAACTTTCGGCTGGAGATCATTTCAAGTATCACAGAATTTCTCCTCTGGTATCATTGACAAAGACCTGTGTACATAAATATATATTCATCGATTAAAACTGGCCTGGTGGTGGAGGGTATCATCATGACTCTCAGCACAATGGCACTGTCCCACTAAGGGACACACCCTTGGACAACTGGGTGCAGTAGTCCTACAAAATTACAAACCCAAACGGGGACTATATGCTAGAGTATATATTCTTGTTCATCCAGAATCCAAACATATTGACCGGGACAGCTACACTCAGCTAGCTTAGCATAGGGGCTAAAGGGTAGAGACCATTTATGCTGATAGTCAAGAACCCTAGCGCTACGGCTACTTTATTGGGAATTTGGAGGTTTGTGGAATTTTGGCTCTGAGATTTTGTCTTGTCCCACTCAGAGATATCGTCTTCAACAATATCAGAATCTGTAGCATAAAAAAAACAATATCAGAATCTGAATACGACTCCATTTTTTCTCTATCTGTAGTCTAAGTTCTTAAACCCTAGCTAGCTGTTGGCTTTGTTAGCAAGAATGTGCAGGAGGGAATCTAATTTTATGTGCCCTGAAGATCAATTGCCAATCTTGGTCCAACCAGTTTTCACTGTATTCAGGCTGGTCAGTCGACCCTGCAATTCTAAAAGCAGTTTTTACTTTGAAAATCATCAGGAAGGTGATGCTTCATATGTAATGGAAGCACATAGAGAGAATGAAGGAGAGGATCCTCTTGCTTTTGTAATAAGGTGACAAAACGCGAGCGAGATAATTAGTCAGATAAACTAAAATGAGTGCCCAAATAGGCTAATACCCTAGGGTTCGTTCTTGCTGATTACTAATGTTGGTATAGAAATTTAGACAGAATGCTTTAATTTGCATATATATATATATATATATATATATATATATTTTCATAGTTTCTGATGTTAAGAATCAATAGGATCGAGTAGCCTAATGTTCTTTTCAAAACACTTCGTCGTTCTCCACTCTTCTCCTCACATCGTACTAGCTAATGTGAGACACAATCGTAAGTGGCTAATGTGAGGATTGATTTTGGATTAAGAATCATATGTATCTTAATTGGAGTGACAGATACAAAGCACTAGCTGGAGATAGTAAGTGGGTAGCTAGATAAGGGAACGGCCGAATGAGTGAAATATGGTAAGGAAATTAATAATATATAAAGCCCCCATATGAACTCAGCAAACCTCAAATCTTCTAACAAATTCACTGGTAATTAACATAACAAACTGGTAATTAACTCACCTTACTCGGTAAGATTATAGATCAAGTGAGTCAGGGTAATTAGTTACCCCGTGTTAACGTAACAAATCCACCGGCAGCTCATGTAAATACATGAGATCATAGACTTGCATGTCAGTGTAAATGTCTAGTTTGGCCCACAATGAGTATAAAACTTTGTTTGTGGTAACTGAAGGCTTTTACACAAGGCACTGAGGCAGACATGGATCGATCATGCGTGTACTTAACCCCATGTTTTCATCATTGTTCAAAGTACTGAGCATGTTTGGAGCGCAGACCTAACCTAGCAACTTTCCAGTCCAATTTCAAGCATTTGTAACAATGGAACGGCTATTTTTATACCTGAGATGGAAAAGCTTATATGATTCTTCTTGTTTTGTTTGGGAAAGATTGGAGCGTCTGGTATTCAATTAGATTTCAGTCCCAGCCGCGGTTAATAAATACATACATATATACAGTTATACACACGTTAATATATCATTCTTTCATACAATTCCGACACTTGTTAAAATATCATTCTTACATACTACTCCGGCCACACGTTAATGTAGAAACAAACAAAAAAGATTATGATATTATTCATTAGAGTATCTTTAATACGCGGCCGTGAATATACACTATATATATGAACGGTTGAAATTAAAAGATATAATATTAATACATAAATGATCAAACATATAAATTGTTTTAAATGACTAAGATTGTGTTATGTACATACACTGATGTAATACAAAAAAATTCCATTATTCATAACTTAATTAAGTACTTAATAACCATAGAATGTTGAAGAGGACAATGAGAATCATGCAGATAGAACGATTACTCGATTACAAATGGAAGTATGTGATCGATCATTGTAATTACAAATTTGTAATTCTTATATTGCTTCCGCTAATTTTTTTAAGAAGAATTGTTTCCGCTTCAAACCTAATTTATTTACAACGTGAACTTAGAAGGACATTATATTAACGTACACACACAAGTTATATTTTGAATTGTTTCTACTAGTTGTCTACAAAAGCTTGATGATCTTCTATATTTTCTACCGGTGAGTGCTGATTTTTTATTTCAGGCCATCTTCAACATAACACATACGAAACTTTGTGTTGAAGAAATACCAGAAAGAGAATGAAGTACTTTTAGAAACAGAGATGTGGTGAAAGAGAATTCAAAGACCACTCATCATTACAAACCCAACAGATTGATCGTAAACTGCAAGCTTCACGATGCCAGAACTAAATAGGATGATGCATGGAGATCGAGCTAAGAACCAAATAGAGCTTGAGGAGGCAGGGAACAAACGTCATGACAGGGTGGGACTGATGTCATGATACACCCCACAAAACACATACATGTAAAGGCTCTTCTCGTGCTTTAGGCTTGTGGTGCTGCAGCTATCATCAAATGTTTGAAGCAGCATGCATCTCTAATTTATAAATAAAACCAGACCATATTATTAGATCGGGTATATATAAAAACAATTTAAGCTTCAAAAAGATGGAAAACAAATTGAAAAGAATTGGGACCAAACCAAACCATGCGTGTGACCACAAAGGTTATGGCTCAAAGACAACCCTCTTTCTCTCTTTACTTGAAGCTAGGATCGATCTCGCAGCCCTAGATATAATACAGCAAAAGCATTATATGTAGGGTAAGATCATGAACATGTATAAAGCTAGAGGAGGTTGCTGGAGACTTGAGCAAAGGGCAGGAGGGGAGAACAGTGCCCTTGTGAGAGCCTGTGACTTGACCTAAACATATAATGGTAACACAGAGAGGAGAGTGCCGTACCAATCAAAATGTGGGCAAAGCGTAAACACTTGTTAATGATCACTTGGGTATTTTACGTGTATTCCTTAATCTGCAGAAGATAAACTAATCAAAGTGACAGACGGTGGATCGAGGTCACTATAAACATGGCACTGATAATTCTCTGACTGTGGTTACCCAGATCTTTAAGCAGCATGATAAATATAAATATTGAGGGCCGGGCATGTTTATTTGTTTTTTTTACCACAAGGACATGATTAGTAAAAAGGAGGAGTAAACTTGATTAGGGGGCCAACCAGGAAGCAGTAGATGCAGGATATTCTAGGGCTCCTGGTGAGAGATAAGGAGCACAAAGACGACAAGGAAGAGGAGCTTGGAAAAGTGTGCCACCACATCAAAAAAGTGCTTGGAAACATCAATTATTCCATTTCCTTGGTGTTTTGTGTTGTGGCCTTTCAAGTTTTAATGGAATGGAATCGAATGGACAGTCTTACCAAATACCAAAATCATCCGCCCTTTTTTGTGTTTTTTCTAACCATTCATCATTTTGTCCTCGTTGCAGTGTGACATAGAATTACATGACTATCATGTGTGTCAAAAACTACATGATTACCTAACTAGTCGAAGTATCTCATCTCAACAGCAAGAGGATGTATAGAAACCGAGAAAACATATACTGATTTTGAGTTACTATCCTTTATATATAACCATTGTTCTCGAATAAGGTCATTTGATATACTATTGATGTTTACTATTGTTCTCAAATACGGCGGTCTAAGCGGTGTCTAGGCAGTTAGTAGCGCTAAACGAGTTTTTCAAACCTTGGCTATATGTTGTGTTTCAAAACAAGACCGCTCAATCAGTCTAGGCGTTCCAAGCTAGAATGTCTTCCGCCCTAATAACGCCTAGTGAGTAATTGAACGTTTTCACAATAGCAACTCGTATCCAATTCTTAAAGATGAACCGGGCATACAAATTAAGTTATAAAACGGTCTCAATTTTGATCATCCTGAGTGGAACAGAAAAGTGATCCCTTTGTAATTAATATATATATATATATATATATATATATAAAACGTAAATAATTAATACACATACAAATAAATATAAGCACTACTAAAACCAAGGAAATTGCAAATTTACGACGAAATGGTTAGCCTAGAGAGATATAGAGATGATGATGAAAACTGAAGGGAGTGGTATAGTAATGGGGTGGAGTGTGTTCCAAGACACAATGATTACATAGTCGTCTTGGGGTAGCAGAAAGGGTTGGCATGGAAATAACCAGTGTATATGGAATAACGTGGGATTGACTGAGGTAATGAAGCAAATTATTTGCCCTGAGGTAATAGCCAAATCGATGATCATGAAAATTATTTACCCTGATAAGCCTTTGTTTTTATATATCATACATGACAATGATAGACTCAGCTTTTTTTGGTCTTTGGTCGGTACGTCGACAATCTGTGTGTTGTGTGTTCACTCTGTTTAGTTGTAATATGTGCCTGTGTTTCCCATTCCTAACTAGCGTTGCCTTCCCACAACTCACACAGTGTAATTATTTGCTTTGAACCAATCACTAAGCAACAAACAAAATTAGAGAGGTGATACTTTTGCTAATATATGTGAATTATTTAGAAAAATTGAAATTATTATATAACAGGACAGACCTGAATAAAATTGAGAAAAAGATCCCCACCCTGAAAGCTATAGGGAAGAATGGGATAGAGAGAATACCGTAAGAAAAAAGTAAAGGAGACTAGCAGTACTCAAACACCAACAGACCTAACCTTATATATATTTAGAGTGGTGGAAAGGGTGCAGATTGATAAATAGTCTCTCTCAGACACCATCACATTCTTATTGAGAGAGAGAGAGAGGGCAAGAAAACAAAGGAACCAAAAAGATGGCAACAAAGCACAAAGGAAAAGGAAAGCTCAGTTGAAAACCAATTCAAGGATAAAAAGGGCCTTAGCTTCTTCACTCATCAAGGTCGTGGCAGATTTATTTTGGGGACACAGAGAGAAAGAAGAGAAAGAGAGAAGCCTTTACCTCTTTGTATTGCCCTTTTGTTTTGCCACAACCAAAACCATACATCAAGCAAAGGTAAGGTTTTTTGCTGTGTCTTATATTCGTTTAATTACCATCCATTTTTCTTCCTACGAATCCCTTCTCCCTTCCACATCCAATATCCTTTTATCTTCAAATTTCCTCTTCATCTTCTTCATCATCATCATCCATATGTATGCGCTCAGAGACTCAGAGCTCGCTAGACCAGTGATCATGATGATGATCATATGAAGTAAGCAAGCCCTAGCTTGCTAATACACAAACAAACTGACAAATTTTGCATCGATATAAAGATGATGTGTGGAAAGAAAGAAGATCAAGGCGAGTGTTCACAGACTCATCATCACCAACAAGTCCAGAACTTTCAAGAGCAGCTTCTTCTCCAACAGCAACAGATGATGCAACAACAACAAAACCAGAATGATTTGTACGGTAGTCGAGGTTTGATCTTCCCTCATGATCAAGCTCCACCTCCAATCCTGCAGCCATGGACTCTCCCACAGATCCACGCCTTCAACAACAACATCGACCCTTTCCTAGTCCCTCCAGCTCCGTCGTCATCCTACGCGAGCTTCTTCAACAGAAGAGGAGCTCCATCTCTACAGTTCGCGTACGACGGTTCAGCATCCGATCACCACCACCTTAGAATCTTATCGGAGGCTCTAGGACCGATAGTCCAGCCTGGTTCAGCTCCTTTCGGTCTCCAAGCCGAGCTGGGGAAGCTGACCGCCCAAGAAATCATGGACGCCAAGGCACTCGCAGCTTCGAAAAGTCACAGCGAGGCCGAAAGAAGAAGAAGAGAGAGAATCAATAACCACCTTGCTAAACTGCGCAGCCTATTACCCAGCACCACCAAAGTAAGCAACTCATTTACATAATATTTAATCATATTGTGCTTGTCTAGTATGAAGATCGTCACCCTTTTGGGTTTGTTTTTCAAGTCAAAGATCTTTGTGTATCTCTCCCTAAGATTCTATTCCGTTCAATTAGTTTAGGATCCATTTAAGGACCTAACAATACATTACAATTTTACCAATATATGGCTAGCTTTTTGGACCATCTTCTCTTTTGGTTTCTTCTTTTCCTTCTGATCAGTTCTGTGGTAGTTCCGAGGTGAGGAAGAGAAAGAAAAAACGAAAAAGAGAAAAGAAGAGAATAATGGTGATGTCGCTGGGGTGGTATGATAAAGAGGAACCATGAAGCAGTTAAAAAGCTTCCCATGGAAATTTCTTGCCGGATACATAGAGATGTATGATGTATCGCACATCAGTCAGAACCATGTTTCCACAAAGAAAAAAATACTAAAGCCCCAGACAACCTAGCACACTTGTCAGTCACAATAACACAGATTCTCCTTATTCCTTCAAAAACCACGCCGTATTGTTTTTAATTCTTCCTTCAACAAAAAATATGATTAATTGATCCTTAATTTTTGTGATGCTAGACGGACAAGGCTTCATTACTAGCAGAAGTGATACAACATGTGAAGGAGCTGAAACGGCAGACTTCAGTAATAGCGGAGACAAGTCCGGTGCCGACCGAAACAGACGAGCTGATAGTTGACGACGCGTCAGAAGAGGAGGGCAAGTTTTTAATCAAAGCCTCGTTGTGTTGCGAGGACAGGCCGGATCTTTTGCCTGATCTCATCAAGACACTCAAGGCATTACGTTTGAGAACGTTGAAAGCTGAGATCACGACGTTAGGTGGACGCGTGAAGAATGTCTTGTTCATCACCGGAGAAGAAGATCATTCGAGTAATGGTGGCGAAGAGCAGCAGCAACAGCAGTACTGTATAAGCTCAATACAGGAAGCGCTCAAGGTGGTGATGGAGAAGAGCGGCGGAGGAGACGAATCTAATTCTTCCGGCAGTGTTAAACGGCAAAGGACTAATAATACCAACGTCAGTATCCTCTAATCAATTGTCTGTCTTTTTTTGTGTGGCGTGTTTTGGTGTGTGATGTAGCAAACAAAAAAAACAGTGGAGGATCTTTTTCGTGGGGGGAGAGAAACCTTGTAGAAAATCCAAACATAGAAAATGGTGGGTGTTTGAGTGCGCTTTGATCCGTTTTAACTCAAAGTTTCAGACTTTGTTTCTATATATTCCTAGTGTACTGCGTAGTAGTGTTGTGTTTTGTTGTTTGTGTTGTATGACTTGTATCGATCGATCTTCATTTTCACTGAACTTGTTCAGTGTTCAGAGTAGTTTTAGACTGGGATTACTGGTGGGAAACTGGAACTAGATGACAATGTGAGTTAAGGTCATGGTCATGATGAAGGTGACGATCCGGTTTGCGTCATGTTTCGTCCCCATAATCACCACCGGGACCAGGTTCCACTACTTGCTTCTTCTCTTGTCTTCCCAATTCGTACGGACTGTGTTTCTTATGTTCTGGGTTTTCCCAGTAATCAAGTGATTAGAAAAATGGTAGAACCCTGGTTAATGATGATCCATGCACCGCGTCATCGATTTGAGTTTCAGTTGCTTCAGTGAGCTTGTAGTGTCGAGTGATATGATTGACTGATTTTGTGATTGATATACAACATTAATATATAAATTATATATATTTCCCTTTAATTTGTATTGTCTTAGTTTCTTTAATCATCCTTTATTTTTATTCTTTTTTTTGGCTACATCCTTTATTTTTATTCTTTAAAGTCTTAGAATTTCTTTCTTGGGAATATATGTGCTGTTAAATACATGAGTAACGAGTTAATGAGCATGCATGTTCTTTCAGTGTTATCGATCATTTCTATATATTCCAAGTTCCAACAGGTTTTAAGATTACATGACGTTGTCTTTACTCAAAAAAAATATTACATGGCATTGCCTATTATCATAACTAATTTCTTTTCGTTTGCGTGGCATTATCATTGTTAACTGGGATATATATTTGATTTTGGACATAGTTGTATTCATTATTCCAGCCACGTTATAAACTATTATTTTTGCAGCTAGTGTAGCATACTGCATGTATGCATATATGCCCCCGTTTCAAGAACGTGTTTGGAATTGAGATATATGAAATGCATATTGCTATATGGTGCAACATTGAACAATGCGGGTCTTTAACTGTGGCCTTCTCGTTAAGATCATATTTCATCAGCTGTTCATCTTAGCTAGCTAACTCCAAGCTCGATGTAGCTATAATAATCTAGTTTTGATGAGTTTCATTAGGCATTAAGTATATTTATAACTCTGCCTAGAAACCATAATCAATTAATTAATTGTATCACAAATTTAAAGACATGCTACTGATTATGGAAAATTTTTATATACACCAATATACAAATGAACTAAATATTTATTAAAAAAATTTAAAAATTGATATTTATACTTAATTTTTATTTCAAATAATAAATAATGTCATTAATGTAATATAACCGTCATTTAAGTTGGTTTAAATGCATTATGGTGCATCTAAGACTCTAACTAAATGGTTATAGATTCGAAGTGATTATCGACCTTGTGAATTTGTGAGGTTGATCCAGTACTTACAATAGGCATGGCATGGGTAACGCAAGCATTGATTCAAAGCCATTATTATCTATATAGCGGCCAGCATGCATGGATTCAACATTTGCACAGAACCATGCATGGGAACGATTAGGTTTACGAATAATGAAAACCATAAGCTAGCCCCCACCTTTTATAATCATAAGAATAAATGGATCTCTATTTTTCTTTATTGCTCAGAGAGAGTTCGAGAGTGCATGATACCAGTTCAGTGCAGGGATATATATATTGAACAATAAGACATAAATAAAAGATAGAAATAGAATTCTATTTCTATCTTTTTTATTCTTTGAAGTCTTAGAATTTCTTATTGAACAATAAGACACATGTACGTATTGTGTATCTCTTGTAGACATTACATCTTGTGCATAGATTCCAATTCCATATGATCGAATTGCTAGCTCATGGTACGTGAAAATGGAACAAGCTAGATTGCTGGATCGATGTCATCATGATGCTGTTGAATGGAAGAAGAAGAAGAAGAAGAAGAAGAAGAAGATAATTACGAGGTACACATATTCATGCGTTTTCAAACACATCAAGGAATCAGAACAATTCATGAATAGAGGATACTCATGGGTTTAGTAGTAACACATGAATGAATCATAAATCAATTCATAACCAACCCTTAACTTGAGATCCAAAAGTATTCATACGTTTAGTAACACACGATCGAATGAACTGAAATTGGTGTAGGGGTGTATATATCATTACATAAATCAATTCATCAATATCCCTTAACTTAATAACCAAAATGGAGACTTGTGCAGTCCTGCTTTGGAGATCTACCAACAGTTGGTTGGGCCAAGGTTTTTTATGGGGTTAGATTGTTGGGTTTTGTTTAGTTAGTTGTTTGTTTGTTGTCTATCCTCTGTGAGCGTGGGTTTAGGTGTCTTTAGTATTTGGGTGTCGTCGGTTGCGTCGTGAGGGGCCATGGTTATGGTGTCGTTTTCAAAGACTATTTTGATGTCGGTTAGTTCTTGTTGTCAATGTAATGTGGAGGTATACGTTGGTAAGTTTGACACGTAGTGTTTGAAAATGATTGTTTCTTCTTGAAGTTGACTGTATGAATGTATCGTGATTTCTGGATTAGGTTAGGTTACAGTTGAACCCTTATTGATATCGGTTCTTTTCCACTGTAATCGCTGTTGTTTCGGGCATGTAGGGTGGAGAGTGTGGAATTTATGTCCACCATCGTTATTCCTCATGGTTGTAATTTGTATTCTCGTTCTATCAATAAAGACCAATGTTCTTCTAAAAAAATAACCAAAAGGGATGAATTGGTTTAGAAATCATTTTTCTACCAATTTTTTCTGTTTTCGGTTCTAGATGTCTGATTAATCATTTATTTTCATTTTAAGTAAGTAAATGTGCCACCAAATTAATTTTCGGTTAACAAATTTACCTTGTAATTGGGCCGTTTTGGCTCCCCAAATTTGATTTTTCACCAGGCTTGTTTATGAACTATCACAACTGACGAGAAAAAAATGTATCTTTTTGGGCTCGAACCGTTGTGAAGATGCTTATTCAGTTGGGCTGCATAAGGTCCAAAATTTGGGATCATGTATAAACAATGAAATGAAATTGGCAGTCCCTTGAAACAGAAAACTAATGACAATGATTGGTGGCCTCTGACGAACCTTCCTTGTTCGATCTGCCATGAAATGAACAATGATCATCGAAATCAGGATCGCTATCACCCAACACAGTACGTTTTCTTTTACTGCATCTCCTTTTATATATAGATTGAGATACTTGCCCAGAAATCTGATCCAGTTTGTTCTAGAGCTCGGACCATGAAAGATTAGACCTCATCTCTTTTGTTCTCTTCCTCTTTCATCAAATTGAACTGTTGCATGATGATGATGTCAAACAAAACAATGGGCCGGGGGCACAAACGTCCAACCGGGATTAATTATAAACTAATTAAATGTCCAAGTGAAAAATGCATTTATATAATTTGGCTGAACAATGGTGGTCAATTAAGAAAATATATTAGTGTAGCTAGCTTAATCATGAAATCCTAGTATCCTACGCAAAAGAATGCCAAATTATATATTAATTTCCAAACGAAGGGAAGTCGCAATCATATCCATTTATCTTATATAGGTATATGTATCCACTTGTCTTAGGTTACTATTGTTATTGTATGAATAGTAACAAATTGTTATTGTATGAAGGGTAGAGCCAGGATTTGATGTCCACTGTGGCTGAAAAATAAAAATTTACATTACATACTTTTAAGAACAAATTAATTAAAGGAAAAAATTATAAATATAACAAGTTTAATATGTTGGTAACAATTCGTTGAATAACTCATTATTAAATTAGTATTGATTTTGTAAATTAGATAATTAAAATTTACCAAAACCAACCTTAAAATATTATTTTAATTAGAAAAGTCTGTATTTTCATAGTTATTTTGGATTAACACCCTTATTTGATTACGTATAGGAGAGGTGTGTTTAGATACCAATCGGATATTAGTGCAAATGAAATGTTTCTCTTTCTCTCTAGAGAAACCCTACGGGCGTCGCTTCCTCTCGTCGACAGTGGGTCGACAAATTTCCTGCTCTTTAGCAGGGTGAACAAGACTAGGAAAGAGGGATCCTTTCGCTCTCTATCCTCTTTCACTATCTATGGCCTTGCTCTTAGTCAGATCCATGAAATTCAGATCTGGAAGTCAAATCCGTTCTTGCGGGTCGAATCAAAATCGCTAAGGACCAAAGTTGGGGTTCTACCTGGCTAGGGATGTTTGAATCATGTCAAATCTGCTTTCCTGGGGTGGTGGGAGCCTCTGGAGCGTGAGAAGAAAGATGTTTTGGCAACAGAGGTGGGGCTTGATCGAGTGCCTTGGATCTCTGATGTGGTATGTGAAGGTCGAGTTTCCTGCGACCTTGGTATGAATTGGAGTCAAGGAAGAATGGTGGGACTCCAGTGGCTGTGAGCGAAGAGTCGATGAGACTCATACGTTGCTCGGTAGCGATGGGCGGCTGTAATGGCCCTTCATTTATGGTTTATTATTGGTTTTTATTTTTTTGTTACTTCTTTTCTGTTTAAGTCGAAGGATTTTGTTTTGGGTTTTAGATGAAGTTTACATTTGATTTAAACTCTCTTTGAGAAGGTAGTTAGAGTGTTAGAGTTTAGACGTGATTTAAACTCCTTTCTGATAAGTAGCTTTTGGGTATTGGGTGTTTTTTTAAACGTGAGTGCAAGGGAAGAAAACAAAGGTCTAGTTTTGCTATTTCCTGTTAGACTTTCTGCAAGGGTTTTGTAGGCTGGCTAGTTATGTCTTAGTTTCATGAAGATGTTTCAGAGTATTATAATATTCATATATTATACGTATTTTCGGATAAGAACTGAGTGAGAAAACCTAGAAATGATTGTACCACGGTGAGACTTAATTTTTCCTCTTTGCTTTGTTTCATTTGGTTTCATCAGACCAAAGATCTGATTCGTTCTTAGTAATTTTTGTTTGTTTAGAAGGCATGAACGACGGGAAAGGATCCACAGGTGTGGACCAAGAACGAAGCTAGGCATACACTAGTCATTGAGGTAGGGGTTTATGTTCTAATGATAGAAATTTATCATGTTTTCAATAATCGTTTTTTTGAATTATAGGTTCATAGCATGGGTTTGAATGCTGAGATAAGGTACGTAGGTGACCACTGAAGTTTATTTGAATGCATGTATATATATAGTAGTTTTTGTGTACCTTTACGGTTTGATGATAGATGTTTGAATGCATATATATATATATATATATATATATATATATATATATATATATACCTTGTTGTTGTGCTTGTATACAGTTTGGGATTGCCGTTGACTATATCCTTATTTTCCTTGTTGTGTGAAGATGTGGCTAGGTGACATTTAGGTGTTACCATATGTGGATGAATGTTTAATTGTTCTCTTAATTTGAAGTATCTAGTTTCTTAGGTCGAGTGATAGGTGAGGGTTAGAGAGAGTGTCTAAATTGAGGATGTGATGGGAGAAATTATGTTTTGTGTAGTTGAGTTCGAACCTTGTAGGTTCCAGGGTTCAGGCGAGTCCGGGAGTAAAGGAGATTGGGATACCGGCGGGATAATTGTCGGTATTTCTGGAAAATTGGATGATTTGGACCTGAAGATCGAGGGGAGAGCGAGAGGACTAGCAAAACGGGTGTGTGATAGGAGAAGGCTAAGGTTTAGCTACAAAGTGAGGCATGCTTAAGTCTATATTTCCTTACAATTATTGGGACTGATATGTGAGGGATTTTCTCCCTTACTGGGCAGTGGTGGCTCACCCCTTTTATTTTCCCTTCATTTGCAGGCGACGTTGTTCCTTCTTCGGTGTTGAGGAGTGACGACATGTGATTTTAAGGAGTTTTCTTTCCTTTTTAATAAAGCTCTTTCCTGTGATAGTTTAAGGTTTTCAAGATTACATTGAGCCTTTGTTTTTCTATTGTATTTTGAAACAAATTGTAATAATGATCTACTTCTTTCGCGGAGCTCACTTGGATTTATGGTGTAATTTTTCTTTTCTTAGGTTTTTACTCAAATATGATTGTTGTAATGTTTTTATTTATTTATTTGAGGAACATTTCTTGAAATTTTCTTTTTTTTTTATCATTTTTTTTAATTTTATGCTACACCACTCAGTCACAAACTAACCTCGGTTGGGTTGGGGCATGACAGCGATTTGGCCTATTGGAATGCTCAGTCGGTGTTGGCAAAGTTGTTGTCATCCTATGGGAGCCTACTAGCTGCTAGATCTGCTGTTGGTGGGCTTGGAACTGGTCCATATTTAGGGCTGGTTATGGCTCATCAGAATGTGTGGACCTGGAGCCTTTTTGTCAATTGTCCATATTTTGGGGTCAAATGCGGTTGTGAAGGGTGGTCAGAGTTCTAACATGGAAACTTTTGAGCACTTTCATGAACCCTAATGGGCCTGACGATTTTGGGCTTGTTGGGATTTCTTGTTTTGGGTTGTTGACTCCATTATAATGGGCTCTCCTGTTAAGGGTCTGGTTGGACTGGGTCTTCATGGCCTAAGTTTTGATCTAGTTTTTGGATCCGGGGTAGTGGGCTGGTCACCATTGGTTGTTAAAATTTATTCTTACTTCTAAGGGGTCGAAGTCACTGAACTATTGCGCTATAAATTATTAAAAAAGTGATTGTACCAGCTAGACTATGTGTCATGTCTCTCATTTAGAAGGTGGATGTACTTTTGATTGTTAGGGATCTAACATTAGCTAAGTTTTTGGTAGTCATGATTCAAAAATTCTTTCTGCCAGTCTATTAAGATGGTTATTCTTTGTACTGTTCGTTAAGTAATAAATGAGTTGACATCATGATTCAAAAAAATATTGGATTAACACCTATGTTGACTATCTTCCTTCATAATAGTAAAACCTTAAGGGGGTCCAAACCCCTTCAACCATTATCGTATCTCTGCTCCTGTCTGTGTATAGGGTTCGAGTCTCAGTAATATTTGAAAATGAAAATAGATGAAGTGATTTAGATAAAAGAAAAATGCTCTGATCATTCTAATTCACAATGTTTTGATGTGTAATCGTAGTTAATTTCACATAATCACATTAATCACTTTCTCTTCCCTTGTTTATAACGTATATGTCTATCAAAAGTTCAAATCAACTCTTTATTTTTGAGTACTAGTTTGAGATAATGTAAAACTAGCCGATGAAGGTTCCACTCTTCTTCAGAGGACCTTAGCCGATTGATGGAAATACATCATCAATACACAATCGATCGACTTCAATACGAGATTGTGTCTTTCCCAAGATACTTTTCATTCCAACATCGGATATCCAGCATATACTGCGATCATCTGGAATACGCAATGACATTATTCATCATATCCCATCCGAAATCAAGGAGTCATGTACTATGCGTCCAAAACACTTGGCCAACGTAAGCTCCACTTGATTTGGCTTATGAAGTCTATTTAAGATCTTCATGCATATCTCTGATCCCATAGAGACGTTACTATGATCATATTCATAGGGCTGCATGTACAGTTATTGGGGAACTACCAAACTGACAAGGTAGTGGAGTGCAATAACATCCATTACGAGAGTACATCTCATCGTAGTCGATCCCAGTGCGTGTTTGTGAGAAACCTTGCGCCATAAGGGAGTCTGAGACTCTTGTTCTCACTACGCTAACTCACAAAGGTTTACTTGATAGGGTTTACACTTGCGGTGTCGGCAACACCTGCCCAAGGACCTATCCCTTTGTCCGGGTCGCATCTTCCCATTTTAGGTCAATACACTTTGTTGACATATCAACAAACGTGTGGTTCGATAAACTCATCATCCCACGTCCTCATGTACACTAGTGTAGTCATTGTAGAGATCTCTTTCTATGAATTGGATTTTGACGTTGAGGCGTCCCCCAACGATAGTCACAATTCAGACTAACATGAGACGGAGTGAGTATCACTGATCAATGGACCAGTAGTGCCAAACTCGCTTTCTCTCTCAGTGCGAGTGTATATCGAACCCAAGGGCCTCAACCTAACCTTCAGGGAGCCACAAGGCCTAGGACACCATGTTGCCACATTATGGCGCCCTCACATCACCACACAAGGTGACGGCGTCAAGACCACCTCAATATGGTCGAGCCATGGCATCAAGACCACCTCAATTCGGTCGAGCCATGTCCTCTTGGTAGGACATCATTCCTTACAGACATATGCAGCATTGATCTCGTCACTATAGTTCTATGGGGATCATGTTGAGACTTAGTGGTAACCAACCACGACATTCACGTCGTTCCCACTTGAACCCTGGTGTTCGTATCTCCCCCTAACGGCGGGAATACAGTCTCAAAGTGACAATCCGCTGTGTAGCGGCTAAGGAGATCGTCTGTCAAGGAGCTTAAGGTGGAGAGCAATAAATTGACTCCTATCCAACCTTAGAACATATTCATCTCATGCGACACATCATCATTGGGCACTGTGGCAGTCCAATTTGGCACATTGTGGAACTCAAGGCTTGGAGATCCGTTACTATCCCGCCGAGTTCAAGGATTACAACTATGTGTCAATCCTAGCACACAGTTACAAGCTGTCGTGCATCAATGTAATAATGGTAAGTCGTGGACGAATTAATACATGTCTGCATGTCCCTCTTCAGGGATGGGTAGTGAGCCCATAGATACATAAGCAGCATGTGGAAGACGATGGTGCAACACATGACCAATGTGTTAGCCCTTCAACCAACACCATAAAAGCGTATATGGTATCTATACGTTGGTTGCATCGGTCTACATAATCCCTCTTTGGATTTTCAATAAGAATGACATCTTTTGTGGCATAGCATAAGAGGATCTTTCACCTTACTTAGCTAAAGATCAAGCTTTACACAACGAAAACATGAGTACTGTGCGGCTGCCGAGGACATCATGTCGGCGCACAAACACAACATACAATCATGGTGTAGTTCGTTGTTATCGGGGGAATGGATGCCCAAGAATATCAAACAATTCTAGCTCGCATATCTCACCCGGTATGACCAAATGTCATAGCTTGTCTGAGTCAATTGTCCCAAATATACTTATTGGCGACACCTTAGGACTCATGCTCATCTCTATGATGCTCTTAATCGGCAGTCATGAGAAGTATACACAAAAGTCTTAATCATTCTGATCATGGTAATCGTTGGTGTGTATGTTCATAACACACTTCAATGTTCGATTGCCTCTCTCACAATAAGGAGGGCATTTGTGACTTGGATCATCGAGCCAAAGGCATCAAGAATTGATTCA
Organism: Comarum palustre; assembly: GCA_951800085.1. Taxonomy (NCBI): domain Eukaryota; kingdom Viridiplantae; phylum Streptophyta; class Magnoliopsida; order Rosales; family Rosaceae; genus Comarum; species Comarum palustre. The sequence goes on along the minus strand of OX637577.1, from coordinate 23,380,335 downwards.
ACCATATCATAAAATGATGGTGAAGATCCAATCAAACTTAGTCACAAAAAGGATTCACAATCTGTGAAGAGTATGCAGTTTTCGTGCAGTATGACCTATACTCACTAAAACAGCCATAACTCTTTCGTCTGGATGGATATGAACGAACCGCTTAAACCATTGGAAACTAGATTCACATAGCTTTCCAATGATATAAAGTACGCGTTCTAGTTCATCCGGAGTTGATCTGGGGGCTCTGACGAAGTTAAAGGACAGTAGGATACAGTCTGCTATGACCTGTACACACTTAAACTGACATAACTCTTTCGTCGGGACAGGTATGAACGAGCCGCTTAAACCACTGGAAACTAGACTCACGTAGCTTTCCAATGATATAAAATTCGGCATCTAGTTCATCTGGAGCCGTTCAGAAAACTCTGACGAAGTTACGATACAGTAGTTTCAACTTACTGTGGTCGCAGATTTAGACATGATTAAGCTTTCAACTGTAAAATGGCATCGCAGGAGTTATCCTCGACCCAAAAGTAAAGCGTACATATGGCATTACAAGTCTTCAACGTCCATGAAGGACGGAATTTGGTAACAGCAACATGGGGGGGATCCAAAATCAAGGGAGTAGGTAACCTTTGCCAAGGTTAACCACGTCATCCGATGATGGAAAATCTGCTGTTAGGTGAAGACTAAACCACAAACATCGACACACCTTTATAAGGCTGTGCATGATCATGTCATAGTGTGAATACACTTATCGAACCAACGATTTCATCGAGGTCTCCTTTCGTTTGGAGAAAATCAAAGAGCCCTTCATGACGTCAAATGTCAGAGGCATCTATTTGACGTTCCGTACGCCCTTTTGTACGTTTATTTGTATGCATTCATTCTTTTGCTCAGGATTGTGTGGGTAGTCCCACCATCTGCAAAGCACTCAATTTCATCACATAATATACCTATCGAACAAGGTAGATACGTGAGAAAAAGACATAAACACCGAAGGCAACAATCGAAGGCAACCTTGTGCATTGCAGAATTCCTGGCAGCATGACCTTTGCTCACTCAAACAGTCATAACTTCTTCGTTAGAATGGATATGAACGAACCGCGAAAACAATTGGAAACTAGACAAACGTAGCTTTCCATTGATATATTGTTTGCGTTCTAGTTCATCCGGAGCTGTTCAGAAAGCTCTTCGGAAGTTGCTGTTCAGAAAGTGGCAGATTCACTGTTTTTGTTTTTGGTTGCCCGCATTTGCAGCTTGCACGTATGCCAATGCACTAGGCATTTGGCAACATTTGGCAGCGCATTGCACCTACACATATGTCATTGCATTAAGCACTTGACAACATTTGGTAGTGCATGAGGAGCCACACATATGCCGGTGCACCGTGCACTCGACAACATTTGGTGGCTACACAACCGCTGGCGCCCATGGCGCACGGTATGGGGCAGTGGGGGGGGGGAGCTCGGCAGCTTATCTCAAGTGTACAGCATGAGGTGCACAGAGCTTCGGCAGCTGCTGCACAGAGCTTGGCTCTGGTGCTCAGTGCTCGGCAGTCGGTGTCCCGTGCACGTCCTCGAGTGTTCTGTGCTATGTAGCTCACTTAGTGCTTGTCCGTGATGTAAGTGCACAACCATTGGTGATCAGTGCACGGTTCCTTGTGTTCAATGCTAACATATGGTGCTTAGTGCTCAACACCTAATGCACAGTGCACGATAGTTCATGTGTAGAGCATAAAGCGACAAACACATAACTAATCGACATGTGACATATAAGTGGTGGCATTCCTCACACAACATGAAGCAATTGACACACAGGGGCTGCAACTGACACACAATATTGGCAAAAACAATCAAGGGGCAGTAGGTAGCATACAGGGTTAGCAACAGACACGTTGGGCGGCAACAGGCGCGTGACTATCGACAACTTGCAGCCAGGTGCACATGGGCTCGGCAGCGTGCACGACAGCTCGGCAACCATGCCAGCAGCTTGTGTAGCGCTCAGTAGCTCCTAGGCAGCGCTCAATAGCTGCATGCCTTTAGCATAAAACAGTGTTGCTCAGCTTCTAATCTCCATTCGAGACTTAGAGCGGCATTCAAGGGTCAATATGTAAGTGAGCGGCAAATTTCCTCGCTCATGCATACAAAACCAAACTATGGAGACTCGAGAGTGGTCATCTCGCTTTATAGGTTGGAGGTGCAGCGTAGGAAGCAGTGGCTAAATCTCGAGCAAAATCTATGTGATGCTCGGCAGCTAGGTGCTCAGTGGTTAGAAACTAGCACTCGACAGCTATGCAGCACTGGTCCTCTGTAGCTAGGCACTAGGCGCACTACAGCTAGAAACTGGGCAGCCTGTGCTCTGTAGCGTGGCGGTGGTGCTCTACAGCTAAATGCTGGGCATCCTACACCGGTTGCTGATTCTCCTACCATATTCTCAACGGGACTTTTACCCGGAGAAATGTGCTAACGTTGATCAAACACAACGCGGGTTCAATGAATGAGATGATTCTCTAATTCTGAACTCTCTTTAATAGCATAACACAAACCAACGTTGGATACCTCACAACGTGGACCTAAAAACATCTTCGGTGTATGGTGCACGCAACTAGTGCTTGTCACTCTGCAGCTAGTGCTCGACAGTGCTCGGCAGCTGCCCTAGGCAGCGCTCAGTAACAATTGGCAGTCAGCGCTCGACAGTGCATAGCAATTAGTGTGCAAGGCTTCGGTAGCTGGTAGCCATGTGCACATATAGTGCCTGGCAATAGTGCACACGTGTTGGCAGCCGCGTGCATGTGCCAAGGCCCAGCCTCGGCAGCAGTGCTTGGCAGGTGCACGTGTGGTGCCCGGTGACAGCGTGCGCGTGCACAAGGCCTATCCCTGGCAGCAGCGCTCGGCATCAGCCAAACCGTTGCACATATGGTGCCTGACATCAGTGCACGTGCATAGGGTCGATCCCTGGCAGCAGTGCACGTCAGTGCATAGAAGGTGCGCATATGGTGCCTGACATCAGTGCACGTGCACAGGGTCGATCCCCGGCAGCAGTGCACGTCAGTGCACAGAAAGTGCGCATATGGTGCCTGACATCAGTGCACGTGCACAGGGTCGATCCCCGGCAGCAGTGCACGTCAGTGCACAGAAGGTGCGCATGTGGTGCCCGGTGGCAGCGTGCGCGTGCACAGGGCCAATCCCCGGCAGCAGCGCTCGGCATCAGCCAAACCGGTGCACATATGGTGCCTGACATCAGTGCACGTGCACAGGGTTGATCCCCGGCAGCAGTGCACGTCAGTGCACAGAAGGTGCGCATGCGCGCCGGCAGCAGCGTGCACCCGCGCACAGGGGCAGGCCCCGGCAGCGGTGCTCGGCAGCCAAATGCACATATGTTTTAGGATTTTCCATAATAACCTGCAAAGACAAACGTCCCAAGCATAGATTGAACTTTGAAATTACTCAAAATTAAAGCTTACTTGCTAGTCTGCCAAATAGACTGCATTTATATAAGCTGTTCCATGCTTCCATGCTCAAATCCATGCGCGTTCGGCGATTGTTCACGCAATTCCATTATGAATTGTCGCGTGGGGAGACCGTGTGCACATGAAAAATATATGGTTAGTTAAACTTGCTATAAAACAGTAGCAAAAGTATTGAAAACATCAACCATATGGAGGATTCATAAAGAAAATAGGAATACAACCCGTGTGCACAGGGGGTGCGCAGCGGTGCCCAGGGGGTGCACAGGGGGGTGCGCAGGGGGGGTGCCCAGGGGGTGCGCAGGGGGGTGCGCAGGGGGGGTGCCCGGGGGTGCGCAGGGGGGGGTGCACAGCAGGTGCCCAGGGGGTGCGCAGCAGTGGTGCGCGCGGTGCACGGCAGTGCGCGTGCAGTGCACAGGAGGTGCGCAGCAGTTGGCACTCGGGTGTGGCCGCTTCGCTCTAAGGTTATAGCGTCGTGCTGATAACGTGTTATAGAATATATGAGAGTTGAATATCATTGTGTGTTATTCATCAAATGAGAGGCCCCTTATATAGGGGTTTACATCAAGCCTAGTATGGAAACGTACTATATGTGTAGTACATGTACTATGTGTAGTACAACAATACATATATGGTAAGTACTACATGTTTCCTATTACATCTAAGGCCCATGGGCTAAGCCCATCTACACGGCATAAGACCAAGTGCACACACGCACATGTCATATTTCCTACAACATATACTATCCATGGAGTTGCTCTATTTCTATATTGAAGTGGTCTAGCAAACGCATCCACACACTAAGGCCAAATTTACTAATCTGTAATGAGAATCACTCCATGGGGAGTCATTCACTTTCCCCTTCAGATTTGGCGTTTACTAACCAAAAGAAGAATGAAAACTGTATGGGACCCACGAAAAACAAAGGAATGATTCTGCCTGTTTCATTCCGGTGGGGGGACAAGGTATTTATTCTTGGTTATGGGTGAATCAGTTTTTCATCCCCAAACTGTCCTCACATTTTATGGTTAATCTGAAATTGCCCATATCAAAACCCTACGAATTAATCTGTACTTTTTGCTTTTGTTCGAGCGTCTTTTCTTCCTTCGTCTTCTTTGACTCTTCGTGCAGGTAAACAGTTGATATTCATCAGTCAAATATATTCATCTTCATGTTTTTAATATTCATGTTCTCCTTGTTTGTCTTTGTTTCTTCATTAGAAGGGGATTCTTTAATTCTTCGAAACTAGATGTATATGTGTTGTGAGATCTTGTCTAAATGATGGCCTTGCTGGGTTTTTGTAAATGTGTTACAGGCTTTTCATCTCTCTTCTTTTTTTGGTTTGATTTCAACCCCCTTGTGTTTCGTTCTAGTGTGTTTTGGGGTCCAAGTGTTCTGCTCGAGTTCGTTTGTTAGTTGCAAAGTAGGGTGACAAATTCATTCATTGATATTCAACATGGTATTGTTAGGTGCAAAGTAGGGTGTGAATTGATAAACCATAGAGTGTATTTATTTGCATAATACTTGTGGGAGCAATTCATCCTTTTTCAGAAACCTTCATGTCTTAATAATAGACCTTTGAATTGCCATTTGCACAAAGAGTAGTACTATTGTTGTGATCTAAGAAAAATAATACACAATTATGTAGCTAGGATATGAATCCGAGTGATTACAAATGGAAGGTGAAATTGAATTGTTACCTTTTACATAGCATGCATATATATGTCTATTTGCTCCACTGAAGGATATATAGAGTACATGTGGAATCTGAAGATCCTGAAACATACCATGCCTTAACTCAAAGATCCGTTGATCATAAAACTATTTGTAGAGAATAATAAATGAACCAGCAATTGCTTAATTAGGTTTGGTACTTGGGAAATGATATGTTTTGTGCTGTTGTAGGATGATTTCTTCAATTGATGAAGATTTGGAGTAGCTTGCAGTTGGTTAGAAGTATAGTATTAATCTGGTCATTAGTGAAGCTGAACTGAATGATCCTCTTCAACTTATTAATGTATTCATCTTGAATTTTCGTTTGTATCATGGGTAATACAACAAACAACTAAGAGAGGTTTTTTACATATTACGTAGACAAATCTACCCCCGCTATTTCTCTATCATCATACCAAAACCGAGGGCATTTCCGTCCAAATGGAAACCGAGTAGCAGGACTTGTCTCTTAGCGTGAAAATGAAGTAAAAAAAAACAAATCAGGTCTTCTTCTTCTTCAAAACCTCCGGCACCTTTCTTCATCTTCGCTGCTCCTTGTCTTCGATTTCCGTTCCGGCACGGTAAATGCTGGTGCAGAGGAGAGTGATGACGTGGCGCTCCGTGGCTAAGTCTCTGCAAGCTCTTTCGGCGCACGCTTTGCTTTCCACATTCACCGTCTTCCTCGTCCTCCGGCTCCACCACGCCGTTCACTACACCTGGTGGTGAGTAATTTCAATTCTCTCTCTCTCTGTTTGCGGAGGCCGGAAGGTCTGAATTTCCGGCGAGAATGTAATATCATACGCTTTCTGTTTGCTTAACACTTTGTTATGGAGATTGAGAGCAAATTTTTATGTGAATTGGTGATTTTGTAATGCTTGCGATTTAAAAGTGTAGGCGAGATAGGTTCGGATGATTGAAATAGGTAAAAGCAGAGTTGCAAACACATAATTTCCTCAGGAACTTATCAAGATGTAGGCAATTTGATTTCTCTATGGTTGTATCAGCAGCTGTCTTAGCTTTGTATGTGAGGAGTGAAGGTTGTTGGAGAAAAATTTAAGGTCATGTTGTGCAAGAAAGCTGTATTGTAATTAGTTTTTGTTGCTTGCAAGTGTGTTAAGAGTTACAGACGTCTCTGATATTTGTTGTATTGATTCATTATGTAACAGATGATATGTTTGCCTATCGACTCGATACGTAACAACTTGATGTCTTAATACTGCAGGATTGTGTTTTCCCCTCTGTGGATTTTTCATGCCGTTGTAGCACGAGGCAGATTCTCATTACCGGCTCCAGTGCCACCTAATGATCGCCACGTATGAGATTCCGACTTCTCTGGTTTTGTCATATTTCTATTGTGAAAATCTGATTATACTGTAGTGGTCGACTATGTTACTTTACTTATTTTTGAACCAGTAGATAGAAAAGTGAGGATTTTCCTTTCATTGATAGTGGGCACCACTTCATGCTGTCATGGCGACCCCATTGCTGGTTGCGTTTGAACTACTGCTTTGTATATATCTAGAGAACAGCTACGGTATAGGCAACATTCTTACTTCTTGATAAGTTGATAAATGATTATCTTGCACCATCACTTATCACTACTTTAAATCTTTGCAGTTGTAAGCTTGAAGATTGTCTTTGTGCCATTGTTGGCATTGGAACTAGCAATTCTATTTGACAATGTCAGGTACTATTGTATTTCCACAAAATCAGGGATTTCCCATTTGTTATTGTTGTTTAACCATTTATTTCTGCCATTCTGTAATTGTAAATGGACCTACTTTCACAGTCCCACCAAACTCCTCTGAGACATCCGAATATTGGATAAATGAATTAATGATAATAATTTGAAATGAACTTAGTTAGTAGCTTCATCTTCTTAGAAAACACTTGGCAAAAAGTTTATCCATTAATTTTCGTTTGAAAATTCTTAACTTCCAGTTAAGCTGAAAACTCTTTTAAACCAAATTATATGTTTTTTAGAGGGCAATTAGTTACAGCTGGACTTATGTACTATTTAGTGCTTAAGTTGTGTATAGGATTTATAATTCGTGTTTCTGTGGTATAGGATGTGTAAGGCTCTAATGCCTAGTGATGAAGACACCATGAGTGATGATGTGATATGGGAAACACTTCCTGTAAGTTAATCAACTCTCTATTGTAGGACTGAGTTGGAAATATAGATTTCTTACTGTATTAACTATTGGCTTTAGTAGGTGCAACTGTCTAGTATGATATGAAGTTTATCGTCATTTATTTATTCTGTTCAGCTAGGTGTTTATGATAAGAATATTGATGATTTGCTGTTAATTGCAGCTGTACAAGTGTTTTGTTCATATAAATTAAGTTGGATAAAGTCTAAATGCCTAACAATATAATTCTAAACATAAAATTATTTGGCATGGTCAAGACATGAATCTGTTATTCTCTGTAAGAAATTAATAATAACTCTGTCGTCAAGAAAGAAAAAAATATAGTAATATATTAATGGCAATTAGGACCCTCAGTTCTGACTGTGAAAGTTGAAGTACCATTTGTTTTTTTTTGGTTTCCAGTTGTGAAAAGATAAACTGCTTTATTATCCTTCTCTATGTATTATTTTCTTATATTTACTCTAATTTTATGGATTAGAAGTTAGACTCCTCTACACTGTCTGTTCTGAATTACTGAACTTTCACTTACAGCACTTCTGGATTTCTATATCCATGGTCTTTCTTATTGCTGCCACAACATTCACTCTTCTAAAGATAAATGGTAAGTTTTAGTTTTCTACTGAATCATCTTTATTTGATGGCCTTTTTATCGTGTTGTAATGACATCCTTCATCTCTCAGAAGTTTTTCTTAGTGATGTAGTTCACTTATGTGATATCCACAAATTATATGGTCCATAAAAGTCTTCAAAAAAGGACCGTAGTGAGCTTACGTGAATGATGCTTAAATTGCATGCATGCATATACTTTACTCATGCATTTCAGCCTGCAGTTAACAGTGTACATTATGAACAGCTGTCCTTTGGCTTGAGTAACTTTATCTGAAATGCAGGTGATATTTCTTCTCTGGGATGGTGGGACTTATTTATAAACTTTGGGTACAGTTAATTTTATGCTGACAAATAATTTTTCATTATTAATCTTTGTTAGTCTTCATCTTAACGCGTTGAAGTTTCTTTATTCTCTTACAGTATCGCACAGATGTTTGCCTTTCTTGTTTGCACGAAGTGGTATAATCCAGCAATTCACAGACATCTCTCTGGAGAAGCATGTTCATCTTCAATGACCATAAGATATCTTGATTGGAATAGAGGGTTTGTAGTATCTTCAGACGACGACCAAGAAGAGAGTGGAATATGTAGCCTCCAGGATATTGGTGGACATTTTATGAAAATTCCTTTAATCACTTTCCAGATTGTACTGTTTATGCGTTTAGAGGTATCTTTGGTGTTGCAAAGCACTATTATTCAAATACTTTGGAATTTTCTCAACATGTCATTTTCTGAAGGAGACTTATCTTCCAGGGAGCAACATCCGGCACTAGTCAAATATCAATTCCACTTCTTTTCTCTCCTCTACTTTTGCTGCAAGGTGCTGGTGTTTTATATGCTACATATAGGTTGATAGAGACGATTGTACTTTTAGTACGTAGTGGAGCTGTTTCTGAAAGATACTTGGTCATAACATCAAAAGTTCGTGATTATTTTGGGTTCATGCGTCATGGTTCAAGGTAACTCCTTACTTTAGGGGAATGCAACATTCAAATTTATCTTTAGAGATTTATAATGCAAACTCCAAAGAAAATAGCAGTTACTGTCTAGCCATTCTTATTGGTATGATGCATGCTTTTGACAGGCTTCTAGGTTGGTGGTCAATTGATGAAGGAAGTCGAGAGGAACAGGCTAGAATGTTTTCTTCTGGAGCTTCAGGGTCAGTGTTTTGTGCACTCAATACTTTGATTTATTTTCATTTGTATCGGCAAAGTTTAGGCAATTGTCTTCTGTGTCATCTTGCCTTTTTATTAAAATATTAAAATGGGTCCTCATCGATGGAGTATCTCGATTGAAGCTCTATGGAAATGAAAAGATTGTATAGACAACGCACCACAGTTTATTCTAGTGTTGGGAAAATACCAAATGCTTGATTTGCAATTCATGCGATGCATGCCAGTATGGCACACACTTGATTGTTCAAATTACAAAATGTTTTATTATTGCTTAGTTTTGCATATGTGCTCAAGCATTTCTCCAGACTAGCCTTTACCCATGCATATTTGCACGGTGACACAATATCACCTAAAATTTAGTAGTTACTATCCGCGGTTATCTATCTGTTTTCTCAAGTGAAATTGCAGTTTTCTATTTTGTGCTCCCACTATCTATCCACGTTTATCCTCAATAATTATCTGTTTCTTTGCTATTTTTTCTGTTTATTTTGCTTTTTACTATAATAACTCTGAATTCTATTGTCTCAGTTAACATTATAAGGGTAATTAATATAGGCAGAACACATTTTGGTGAATTTCTGAATGCCTCGCTTTATTGTAGGTAGAGATATGCGATTGGGATGATTCTATCTTGTATTTGTATGAAAAATGTGGAGGTGTAATTATGTGAGGTAGTGATAAGTAGATGGGCCTTTCAAAGAAGGAATCATTTTCATCAGTCCTTTTCTCTTTATTTTTGCAACACATATTGGTTTCTATCTCTTTCTAATGTGTGATTGATTACTCATAGATACACTTGCATAGTTCTTGCCTTCTTTGTGTGGATATAGAGGTCTTTTGCATAGTAATAACAGTTACATCATTGTCATCAATGCCTTCATCTTTGTTCAGGTATAACACTTTTTCACCTGATGTAGTGAAGAAGATGCCTAGGTCGAACCTTGTTGAGGAGGTGAACACTGTTTAATTTATTGGGAATATTCTTGCCTCTTAGTTGGACCATTTCCTTCATTACAGCATTGTTGATATTTGGTGCTGTAATTAGTGTTTATAATTTATTTTCTGTTTTTCCTATGTCAGATTTGGAAACTGCAAGCTGCACTTAGTGAACAAACAGAAATCACAAAATTTAGCCAGCAGGAGTATGAAAGACTTCAGAATGTAATATTTCAACTGAATTCTGGTCTTTCGTTGTTGGATTCTTACGTTTCCTTTAGAACTGATCTCAACTAAGCCAATCCCTTCGTATGCATACAGTAATTGAATTAACTGCATGAGTTCTCTTTATCCTGCAAATCCTGAGCATAAATCCGTTGTACCCACTTTTCCTGTCAAGAGTGGTTCTTCTTTTTTTACATATTTAATAATCTTGTGCCTACATGTAGCATCTTTTCCCAATTTATTAATTTGGTTTTCAAGAAATCAAGAAAATCATGTTCTGACATCAAGAGGCAGATGTCATTTAATTTAAAAGAGCCTGTGCAGTAGAGGAATCTGTGTTTTGACAATGAAATAGTTATAGCCTATGTGGTTGTTTGTTCTTAGCACCTGACAACGTATACTTTTCTGATATTACCTGTAAGGACATAATGCATAATAAATATTTGAATGGTTCAATGAATCCAACAGGAAAAGATCCTATGCAGAGTATGCTTTGAAGAACAGATTAATATAGTCCTCCTCCCATGCAGGCATCATGTTCTTTGCAGGTAACTTCATCTACCCTTCCATCAATATGTTTTTTGACCATGAATGTATGCTCAAGTTGGACTTATAGAGAACTCATGGTAGTCGTCACTAATCTACATTTTATCTGCATTTCAGCTCTTGCTGTGAGAAGTGTAAAAAGTGCCCCATATGCCGGGTCTGTATCGAACAACGACTCCCAATATATCATGTATAATTTCAAACAAGTAAAGCAGGACGAGCAGCAGCTCCAGAACTCCCAAGTTGGCTGTGAATTTTGGTTGAATCCAGCATTCGAAATCTGGCAAGTCTGCCTACTTTTGTTCATCCTAGTGTTGTAGTTTCGTACTAAATAACTGTAAATTGTATACAATGTATAGTCTTATAGTCAACGCCAGCGGTTCTTTCATTTGAAGTTTTCTTGTTCATGTCACAGTTATACAGCCCTAGTTATCCTCCAGTCAACCATTGTGTTAAGTCAGGAATATGGTTTGGACTCTTTGAAATTTCAAAGGTTTTGATCATATTGCAACTTTTGCTTTTTGCTGCATACACGGGGACATTTGTTTTTAGGGGCTGAAATTTACACCTTTTTTACAATCCACACACATTCGTCCCATTTTTTGTAAGAAAATATTTAAAATGTCCATATCCTAAACAACATGAAGAGATTGAAACATGAATAGTTTAGACATTTCCTTATAAAAATGAGACATGAGTGTAGATTGTAAAAAAAGATGTGAAAACTTCATTACAACTTACAAGATGAAGGTTTAGAAAGGTTTCATGATTATCATGAATGAAATTTGCAACTTCAAATTAAAGGGTGTTGAAAATCGATTCTAAGATCTACTCATACCACTAATAATAAGTCGGTTGTTAAAACGACATAAATTGATAGAGTTTAACTGAAATCAAATATATTTCATGAGTCTCGATATGTCTTTATAACCAACTTGAAGATGACCCATTTTGACATCATATATCAAAACCACCAGTATATATGTCGATGCAACTTCCCGACAACTAAAAACACTAATGTCAAAACCAGTGCTATCTGAAGAAGACACCAAAACCAGCTCAACCACTGACACCAACCTCGGAGGTCTCAAACCCTCGCTAGCAACGTACGGTATGAACCAATAGTCTTAGCTATTGTTTTAGCTAAATTTGTTGAAAACTAAATTTAAATACCAAAATATGGATTTTTACTTCAGCAGTATAGCTAAACTATAAAAACAAGAGACATTAGTGTTTTATCTTGTAGCTATTTTCTCTCTTAAATCTAGCTAAATTTAGTTAGAGAATTTAGCAAAAGCTAAATTTGATTTTTATATAGTTATTTTGTTAGAGTGATATTATTGTAAAACTAACTAAATTTTTAACTTTTTGTCAAGATAGCTAGTTTGTTGAAGATGGCCGGTAGGCTACACCAATAATCTATCCAAATTTTGGTAATTAAACTGAAGTTTGAAGCTGGTGCAATTCATAAAAGTAATGAACATTATTAATATTCATCAATTATTTCACATATTTGAGCAAACTATTACATTGAATAACCAAACAATCTTAACAGCCGGATCATTTTCATATGCAAATGAAATTCCAGCTTCCTTGCTTTTACCAAATAATGTAATTAGCAAATTTTCTTTGAAGTAAACGAGGGACTGCTGAACAAATAGAGGAACTAACTCTTTTGGGGAGTAACAGAACAATTCCTTTGGTGACTAGGATATCGAAATGTTTCAGGCACAAGTAGCCATGATCGGCGCCATAGGTTCAACTCCGACCGCCGCTGTGTTCTTGGTGGCAAGTTTATCAGTCTCTAGCTTCCCCCCAACTTTGACAAGAAAATCATTGAAGCACTCATCCAATGTCCTAAAAGACTCTTCAGGGTAGAGAGTACCTATATCAACATCATTCGGACCTTCAACAGGGAAGTTGGTTTGACAACCTTTGATAAAGATATCATGAGTGAACGAGGCTACAATACTTTCTGGTATACGGTTCTCTGCAATTTACAAATAGAAATAGAAACGTTACAGCAAATTGGTAATGGTGCACCTATTGTTTGAAGAGCTAACAGAGTTGAATGAGATGGAGGAAGACAGAATGGACCTGCAGCCATAGTCAATAGGTCGTTCTCTGTTATGGTAACTCTTGGGAGTGTGCGACCAATTTTCTTCTCCCACAATGAAGCAAGTCCATTGATATCATATAAATTGCTTGGTGGTCGGAAGTGAACGTTTTTGTTCATAGTTCGGATGTCGTCCACTGTCTTCATTGTGAATTTTCCGATGTCAGGGCCGTCTACGAAGTAGGCTGGGCACCAAATAATGTCAAAAATTGCATTTTTGAACAAGTGAAATTATTCACTTAAATGATCCGAAGTGCTGGAATCTACTTGGTGGGAGTTTATTATTATATAAAGCAAAATTACAGGAGTACATAATTATTTACAAAGGGTGACGTTCATAATATCAATTATTTAGTAACTTACACCGGCATATTAAAAAAATCATAATTAGAACATTTCTCATATTGCCAAAGAAAAAAGAAGAGAAGAAAAATGGACATGATCCCTAAGTTTGAAATTTTGTATAATTTATATGTTTCATACTTCAACAACTCCCATTATCAATATAAAATTAAAATGTTAGGTTGAAGAGTATATAATTCCTTATTTTCTTTAGTATGGATTCCGAGGGAAAACATTTCTAGATTTTGTGGCATCCTGAATAAAATTATCGATCATTCTTCTATTAAAAGGATTTTGTGGCATCCCTAGGAGTATCAGTATCTTTCTTCACACGTTGCTTAAGGAATATATCGGGAACCCTATAGTGTAGGCTACCTTACCTTTAACCGTGCCATCACCGTAGATCTGGAACTGATCCAACGGTGGAACAACCTCGGAAGGATGTTTGTTGTCGTAGTAGGGCCAAGAAGCAATAGAATTGCAACAAATGTACGTGTAAGGGACCTCACTCTTCTCAATCGCACGTCTAACCTTGCGCTTCTCCAAGTACATGGTCAGACCCGGTTCCACCGGATCGGCCCGGTCCACGTCGTGCCCGAACTCCGACGGCAGAAACCTCTGCACCAAGTAACAACTGACGGTCAGTTTTATCTGTTTCCCGGTAAAAAAGAGAAACACATTTGACTTGAAGAAGCAAATTTACCTTGACTGTTCCGACAGAAGTAATAGCTTCGATTAAGGTGAGCTGGTCCAAAATTGTTGCCCCACCCACGGCAGATATGACTATCTCGATCTCATGCTCTTTCAGTAGCTTCTCCATCAATGGCTTATCACTCATTACCCCCTGAAAATATTTAACCGTTACAAACAATTAGAAACAAAATTAAAAGAGTGTAGATTGTTTAATTAGCTATTAGGGTTCTAAACTGGTGACGGTTTTGCGAAGTGAATATGGAGCTAGCTAATGTAGGTTTGAGAATATTACGTACATGTAGAATGATGGCGCCTCTTTCTTTGAGGGACTTGATGGTGTCGGACTTGGAAGAGCGAGAGGGGCCGGGCCGGACGAGGACGTAAGTGGGAATGCCGGAGTTGAGGCTGGCTTCGGTGACAAACTTACCGATGAAGCCGGTGGCGCCGATGATAAGGACTCGGCCACTCTTTGCAGCAGAGGCAATAGAAGGTGACACCGTCATGGCTGCAGCGGCCCTTTGTCGAAACAGAAGTCACGTTCCTTTTTAACGAGAGAATTTGGGAGACTTGTCCGGAGTGGGTAGCTAGAACAGTATATATAGCTTATTTTGATTCGCCAGAATAAAGTGTGTAGGCCGGAGATATTTATATAGGGGAGAGGTAGATATACATATGCTCTCCAAATTACTAGAAAAAGAGAGGACTATGATGTATAGAACCTATTTGGATGTGTTGTTTGCTCGGATTAGAAGATGAACGATAAAGAAAGAATAGAGATGATCAGCTACCCAGTTTTGACGTGTAGCTATTCATGCATTGACTGATAGATAAGCTCAATTAGCTCTCAAAGAAGCTCTAAGCTAGTTTGCTTCCTTGCTTGACTAGATTGGAAACCTGTTCTGGCTGTTCATCTCTGTGTTTGTTGGTATGTAAACTTTCATCTTAGTCATATTCTCAGCCATATGTCTCTCTTTGAACATATTGGATTTGGGTTTTAGTTGTTGTAATGAAGAGAGAGGCTAGACATTAGTTTTGTATTATGTTACACACAGTGTTTTAAGTGTACCCGAGTGTATTTAAACTAACTTAAATAGATATTTAGATTGCATTGATGATGTTATTTAATTTTTTAAATAAAAATTAAATATAATTATCAACAGGTTAAAAAAATTAAATGATTCACTTACAAACATACAAGCATTTTCTTATGTTTCAAGTTAGACTTTCCAATAAAACGCATACTTCAAAGTTGGGTTAACTAGTCCAATCTTGGAAACTGATTGGAAAATAGATTATCCAAAATTGCAGGAGGCCGGTGTCTACGACTTGATGAAATTCTGGGCATGTCTGTAACTACCGGGGATGTATGGGGAATGAGAATACCCAAGCATGTTGTATTGAGGAATGGGAATGGGATGAGACAATTCCGGCAGTGAGATTGTTTACCGCAACTTGCCAATTAACTACGGTTTGCTAATTACTTACTTTAATCTTACGTGCAAGTTAATTATATAAATGTACGTCTATATGGAATCTACAACTTGTAGTAATGAAAACGTTAGAGAAATAAGAACCAAGTCCAACGATACCGATCAACTCCTTTTTTATGTCAGATCTTATCATTTTTGAAGACAGTAGTCAAAGAGATACCGCACATCAAGAGTCTTCCCGTCGGATTATCTATGTCTCTTCTTTATGAAGCTTTTGGTAGAATTTTTTTTGGTCGTTAAGCTTTTGGTAGAATTAGGCTGTTTTCCAACAATTGTGATAAATATTCTTCCCTATCGTATTTATGAGGTCGTCTATGGTACATACATGTATCGCATCTATGGTACATACATGTATCGCATATCTTCATTTACAACTATTTAGATAAAAAATTTACTATTTTTAAAATGAAATGAAGTGTGACGATTTTATTCAATAAACACGAGTCATATTATACAGTGACCCGCCCTTGTAAGGACGTCAGAAAGAGATACCGTTAAAACGTAATACAACTCACATGTTAAGTGAAACTTAAGGGTGAGTAAACTAATATAAAATATTGACAATAAAATTTTTTCACAGCATTCATTTGAATACTCGTTGACAATCTTTGATCAATCATCCATGTAGTTCCTCGCACGTATTGATCCCAAGAAAAAAAATTGGTACCCAACTAGAAAAAGTGAGGGGTCCCAAATTTTTATCATAAAGCCACCTCGATCCCAATTCTGAAACCAAAATTTAGGTTGATGCCAAGCAAACCACCCATGAGGATCGTTGACCCTGGCACGGACGCAGACTACACCACCACTGCCGAAGTATGCCAGAGTTGATAGCCTGTCACCATATATTTGAACTAGACTTACAACATTGACCACAAATTTACCACATAGGTTTTACACATTTACATATATAAATAAACCAAATTACTATATCCACAACAATTTTATTCATAAACTTGTAAAAAGTCATAGATTGAGTAATTACCATTAATAGAACTAAATCACCTAAGTTATGGCTCAATTTTTTTGGGTAAGCGTAGAATGACTAAATAATCGTCTCCTACGAAAATTTATTAAAAGAAAATAATTATACAATGATGAAATATTAAATGTCTTCCGATAAATCACAAACAAATTAACAAAATCTAAAATTAGGAAGACCTAAACAATCTTTATTACAATGACTCACCAAACGCTCTGGAGATAAATCGCACCGAGTAAAACCATCAGAAGATGCACCAAAATTAGCAAGAGCATCAGCAGCTTGATTTCCTTCACGGAAAATATGACTCGATTTAAAATGCATTTGAGATATAAGATGCATGCAGTTGTACCATTCTACACAAAGACACCAAGGCACCAAATGAGGAAAACATAGGAAAATAAGAATTAGGGAAGAATCCGTCTCCAACCATACATACTTCCAATTTCTATCTCAAGCTAATTCAATAGCTTTAATGACCATCATGACCTCTGCAGCCACCAAACTAGGTATATCAAGAGTAGAAGAGAAAACACCTAAAACCAAACCTTTATAGTCTCTATAAACACCACCATAGCCAGCCCGATTGGATCCAATTTTTCATGCTCATCAGTATTAATTTTGATCCAACCAAAAGGAGGGGTTAACCAATTAACTTCAATAATTCGAGGTGCCCGTCGTTGCTTGCAACTACCACCCATCCTTTTAATGACACAAAGCTCTTGTACATTATTGAACATGCAACTTGAAGACAACCGACTTAAAGCTGCAACATTGCCAGTAATTAAACGGCAAGCTTGTGCCACAGTAACTATACCCCATCATAACGAGCCTGATTTCTACAATGCCATATGAACCAAAGAGTTGATGCAAAACATGCAATCCAAGGATCATGTAGATAAGAAATACGTGTAGCAGACAACCCCATATTCAAAAGGCCAAAAGCAAAGTTTGGGACACCATGAAGATCAAACATTCCCAACATAATGGACCATATAGCTTCTGCAAAGTTACAATGGAGAAATATATGCTCAAGTGATTCTGCATGCCATCGACATAACACACATAATGATGTTAAATATATTCCTTTTCTCTGTAAATAATCTTCTGATATGACATGCTCCCTCAGAACCTTCCAAACCAACATAGAAATACGAGGAGGAATATACTTTCCTCAAATTAACTTACCCTATACCAAGGAAAGAACGACGGGCTTTAAGAAACCGTAAGTCTCTTTAGCAATGAGCTCACTAGATGAAGGAGACCAAATAAGTTTCCTGATTTCTGCAATGCCATATGAACCAAAGAGTTGATGCAAAACATGCAATCCAAGGATCATGTAGATAAGAAATACGTGTAGCAGACAACCCCATATTCAAAAAGCCAAAAGCAAAGTTTGGGACACCATGAAGATCAAACATTCCCAACATAATGGAGCATATAGGTTCTGCAAAGTTACAATGAAGAAATATATGCTCAAGTGATTTTGCATGTCATCGACATAACACACATAATGATGCTAAAGATACTTCTCTTCTCTGTAAATAATTTTCTGATATGACATGTCCCTTCAGAACCTTCCAAACCAACATAAAAATACGAGGAGGAATATACTTTGCTCAAATTAACTTACCCTATACCAAAGAAGGAACGACATGCTTAAGCCTCTTTAGCAGTGAGCTCACCAGATGAAGAAGAAGACCAAATAAGTTTGTCTTTAGCATGAATGACGATAACAATTAGAGTTTTGCTAACGAGATCACACAAGTCTGAGAAATGAAATTGCAAAAGGGAAAATTCTATTTTCCATCATGGCTAAATTTACTTTAATGATAACAAAATTGTTCTCATATCAGTGAATGTAGGTATTATATACATGCCGGTATCATAAAAAATTTATGTTAAAACTGATTTAGACTTTTAAGTAAAACAGTACAACTGATTAGATTCTTGTATGTGAGGAAAAATTTAGACTTTTGCTTGACAAAAATTAATCAAATTGTACTATATGTAAGTACATATATAGCTATCGATGTGTCTGTATGAGTTTGATTAGATACTATATATACAGTATAGACATGCGCATATTTTATACGTAGAGTGGTCGGTAGAGTTCAGTTTGCAATTTGGTTTGTGTTAAATAATCATATATATATATATATATATATATATATATATATATATACAGTATAGACATGCGCATATTTTATACGTAGAGTGGTCGGTAGAGTTCAGTTTGCAATTTGGTTTGTGTTAAATAATCATATATATATATATATATATATAATAACCACGAGATGAATAAACTAACCAAAAGCTACGCAAGAAGCTAAAATTATAAAACGACTACATTCGTCCACGTTTTTGATGACCACAAGGTCCAAAAGTCATAAACAAAAAATATATATTTCGTGAGTGATAACCCCACAAGTAGGCAGACTCGATCGATCGATCAATCAATTTATAACTTTTCGACACGCATGCATGCATGATAAGGCGCGCGCGCCCAACGTTCGTATCTACTACAAGTCGATCATATCAGCTGCTAACCCTCTCCATCTCCCGGCCATCTCTGGGTTTTCAAACTTCTTCCTTATATCTCCTGTAAATATGATCAAACACATCTGTGTTACGGTGCATATACACTACTGTAGCAGCAATGAAATCGAAGCATGCAATTGTTTTTAAACCAGTTCTAGTTAGTACGTTAGCTGTATCAAGTATATATGTATTCGATCTGATCATGCAGGATATATTGCAGCAATGATCATTCATGATCCATGCATTTACAAGCAAAGTACAAATATACAACGTTTCCATGCATATATGATATGGGATTGATCTAAGAAAGCGAACAGTTTAAGGAATTCAACCTTAGCTAAGCTAGACATAACTGCTTTTTAAGATCGAATATACGATTGCACAGATTTTGCATTCATGATCCATTCACTCCTTGTGTACATTGGCTCCATATGACATTCCACTTCGACCCGATTCAGCTGGCATGGGTTTCAATTGACAAATCGTCGAAACTGATTGGAAATAAATCCAATAGCTAATTATTGCAAAAATCTAATTATATATATATATATATGATTCTATCAGCTGTTTTTTAAGCAAAATTAAAGAAAAATGAACTTGATTGAGTAGCTATTTGCTAATAATAGAGAAGTCCTCTATCTATTAATATATACCCGCTGTTAACCCGAGATCGATGCGCTGAAGCAAAAAAAAAAAACAAAAACGAATAGCTCAAAGTCTCAAACAAATTGTGTATTGTTCTTGAGTGCTACTGAGATGTATCTGACCCGTGCACAGAAAGAAGTAGGCAGCTTGTATCAATCATTCACTTGCATTTCATGGTTTATGCATAGTGTGTTCATATCTACCACAAGTCCATATATCTGCCCACTTCATCATATATATCAGCTGCTAGCCCTCTCGAACTGGGGTTTGAAACTTCTTCCATCTCCTCCGATTATTCAAACATAAACATAAACATAAACATAAACACACACACATTCAAGTTTAAAGTTAAGGATTAATTACAAAACATTATCCAAACTATGATGTTATTTTTATCTTCATACCTAATTATCAAAAACTTATATTTTATACCATAAGTTTCATTCCGTTAGCATTTTGATACCCTAATAACTACCATTCACTCCAAAAAGAAAAAATTAGTTTCCATTAGATCTAAAAAAATTTCATGTGTCCATTCCAACTTTTCTTACTAAATAAACAATTTTACCCCTACTATTACACCACACACATCTAGCCTCATCCATTCTCTCAATTGTGGTCGACACCACACTAATCTCATATCTCTCTCTCACTCTCTCTCTCTCTCGACCTACCAGATCTAGATCTTCTGGATTTAAAGGAGCGCTAACACCGAGCACCACTCCACCGGCATCTGCCTTCGAGTATGACACCGTCAGTGTCTGAATCCGAGCACGTCATCATTCTCAAAGCCATAGGTGTCGCCTCAGTCGCGGGACTACATATCCTCGCCGGACGGCATGCGAACCCCTAGCTGAGAGCTCCGGCGAGGCCATAGTGCAGAAGACCAGCACGTTTGAATGATGACCTCCACCATCACCGATTTGCTCTCTCTCTCTCTCCCGACCAAAGAACTCCTTTTGTTGACAAATTCTATTGCATCAGCATCCCACGCCCTCAGATCTGCATCGATGTTAAGCACATCCGTCTGCACTCGCTTCAAGCGCCTCTACCAAAGGTTCTGGAGAGCGACATCATCTACCTTTTAGTAGCAGTCTACCTGAAAATGAAAGAAGAACGAAGCATATCGAGTTTCCTTCCTAGTTGAAGCTTCAAGGCTCTGTATTGGATTGGTTAGGGAAGAGGTGCTTAAGGATTTAAAGGTGGTGGTGGCTAGGGTTGGAGTTGTTGCCTAGAGCTCCGACGAGGTATTTTGCCTAGAGCTTCGATATGGAAGCCACTGCTGACATGACCCACCCCGGGTTAAACCCCTTTTACCCGAAGTAAATCCTGCGGGGACCACCTCAAGGGAACTTCTTACCGAAACCCCCTTGAAACGGCCAACCCTTCCTACAAAACTAACTAAACCGGGTTAGTCAGAGCAGTCTACCGAGATGATTACCCCAAAGAATTTCAAGCAGCAACGGAATGGTCGACTATGCCTCGACTCTCGTACGCGCTCGACCTCCTCTCAAGAACCCTGCATCACTGGGCATTTAAAAACGAAAGGCCCAGGGGAGAAACATTTAAAAACTGTTAGAGTGAGTGGACGAAAATCAAATATAAAACTCTATTTCTTTTAATGCTCTCCCAAAAATGTTTTGATTTAAACATCGTTTATGCATGCCCACAAACACCAAATATTCCACAATTGCATGATAAGATAAACAAGTAAGGATTATGGGAAGAGTAATATTCACAAACACAATAAGTCGGGCCTCTCAGATTAGGGTCGGAGCTAAGAGCTCTGGTTGCGCCTTCACGCTATGCTAGCTATATAAAACGGTAATGGACAACCCTTAATATATCCACCTGACATCTCAGGCGTGTCTGTCCTCTCAGACCAGGGTCGGAGCTAAGAGCTCTAGGTAAGTGGTGATGGACAACCCTTAGAATATCCACCTGACATCTCAGGCGTGTCTGTCCTCTCAGACCAGGGTCGGAGCTAAGAGCTCTAGGTAAGTGGTGATGGACAACCCTCATAGTGCACTACGTAATTTGCCTGACCTCTCAGGCTAGGGTCGGAGCTAAGAGCTCTAGTAGCGCCCTCACGCTACTCTAGCTAGCATAATCATTGGACAACCCATAAAGGAAATTCCCAACAATACTTTACTCGAATACTCTTCTCAAACAAATAAATAAATCTATTCCTCGACATATAAGCATAAATCCAAATATAATATCCGAGCACCCGAGGAATATATCATACTCGAACAATCATAAAAACCATGCAATTATATCAACGATTAGGGCATGCAATCATTTAAATAAAATAATCTGTCCACTCACAGTACTATTGTGACCTTCCCGCTCGGAAAGCTCCTCGAGCGAAACCTTCGAACTACCCGCGTAGTCGAGCCCGTCTCATGTCCGACCAGAGACTGTACAACAAATCATCAAATTAGTCAATCACAGTTGACTTGGTCTTTTCCTAGTTTGACCAGGAAATTCCTATTTGACCACATGTTGACCAAGTTCCTTTTTATGGCACTTTAACCTTTTTAACTTTCTTTCCCGGTCATCGACTCTTTTTCAATTTACCGGAAGTCCGACTCAGTTTCCGAACTTTCCTTTATCACTTAAACTTGACGTTAGGGTGTAACGTATTAATTCGTTGAATTACTATGGACACCCAACGCGTCACATTAATTAATATATTTAACATTGAGTCGATTTACCGATTTAACCTTTCCTCATAACTGGTAACCTTCCAAAAAGGGAAAGTTTCCCAAAATGGAAAGTTTCCTAAATTGGTAAGTCTTCCTTAAAATGGGAAGTTTCCCAAAATGGAAACTTCCTACTTACGTCCAATTTTCCGTAAATGTCCCAATTACAAATTAACCGAACTTTTTGACTCGAGTAACGAGGATTCGATTTCTATCTCTTTGGCATTCTGCCGGTTTACGGTATCACCGGGATCTTCGCCGGATTCCGATAACTTGCCGGAATTTCGCCATAACCTCCTCGTTTTCCTCGTTTACCAAGTTACGACAACATGCAGAAAGACAACAACATCAGTAGCAGATCAACAACCAAAGACAGCAACTAATCCAACACAGCAACACAAACTCACAGTAGCTGAAAAACCAAGAATCTGCCTCACCACTGATCTTCCCAAAACTACAACTCTTCTCAGCTGCCTCGCCATGCAGCCCTGCCACCTCCCTCTACATCTCTGCTCCACTGCCTCGAGCACAGTAGCATCTCCTTGCTCAAACTCACTGCAGATTCCTCCCTAACCTCACCATCTGTCTCCAAGCTCTTCCCAAGCATCACACCGGTGTCCACGACTCGCCAGAACACCTAGAATAGGTCGCCGGAGTTGTTAGACTCGAAACCCAGAAAACAGTAACACAGTGAATTGGAGGTTTTGATCAAGGGCTCAAATCACACATCAGGAGACAAGGGAAGGAAGAGGAAGAGAAGAGAAGACTAACCACACCGGTCACGCGCCCTAGCGCCGCCCGGATCGCCAGAAATCCGGCGTTGACCGCCGAGACAGTGCCGCTTGATCTCTTCCCTCGGCGTACGTCGGTGCAAACTAAGGGTATGGTTAGAACAAGGAGAAAGAAGGGAAGAGGATTGACAGGCCCCACCCCGGGTTAAACCCCTTTAACCCGAAGTAAATCCTGCGGGGACCACCTCAAGGGAACTTCTTACCGCAACTCCCTTGAAATGGCCAACCCTTCCTACACAACTAACTAAACCGGGTTAGTCAGAGCAGTCTATAGAGATGATTACCCAAAGAATTTCAAGCAGCAACGGAAATGATCGACTATGCCTCGACTCTCGTACGCGCTCGACCTCCTCTCAAGAACCCTGCATCACTGGGCATTTAAAAACGAAAGGCCCAGGGGAGAAACATTTAAAAACTGTTAGAGTGAGTGGACGAAAATCAAATATAAAAACTTCATTTCCTGTAATGTTCTCCCAAAAGTATATCAATTTAAAAATCATTTATGCATGCCCACAATTACTAAATTTCCGCTAGTGCATAATAAGATAAACCAACAAGGAATATGGGAAGAGAAGTGTTCACCAAACATAATAAGCCTGACCTCTCAGACTAGGGTCGGAGCTAAGAGCTCTAGTAGCGCCCTCACGCTACGCTATGCTAGCTAGATAAAATAATACGGTCAACCCTTATAATATCAACCTGACCTCTCAGGCTTGTCTGACCTCTCAGACCAGGGTCGGAGCTAAGAGCTCTAGAATATGTGATAACGGTCAACCCTTATAATATCAACCTGACCTCTCAGGCTTGTCTGACCTCTCAGACCAGGGTCGGAGCTAAGAGCTCTGGATAAAGTGGAAATGGTCAACCCTCATAGTGCACTACGTAATTTGCCTGACCTCTCAGGCTAGGGTCGGAGCTAAGAGCTCTAGTAGCGCCCTCACGCTACTCTAGCTAGCATAATCATTGGTCAACCCTTAAAATATAATTCACAACAATACTTTAATCAAATTCTCTTCCCAAAATAAATAAGTAAACAATTCCTTGACATATATGCATAGACCCAATCTCCAACGAAGTCTCGGGTTCAATTCCATTCGTAGGACGGCCCTCACCGTCTATAACCATTTTCGGAAGAAATAGAAAATCGAGTAATAACGTAAATACGTTCAAGAACCCGAGAGATATATAATTCTCGAAAACAATCATCAACATCATGCAATTAACTCAATAATTAAGGCATGCATTTATTTAAAATAATATGTCCACTCACAGTACTATTGCGACCTTTCCGCTCGGAAAGCTCCTCGAGCGACACCCTCGAACTACCTGCGTAGTCGAGCCCGTCTCACGTTCAATCAGAGACTGTACAAACAAACCACTATATTAGTCATCTCATCGTTGACTTGGTCTTTTCCTAGTTTGACCAGGAACTCCTATTTGACCACAAGTTGACCGAGTTCCTTTTTATGACACTTTAACCTTTTTGACTTTCTTTCCCGGTTATCGACTATTAACTCAATTTACCGGAAGTCCGACTCAGCTTCCGAACTCATGGTCATCACTTTAACTTTACGTTAGGGGGTCACGTATTAATCAATATATTTAACCTCGAGTCGATATACCGATTTAACATTTTCTCATAAATTCCAGTTATCTATTTCCGATAACCATTTAACACTTTACCCATTTAACCAACAAGTGTCACATTCATTGAACTTTAATCCTTTAACCATTTTTCTGAAAATGCAACTTTCCCAAATTGGAAACTTTCCCTTAATGGAAACTTTCCCAAAGTGGAAAGTTTCCCAATTAGCAGGTTTCCAAACATAGAAGGTTCCCAAAATGGAAATTCCCAATTTACGGTTAGTTTCCGTTTTTTTTACTCGTTTCCTTACGTAAATTCCGATTCACGACACTATAACTCTATTAAACGGGACCAACACACTTGAAGGAATCGAAGACTACCTCTCGGCATTTCAGCCGGTTTAACTCCTCCGGAATCGTCACCGGATTCCGGCAACTTGCCGGAAATTCGCCATAACCTCCTCGTTTTCTTCGTCACCAAGTCATCGACAACAAGACAACAAAACCACATCAAATCAGCAATCAACAACAACACATCAGCAACCATTCCAACAAAATCACAGTAGCTCAAAACCAGGAGATCTGTCTCACCTCTGACCTTCACCGAAACTCCAACTCTGCTCAGCTGCCTCACCTCTATATCTCTGCTCCAAAACCAGTGCAACTGCCTCGGTCACCACCTCCATCAGCTGCCTCCAAGCTCCTGTTAGTCTGAACGGCGGCTTGGCTCCTTCCTCCTCAGGCATGCAAGCCACCGTGACCGGGAAGACATTCGAAACCGAGAGGGGAGGGCTCTCGGAGGAGCAGAACCCAGAAAAGAAAAAAAGAACACGAGGTCGAGTTTAAAACTAGACAACAAGGCCTCAGAGGAAATGAAATCGAAGGAAAGGATCGGATTTACCTTGGAAAAGCCAGAACAACACCGGAGACAGAAGAATCGGCCAAGATACCGATTTGGGCTAAAGGGTTGACTTTTGAAAACCAAGGAGAGAGTGAGTGAATGGGGAAACTGTGACCATGGATAGAGAGAGAAGACAGAGGCGACTCCGGTGGTGGTGGCGCGACGGCCAGGCGTGGCCGGATGATGGCGGTGGCACGGCTGAAGGGAGAGCGGCGCGTCTGCTCTCCTTTCTCTCTGCTTCTTCTCTTCTCGACAGAATTAGGTGAGAAAAGATAGATTGGTTTTTTATATATGTTGATCCAAGGGCTCACAATAAAGGAGGAAGATCAAGGGCCCAGA
Source organism: Comarum palustre (assembly GCA_951800085.1). Lineage (NCBI taxonomy): Eukaryota > Viridiplantae > Streptophyta > Magnoliopsida > Rosales > Rosaceae > Comarum > Comarum palustre. The sequence goes on along the minus strand of OX637577.1, from coordinate 23,354,389 downwards.
TTAAAGGTTGGGTTTTAAAATCAGAAAAATTGAAATTTGGAAATTACCATAGACTTCCGAAATTTACAGAAATTAGCCGGAAGCTCCGAAAAATATTCCGAAAATACCGGGAGACTCGTGTCGACACGTACTACAACATCGAGTCGTCAATTCAGGTATTTGGGAGAACTTTTAAAAACTCGAAAATTAACTCGAGCGATAACTTATCGAATTACCGATCGCAATTAAAAATCCTCGGTAACTCGTGAATTTCTGTGAAAGGTAACTTTTATTAACTTCACAAGATTCGGGGTGTGACAAGGATGGTGGTGGAGCGCCGGCCAGTGGTGGGCAAACGGCGGAGCACCACTGTGGCCACGCCGGAGCAGACGAGAGACCGAGAGAGGGGAGAGAGAAGAAAAGAGAAGGGTTGACCCGAGGTCAGCCTTCTCACTTCTTTTAAACGAAAATGGACGGCCAAGATCTGATCTGAGAAAGATCCAACGGTCAAGATTCAAAGAAGGTGAAAAGTGAAAAGGTTAAATGGTAAAACTGATTTACCGGATTATAATTAAAAGTTACCAGAAACTTCGAAAATTCGTAGAAAATAAACCGAAGCTCCGAATAATAATCCGAAAATACCGGGAGACTCGTGTCGACACGTACTACAACATCGAGTCATCAATTCAGGTATTTGGAGTACTTTTAAAAACTCGAAAATTAACTCGAGCGATAACTTATCGAATTACCGATCGCAATTAAAAATCCTCGGTAACTCGTGAATCTCTGTGAAAGGTAACTTTTATTAACTTCACAAGATTCGGGGTGTGACAATTCTCCCCACCTTATAAAAATTTCGTCCTCGAAATTTCTATACTCAAAGTCCAATACTGTGGGGGATAGTACCACTTAAAATAATAATATTGCTCTCTAATGTCAGCTTCCTTCTGAGAACTCTTCTGAGACGCCTTACAAATAGCATTGCCAAACCCCTAAACACCTGCCTTTTACGATCAACATAACAACTTCGACCAATCACCAACCTCCTATCCCTTCTGGTTTAGCCAACTAAACACAACCGAATATTCTTACCAACTATAAGTGACGTCGTCACGATACTGCTAATACTCATTCTGATTCAATCACCCCTCGCTTATCGCGAGTAAAATTCCTTCAAAGATACTCGTATTCTTTCGTTGAACTTTAAATATCAGCTCACACATTCCCTATACAGGAAATGATTACCACACCTGAGGAGTAGGGTCCGATGTCACTAATGGATTTAAATCCTCTGGTAATACAGTACAACGTGGGGTCAACCTATGACAACATGTCCACTAGAAACCATGACTTAGGTTACACGAACCATCACCTCACTTGAACCAGGCTCCCTGATCTGGTTTAAACTTTCTAGAAACTATTCTGTCATGTTGTAGAGTAATTGTCTTCCCTTACTCTATCATTACTCAAACCATTGTACACCCAGGACACGAGTTGCCATGAACTTTGGCGTAAATCCTAAACAATAGCCTTTAAATCAGGGAGATCCAAAAGCTCCTGACATCGAGATCCACAATACTTGCTCCTCGCATGAAGACAAATTGTTAGGCTTCACACTGCCTACAAAGCTGTTCTGATCGGATAAATCTTAATTGTTACCAACAACCCCAAACATTAGAGTCGCTAACTCAATTATCACTTGGTGATGTCATAGCGTACTTTACAACTGGTAATACATACCCGTACTACTCTTAGGTGAGGTGCCACTGACCTCCCTATCTCTTTCCTTAATTAGGAATGACGTATAGTGCAGAACTTACACCTCAACCAACACTGTGCGTCTATTAAACAATATCCGCGTCACAATCTGGGATTAACTTACCATTAAAAGAATCCCAAAGCCTTACCCGCTCAACAAGGATATTTCATTCCCAGATGCCTCCATTACCACATCATCCGGCAGTAACTGACAACTTGGGACATTTAACCAGATCGGACATCTACATAAAATTAGTGTCACAGGTGCACACCTAAGGTAACCCCTGATCAAAGCACTGGAACTTAATTTCACGCCGAACTTAGCCACGCTAATCACCAAGCATCAAATCTTTAAGGCACAATTCAACAAATGCCATCACCGCACGGGGCGAGTACACACCACAGAGTCAACTCGTGCAACTAGACAGTTTATAACAAAACTGTCCCCCAGGCGCTGCGGGTTTACCATCCATCGCAACCTCTATTCGGTAAGATTCAAAATTCTCAATCGCTTACCACTCTAGATCTTAAATCACAAGATCCACTGCCACACGTTAACATCCTCTCAGATCATAACTTAATCTGAACGTGGCTTAATCACTCCACGGTTTCCGATGGAGTGTTGCACAACTTAGCAACATACTTTACTACTCTTGTAACAATTTGGTTTCCAAAACCTTGACTCGTAACACCTTTGAGTCATCAAAGAAACTCTTTCCTCAGTTTCACTGCATTTCATACTCGCCGAAATGTTGACAATTTCGCAAGTCACCTCCAATGATCTTTCTTGCTACCACTCTACACTCGTGGCGCCAAGAACTGTCGTTAGGTTAATAATTCCTAACAAGTAGGGTCACTACTCAAATGACCAATGACCAAAGCAATGCCAACAATACTTTAATCCTTTCAGGATTTCATTATATTCACCAGAACTCAATTTCCCAGATCAAATCCTCATTTCACAGATCGAATTGAGAATATTTCCTGTCACTGCAGGGGATATGACCTATGATTCCCAAACACGTCTAAGTACACCTCCGGTTACAATACTTGATTAGACCACAGCCAGTGGGTGCATAAATTCCCATGCCATCAAGCTTAGTTAATCACCCTCGAGGAACTAAGTGTCATAACGGACCACTTTGGTTGCAGGTCGAAGCTTGACCATCTACAAACATTCTCACTCAAATTCAAAGATTCAGTAGACCTTGCCCCACTGCTGTCACTTCACCTTTTCCGTGCCTTTAACTCAGCAGGCAATCAACCACTTACTGACAACATATAATAATCTTGCTAACCATCATAAGAGTCGGAGCGACTATCAATGACCCACTTCCGACCTGTACTTAAATGGTTAGGCCAGCTACTGGACGTTTTGCACCAAAACTATTGACAAACGTCCTTAACCTCTGTCTTCAAAATAAATGGAACTCTCAAGACAAATTCTTAAAATGATGTCATCAGCAGCCTTAGTCACTTACCTGGTGTCATTTTGACCACACACAGCTGCACACCTTAATTATGCCTTACCAGCATGTGCTACCCAGATTTCAGCTTACCACTTCCCAACAAAGGAGGGTACACGTGTTCCGGTGGGGTATACCCATGTACATCTTCAGCCGTCGAAACAGTGTCGTTCGCACAACGACCGGTTTCAACACTCCAATAATCCAAAGTCCATCAAGGCTCGTATCACTATCTCTGGTACCCCAAGCACCCTTGGTCCGAGACCCGGTGGCTTGTTGCCACTTCCAACATGTTCCTTTAAATTCCGAAGCCAATTACCTTTAATTACCACTAGTAACGCTTTCTCGATCCGAAAATCAATCTCTAATACAGCCAACCTGGAGACTCCTCCACAGGTATACCAATTAAAATACTTTGACCACAGGTGGATAACTCACCTTATGGTTGACATGAGCCCCAAGATCTAGTGACACGATTTAATTTCTGCCTCCATGATAAATGGCCCAATGACCATTGTCACCTTTAATTCAATTCACGCTTGGACTCACTAACGATTCGAATATTTCTAGTACCCCAAACATGGGTGGCTGGAGCTAAAAAGATCTAGTCGTAGCTGACGACAACAATGTCAGCACCAAAGCTGACCCACGCCATTAGTTCTAGTGGCTGTCCCATAAAGCATCAAGTGACCAAAACAGCCTTTACTTCCTTAACATTCTTCAATAGTGTCACATTATGGACTCGTCACTAGAAAAAGTCCATTGATCACAAAATAACCCCACTCAACTTTCCTTGAGTCATTCCACTTTCATATGTCCGTTGGTTTCTCTGAAACCACACTAATGACGAACCTCAACAAAATCGTGGCAATCGTCAAACCTTAATATTCATCCTCTCAGAATAATCGCCCTAAGCGACTTCAGCTCCTTTTCCATCACAGGATGCAACATCTTCCAGTAACTCGTACGACTCTTCACTACTAAGAGCCTCATAACACGAACACCCAAGCCTTGTCTTAGGCTTCTACAGCATCCCTGTCAACAACTACGACAGCCCCCCAGGTGTGAATTAACTGTTTCACCACCTAGTACCCACACATAATGTTCAAGCTCGTTAAACAACGTGAGTTTACAGCTCGATTCCCAACTCAACTCTCAATAAATCCCTTTAAAACCCAATCCTTGGGGAACTCATCAAAAAAATACGTAACGAGCTTACCTTGTTCCTTACAGGAACTCTCTGTGAGGTCGCGCGTACTGAGGCATAGTCTTGAAGATTCGATCGTTTATAGGACCACTCGGTCCACATCTCAATCAGGAAGTACTAACTCATATCCTCAATAAACACTAAGCGTCCAAGCATAAAATGCCGATGGATCCGCCGCGGTCGGACCATCACTCTATAGACACTAAGTGATACTAAGTACATGAGGTAGTAGCAGGAAACGATAACCTAATGCTCTGATACCATTGACAGGACCCACCCCGGGTTAAACCCCTTTTACCCGAAGTAAATCCTGCGGGGACCACCTCAAGGGAACTTCTTACCGAAACCCCCTTGAAACGGCCAACCCTTCCTACAAAACTAACTAAACCGGGTTAGTCAGAGCAGTCTACCGAGATGATTACCCCAAAGAATTTCAAGCAGCAACGGAATGGTCGACTATGCCTCGACTCTCGTACGCGCTCGACCTCCTCTCAAGAACCCTGCATCACTGGGCATTTAAAAACGAAAGGCCCAGGGGAGAAACATTTAAAAACTGTTAGAGTGAGTGGACGAAAATCAAATATAAAACTCTATTTCTTTTAATGCTCTCCCAAAAATGTTTTGATTTAAACATCGTTTATGCATGCCCACAAACACCAAATATTCCACAATTGCATGATAAGATAAACAAGTAAGGATTATGGGAAGAGTAATATTCACAAACACAATAAGTCGGGCCTCTCAGATTAGGGTCGGAGCTAAGAGCTCTGGTTGCGCCTTCACGCTATGCTAGCTATATAAAACGGTAATGGACAACCCTTAATATATCCACCTGACATCTCAGGCGTGTCTGTCCTCTCAGACCAGGGTCGGAGCTAAGAGCTCTAGGTAAGTGGTGATGGACAACCCTTAGAATATCCACCTGACATCTCAGGCGTGTCTGTCCTCTCAGACCAGGGTCGGAGCTAAGAGCTCTAGGTAAGTGGTGATGGACAACCCTTAGAATATCCACCTGACATCTCAGGCGTGTCTGTCCTCTCAGACCAGGGTCGGAGCTAAGAGCTCTAGGTAAGTGGTGATGGACAACCCTCATAGTGCACTACGTAATTTGCCTGACCTCTCAGGCTAGGGTCGGAGCTAAGAGCTCTAGTAGCGCCCTCACGCTACTCTAGCTAGCATAATCATTGGACAACCCATAAAGGAAATTCCCAACAATACTTTACTCGAATACTCTTCTCAAACAAATAAATAAATCTATTCCTCGACATATAAGCATAAATCCAAATATAATATCCGAGCACCCGAGGAATATATCATACTCGAACAATCATAAAAACCATGCAATTATATCAACGATTAGGGCATGCAATCATTTAAATAAAATAATCTGTCCACTCACAGTACTATTGTGACCTTCCCGCTCGGAAAGCTCCTCGAGCGAAACCTTCGAACTACCCGCGTAGTCGAGCCCGTCTCATGTCCGACCAGAGACTGTACAACAAATCATCAAATTAGTCAATCACAGTTGACTTGGTCTTTTCCTAGTTTGACCAGGAAATTCCTATTTGACCACATGTTGACCAAGTTCCTTTTTATGGCACTTTAACCTTTTTAACTTTCTTTCCCGGTCATCGACTCTTTTTCAATTTACCGGAAGTCCGACTCAGTTTCCGAACTTTCCTTTATCACTTAAACTTGACGTTAGGGTGTAACGTATTAATTCGTTGAATTACTATGGACACCCAACGCGTCACATTAATTAATATATTTAACATTGAGTCGATTTACCGATTTAACCTTTCCTCATAACTGGTAACCTTCCAAAAAGGGAAAGTTTCCCAAAATGGAAAGTTTCCTAAATTGGTAAGTCTTCCTTAAAATGGGAAGTTTCCCAAAATGGAAACTTCCTACTTACGTCCAATTTTCCGTAAATGTCCCAATTACAAATTAACCGTACTTTTTGACTCGAGTAACGAGGATTCGATTTCTACCTCTTCGGCATTCTGCCGGTTTACGGTATCACCGGGATCTTCGCCGGATTCCGGTAACTTGCCGGAATTTCGCCATAACCTCCTCGTTTTCCTCGTTTACCAAGTTACGACAACATGCAGGAAGACAACAACATCAGTAGCAGATCAACAACCAAAGACAGCAACTAATCCAACACAGCAACACAAACTCACAGTAGCTGAAAAACCAAGAATCTGCCTCACCACTGATCTTCCCAAAACTCCAACTCTTCTCAGCTGCCTCGCCATGCAGCCCTGCCACCTCCCTCTACATCTCTGCTCCACTGCCTCGAGCACAGTAGCATCTCCTTGCTCAAACTCACTGCAGATTCCTCCCTAACCTCACCATCTGTCTCCAAGCTCTTCCCAAGCATCACACCGGTGTCCACGACTCGCCAGAACACCTAGAATAGGTCGCCGGAGTTGTTAGACTCGAAACCCAGAAAACAGTAACACAGTGAATTGGAGGTTTTGATCAAGGGCTCAAATCACACATCAGGAGACAAGGGAAGGAAGAGGAAGAGAAGAGAAGACTAACCACACCGGTCACGCGCCCTAGCGCCGCCCGGATCGCCAGAAATCCGGCGTTGACCGCCGAGACAGTGCCGCTTGATCTCTTCCCTCGGCGGACGTCGGTGCAAACTAAGGGTATGGTTAGAACAAGGAGAAAGAGGGGAAGAGGATGGTGGTGGAGCGCCGGCCAGTGGTGGGCAAACGGCGGAGCACCACTGTGGCCACGCCGGAGCAGACGAGAGACCGAGAGAGGGGAGAGAGAAGAAAAGAGAAGGGTTGACCCGAGGTCAGCCTTCTCACTTCTTTTAAACGAAAATGGACGGCCAAGATCTGATCTGAGAAAGATCCAACGGTCAAGATTCAAAGAAGGTGAAAAGTGAAAAGGTTAAATGGTAAAACTGATTTACCGGATTATAATTAAAAGTTACCGGAAACTTCGAAAATTCGTAGAAAATAAACCGAAGCTCCGAATAATAATCCGAAAATACCGGGAGACTCGTGTCGACACGTACTACAACATCGAGTCATCAATTCAGGTATTTGGAGTACTTTTAAAAACTCGAAAATTAACTCGAGCGATAACTTATCGAATTACCGATCGCAATTAAAAATCCTCGGTAACTCGTGAATCTCTGTGAAAGGTAACTTTTATTAACTTCACAAGATTCGGGGTGTGACAACTGCCCCCAGATCTACTCTCTCTATCTCTCTTTTCTACTCTCTCTCTTTTCAACTTTATTAGAGGACAATAAAGTTTGCTGTGACAATATAAATGTGGTTTAGGGATTCATTAAGAGTTTATTAATTAGGGGGTAGTAAAGTTTGATATGGCGATCAAAATGCGGTTTAAGGGTTCATTGGAAGTTTATTAGAGGTAAGAAAGTTGGATGTGGCGATAAGAATGTGATTTAGGGGTTCAGTGAGAATTTATTAGGAAGTACAATTGGTTGTGTAATAAGAATGATGTTTAGGAATTCAGTGAAAGTTTATTAGGAGTGGTAAAATTAGTTGTGCAATAGGAATGCGGTTTAGGGGTTTAATGAGAGTTTATTATGGGGTAATAAAGTTGGCTATGGTAATAAGAATGTGGTTTAGGGGTTCGGTGAGAGTTTATTAGAGGTAGTAAAGTTGGTTGTGACAATATGAATGTAGTTTATGGTTCAGTGAGAGTTTATTAGGGGTTAGTAAACTTGATTACAAATTCCGACGAGATTTCGATGGACGGTGCCCAAAGTTCGGAGGCCGGTGATCATGTCTCCTCTCTCTTCCATTTTCTCTCTCTAATTATGTTTTAATGAGTAAGGGTAGCATGCGTATTGAAAATTATAGGTTGTTTAGAGTTGTTATGAGTTTTGTTGGAATGGGCATAAATTTTTTTAGAAAAAGTTGAAATAGTCAATATTTTTAAAAAAACTGTTAGAATGAGAAATAAAGTCTAAAAATTGTAGTACATGGACATTTTCTCAATAACTAACATCATTAAAATTTGATAAAACTTGAGGGTATTTATGTCAATTTACAATATCTTTGTAATTTGAATTAAAAATTATACACTAAATTGTTATTAAAATTAAATATTTTTATTTACTCTAGTTTTAAACTAAAATATCCACGATATTTCCTCGTTTTCCGTTTTTACGAGCATCTATATTAAATCTCATATATTTCTGATATTTTATATTTAATATATTTTTGATCAGATACATCATATTTATATAAAATTTGATAAAATCTCTATCAATATTCACACTTTGTGGAGTTTTTATTTTTAATTTTAAAATTTTTGCTTAAGTCATTACCAGAAAAAATACTTTAGACGACGAATAAATTTTTCAGCCTGTTAGACATTTTCGTCAGCTAAAGTAATAGCCGACAAAGTGTTGTTGGGTAAAGGTTGTCGATCATACTTTTGCTGACGACAATAGTTCTAGTAGTCAGCTAAAGGCCAAACTTTAGCCGACGATATAATTCCTCGTCGGCTTAAAGTTTCGGTTTTAGCCGACGACTTTATACACTTTTGCCAACAAAATTTCATCTGACAAAACTTCCACCGCTGGTCAAAATAGTTGACCAAACCAGACTTTAGTCGACGAAATTCTTTAGATGTCGTCGGCTAAAGGTCAAACTTTAGCCGACGACAATAGTTCCAGTAGTCAGCTAAAGGCCAATTTTTAGCCTACGATATAATTCCTCGTCGACTTAAAGTTTGGATTTTAGCCGATGACTTTATACACTTTTGCCAACAAAATTTCATCTGACAAAACTTCCAGCACTGGTCAAAATGGTTGACCAAACCAGACTTTAGCCGACGAAATTCTTTTGATGTCGTCGGCTAAAGTTCTTTTTTGCCACATTGACATTATACTTATTCCAAAACTCGTTATTCTTCAGGTGCTCTTATACTATATCAAGGGTAAAAACGATACAAATCGTTACGACATTGACATTTCGTACACAGACAATAATGAAGCCTTCCCATATTTCACAAGATTCTACATTCCCCTGGCATATCTTCGATCTCATTTTGAAAGACAAATCTAACTCTTATCCATCCTGAATGTATATATATATATAATATAATTAAACTCTATTATGTATAAATGTATACATCTATATATACATTCTAATTATAATATAATCACCACATATATATACCCATTTAATTATAATCACAATATATATATATATATATTATAAATACATAATATCAACAATTATAATTATGCAAATTATTATCTCTACTAATTAATTAATGGAATATATATATATATATACACTAATTAAAAAGTCATCATTATATATATATATATTGAAACTAAAAACATTATTCTACTACTTAATTACAAATTAACACATACTTATATATATGCATAATATCAATAATATATAACAAAAAAATTGTTCACGTACCTATATATATGTATCTATACCGGGATATATATAGTTTCATGAACTCATTTTGGACAAATTCCAACAACACCCAACGATTTGAGATGGATTTGTGTTTTCTCACCGTTTTTTGAATGAATGAGCTGCTGTCAAAATCTTGAAATATAAAGAACTTTAGCCGACGGAATAATAATCTCGTCGGGTAAAGGTTATGTTTTCGTCGGCTAAGTCTATCATTTTGTTGGCTATTGTCGAAAAAAGTCATCGGCTAAAGTTTAGAATAGCCGACGACGTCTTTCAATAATAGCCGATGACAATATTTTTCGTCTGCTAACATACTTTAGCCGAAGAGTACAAATTTTAGCCTACGACTCAAAACAATAGCTGAAGATAGTTTTTTTCGTCGGCTAAAGTACGTATAGTATAACTAACGAAAAACCATGTTTTTGGTCATTTCATCGACTGAAGTGTTTTTTCTGGTTGTGATCAAATACCCCTTGTTCTATTTCTATTATTTTTTTTAAGGTTTAGCCGACGACAGATGGCTTATTTCGTCGGGTATAGTAGTATTTAGCCGACGAAATTTACTATAATTCGTCGGCTATATTTTTTATTTTTTATTTTATTTTTCAATATTAAGCCGACGAATTTTAGTATATTTCGTTGGCTATATTTTTTTTTTTTATAAAATACTTTGGCCGACGACAATATATTTCGTCGGCTTTAGTCTTACTTTAGCCGACGAAAAATAGAAAAATAAGTCGTCGGCTAAGAGTTAAACTATAGCCGACGACTACTTTTATTTCGTCGGCTAAAGTCATAACCGACGAGTCTTTGCCGATGACATCTTAGCCGACGAATTTGGCTAACAGGCCGACGAAATTTTTTCTTCGGCTAAAGTGTTGCTCCTGTTAGTGTAAAAAAATTTATTTTGTTAAAGTAAATGTTGAAAATGATACATTTATTGAAATGACGAAAATATCCTCAAAATTTAACGGTGTTAGTGGTCAAATGTATCGAAATACTAACAGAATGAAACTTAAGATAAGAAAATACAAATGTTTAATAGTTAGATATGAAAATAAAAATAACATCATAATTTAAAGAGTATTTAATTAATTCTAAAGTTAATTTGGTTGACGTTACGCTTCCTGCGAGTAGTTTAATTAGTGCAGCACCAAGTACTCAATCAGCTGTAATAAGTACTAAGTAGAACTGCTAAGTGATAAACAGATAAACATAGTGTAATTTTGAATCCCAAATCGGTTAGCTATCTTGTTATAGGTTGTAATTGTCTAGGACTCTTCCTGTATATATTGACAGTAATACAAGCTTGGAAAGCAAGCAACTCAAACCAAAACACAATCTCTTCATGGTATCAAGAGCCCTCTAAGTCTCACGGCATTTTTTTTTTCTCCTCCAAATCTAATGGCTTCCTCTTCTGAAACCTCCTCCACCACATCCTCAACAACTAACCCAATTTCTTCCACCTTTGCTTCCCTATCATCCACTGCTGTTCACTCAGTATCAAGTTTCATGACTATAAAACTTGATCGATCCAATTATGTTCTTTGGCGAGCTCAGATGAATCCAGTTCTTCGCAGCCGAGGTCTGATGGGCATCGTTGATGGCAGCTCTCCATGTCCTCCATATTTTATCACAGATAAAGATGGAAAACTTACAGATGAAGTTAACCCCGAGTATGAAATATGGCAGCAACAAGATCAGATGATCTTAGGATGGATCAATACATCCCTAACTCCTGCTGTCCTATCCACTGTTGCTAGATCCACTTCCTCGAAAGCAACCTGGCTCTCTCTCGAAAAACGTTATGCTTCTCCATCTCAAAACCGCATATTACAGCTTCGTGGTGAACTCATGCGAACAACTCGAGGCTCCTTGTCCATTACAGATTACCTGGACAAAATCAACTCCATTGCTGATCATCTCGCCTTGGCCGGATGTCCTATGACTGAAGGGGACCTGCTAACTATCATCATGCACAATGTTGGTACTCAATATGAAATGACTGTAAGCTCTGCACAGGCACGAGATACTCCCATTACTTATGATGATCTTGAATCTCTTCTCTTGTCCGCTGAAAGAAGGTTCAATGAACAAACTCAGCCTAACCTTGATAATGTTCCCACTGCTCTTCATGCTTCTAAACCACGCATGCCAAGCCGTGGTTTTCCTTTCGGCAGGAATGGTGGCGCACGAGGCCGCCCTACTATGTCACCTCCAACTACTTATGCTGGACGCAGTAACCTCTTTCGAGCTCCTCCTCGCTCTTCAGGCTCCATACTTGGACCTCCTCCAAGTAATAACTTTTCTCCACACTATGGAACTGGTCGCATTATATGTCAGATTTGCAATAGACCTGGACATTCTGCTTTGGATTGTTTCAACCGTATGAATCTATCCTATGAAGGTCGAACTCCAAGCAAGAAACTCACTGCATTCACAGCCAATCACGGCGCCTCTTCCTCTACATGGATCACAGATACAGGAGCTAATACTCACATCACTATTGACATGAATAACATTACAAATCCAACAGAATATACTGGTCGAGATCATGTCGATGGTGCTGGTAAAAACTCTCCTTTACCAATTTCTCATATTGGTTCCTCTCACCTCCACTCTCCTACTTCATCATTTCAACTTAAAAATATTTTGCATTGCCCTACTGCTTCCTATAATCTTCTGTCAGTTCACAAATTTGCTAACGACAATTCATGCTATTTCATATTCTTTCCCTCTCATTTTGTTGTGAAGGATCTTCGTACACAGAGGACGCTTTTTCGGGGTGAATGTGAGAACGGTCTCTATCCATTTCGTCTGGAATCCAAAACATCAGTCAATAATCTGGGGCTGTTTGCTCTCTATGGCACTCAAGCTTCTTCGTCAGTTTGGCACTTCAGATTAGGCCATCCGAATGCTTCAATTTTATCAAAGTTGTTTTCCAATAAATGCTTGCCTATCTCAGGCTCATCTAAGATCAAGTTCTGTAATTCTTGTCCTCTTGGCAAAAGTCACAAGTTACCTTTCAACTTATCAAATTCCTTTTCTGTTCTTCCATTAGAATTACTGCATTCAGACGTGTGGACTTCTCCAACATTTTCCTCCACTGGCTACAAATATTATCTGATTTTTGTCGATGATTTCTCTAGATATACATGGCTATTTCCAATGCGTCTCAAATCTGAGGTCTTTGGGATATTTGTAAAATTTAAAGCCTACATCGAAAACTTACTGTCCTGCAAAATTAAAACAGTACAGGCGGATGAAGGCGGGGAATTCAAAAACAATGCTTTCAAATCTTTTCTTGCTGCTCACGGAATCGGTCTCCGATTCTCTTGTCCAAAACATCCAGAACAAAACGGCATGGCCGAAAGAAAACATCGACACATTGTCGAAACCGGTCTCACATTACTTGCTCATGCACAAATACCTCCTTCATACTGGGTCGATGCATTTAACACTGCTGTTTATACCATAAACAGACTACCCTCTCGTGTACTTCAGTTTATATCTCCCTATCAAATGCTTTTTCAACGTGTTCCAAACTATCATTTCCTTCGTGTTTTTGGATGCAGCTGTTTTCCTAATCTTCGTTTCTACACTTCCAATAAACTACAACTTCGTTCGAAACACTGTGTTTTTATTGGTTATTCTCTGCAGCACCATGGTTATCGATGTCTTGATCTTTCTTCAGGCAAAGTATATCTCTCCAGACATGTTATATTTGATGAGACTTCTTTTCCATTCCAAAAGCTCACACACCCGAAGGCGTCCTCTACTTCACAAGAATCAGGTTCAACCTCTTATCTTTATTTAAACTCTATTTTATCTCCTCCTACAAAATCTACATCATCATCTCACCAAACTCCACAATTATCTTCTTCTCTTCAACATGATTCAGTTAGTCTCCATCCCCATTCATCCACTGATACTCCAATCCAACAGAATAGCAACACTCCCTCTCTGGCCATAATTCCCTATAACTCTCCGAACATACCTCTTCCTGTTTCTCCATCCAATACACCACACACTCATCCTATAAATCCGAACATAACCTCAATCCATACCACCTCACCTCTGTCTCATTCTAGTCCACACCACCCTCCACAAACATCTACTTTGAGTGATCCTTCTTCCCAGCACACCATGATCACACGCAGCAAAATCGGAATTGTCAAGCCAAATCCAAAATACACCATGCATGCATCTGCCATCATCGCTGATATCGAACCAACATGTTTCAGTAAAGCAGTCCAACATCCTGAATGGAGAAATGCGATGAGTACTGAATTCAATGCCTTACAAAAAAATGGTACATGGAAACTTGTTCCAGCTCATCCCACAATGAACATTCTTCCCTGTAAATGGGTTTTTCGTATCAAAAAGAAAGCAGATGGCAGTATTGAGCGCCATAAAGCTCGCTTAGTCGCAAACGGGTTTCACCAACAAGAAGGAGTCGATTTTTCAGAGACTTTCAGCCCTGTCATTAAACACACTACTATACGACTTATCATCGCTCTTGCAGTTCATCATCATTGGCCGATTCGACAACTGGACGTCCAGAACGCCTTTCTGCATGGATATATCACAGAAGAAGTGTACATGCGCCAACCTCAAGGTTTTGTTGATCAAAATTTTCCATCACATGTATGTAAGCTAGTTAAATCCCTCTATGGCCTAAAACAATCTCCTAGAGCCTGGTTTCAACGATTCTCTGATTATTTGCTCGAACTCGGATTTGAAGAATCCAAGGCAGACTACTCTCTGTTCATCTATCAGGATGGGAATATCAAGCTGTTTTTGCTTATATATGTTGACGACATATTGCTCACTGGAAATAACCAAGCTCTTATCAGCTCACTCATTCATCAACTGAATCAACAATTTTCAATGAAGGATCTTGGCTCATTACATTACTTTCTTGGTATTGAAGCTGAACGACAGTCACATGGCCTTCATCTCACTCAATCCAAGTATATTACTGACCTCTTACAACGCACGAAGATGACAGACGCCAAACCTCTTTCCTCACCTACTGTAAGTGGCAAACGTCTGAGCATTCATGATGGCACCTTTCTTTCAGATCCAACTCAGTACCGAAGCACTGTTGGAGCGCTTCAATATCTTACCTTAACCAGACCAGACATAGCTTTTGCTGTTAACCAGGTCTGCAAATTTATGCATCGACCTACCACAGTTCATTGGAGTGCTGTCAAAAGAATTCTCCGGTATTTAAAACACACTCCTACTCATGGTCTCTTCTATCAACCAAGTTCCCTCTCTGTTACAGCCTTCTCCGACGCGGACTATGCCGGAGACCCTGATAACCGTCATTCTACAGGAGGCTATTGCGTGTACCTTGGCAAAAACATCATTTCTTGGAGCTCCAAAACTCAAAGGACTGTCTCTCGCTCGAGTACTGAGGCCGAGTATCGCCAATTGGCTTACACTGCAGTAGAAATTTCATGGATTCGTTCTCTGTTCAAAGACCTGCAGTTATCTCTATCGTGTCCGAAAATCTGGTGTGATAACATTAGTTCAATTTCTCTAGCCTCTAATCCGCTGTTTCATGCACGTACACGACATCTAGCAGTCGACTATCACTACGTCAGGGAAAAGGTTATTCGCAAAGAACTAGATGTGGACTACATCTGTACTCAAGATCAAATCGCTGACATTTTCACCAAGGGATTCTCTCCAGCTCGGTTCCAGCTCTTAACCTCCAAGCTTCCAGTGGTTGCCCGATCTGTCAGCTTGCGGGGGAATGATAAACAGATAAACATAGTGTAATTTTGAATCCCAAATCGGTTAGCTATCTTGTTATAGGTTGTAATTGTCTAGGACTCTTCCTGTATATATTGACAGTAATACAAGCTTGGAAAGCAAGCAACTCAAACCAAAACACAATCTCTTCACTAAGTACTAATGTACGTATTCTCTGATCATATGCATATAATTTGACATGATGATCCTACACCAATTTACGTACACCGGTACCGTAAGAATTTACAGGTACCTACATCTACAGAAGGGCTCCCTGCAAGTGCTCAATCTGACCTAGACTTAATCAAGTTTCTGATGATCGACTATACGATGGAACGTCCTCAACTCCTCATCGATCACGTCGCCAGACTTTAGACAGATCATATTCATCAATTCAATTTAAAGATGAAAACGACATTATAAAGATATATATGCATCTACTTCATGTACGATTGTATCCATATGATTTTCAAAATTTCAAGTTTCAACAACTTAATTAGTTAAGCTAGGGTTAATGCGCAACCTGTTTCACAGTGATACCAAGCCAGGTGTTTCTGATCCATCTTCATCAACAAATTGATACAAAGATAAAAATGACAGAAGGAAGGCCAGGGATGATCGAGTAGCGGCGGAGCCTGGATCGAACTCTACATGAGATTCATAGTTGCATTACTTATGCTTCCTTGTTTGTAGACAAAGCGGATTCAGAATTGTCTTTCATTCCAAGACATAACTTGTATTCATACGCTTTATATTGCTCACGTCAATCCCACCAGTCTTTTATCTATTATCATTCGATCACGACAAGGAAGCAAATAAAAATAGAAAAACACACATTACATTGGGTTTAGGGATAATTAGGAAGGAATAAGAGATATAGTGGGTCCCGTACTCACTCACACAATTACGTCTAAATTTTAGTAGAACACTGTTTCGCTAGTATCTCACTGTTGAAATCACAAAATACTTAATATATATGATAAATGAGAATGAAAGCTACTTTGTGGGCTAATATCATGTTAAGTTGCACTCGTTTTTTTTTATCTTCTTCTAAAGTTGGTTGTTTTCCTTTATTAGTTGTTGATGGAAAATTATTAATTGATTATGTTTTAACTTTAATTATTATTATTATAGCTATTTTCATTTCTCATTCAATTTAGCAATGAATTTTTTTAATCATAAAACATAAATTTTTACTTAATTTTCTTACGCTTTTTAGTAATAAAATTTGATGTCAAATTACAAAAACTTTAAAAAAAATATTTCAAACAAACACACACACACACACACACATATATATATATATATATATATATATATATATATATATATATATTTTACTAGCTAGTTGTGACGGTATGTGTAGAGAGATTATTTCATGATCAATGTGAACATTGTGAAAACTATGTTATGCAGTTGAATATGTGACAATTTTATAAGTAATTGTTTGATTTCATATATCAAGAATTTATAATAGTATAGTCGATGAGATTATTATACAACGATCTAAACTCTCTTCAAAAAAAAATATCATTAAAATATATATAAATTATATTTAAATTATTAATTTAATTATTATTTAATATTGTTGTGGTTTGTCACCCAACAACTTAAAATCATCGAGAATGGTGTATGAAATATATACAGGTACATACGAGAGGTAAAAGCAATTAGAACACAAGATCAAACAAATTAGTTATAGATAGATCAAATTGTCCCGATCATCCTCGACCATATATGTTTCAGACAACCTTGCGTGATAAATTGGGTCGTTGTTATTATAATATGCCTCATGATTTTGTATATAATTTGGTCGAATATACGCACCCTGATTGGATCATATATGCATTGGGATAATTGTACGTAAAGGCAGTGTCTAGTCGATCTTTATCACAAACTAACCGATCTAATTAACTTTTTTAGAGGATCAACAATGATATCCTCAAACCTTTCTGACCACAAAAAATAATTGAGATTCAATTCTAACTATTATTGGCGAGATTCAAACCTAGTTATGAAAGTTTCACATCTAAATTCTTACCAACTCGATTACGTGTGATGAAACCTCTAATTAACTTGGCTAACACAAATACTGCCAGCAGGTTCTTATATGCATTAACATTTGTTCATCACTCCGCCCTGTTTGCGTTTTGTGAATTATTACTTGAATATAATTTAGATTCTTTCCCTTTCTAGAAGCCATGACCGGGGTTTTGAATAGGTTTGAACTTCTTGGTAAGTTGTAGCCAATGCATGATATAAGGGTCTGGTATGAATATCAACCCAATTATTGAAAAATATAAGGGTTTGGATATGGTGCATGATTCTGTCAAACGCATGATTACCAACCACGATTGAATCACACTCAATCTTTTGCAAACCACATCATCTTGGTTTTTCTAATTAATTCATCTTGGTTTTTCTAATTAATTAATTAATCCACACATGCAAAATAATGTCTTATCTCTAATAAATTTCTCTTAATCTCTGAAGGGAGAGCTTCTAATGAGGATCTTATAATGAGGATTAAGTGAGAACTTTCAAATGAACGGTTGGATCAAATGCACATAAGAATTAGAAACTATCAATTAAAAGTGTAAACTTGATCCAACCTTTCATTTGAAAGTCCTCACTTGGTCCTCATTATAAGGTCCACATTAGAATGCTTTCAAGGAGAACAATCAGATTGCATTAACAATACGGTAAAATAGCAAAAGAAATAAAAATATGAGATAATTCTTTGAGATGAAACATGGTAACTTCTACATATATGAAAACTGCCTCACGTTATTTTAATCCCAAGAATTTCGGCTTTGTGGGAGTTCTGGAGAAGAGATGGTCTGACCCTTATTTATCCGTATCAGTTTATACAATAGAAAATAACAATCCAACCAGGTTAATCAAATTCATTCTTATCAGAAATAAATAGGTATCTAGTTAATTATTATCTAAATTAATTAAGTGTAGACTCGATCATATACTGTATATGCGTTTTTTTCCCCCGCTCCATTATCAATCATTTACACTATTCTTCCGAGTACTTAGACCATAAAACTCATGGAAACACACGACTTGACATGCGTACGTTACCGTCACTGTCACATATAGCCAGATCTGTATTTGAACAGAGTCTCAAAAGTCGATGGACTCAGGATCTCGAATCTTTAAGAGTCCAAAATTTTCTTTTCTCAGTGTGCGATCACATTAGTTTAGTAAAAACAAACATTATATTACAATCATTTGTCACTATTTAAAAAAAAAAGTAGTATAAGTAAATATAAAAAGATTTCTAATGTTTTATGTCATTAGATTTTAAGTTTGTAGCTTTAGTTCATGAATTTTTTTGAATTTTTTTTAATCTAGAGCAAGTATAAATTTTTTTAAATAAATACTATAGTTTAAGGGCTCATTTTTAACAGTTCGACTCATGTCTGAAAATCTCAGATCCAGGCCTACATACAGCTATGCTAAGATAATAAAAAACGTAATTAGACGATACTATTTAGAAAATTTTATTATACAAATATGTATACCATGCAAATTCAATTCTAGTGGGTGTAATAGGTTTAGAAGAATAATGCAATTACCTTTTACCCCTTATAAGTCCCCAACATGTGCAATGAGAAGGCATATTTTGGATCTGTACTCCATACAGATCGACCACAGATGCTCCTGTACTATCGACAAGCTAGTGTGTGCCTAAATAATACATGGAGTACAGATCGACCACAGATGCTCCTGTACTATCGACAAGCTAGTGTGTGCCTAAATAATACATTCTTGGAATTGAGTCTGAACAAGCATTCTTGCATAAACCCACCTAGGCCTCATTATGGGTCGAGATAGAGCTGACCGACAATAAATTTTAAGGCTTAGGATAGGGTAGGACTCCGTTAAAGTCAACAAAATTTAGGGCCGGATTAGGTAGGGCCGAGGCTTGAATATGTAAGCCCTAGCCAGTCCTAGCGGCTCATTTCGTTAGGGCTACTAGGGTCGGGTATGGCCGGTCCTTTAAACAGGGCCGAGATGTGCTTGTTATTTTTTTTTCTCATAATTTAGCTTTAGAATTATATGTAATGAACCTTATTTTTTGAGTTATATTTAACATGCATGCATATACATTATACTTAATTTAAGATATTTATCTATAAACTAAGTGGTTATACTCATATATCTCACGAACTAATGCTCTAAATTATCAAAATACAATCGTTAATCTATAAAACAATTGGAAATCAAAGGAACAAAGCTAACAAATCAACTACAAAAGAGAAGATTAGTTGTATTGTATCTAAAAAGAAACATATTAATACAATACAAAAAATAAGAAATTATTAGGGCCTAAAGGGCGGACTTTTAGAGTCAGACCGGATTCGGCCCTAAAAGGCTCATTAGGGTAGGGTCGTAGGGTAGGGCCGAGTTTCATTTGCCCAACCTTTACCCTACCCTACTCGAGAAGGGCTAGAGCCAGCCCGCCCTAATGGAGGGTCGGGTAGGGTTTCAGCCCTAGAGAGTAGGACGGGTTTTAGGACGAGCTAGGATCGAAGGGCTAAATGATGAGACATTTACCCACCGCATGAATTAGTCTGTAGACTGAAAAACCTTTTAGATAAAAAAATATTAAAAAAGTTGGACTAATCACAAATGCAAATACAATTCCCACCTATAAATTTAATCTGACTGTATTCTGGATTAATTAGACGGCATTCAGACCCACAATCATGCTCTTTGTCTATACAGTTGTAGGAAATATCAGTAAGCAATAAGGCACTACAAATGATTGGCACATATTATTATTATTATTATTATATTAACTGGGGTGTGCTAAAAATTTTACGTTAGGCTTGTGAAAATGGGTTATGTTTTTAGGTGATCAGCTTACGTTTTTGTAGGCAGAGCAGGTTTGTTAGCAATATGCAACCACCTACTTCGTTGAACTGCTTCACAAATGAAGATGATGGCTTTCTTAAGCCGTAGAGAAAACAATACGGTAAAGCACCAACCATACCATTAGGATTGGCACAAGCAACTGAAGCAAGAATCCGGTCATTTTCAGGATCAAAATGTTAACAAAAAACATCATATTTACCGAAATCTTGATAGCATTTCAAAACACCATGGCAAGAGGCATTCATGAGAAGTAACAATAGGAACAAAGTATCTTATCATTTACCTCAAAATTTTCAGGTCTTGATTCCCATACAAGGGGATATGCTGCTCTAACTCAATTAACATATGGTTAACAGAAGAAACCATGTTCTGAGATTAACAGTGATGTGCTTGATTGTGTGTTCAAGTATGACATAAGGAGAGACGTGTCTGCTTGAAATTTTCTGGGTCCAATACTTTGCACCTTGTTCTGCTCAAAGATGGATAGTCGAAAATCTGTGGCCTGGGGAATTTAACGTGCTTCTTTTTGTGCTAGTTCAGATACCTGTCTTCAAGATTCTCAATTTCACAATGCCTCTTTAAGATGGAAGGTTCTAGCTATGTGCCTGGCCTTATCATACTCGTTGAGCTCAACCAGCATCTTCTTCAATCTACAAGCCAGTCCACCAGTTTCACTTTGTGTAATGCCCAGCGAATGCTTCTTCTCGATAGTCTTTCCCAGCATCAGCACATAATCCACCAGTGATTGCAACTTGCGGCTGCATTGTTATTGGTATCATTAGATCTCATTTTCAGAATACAAATAGATAACATTAAATCAGCAGTTAAAGAAAAGATCTAAAGTAAAAGTTAAAGGTATTGGTGCTGTTCAAAAGTTATAATTTACCAATTCTACACTTAACATATAAAACTGAAGGTAAAAGACGAGAAAACATTAAACAGAGACCCCTTAACATATAAAACTGAAGGTAAAAGACGAGAAAACATTAAACAGAGACCCCAGAAGGCATGGGGAGACAGGAGGAAAACTTATGCTCAAAGGGCACTAAGCCAGTGGCTAGTTATACAAACAAACTGACATCAGAAAGTCTTCTAAACTGAACTATTCTATCTTTATAAGGGAATCTAGACTTGGTCAACCTATTTGGGCATCCATCACCCGCTATATTAGATCAGTTGAAGAATTGTGCATCATAAGCAAGGGACACAGAGATGAGTAAAAAAGTTGATTAAGAAATCATACATGACATTCATTCGGCTAATGAGTAAGCAAGCTGATTTATGCAGTAAACAGAGGCTAATTAAAATAGCAGATAATTTTAATCTGTTTGAAGCACAATGGTCAGTAGCAATACCTACGGTCTACTGTGACATCTGAACCTGACCACACCCCTGACAGAGAAGCAATAACCCTTTCAGTTCTTGTAACTGCATCGTGAACATCGGCAGCAATGCTTCGAAGGTGAGGTATAACTTTGCCACACAAAAGCTCATTAATAGCAAGCTTCTCTAGAACTGGCAAAGCAAGGATTTCCTTCCACAAGCAGATGTTTTTCATCAAACGAACAGACATACCAAATCGATATGCTGCAATTCTTGCAGCATTTGGCACTGCTTTCAGTACAAGTGGGCTCCATGTTGGAACCTATTAATAAGAAATGAATGAAAATTCATGTAAGTTCCTTGATCAGAAGATTGTAAATATAGTACGAAAAATATGATTAAACAACATTTGTTCTATGCATAATAGCATATTGGCCAAATATCAAAACCTATCTTGTGCTTATCCTGCTTAAATGACTCAAATTTAGATTGACAATTCAAATGTTATACCGTAAGTTTCAAGACAGCATCTGCCACACAGGTGCGAATAGCAACTAATAAATCTTCAAGAGCCTCACTGGAAGAGACATAATCTGTTACCAAGCTCGTGGCAGCAACTGCATTCTGTGTCTCTCTTGTACTGAGAATGTCCCAGCAGTGAACAATTTGATGATGCAAAATGGGTAATGCAACCCTTTCCACCAATGCAGGGATAAGGTTAGCATCAGCATCATCAGATGCAAAACCCGAACCATCCTCTAGTACACCGTAGTTCTCTAATAATATATGCCTGCACAGGGGAAAATGACCTTATTAGTCTGATGATGCAAGCCAGCATATTTGTGTGTGCTCAGTGCTCATATGAAATATAAACTGCGGCTAGTGATGCCTTGACCAGGCAGGCTAAGCCCAACAAGAAAAGCAAGTGTTCATAGAAGGTGTGAAATAATTGGCAATAAAAAGTGGGAACAAGTACCAACTCATCTTTAGAAAATCTGTGTTCTCACGCAGAGGGTCCCACTTCAAGAGCTCTAGCCTTACGTATGGAGAGAATATAACAGGAACACTCAATGACATGTAAGCATCACGGTAGCTTGATCGATACTCTCTCTTCCATTCTTCAAACCTTTCTTTGACAGCTGAAAGTTGTGAAAATTCCTCAGCTGCATCACTGAAAACTTGATCAGCAGTCCCCAACACCAACTGGCGGTGTGACTCGTACTCTTTACTCTCACTGTCACTCTCATCAGTGCTTGATTCCCCTTCTACCGTCCGATTAGGACTGTCCACATCCATGGATGACTCTCTCTTGGCTTCATACCTTTTTCTCCTGCGTTGACGAGCCTCGGCCCTGCCTTTCATATCCAGACGTCTCTTAAGGTTCATATCTCTACCGAATTCATCTAGCTTGACTGGTAAATTATTTTGTTCTCTCACAGCAGCAGAAGCAGCTTGTGCTGCACTTTTAGCAACTACAATTACTCCAGCACTGTTACCTTCTTTACTGAAAATAGACATTGCTGCCTTTACAGCTGCCTCTACTTCCATCATTTCATCATCATTATCAGCAATTCTTCTTTCAAATATAGCTGAAGCACGTTCATCACTTTGCTTCTGCATTTCCTCTTCAAGCTCCTCTATGAAGGGAGCTTTGTCCTGAAAATCCGTAAACAATTATAGAAAATAAGCAATCGCGATAGAGTAAATCTATAGTAACCCATTTTCCATTTTCTACTATGGCGAGTTAGAAGCCTCCATTGAATACATGTTAAAAGGTCTAAGTAATGTGTGTAATGCATCTTGGGATCCTTTAGTCATGCAAGAAATCAACTGCAAGATATCTGCTAAGATGTTTTCAGGAGCAGCCAAATATGCACTAAAAAAGAATATTGATTAATGGTCTGTTGTCTGTGCATGGTTAAAGTAGGAAGGTGCTGTAAATTGTTAGAGAAGTCGAGGTTGGCTCAGCATATCATAATTTCTTGATGCAATTCACAACCCATTCATCCAACTAGCTTTTTTCATTTTCCACTCAGTAATGCTATGATGAAATGCCATGATGAATTAATGTATATAGAACTTATGGAAGAAACATAATTTCCCAATATCATAACAAGATATTGAGTTAAAGAGATTCAGTCATTTGGAATAGGTCTAAGTACTGTGTGTAATGCATCTTGGGATCCTTTAGTCAAGCAAGAAATCAACTGCAAGATATCTGCTAAGATGTTTTCAGGAGCAGCCAAATATGCACTAAAAAGAAAATTGATTAATGGTCTGTTGTCTGTGCATGGTTAAAGTAGGAAGGTGCTGTAAATTGTTAGAGAAGTCAAGGTTGGCTCAGCATATCATAAATTCTTGATGCAATTCACAACCCATTCATCCAACTAGCTTTTTTCATTTTCCACTCAGTAATGCTATGATGAAATGCCATGATGAATTAATGTATATAGAACTTATGGAAGAAACATAATTTCCCAATATCATAACAACATATTGAGTTAAAGAGATTCAGTCATTTGGAATAAGACCTTTCATTTGCCATATAAAGTCAGTCACGCAGCTCATTTCAGAGATAATGTGAATTTATAACACTAGGATTGTGATTACGCTGCATAAGATGTGGTGCGGAAAGTAGATTGGCTAAGATGACAAAATGTTTGATGAGTTCTTCCTACAAAATGTTTGGTCAGTTCTTCCATCTTCTGTATTCCTCCTTTCTTATGAACTTATACAAGAACTTGTTTGTATTTGACGAGTTGAATGATAAGAGGTATAAGCAAAAGAATCTAGAATAATGCAGTCAACCTTATTTTTAAACAGCTGCTACTTTAAATAAATATGCAGTTCATATTCAATCAACATAAGATTTGATAATAGCATACCTGCAAAAAGTCACAAATGGTAGAGACAAAGTCACGAAGCTCTTGCATGAACTTGTACTTCTCGTCAGCTGCAGACAGAGACTTTTCAAGAGCAGTAATGTTCAATAGAGAGGCAGATAGATTCTCTTCAGCCTTAATTAGTGACATCTTTGTTCTTCTGTGACTTTCCTGCAATTTGATTCAAAAAAAATGTTGTAAATAAAAGACAATAATTTAACATAATTTGAGTCTACATATACATATGCTCTAAACACATGTTTATTAGTCTGGATTGATCATGCCAAAAATGAGTTTCCTGGCACACACATACTGATATATAAAACAAAAAACTGATAATCGGCTAAACTATGAGATAGGGAAGCCTCTTCAGACAATACAAGTGCAACATATGTAATACACATTTTTTGCAGATGTATAGTTGTTCAAATAGGTAATGCAAATAAGTGAACTTATTCAAGCAAGTGACTGATATGACCAATATGTCAATACCTACATTAGTATTTAAATATATATCTGAACAAGATAAAGCTAAAGGCTTGCAGTATTTGCATGTGACAGAGAGTACTTAACATCTATCCAACCATTGTCAGAATGAACAGAAAGTAAAAGTGAGAAGAGATAAATTGGTCCTTGTATACATGTAACTTTCTGTTGCCAAAAAATGCATTTAACATTCTGTAGCAAGTAAACAAACTAAGTGATAAAGGCCAAGAGGCGCAAATCAGCTACTGAAAATGCATACAAGAGAAGCGGTTATATTCTTAATGCCAAGTGTGGTATACCCACAGACCTAGTTAAAAGCATCCAGCTTCTATTCTACTCATGGTATGAGAAAATAACTATGCAATACATTCATGACACTAGCGCTAAAAGCCATTATCTAATTACAATCCTATATGATCTTGCATCAGGCATCAGCACATATGCCAACGAAATATAACACCAGCATTCATGAAATTCAATTTGAAAACAGAAACAAGAAATTCATACCTTAAGCTTCCTCACATTTTCCAGCAAAGCTTTCTGAGCAATCTCAGATTGCTCATTTATGGTCAAAGCATTCGAGCCTTGTGATGCTCCTGTTGCCCCTCCTATACTTGCTAGACTATGTGCCAAACTATACCCCGCGATTGAATTGTAACTAGCCTGAGGCTGCGGTGTAGCATTATGAACTCTAGGAACACTAGCACTAACCCCTAAACTACCCCCATCATTATCCACCCTCTTCCCCAACCCTTTACGAAACTGCTCTTCCTCCCAAATCTTCTCTTCTTCATCCTCATTGTCTTCGACTACAACACTCTCTCTCCTCAATCCACCATCCACTTCACTGTCATCAACATCCTCAAACACACCTTTCTTACTATCCATCTTCTCCCCAAACATTGCAATTCGGTTGTGAAACTCCGGCTCCTCATCACTCAATCCCTCCGCTGCGCCGTGGTTGCTCCCGGAGTCCAATGCAATGAAATCCGGAGCGGCAGGCTTGGACTTCCGGAGCCGCTCCCGTTTCTTCCGAATGGCTTCAATCATAGCCTGATCAGGATACTCCGACCTGTCCTTATCAATCCCCATCGAAGCCAATCTCGACTCGGCATCAACCCTATCCTTGCTCCCTTGCACTTCCTCGTCGTCGGAGTCGAGCTCTTTAGCTCCGTTGATGGCGTCGGCGATCGACACGGAGGCGGATGGTTTAATGGAGCCTCTGAGGACGATAGTAGGCTCAGCGGCGGCGGCTGTTGTTGTTCTGGAGCTGGCTAGGGTTCGAGTGTTCTTCTGAAGCTCACGGAGGGCTTCCTTGGTGTAGGTGCCGGCTAGGGGCTGAACATTGGAAGGTAGAGAAGCGGAGGCGGCGGAGGAGGAGGAATTTACCAAACGGTCCTTGGCGGCGGTGAGCTTGTGAGCTGAGGAAGGCTTGGCGAGGCGGGAGGAAGACGACTTGTCGCGTTTTGAAGAGGAGGAGCGGGACGGCTTGGCGTTTTCTTCGTCGTCGACGAAGCTGAGGAGCTTCGGGGTTTGGCTAACAGGCTTTTTAGGTTTGGCGGAGGAGGAGAGTTTTGAGATGGATTTGAGAGTGGAAGGGGCATCGTCCTCGTCGTCTTCGTCGTCGATGCGTCGGCGGAAGTTTTTGGGTCTCGCGGAGCTCATGGTGGCCGGGACGGTGGGGTTTTGAACGGACCAGGGATTTTGGGGAATTTGGGAATTGAAATCTTGCTTTCTGAATGTTTTTGTTCAGGGAGACACCTGTAAAACGGACCAAGGCCCACACCTTGTTTTTGGGCACATTGGGTGGTTCAACCCGACCCGGAGTTCGACTGGCCCATCTTAGGCTTGGAACGGTTCAGATTAGGTTATAAAAAAGTTAAAACCGCACAATGAATCTTTAACCTTTAACCAAATCGGTTTTAGAAAAAAGTAGTGCTGGAACCGCAACCAAACTGAACCGTTTACATTCGTTTCGGTTCTATCGATTCCTGTATGTTTAGCAGAAAATGAAGAAATTGTGAAATTGACTCTAAACTCAGACATAATTCAAACTTTCAAAGTCTCAAACCATATTACCAACATTCAGCAATTCAAAGTCTCACAAGAAATCAAATACAACAAGTTTGGAAACAAACTGAACAAGTCCATTGTTCTTGATTAAAAATTAAAAATAGCAACAAACTAGAAAATGAAAAAACATAAAGCAACAGCCAACAACTCAACAAGGCAGCAACATAGTTGGGCAGTATGCAAGCTTAAGTTCCAGACTTGTAATCTGAGCAGCTTGAGCTCATTTCTTCTTCTTTTTTTAGACTTTGGACTTTTTGAAGGTTTTTAAACTTCTGAATGTTTTGAAGCTTTTGAAGATCACAACTCTTTGAATGTTTGGATACTTTTGTGGCCTTTAGACTTTGTTGAGTAGAATCTTCTTTTTCTTGGTTTGATATTTGAAGCTTCTCCAATCTTATTCTCTCTTCTTATGCACAAAAATGAAGCTCACATTAGTTGCATATAAAAAGCTAAATAGTAAAATGAAAAAAAAATGACAATTAACAAAGGATGCAAGTGAAACTTAAGTAGATAATAGATACATTTTTCTACATCTTCAAACCTGTCAGGACCCACCCCGAGTTAAACCCTGTTAACCCGAAGTAAATCCTGCGGGGACTATCTCAACAGAACTTCTTACTGAAACTCCCTTAAAATGGACAACCCTTCCTACAAACAAACTCAGCGCTTCCATGATAATTTAAATCAGCCCCCAACTTCTGGAGTCATCCTACTCTCCAAACCACAACTACGCTTCATAAAAAGTAAACTAAACTAAGTTGGGGTAATCAGAGCAGATCTACATAGATGAGATACCTAAGTAAAATTGCTAGCGTCAGTGGATTAGTTAGCTATGCCTCGTCTTCTATATGCACGACCTCCTCTCAGCATCCCTGCAACACTGGGCATTTGAAAACGAAGGGTCCAGGGGAAAACATTTAAAAACAGGATGTTATAGTGAGTGGACAAAAGAATATCCAAGCGCAAGAAAATAATCGATTTATACTCTCTCTTTGATTTTTCAGAAAAATCTATGTGCACGCCTCGTTGGGAAAGAATCCCAAATAATCTTTTTGAGAAAAACCAAACATCATTTGTCAATCTCATTGGCTTAAAAATCAATGTTAAAAATAGGGGAATAGGTTTCACCATGACGAAGAGTCTCCTAGACCAGGGTCGGAGCCTTCTTGAGGCTATTAAGTATTGAACGACCCTTCATGGCGGAGAGATTCCACCATGACAATGAGCCTCTCAGGCTAGGATTGGAGCCAAATAAGGCTACTATTGCTCCACTTCACTTCTAAAGTAGGGGGCCCTTATGGCTAGCTAGCAATGATAATATATATATATATATATATATATATATAACGACCCTTCATGGCGAAAAAAACAAATAAAAAAGTCATTAATATATGACTCCTCTCCCGTAAGTTAAAACATGCATCTCATGCATGAGGCACGGTTCCCCGACCGCCCTAAAAACAATGGTCATAAAACAATGCATTTCTAAATATAATCGACATAACAAAAATTTCAGCCGACAATACAATGAGCGTCCGGGAGGGGAGCAACCCACCTTCCTGGCCCCACCGGCTCATTAAATCAACAAAATCATTTTGTTTATAAATATTCAAAAATATTTGAGCATGAACGGTTTAAAATAAAAAGTCCACTCACAGACTTAGGCCTTAGCTTGACGAAATTCGAATCGTTTCTCAAGCGAGAACTCTTCATCTCCTATTCAACGAATAATAATAAATCTCAATTGTTAAACAAATAATTATTTAAAATTGGCAATAACGTTACCTTCGACTAAAACTCTCAAATTTAATCAACAAAAAATCCTCAACCTTCAACAATAGCTTAGTAGTCATTAAAGTATTTCTTAAACCTTAACCAGTAATAACTGATGGCCAGAATAATATTTTATTATCCACCGATAATATTAAACTTGAAAAATTCCAAAACCTAACCAAAACTCCTCCAAAAATACAAAATTTTAACCATAGCTCCGCCGCTGGCAGAAATTTCGGCAAAAATTCCGACGACCTCCGATCGCCACCAAATTTTAACAGTAGCTTTGCGTCATCATTTGGAATAACTTTCTAGTTCAACTCGAAGGCCAATTTAGCCTCTAACTAGGTCAATCGAAGGAAAAAGTAAAAACCTGAAATATTTTTAAAAACTTCAAAACTTCAAAAATTCGATTTTCCCTCCACACTCCAAATCAATTCACCAAACTTTAGGGGTTAGTAGTACTCCTAAAACTCATTATAACCACATATAGAACTCACAAATTGGTGGCTTGAGGAGGGAGAAATCCGATCTAGATCTCATATTGTACACTCGGTAATCAAATTGAAATTTCTTCTAAACCAAGAGGAGATAGGTCGAAAAGCTTACCTAGAATTGAAGTAGACTCAGAGGCGCTCCTTTTAGGACCGTTGCAGCGGCCTGAGGGGGCCTGGATCACCGGAGGCGATGCCGAGAAGCTCCGGTAGATTTTCTGCTTGAATTTCTGCTTTTTGGGCTATTTATAGTCATTTTTACGAAATTACCCATATGCTCATGACTTCGGACCCTTATAACTTCTTCATACGAACTCCGATTTGAGCGTGCTATATGTCCACGAACTCGTATCGATGTCCTCTACAACTTTCATGAAGAAAGTTTTTCCAAATTCTCGACTTTACAAAAAGTCAACTTTACGATCATTATACGGTCAAACAGTTACTTTAAATGGTAAAAAAGTAAAAGTAACCAATCGTAAAATAATTTAAGGACCGGGATGTGACAAAACCATCTCATTTCCTCAATACTTGAAATATATTCCAACCCCATGATTGCATCAGATTTGAGCCAGTTTTGGACGCGAATTAGGGTCTCAACAGTCCTAGGAGTCAATAAACTTCTGTACCTTCCCAAATAACTTCTGTACCTTCCATCTTCCTCATTTGCCATTATGTTGAAAGCCTTTTTTTAATTCTAAAGCTGTGTAGCATAATGTAGGTTGAATTCTACCTTTTTGGCACATCTAATACACAAACCTTTTTACATGGTATCTTCTCTTTGTCAACATATGTCTTAAATGCATCAAGTCTTTGTGCACTGCTCCTCACATACCTAACAACATTTCTAATGCTAGCCACAGACTTATTAATTATATGCAAACCATACTTCACAATATAGTTCAGAATGTGAGCCAAGCATCTCACATGTATATAAATTCCTCCAAACATGGGCGGCCTAGGCCATCCACTCATTTCCTCCAAACATGGGCGGCCTAGGCCATCCACTCATTTTCTCTATAGGACTACCTTATTTGCTGATGCTGTCAGGACCCACCCCGAGTTAAATCCCTTTAACTCGAAGTAAATCCTGCGGGGACCACCCCAAGGGAACTTCTTACCGAAACCCCCTTGAAATGGCCAACCCTTCCTACAATCCAACTCAGCACTTCCATGAGTATCTACAACAAACCTTAACTCATGAAGGCATCCTGCTCCCTAACCTACTTAATTAGCTATACTGGGTTAGTCAGAGCAGTCTACTAAGATGATTACCCTAAAGAATTTCAACGGCAACGGATTGATTGACTATGCCTCGACTCTTGTACGCGCACGACCTCCGCTCGAGAACCCTGCACCACTGGGCATTTGAAAACGAAGGGCCCAGGGGAGAAACATTGAAAAACTGTCAGGGTGAGTGGACAAAAATAAAACTTAAAAACTCTATTCCTCTAATGTTCCCCCTCTACTTTTTCTAAGGAAAATCCGCATGCAGGTAAAGCATAAACAATGCATTGGCTCGAAATATAAACAATTATGTGGGGTGTTAACCTCATCCACGAGAAAACCGACCTGCTCTATTCGGGAGGGTCTAATGACCAGCTACCACCGAAGAGGGTCCCGACCTGCTCTATCCGAGAGGGTCTATTGACCAGCTCAACCGGAGAAGGTCCCTGACCTGCTCTACCCAAAAGATGGTACCCGCTCTAACTGGAGAGGGTCCATGCTAGCAAACAATCCTTATATCCTTTTCCCTTTTCCCTTTTTCAAAATCCCTTGAAAACCTGTAAAACCTGTAATACCTCGTAAAACCTCGTGGAAACAATAAATCGAAAACCCCATTTAAAATCCGTGAGCCACATTTCTCCTTTAAAAACATCCCCCTCCATATTCCCAAAACGGTGATAATCAATAAAACCATACCCCGGGAAAAATCCTTTAAAATCACGGGATGGGTTTGAACCTCTTTCCCGGTTTGTTACCTTTAAAATCCTTAAATCCCCTTTTTCCCAAATCACCGTAAAACATATAAATAGAGGAAATCATATATGCAGGAGAAACCAATTAAAGTATAAAGCATGCAATTTAATTTAAAACAAAGTCCACTCACAGTACTCTTTGCGACCTTCTTCCTGCTCGGAAAGCTCCTCGAGCGAAACCCTCGAACTAGCACGTAGTCGAGCCCGTCTCACGTGCAACCAGGGACTGTACAACAAATCATTATATTAGTCATTTCACAGTCGACTTGGTCTTTTCCTAGTTTGACCAGGAAATCCTATTTGACCACATGTTGACCAAGTTCCTTTCTTAAAGCACTTTAACCTTTTTTGACTTTCATTCCCGGTTATCGACTCTTAACTCAATTTACCGGAAGTCCGACTTAGCTTCCGAACTTCCCTTTATCACTTAACTTGACGTTAGGGTGTCACGTATTAATTCGTTGAATTACTATGGACACCCATTCAACCATTTCACCAATACCTTAGGAGTCCTTAAAATAATCCTTAAACCTTAACCGGCAATAATCGATGGTCGGAATAATATTTAATTATCCGCCAATAATACTAAACTAGAACAATTCCAAAACCTAACCAAAACACCTCCAAAAAATTACTAAATTTTAACCATAGACTCCTCACAATATGTACTAATTAATGGACATGAAAAACTGCCCAAAAAGTGACGGCACCGCCGCCACCGGCGGCCGCCGGCAGAAATTCCGGCCAGAATGCCGGCGACCTCGGATCGCCACCAAATTTTACCAGTAGCTTCGTCTCGTCAATTGGGACAACTTTCTAGTTCAACTCGAAGGCCAATTCGGCCTCTAACTAGGTCAAAAACTCGATGAACAGTAGACCCCGAAAAATTACACTACCAAACTTCAAATCCTCAATTCTCCTTACACACTTCAAATCAAGCTACCAAATTCTAGGGGATTGTAGTACACCTAAAACCCATCCTAAACATATAAAGAACTCAACAATTGGTGATTTAGGGAGGGAGAAATTCAATCCCGAAAATCTACTGTACACACCAAGAACAAATCGGAATTTCTCCCGATTTACGGCGAGTTAGGTCGGAAAGCTTACCTAGGATTGAAGTAGACTCGGAGGCCGAGCTTTTGGGACCGGTGCGCCGGCGGTTGGTGGCCGGACGGCGGCGCTAGGGCGGCCGGAAGCTCGGCGCAGTTTTCCCGATCGGAAAGGAGAAGACGCGGGGAGAGAGAAAAAGGGGCTGGGGTGAAAAATCTGATTTTTCACCCCGGTAACTCCTATATATAGCCTTTTTACCGCAAAGTAACTTTATACTTTTGTTTATAACTTTCCCATACGAACTCCGATTTGAGCGTGCTACGTGTCCATGAACTCGTAACGACGCCCTCTACAACTTTCAAGAAGGAAGTTTTCCCAAATTCTTGACTTAACGAAAAGTCAACTTCACGATCATTGTACGGTTAAACGGTCACTTTAAATGGTAAAAGACCAAAGTAACCAACCGTAAAATAATTCTAGGATCGGGGTGTGACAATTCTCCCCACCTTATAAAAATTTCGTCCTCGAAATTTCTATACTCAAAGTCCAACACAGAGGGGGATAGTACCACTTAAAATAATAACATTGTTCTCCAATATCCACTTCCTTCTGAGAACTCTTCTGAGACGCCTCACGAAAAGCATTGTCAAAACCTAAACACCTGCTCTTTACGATCAACATCCTTACTGTTCCTCCTTGAAAGCCAATTTCCAGTACCAACCAGAAGTCTATTGACATAGGATGTAAGGTAGTAAACTTATTTACGTAACATGGACATACGTGACACTAGGTATCCATTAACTCTAAGGATACCCAACATATTCCTCAAACTCATGTAACCTTGTCACGTGTCACATCTAGCCAACGTAGCACTCCTTCCTACGTGGATGATAACCTCCGCTACTTCCCCATTTTCTGACACCCGACCACTCTTCTTAGGTCAAAACTAAAGCATAAGGTCTTACCGTGGATCACAATGATTTTCTCTTGAATCATTGATTAACTGAATCACCGAATTCTTACTGTACTTCATCTCATTTATGAGGTGGAATACGACACCGCCTATCACTGATCCACCATCTGTAATCCTCGTGAAAATCACTATTGTTCTTGCGCTGAAAACATCCTTTGGCAACAATTCCCTGTTGCCTATACCGGATTATAACCATATCCTTAAAAATCCAACTGCACAACACAACAACTTCGACCAGTAACCAACCTCCTATCGCTACTCGTTTAGCCAAACAAACACCAACAACTGTCCTTACCAACCGCATGTGACGTTGTCACAATGCCGCTAATAATCATTCTGATTCCAATAACCACTCGCTTGTCGTGAGTATAATTTCTTCAAAAATACTCGTATTCTTTTGTTGAACTTTAGATATCAGCTCCCACATTCCCTATGCAGGTAATGATTACCACACCTGAGGAGTAGGGTTCGATGTCACTAATGGGTTTTAAATCCTCTGATAACACAATACAACGTGGAGTCAACACTAATGACAACAAGTCCACCAGAAAACCATGACGATTTGTGTTACACGAACCATCACCTCATTTGAACCAGGCTCCCTGATCTGGTTTACGCTTTCTATAAATTATCTTGTCAAGTTGTCCTGTTGTAAAGTAATTGTCTTCCCTTGATCTATCCCTACTCAAACCACTTGTACACCCAGGACACGAGTTGCCATGATCTTTAGCGTAAATCCAAAACAATAGTCTTTAAATCAGGGAGATCCAAACGCTCCTGACATTGAGATCCACAATACTTATTCCTCGCATGAAGACAAATTATCAGGCTTCACACTGCCTACAAAGCTATTCTGATCGGATAAATCTTGATTTTTACCAACAACCCCAAACATTAGAGTCGCTAACTCCATTATCACTTGTGGGGTTACAGCGTACTTTATAATTGGTAATACATCACCGTACTACTCATAGGTGAGGTGCCACTGACCTCCCTATCTCTTACCTTAACTTGGAATGACGCATAGTGCAGAACTTGCACTTCAACCATAACTGTGCGTCTAATAAACATTATCCATAACACAATCTGAAATAGACTTACCAATAAAAGAATTCCAGAACCTTACCCGCTCAACCAGGATATTTCCTTCATAGATGCCTCCATTACCAACTCGTCTGGTAATAACCGACAACTTCGGACATTTAACCAGATCAGACATCTACATAAAATTTAGTGCCACTGGTGCACACCCAAAGTAACCCCTGATTAAAGCATCGGGAATTAATTCCACTCCGAACTTAACCACAATGATCATCGAGCATCCAGTTATCAAGGCACAACTTATCAAACACCATTCTCGCACTGGGCGTGTCAACTTCACAGAGTCAACTCGCATAACTAGACAGTTTCTAACAAAATCTGTCCCCCATGCTCTGCAAGTACACCAACCACCGCATCCTCTATTTGGTAGGATTCACGATTCCCAATCACTTACCATTCTAATTGAAGAGGAATATAACTGCGTACACAGGAAATCACATTACCACTCCAGATCCTATATTACAAGATCCACCGCCACACGTTAACATCCCCTCAGATCATAACTTAATCTGAACGTGGCTTAATGTCACACCCCGATCCTAGAATTATTTTACGGTTGGTTACCTTGGTCTTTTACCATTTAAAGTGACCGTTTAACCGTACAATGATCGTGAAGTTGACTTTTCGTTAAGTCGAGAATTTGGGAAAACTTCCTTCTTGAAAGTTGTAGAGGGCGTCGTTACGAGTTCGTGGACATGTAGCACGCTCAAATCGGAGTTCGTATGAGAAAGTTATGAACAAAAGTATAAAGTTACTGTGCGGTAAAAAGGCTATATATAGGAGTTACCGGGGTGAAAAATCAGATTTTTCACCCCAGCCTTTCTTTCTCTCTCCCCGAGAGTTTCTCTCTCCCGATCGGCAAAACTGTGCCGGAGCTTCCGGCCGCCACAGCGCCGCCGTCCGGCCACCAACCGCCGGCGCACCGGTCCCAAAAGCTCGGCCTCCGAGTCTACTTCAATCCTAGGTAAGCTTTCCGACCTAACTCGCCGTAAATCGGGAGAAATTCCGATTTGTTCTTGGTGTGTACAGTAGATTTTCGGGATTGAATTTCTCCCTCCCTAGATCACCAATTGTTGAGTTCTTTATATGTTTAGGATGGGTTTTAGGTGTACTACAATCCCCTAGAATTTGGTAGCTTGATTTGAAGTGTGTAGGGAGAATTGAGGATTTGAAGTTTGGTAGTGTAATTTTTCGGGGTCTACTGTTCATCGAGTTTTTGACCTAGTTAGAGGCCGAATTGGCCTTCGAGTTGAACTAGAAAGTTGTCCCAATTGACGAGACGAAGCTACTGGTAAAATTTGGTGGCGATCCGAGGTCGCCTGAATTTTTGCCGGAATTTCTGCCGGTGGCCGCCGTCGGCGGTGCCGCCACTTTTTGGGCAGTTTTTCATGCCCATTAATTAGTACATATTGTGAGGAGTCTATGGTTAAAATTTGGTAATTTTTGGAGGAGTTTTGGTTAGGTTTTGGAATTGTTCTAGTTTAGTATTATTGGCGGATAATTAAATATTATTCCGACCATCGATTATTGCCGGTTAAGGTTTAAGGATTATTTTAAGGACTCCTAAGGTATTGGTGAAGTGGTTGAATGGGTGTCCATAGTAATTCCACGAATTATTATGGGTGAACCTATTGTCAAGTGAATTATTAAAGAAAGTCGGTATGTTATGGTTGGGTAATCGGAATTAAATCTATTTATTGAAAAGTTGTTAAAAAGAAAGGAACTTGGTCAACACGTGGTCAAATAGGATTTCCTGGTCAAACTAGGAAAAGACCAAGTCAACTGTAAAGACTAATATAATGGTTTGTTTGTACAGTCTCTGATTGAACGTGAGACGGACTCGACTACGCGGTTAGTCCGAGGGTTTCGCTCGAGGAGCTTTCCGAGCAGGAAGAAGGTCGCGATGAGTACTGTGAGTGGACATTTGTTTTAAATTAAATTGCATGCTTTATACTTTTATTGATTTCTCCTGCATGTATGATTTCCTCCATTTATATGTTTTACGGTGATTTGGGAAAATGAGATTTAAGGATTTAAAGGTAAACAAACCAGGAAGGAGGTTCATACCCTTCCCGTAATTTTCCCGGGGTATGTTATTCTTGATTATCACCGTTTTGGGATTTTGGAGGGGGGGTGATTTTAAAAGGAGAAATTTGGCTCACGGATTTAAAGGGGTTTTCGATTTATTATTCCCACGAGGTTTTACAGGTTTTAAAGGGGCTTTGGAAAGGGAAAAGGATAAAGGGAAAAGGATTGTATGCTAGCATGGACCCTCTCCGGTTGAGCTGGTCAGTAGACCTTCCCGGATAGAGCAGGTCGGGGACCCTCTTCGGTTGAGCTGGTCATTAGACCTTCCCGAATAGAGCAGGTCGGGGACCCTCTCTGGTGGAGCCGGTCACTAGACCTTCCCAGATAGAGCAGGTCGGGGACCCTCTCCGGTGGAGCCGGTCATTTGACCTTCCCGGATAGAGCAGGTCGGGATTTCTCGTGGATGAGGTTAACACCCCACATTTTAATTATTTATGTGTGAGCCAAGGCATCATTGATGATTTACTTGCATGCGGATTTTCTTAGAGAAACTAGAGGGAGAGCATTAAAGGAAAGTAGAGTTTTTATTTGTTATTTTTCGTCCACTCACTCTAACGTCGTTTTTCAATGTTTCTCCCCTGGGCCCTTCGTTTTCAAATGCCCAGTGGTGCAGGGTTCTTGAGAGGAGGTCGTGCGCGTACAAGAGTCGAGGCATAGTCAATCAATCTGTTGCTGCCGCAATTCTTTAGGGTAATCATCTTAGTAGACTGCTCTGACTAACCCAGTACAGCTAATTAAGTAGGTTAGGGAGCAGGATGCCTTCATGAGTTAGGGTTTGTTGTAGATACTCATGGAAGTGCTGAGTTGGATCGTAGGAAGGGTTGGCCATTTCAAGGGGGTTTCGGTAAGAAGTTCCCTTGGGGTGGTCCCCGCAGGATTTACTTCGAGTTAAAGGGATTTAACTCGGGGTGGGTCCTGACAATTGGTATCAGAGCATTAGGTTATCGTTTCCTGTTACTACCTCATGTACTTGGTATCACTTAGCGTCTATAGAGTGATGGTCCGACCGCGGCGGATCCATCGGCATTTTATGCTTTGGACGCTTAGTGTTTATTAAGGATATGAGTTGGTACTTCCTGGTTGAGTTATGGACCGAGTGGTCCTATAAATATTGGAATCTTCAGGACTATGCCTCAGTACGCCGACCTCACAATGAACTCCTGTAAGGAACAAGGTAAGCTCGTTACGTATTTATTTTATGAGTTCCCCAAGGATTTTGTTTTAAAAGGAATTATTGAGAATTGAGTTGGGGATCGAGCTGGAAACTCACGTTGTTTAACGTTTGAGCTTTATGTGTGAGTACTCGGTGGTGAAACAGTTAATTCACACCTGGAAGGCTATCATGGTTGTTGACAGGGATGCTGTAGAAACCGGAGGCGAGGCCTTGGTGTTCGAGTTATGAGACTCTTAGCAGTGAAGAGTCGTAAGAGTTAATGAAAGATGTTGCATCCTGCGATGGAAAAAGGAGCTGAAGTCGCCTAGCGCGATTATTCAAAGAGGATGAATATTGAGATTTGACGATTGCCAAGATTTTGTCGATGGTCGTCTTTAGTGTGGTCCCAGAGGAACTGGCGAATGTGTCGAAGTAGAATGACTCAGGGATTTAAGTGTTGTCATTCTAGGACCAACGGACTTGTTTTTGGTGACGAGTCCATGATGTGACACTACTGGAGAATGTTAAGGAAGTGAAGGCTGGTTCAGTCACTTGATGTTGTGGGGACAACCGCGAAGACTAATAGTTGGGGCTACCCTAGATGCTTGCAGTGCTGCTATTAGCTACGAGTGGATTCTTAACGCTTCAGCCACCCATGATTGGAGTACTAGAAAGATTTGAATTGTTAGTGAGTCTAAGCGTGATTTGAATTGTTGGTGACAATGGTCATTGAGCCATTTATCGTGGAAGCATAAATTAAATTGTGTCACCAGATCTTGGGGCTCATGTCAACCATAAGGTGAGTTATCCACCTGCGGTCAAAGTGTTTTAATTAGTACACCTGTGGAGGAGTCTCCAGGTTGGCTGTGTTAGAGTTCGATTTTCAGATCGAGGAAGCGTTACTAGTGGTAATTAAAGGTAATTAGTTTCGGAATTTAAAGGAACATGTTGGAAGTGGCAACAGACCACCGGGTCTTGGACCAAGAGTGCTTAGGGTACCGGAAAGAGTGATACGAGTCTTGATTGACTTTGTATTATGGTGGTGTAGGAACCGGTCGTTGTGCAAATGACACTGTTTCGACGGCTGGAGATGTACATGGGTATACCCCACAGGAGCACGTGTACCTTCCTTTGTTGGGAAGTGGTAAGTTGAAATATGGGTAGCACATGCTGGTAAAACATAATTATTGTGTGCAGCTGTTTGTGGTCAAAATGACACCAGGTAAGTGACTAAGGCTGATGATGACATCATCTTAAGAATGTGTCATGGTGAGTTCCATTTATTGAAGACGGAGGTTAAGGACGTTTGTCAACAGTTTTGTGCAAAACGTCGATTAAATGGCCTAACCATTTAAGTACAGGTCGGAAGTGGGTCATTGGTAGTCGCCCCGACTTTTATGATGGTTGGCGAGATTATTGTATGTCGTTAGTAGGTGGAAGGATGTTTTCTGAGATAAATGCACGGAAGAGGTGAAGTGACAGCAGTGAGGTAAGGTTTACTGAATCATTGAGTGAGTGAGAAAGTTTGTAGTTGCTCAAGCCTCAACCTGCAACCAAAGTTGTCCGTTATGACACTTGGTTTCCTAGAGGGCAATTAACTGAGCTTGATGACATGGGAATCAGTGCACTCACTGGCTGTGGTTTAAACAATTATTGTAACCGAAGATGTACTTAGTCGTGTTTGGGGTTCATAAGTTACATCCACTGCAGTGACAGGAAATATTCTCAATTTGATCTGTGGAATGAGGATTAGATCTGGGAAATTGAATTTTGGTGCATATAATGAAATCTTAAGAGGATTAAGGAATTGTTGGCATTGCTATGGTCATTGGTCATTTGAGTAGTGACCCTAATTGTTATGAATTATTGACCTAGCGGCAGTTCTTGGCGCCACGAGTGTAGGGTGGTAGCAAGAAAGATCATTGGAGGTGACTCTCAAAATTGTCAACATTTTCGGTGAGTGTGAAAGCGGTGGAACTAGGAAAGGTTTTCCTTGATGACTCGAAGGTTTTACGAGTCTAAATGTGGTAATATTTGTTACTGAGATTGGTAAGGTATGTTGCTAAGTTGAGCAACACTTCATTGGAAATCGTGGAGTGATTAAGCCACGTTCAGATTAAGTTATGATCTGAGGGGATGTTAACGTGTGGCAGTGGATCTTATAATCTAGGATTTGAAGTGGCATTGTGATTTCTTGTGTACGCAGTTGTTTTTCCTCTTCAATTAGAATGGTAAGTGATTGAGATTCTTGAATCCTACCAAATAGAGGAGTGGATGGTAAACGTGCAGAGCATGGGGGACAGTATTGTTAGAAACTGTCTAGTTGTACGAGTTGACTCTGTGATGCGTACGCGCCCAGTGCGGTTGGTGGTATTGGATAAATTGTGCCTTGATAACTGGATGCTCGGTGATCATTGTGGTTAAGTTCGGAGTGGAATTAATTCCCGATGCTTTAATCAGGGGTTACTTTGGGTGTGCACCAGTGGCACTAAATTTTATGTAGATGTCTGATCTGGTTAAATGTCCGAAGTTGTCGGTTATTACCAGACGAGTTGGTAATGGAGGCATCTATGAAGGAAATATCCTGGTTGAGCGGGTAAGGCTCTGGAATTCTTTTAATGGTAAGTCTATCCCAGATTGTGAGGCGGATATTGTGTAATAGACGCACAGTTTTGGTTGAAGTGCAAGTTATGCATTACGCGTCATTCCAGGTTAAGGTAAGAGATAGGGAGGTCAGTGGCACCTCACCTATGAATAGTACGGTTATGTATTACCAGTTGTAAAGTATGCTGTAACCCCACAAGTGATAATGGAGTTAGCGACTCTAATGTTTGGGGTTGTTGGTAAAAAAATCAAGATTTATCCGATCAGAATAGCTTTGTAGGCAGTGTGAAGCCTGATAATTTGTCTTCATGCGAGGAATAAGTATTGTGGATCTCGATGTCAGGAGCGTTTGGATCTCCCTGATTTAAAGGCTATTGTTTTGGATTTACGCTAAAGATCATGGCAACTCGTGTCCTGGGTGTACAAGTGGTTTGAGTAGGGATAGATCAAGGGAAGACAATTACTTTACAACAGGACAACTTGACAAGATAATTTATAGAAAGCGTAAACCAGATCAGGGAGCCTGGTTCAAATGAGGTGATGGTTCGTATAACACAAATCGTCATGGTTTTCTGGTGGACTTGTTGTCATTAGTGTTGACTCCACGTTGTATTGTGTTATCAAAGGATTTAAAACCCATTAGTGGCATCGAACCCTACTCCTCAGGTGTGGTAATCATTACCTGCATAGGGAATGTGGGAGCTGATATCTAAAGTTCAACAAAAGAATACGAGTATTTTTGAAGAAATTATACTCACGACAAGCGAGTGGTTATTGGAATTAGAATGATTATTAGCGGCATTGTGACAACGTCACGTGCGGTTGGTAAGGACAGTTGTTGGTGTTTGTTTGGCTAAACGAGTAGCGATAGGAGGTTGGTTACTGGTCGAAGTTGTTGTGTTGTGCAGTTGGATTTTCAAGGATATGGTTATAATCCGGTATAGGCAACAGGGAATTGTTGCCAAAGGATGTTTTCAGCGCAAGAACAATAGTGATTTTCACGAGGATTACAGATGGTGGATCAGTGTTAGGCGGTGTTGTATTCCACCTCATAAATGAGATCGAGTACTGTAAGAATTCGGTGATTCAGTTGATCAATGATTCAAGAGAAAATCATTGTGATCCACGGTAAGACTACAGACGCTTTAGTTTTGACCCGAGAAGAGTGGTCGGGTGTCAGAAAAAGAGAAAGTATTGGAGGTTATCATCCACGTAGGAAGGAGTGCTACGTTGGCTAGATGTGACACGTGACAAGGTTACATGAGTTTGAGGAATATGTTGGGTATCCTTAGAGTTAATGGATACCTAGTGTCACATATGTCCATGTTACGTAAATAAGTTTACTACCTTACATCCTATGTCAATAGACTTCTGGTTGGTACTGGAAATTGGCTTTCAAGGAGGAACTGTAAGGATGTTGATCGTAAAGAGCAGGTGTTTAGGTTTTGACAATGCTTTTCGTGAGGTGTCTCAGAAGAGTTCTCAGAAGGAAGTGGATATTGGAGAACAATGTTATTATTTTAAGTGGTACTATCCCCCTCTGTGTTGGACTTTGAGTATAGAAATTTCGAGGACGAAATTTTTATAAGGTGGGGAGAATTGTCACACCCCGATCCTAGAATTATTTTACGGTTGGTTACCTTGGTCTTTTACCATTTAAAGTGACCGTTTAACCGTACAATGATCGTGAAGTTGACTTTTCGTTAAGTCGAGAATTTGGGAAAACTTCCTTCTTGAAAGTTGTAGAGGGCGTCGTTACGAGTTCGTGGACATGTAGCACGCTCAAATCGGAGTTCGTATGAGAAAGTTATGAACAAAAGTATAAAGTTACTGTGCGGTAAAAAGGCTATATATAGGAGTTACCGGGGTGAAAAATCAGATTTTTCACCCCAGCCTTTCTTTCTCTCTCCCCGAGAGTTTCTCTCTCCCGATCGGCAAAACTGTGCCGGAGCTTCCGGCCGCCACAGCGCCGCCGTCCGGCCACCAACCGCCGGCGCACCGGTCCCAAAAGCTCGGCCTCCGAGTCTACTTCAATCCTAGGTAAGCTTTCCGACCTAACTCGCCGTAAATCGGGAGAAATTCCGATTTGTTCTTGGTGTGTACAGTAGATTTTCGGGATTGAATTTCTCCCTCCCTAGATCACCAATTGTTGAGTTCTTTATATGTTTAGGATGGGTTTTAGGTGTACTACAATCCCCTAGAATTTGGTAGCTTGATTTGAAGTGTGTAGGGAGAATTGAGGATTTGAAGTTTGGTAGTGTAATTTTTCGGGGTCTACTGTTCATCGAGTTTTTGACCTAGTTAGAGGCCGAATTGGCCTTCGAGTTGAACTAGAAAGTTGTCCCAATTGACGAGACGAAGCTACTGGTAAAATTTGGTGGCGATCCGAGGTCGCCTGAATTTTTGCCGGAATTTCTGCCGGTGGCCGCCGTCGGCGGTGCCGCCACTTTTTGGGCAGTTTTTCATGCCCATTAATTAGTACATATTGTGAGGAGTCTATGGTTAAAATTTGGTAATTTTTGGAGGAGTTTTGGTTAGGTTTTGGAATTGTTCTAGTTTAGTATTATTGGCGGATAATTAAATATTATTCCGACCATCGATTATTGCCGGTTAAGGTTTAAGGATTATTTTAAGGACTCCTAAGGTATTGGTGAAGTGGTTGAATGGGTGTCCATAGTAATTCCACGAATTATTATGGGTGAACCTATTGTCAAGTGAATTATTAAAGAAAGTCGGTATGTTATGGTTGGGTAATCGGAATTAA
Source organism: Comarum palustre (assembly GCA_951800085.1). Taxonomy (NCBI): domain Eukaryota; kingdom Viridiplantae; phylum Streptophyta; class Magnoliopsida; order Rosales; family Rosaceae; genus Comarum; species Comarum palustre. The sequence goes on along the minus strand of OX637577.1, from coordinate 23,311,145 downwards.
ATCTATTTATTGAAAAGTTGTTAAAAAGAAAGGAACTTGGTCAACACGTGGTCAAATAAGATTTCCTGGTCAAACTAGGAAAAGACCAAGTCAACTGTAAAGACTAATATAATGGTTTGTTTGTACAGTCTCTGATTGAACGTGAGACGGACTCGACTACGCGGTTAGTCCGAGGGTTTCGCTCGAGGAGCTTTCCGAGCAGGAAGAAGGTCGCGATGAGTACTGTGAGTGGACATTTGTTTTAAATTAAATTGCATGCTTTATACTTTTATTGATTTCTCCTGCATGTATGATTTCCTCCATTTATATGTTTTACGGTGATTTGGGAAAATGAGATTTAAGGATTTAAAGGTAAACAAACCAGGAAGGAGGTTCATACCCTTCCCGTAATTTTCCCGGGGTATGTTATTCTTGATTATCACCGTTTTGGGATTTTGGAGGGGGGGTGATTTTAAATGGAGAAATTTGGCTCATGGATTTAAAGGGGTTTTCGATTTATTATTCCCACGAGGTTTTACAGGTTTTAAAGGGGCTTTGGAAAGGGAAAAGGATAAAGGGAAAAGGATTGTATGCTAGCATGGACCCTCTCCGGTTGAGCTGGTCAGTAGACCTTCCCGGATAGAGCAGGTCGGGGACCCTCTCCGGTTGAGCTGGTCATTAGACCTTCCCGAATAGAGCAGGTCGGGGACCCTCTCTGGTGGAGCCGGTCACTAGACCTTCCCAGATAGAGCAGGTCGGGGACCCTCTCCGGTGGAGCCGGTCATTTGACCTTCCCGGATAGAGCAGGTCGGGATTTCTCGTGGATGAGGTTAACACCCCACATTTTAATTATTTATGTGTGAGCCAAGGCATCATTGATGATTTACTTGCATGCGGATTTTCTTAGAGAAACTAGAGGGAGAGCATTAAAGGAAAGTAGAGTTTTTATTTGTTATTTTTCGTCCACTCACTCTAACGTCGTTTTTCAATGTTTCTCCCCTGGGCCCTTCGTTTTCAAATGCCCAGTGGTGCAGGGTTCTTGAGAGGAGGTCGTGCGCGTACAAGAGTCGAGGCATAGTCAATCAATCTGTTGCTGCCGCAATTCTTTAGGGTAATCATCTTAGTAGACTGCTCTGACTAACCCAGTACAGCTAATTAAGTAGGTTAGGGAGCAGGATGCCTTCATGAGTTAGGGTTTGTTGTAGATACTCATGGAAGTGCTGAGTTGGATCGTAGGAAGGGTTGGCCATTTCAAGGGGGTTTCGGTAAGAAGTTCCCTTGGGGTGGTCCCCGCAGGATTTACTTCGAGTTAAAGGGATTTAACTCGGGGTGGGTCCTGACACTTAATCACTCCACGATTTCCAATGAAGTGTTGTTCAACTTAGCAACATACCTTACCAATCTCAGTAACAAATATTACCACACTTAGACTCGTAAAACCTTCGAGTCATCAAGGAAAACCTTTCCTAGTTCCACCGCTTTCACACTCACCGAAAATGTTGACAATTTTGAAGGTCACCTCCAATGACCCTTCTTGCTACTACTCTACACTTGTGGCCGCTATGTCAATAATTCCTAACAAGAAGAGTCACTACTCAAATGACCCATGACAATGGCAATGCCAACAATTCTTTAATCCTCTTAGGATTCCATTAAATTAACATCAATAATTGATCCCCAGATCTTAATCCTCACTCCATAGATCACAATTGAGAATATTGTCTGTCACTGCAGTGGATGTAACTTATGACCCCAAACACGACTAAGTACACCTTCGGTTACACAATTGTTTAAACCACAGCCAATGAGTGCACTGATTCCCATGCCATCAAGCTCAGTTAATCCCCCTCGAGGAAACCAAGTGTCATAACAGACAACTTTGGTTCCAGGTTGAAGCTTGACCATCAACAAACATTCTCACTCAAATTCACTGCTCCAGTAACCCTTGCCCCACTGCTGTCACTTCACCACTTCCGTGCAATTAACTCAGCACGCAAACAACTACCTACTAACAACTTTTAACAATTTAACTAACCATCTTGAAAGTCGAAGCGTCTACCAATAACCCACTTCCGACCCGTTCTTAAACGGTTAGACCATTTAATTGACGTTTTGCACAAAACTATTGGCAAACGTCCTTCACCTCTGTCTTCACAGTATGGGACTCTCACAATACATTCTTGAAATATATGAATGTATCATTTCGACCACACACAGCTGCACAAAAACAAATTATGCCTTACATGTATGTGCTACCCAAATTTCAGCTTTACCACTTCCCTACACAGGAGGATACACGTGCTCCTGTGGGGTATTCCCATGTACAACCTCGGCCGTCGAAACAATACCGTTTGCACAACGACCGGTTCCTACACCACAATAATACAAAGTCAATCAAGACTCGTATCACTATCTCCGGTTCCCCAAGCATTCTTAGTCCATGACCCGGTAGCTTGTTGCCACTCCTATCATCTCCTTAAATTTCGAAACCATAAATCTTTAGCTACAAATCAAAATGCTCACTTAATCTGTAACCGAACTCCAACACAGCCAGCCTGGAGACTCCTTCACATGTGTACTAATTAGAATACCTTGACCATAGGTGTATAACTCACCTTATGGTTGACATGAGCCCCAAGATCTGGTGACACGATTTAATTTCAACCTTCACGATATATGGCCCAATGACCATCGTCACCAACAAGTCAAATCATGCTTGGACTCACTAACAATCCAAATCTTTCTAGTACTCCAATCATGGGTGGCTGAAGCGTTAAGAAACCACTCGTAGCTAATAGCAGCACTGCAAGCATCTAGGGTAGTCCCAACTATTAGTCTTCGTGGTTGTCCCAACAACATCAAGTGACTGAACCAGCCTTCACTTCCTTAACATTCTCCAGTAGTGTCATATCATGGATTCGTCACCAAAAACAAGTCCGTTGATCCTAAAATGACTACACTTAGATCCCTGAGTCATTCTACTTCGACACATTCGCCAGTTTCTCTGGAACCACACCAAAGACGACAATCGACAAAATCCTGACAATCGTCAAATCTTAATATTCATCTTCTCCGAATAATCGCGTTACGCGACTTCCACCCATTTTTCCATCATAATGCAACCTCTTCCATTAACTCATACGACTCTTCACTTCTAAGAGTCTCAACACTCGAACATCCAGGCCTCGCCTTAGGTTCCTACAACATTCCTGCCAACAACATGGCAGCCTTCCAGACAAGAATTTACCGTTTCACCACCGAGCACTCACACCAACTGCTCAACCAATGTTAAATGACGTGAGTTTCCAGCTCTATCCCCAACTCAAATCTCAAATATCAAATACTCATTGGGAAACTCATAACAGTAAATACGTAACGAGCTTACCTTATTCCTTACAGGAGTTCACTGTGAGGTCGGCGTACTGAGGCATAGTCTTGAGGATTCAGATGTTTATAGGACCACTCGGTCCATAAATTAACCAGAAAGTACTAACTCATATCCTTAATAAACACTAAGCGTCCAAAGCATAAAATGCCGATGGATCCGCCGCGGTCGGACCATCACTCTATAGACACTAAGTGATACTAAGTATACGAGGTAGTAACAGGAAACGATAACCTAACGCTCTGATACCAATTGTCAGGACCCACCCCGAGTTAAATCCCTTTAACTCGAAGTAAATCCTGCGGGGACCACCCCAAGGGAACTTCTGACCGAAACCCCCTTGAAATGGCCAACCCTTCCTACAATCCAACTCAGCACTTCCATGAGTATCTACAACAAACTTTAACTCATGAAGGCATCCTGCTCCCTAACCTACTTAATTAGCTATACTGGGTTAGTCAGAGCAGTCTACTAAGATGATTACCCTAAAGAATTTCAACGGCAACGGATTGATCGACTATGCCTCGACTCTTGTACGCGCACGACCTCCGCTCGAGAACCCTGCACCACTGGGCATTTGAAAACGAAGGGCCCAGGGGAGAAACATTGAAAAACTGTCAGGGTGAGTGGACAAAAATAAAACTTAAAAGCTCTATTCCTCTAATGTTCCCCCTCTACTTTTTCTAAGGAAAATCCGCATGCAGGTAAAGCATAAACAATGCATTGGCTCGAAATATAAACAATTATGTGGGGTGTTAACCTCATCCACGAGAAAACTGACCTGCTCTATTCGGGAGGGTCTAATGACCAGCTACCACCGAAGAGGGTCCCCGACCTGCTCTATCCGAGAGGGTCTATTGACCAGCTCAACCGGAGAAGGTCCCTGACCTGCTCTACCCAAAAGACGGTACCCGCTCTAACTGGAGAGGATCCATGCTAGCAAACAATCCTTATATCCTTTTCCCTTTTCCCTTTTTCAAAATCCCTTGAAAACCTGTAAAACCTGTAATACCTCGTAAAACCTCGTGGAAACAATAAATCGAAAACCCCATTTAAAATCCGTGAGCCACATTTCTCCTTTAAAAACATCCCCCTCCATATTCCCAAAACGGTGATAATCAATAAAACCATACCCCGGGAAAAATCCTTTAAAATCACGAGATGGGTTTGAACCTCTTTCCCGGTTTGTTACCTTTAAAATCCTTAAATCCCCTTTTTCCCAAATCACCGTAAAACATATAAATAAAGGAAATCATATATGCAGGAGAAACCAATTAAAGTATAAAGCATGCAATTTAATTTAAAACAAAGTCCACTCACAGTACTCTTTGCGACCTTCTTCCTGCTCGGAAAGCTCCTCGAGCGAAACCCTCGAACTAACACGTAGTCGAGCCCGTCTCACGTGCAACCAGGGACTGTACAACAAATCATTATATTAGTCATTTCACAGTCGACTTGGTCTTTTCCTAGTTTGACCAGGAAATCCTATTTGACCACATGTTGACCAAGTTCCTTTCTTAAAGCACTTTAACCTTTTTTGACTTTCATTCCCGGTTATCGACTCTTAACTCAATTTACCGGAAGTCCGACTCAGCTTCCGAACTTCCCTTTATCACTTAACTTGACGTTAGGGTGTCACGTATTAATTCGTTGAATTACTATGGACACCCATTCAACCATTTCACCAATACCTTAGGAGTCCTTAAAATAATCCTTAAACCTTAACCGGCAATAATCGATGGTCGGAATAATATTTAATTATCCGCCAATAATACTAAACTAGAACAATTCCAAAACCTAACCAAAACACCTCCAAAAAATTACCAAATTTTAACCATAGACTCCTCACAATATGTACTAATTAATGGACATGAAAAACTGCCCAAAAATTCCGGCGACCTCGGATCGCCACCAAATTTTACCAGTAGCTTCGTCTCGTCAATTGGGACAACTTTCTAGTTCAACTCGAAGGCCAATTCGGCCTCTAACTAGGTCAAAAACTCGATGAACAGTAGACCCCGAAAAATTACACTACCAAACTTCAAATCCTCAATTCTCCCTACACACTTCAAATCAAGCTACCAAATTCTAGGGGATTGTAGTACACCTAAAACCCATCCTAAACATATAAAGAACTCAACAATTGGTGATCTAGGGAGGGAGAAATTCAATCCCGAAAATCTACTGTACACACCAAGAACAAATCAGAATTTCTCCCGATTTACGGCGAGTTAGGTCGGAAAGCTTACCTAGGATTGAAGTAGACTCGGAGGCCGAGCTTTTGGGACCGGTGCGCCGGCGGTTGGTGGCCGGACAGCGGCGCTAGGGCGGCCGGAAGCTCGGCGCAGTTTTTTCCGATCGGAAAGGAGAAGACGCGGGGAGAGAGAAAAAGGGGCTGGGGTGAAAAATCTGATTTTTCACCCCGGTAACTCCTATATATAGTCTTTTTACCGCAAAGTAACTTTATACTTTTGTTTATAACTTTCCCATACGAACTCCGATTTGAGCGTGCTACGTGTCCATGAACTCGTAACGACGCCCTCTACAACTTTCAAGAAGGAAGTTTTCCCAAATTCTTGACTTAACGAAAAGTCAACTTCACGATCATTGTACGGTTAAACGGTCACTTTAAATGGTAAAAGACCAAAGTAACCAACCGTAAAATAATTCTAGGATCGGGGTGTGACAATTCATTGTCTACTGATATAATCAGTACCTTATCTAAATTTCACTAAACCAAACAAGTTTCTAATATTTTTCCTATGCTATTCCCACTATAGTTAGGTATCACACAGAAATTAAGCACTTTTTATGCATATTCCAATCACCATCAATGAAATGTGCAGTGATTACCATGTAGTTAATGTTTTGGCATAAGGTCCATGTGTTTGTTGTCAAACAAACAGAATGTGACCTCAATTGATTCCTCAATTCCTCATTTTTGGCATCATACATACGCAAAAAATTCTTCATTATGACTTTCCTACAAAGTAGAATCCATTTAGGTACTGCTACTTTACAAAAATGGACAAACCTTGGCCTATCAATTGAGCTGAAAGACAATTCATCCAACACAATCATAACTAGGGGTGTTATCGGGTGGTTTCAGTTCAGTTTTCACCTAAAACCGGAAACCAAACCGAACTTAATAATCGGTTCTGTTCGGTTCAGTTTTCGATTTTTTTAAGGGCAAACCGTAAACCTAACCAAATTGTACGGTTCGGTCGGTTTCAATTTTTTAGGTGATAAAAAAATATGTAAATTTCTAATATGTTGCACGAAATATCAAAATTGTAATAAAAATATAAAAATAAATTGATTTTCTACTATCGGCACCGAAACGTTACCTGAATTAGGTGATATTTCAACCATAGCCTTATTTCACTATTATGATCACATCTTATTTCACGAGATTTTTGATAATTTTGCTTCTATGTAGAGTTGAAAGGTTTTACGTAGAGTTTGTTTTTGAAACGAAACATTTACTTAAAACTTATTAAACAAGTTATACAACATTAATAGGCATGTTGTAATTCTGATGATCAAACTTGACAAACGAAAATCTAACCATCAGATATGACCATCGTGATAAAATACATGTATGGAAAAAAATCAACTTGATCTGAAAAGGTAAAGGCTCAATCCGAACGGTCAATCCCGTAAGTCAAACCCCTAAACGCACGGAAACAGTCATTTGACCGTCTAAATTACGTATTTTGGACGGACCTTCAACACAAAATAGTTTCAAATCGATGAGACGCAACCAGTGGTGTACAAATTTACTGAAAAATAACCCTAAAATATAGGACTACCCATAAGGAGAAAGAATTGTAAATTGCGTTGACTGCAACTATCGACACCGAGACTTTACCGGAATTACGTGATTTTTCAACCGTAGACGTATTTTACTATTACGGTCATATATTATTTCACGACTTTTTTGATTTTGAGGGTTCTACGTAGAGTTTGTTTTTTAAACGGAACATTTACTTAAAATTTACTAAAGAAGTTATACATCATTTGTAGGCATGTTGTGATTCTGATGATCAAACTTGACAAACGAAAATCTAATCGTTGAATATAATCATCATGATAAAATACATGTATGGGAAAAAATACAACTCGATCTGTGTGTGTGAGAGAGAAAGAGAGAAATAAGAAATGCAAATGGAAAGAGAAAGTTTCAATTTTAACTTTTTGGAATGAAAAAAAAGTTAATGAGCTTATGTGATCAATTACTATAGTATATGATCTTATGTTATGAGAAAATGACAGAGGATTCAACCAATCAGAACTACTTTAGAAACTTGAGAGAGGTCATTTGACGCCTCTCGCCCTTACACAGCTATGCCCATGTGGAACTACTCATGGAGTCATGGTTTTAGTAATACTAGCCTTGTAGCTATGCAAATTAGAAAAATAAAAGATGTTGCACTTGAACCGTTTAACATAAAATGAGATAAATCAGTTAATCAGATAACTGCTTCATGAAAAATAAGATGAAACTACAACCTTTTTTTTCTTTTTATAATTCTAGTAGTGTTTCATAATAAAACCCATAATAAATATTATTTTTGGTTCTATAAGAAGTTTCTAATACCTTGGTTTTTGGGTAATTCAACAAAACGTCACGAAAGATACCAAGTCACACCTGGCTTTCTAATAGTAGAGATTAAGTCGTGTGGCACAATTATTCATCCCTAATTGGAGGACCAGACATGACGTGTGTGTGTAACGCTCTGACTCCAAATTAATTCATGAAATAATTCACAAAATCCACAATCAAATATAACAGAAATTAGTTCCATAGTTCATAACTTCTCAAGAATTTAATCTCTAAATCGATTATGTACTGTTAAATAAGAGGGTCGGACACAAATCATGAACCCATAAATCATCGTCATGAGCGGCTCCACTAGTACCTTAAATATCCCAAAACTCCACATGCATACGACTCACTCCGTCGTTGGAAGACTCAAAACGAATCCCTGGAGCATTCAAAGCCTCTCGGTCTTCAATATCAGTCCTGTGATCCGTCGCCAATGGACGGCCGGAACAAGAAGTTTCATTCGTCAATCCTCACAAGTTTGTCAGGCTGGAGAAACGAGTCGAGGACCCTAGAGGTCGGTGATAAATATCGGAATAAGTGAGGAAGAGCTCGACCTCGAGAACTCTACTCCTCTCTCGACCCTTCTCTCAGAGAAAAGAGGCGGAAAAACGGAGAGAAAACGAGAGAATTCTCAAAACCTCTTTCGGCATGGATAATTGACACATGTTTTGAGTAAATGACGTAATTGTCCTTATATATATTTTTCATTGAATAAGTTTCTTATGACAGATCAAATAACGATAATTTCTACAATCGAAATCGTACCGCTACATTTTCTTTTATAGAAGTATTTCCATCAAACATGTTCTTTCACATGCAAGTATATAACTCGCGGCATGCACAGCTCGCAACCTTTAATCTTTCTCTTATATGCGTCGAATTTCTCTTTACAATCCTATACGTAGTCAATTTCTTCTACGAGGAGTCAACTTCTCATATGCGCGAAGTCAACCTTTTCTATGCGCGAAGTCAACCTTGCATGTGAACTATATCCAGCTCGCATGGTTTTTTAGGTATCACATGTAAACCTAGTATTTCGGGCTTGCCAGTGTAATGCAGACCACAAACTAACTAATGTTCACTTAAACAATTAAGGTATAGTAAATTATTAATTTTCAGGTGCAAACAACTATCACTGTCATCATCTTCTTAGATATCGTAAACATCACATCCTTATATATACAAGGACAAAATACTGGTCACTTCTCATACCTTAAAGGTTTCGACAGTTTAGTCCTCATATTTTCAATTTCAACTGATCACTCCTCATACTTTTCAAGTTTCAATCAATTGGTCCATTTTCGTCCAAAATGTCTGTTAACTTCCTTAAATGTCGTTAGGTGTTTTTATTCTGTCTCTCTATATCTATCTATCTCTCTTTTCACATAATAAAATTTACCATCTAGAACAATTGTAGATTACATACTAAATAAAAAATGAAAAATCCTAAACCCTTTCAATTTTTTTTAAACAGAATAATGAAATCCAGAAAAGAAAAAGCATGTTTACTCTCTTAAACCTCAATTCAATTTTTTTTTCCGATCAAAGGACGCAAAGCTTTATTGATAGAGTCAATGATTACACAAGAAAGCAAAAGTGCAGGATGACTACAACATATTACTTCATAAAAATACCACACACACATATATACATATATATATATATATATTATATAATATAAAATTCAGTTTAATACCCTGAACTTTATGGTTAAAATCAGTTCAATCCATCTTTTTGAAAATCCATCATTTTAGTACCTTTAACTTTTAAATGCCTAACTACAACTTAGTCCAAATTTTTATGTTGGGATCCAAATATGATATGAGGTGCTGATGTGGAGCCGACAAGAGGCCATACATACTAGTACTGACTCTCAAAATGTATGAAACGATCAAAAATAACTCTTATAGCCGTTTTCTCTTATGACTCGTAAGAGTTATTTTTGTTATTTTCATACATATTGACAGCTAACACTAATATGTAAACCCTCTTTACCGACTCCATATTAACATCTGATGTCATATTTGGAGCCTAAGATGAAAATTTGGACCAAGGTGTAGACATTTAAAAGTTAAGGGTACTAAAAAAATAAATTTTCAAAAAAAAAAGACTGAACTGATTTTAACCTAAAAGTTCAAGATAATAAACTGAATTAACTGGTACTACCTGGGACCTGTTTTCTCTCACAACCTCCTTTGATGGTATTATTGTGAGCACCCTTTTGAGGCCCCAAAATAAGACTGTCTCACTCCTCCTTTCTCACTTTGCTCTCTTCCTTTCTCTTGTCAACTTTCAAGATTGAACACCGATCAACCTCTTTAATCACAAGTCCAATCATTCTCTAGATCCATTGCGCCCAATTTCATTTTTTTTCTTTTCCAATTTCCATTTCAAATCCCTAACCAAGCATCATCAACTTCTTCGTTTCTTCGAGCCCAGCACATAACAAAAACGCCGTCTTCCACCATTTTATGTCACCGGCGCAGGCCATCCTTCTCAATATGGTTTGAATTTGAAGGCATATTTTTGATAGGTAATTATGAGTTGTATGGTTTGAATTTGGAATGTTGATTGCGTCATATGGTGCGTACTTTGATCTTCACGCATATTTGAAATCTATGGTTTGGATTTGAAAACTTTGATTGAAATCTGTAGCTATAGGTTATGCTGTTTTTTTTTCTTTTCGTTCTTAAGATTGCACTTCATTGCAATTAAGATATGAACAAGAAGAAGATTAATAATGATAGAGTAGTTCTTAGGTTATTGAATGAAATGGAGAGTGGTTTTGAGAAATGGGAGAAGGACGTGGGTGCTGGATGAAGGAGATATCTTGAAATAGTCTCTACTGCTATTGATAACCATGTTCAAGAGGAAAGTAGTTCTTATGTAGTTTATCACAAGAGGTTGTTCATTGTTCTATCCCACCTTAAGTAATACTGTATCACCAAATATGGGGCAAACTAGTCTTGAATAAGCCTACCCAAGAGAAAGTATGCCAAGTATTAAAATTAGAGTGACCCAGAATTGTTCTGGTACTAAACATGCACTGAGTTTCTTAAATTAACATGTATGATCTAAATATAAATATGTAGAGTTTTAGTGGATGAACAGTTTCCATATAAAAGATAAAGAGCTTTTTACTAACAACTACAATTTGGGGCTAAAATTTACCACCGGCAGGGCCACCATATATTTAGACCATCGGCCAAATTAATGAAACGGACTGCAGAAACGGCCCGTTATTAATACCAGTCAAATGACAGAAATAACCCGTCAGTTTCTCTTATCAAATTCGCTTTCATTTTTGTTCCTTTTCATTATGTCGAAAACCCTGGAGTTCGTCGGGCGACGAAGTGACCTAGGCTGACCAGGCTGCGAAGCCAGTGAAGGCGGCAGAGAGAGCGGAGCGAGAAACAGTGAAGAAACCAGTGAAGGCGGAAGTGAGACGGCGCCGGAGCTACAAAACCTAAGTTCGATAGTATTTGATTGGGGTCTGATTCGGATCTACTCAGGGTTACTATATTTGATATTTGAGACTGGGTGTTTTCTCTTATTTGTTATTAGAGATCTGTTTGAATGAAAAAATTTGATATATTGTTTCTTGTTGAATGTTAGTAATGTTACTCACTACTTAGCCTTAGTAGCATTGTTCAGGCCGTGAAAAATATGAAAATGTGTGATATAGTTTTGTGATTGTGGTTCAGTACTCACTATATGGAACTGAATGTTAGTAGCTTAGAAGCACCCACGTTAGAAGCTTTATTTTTTTTAGATTTGTATGCAATACATTCTATCTCGATCTACTAAGGATTAGTTACAGATTCGTTACTAGAGGTTTCCAGCTTTGTTTTTTGAGATTTGTTTGCAGTTTGATCTCGTTTGACTAATGGTATATATGTTTTTGGAGGTTAGCAGCTTTTGTTTTTGAGAATTGTTTGCCATTTGATCATCTACTAAGGATTAGTATATAGTTTCGTTTCTGAATGTCAACTGCTTTGCTTTTCGAGTATATAGTTGACACAAAAATGCCACGTCTTATCTTTTTTCTTGACAAGAAGCACCGAAGAAGAAAACGGGCTCGAGCTAGGACGGATTATCCCTCTTTCCAACATCTCTTGAACTTGGGATTCCAACTCCTCTTTTTGGGAATGGGCATACTATAAGAGTTGACTCTAATTGGATCGGTGTGAGGGAGTAATGTGATTTTGTGATCAATAGGTCGTTTGGGAGGTAAAGTTGTGGGTGTAGAGAACAAATCCACATAGGCATGAAGTAGGTCCAATACACATTTGGGTTGGTTCTGTAGTGGATCTGATTTGGGTGGGTGGGAACAAGTGGGATGGGAAACAACAGATTGCACCAACGCCACTAAAGAGGCAATATCTGGTCGATGGCCGGAGTGGGTACCTTGAAGAGTATGACACCGCCCTTTATTGAAGAAGACCATCACCTTGTCGGCAAAGTGCCACCCAATGAAGCCCAGGGTACTAAGCCACTTCGCTCCAAGTACCAAATCACATCCCTCAACAGGTAGCAAAAGCAAGTCATCCGTGAAATTAAAACCCTGCATATGTACCGTGACATCTCGAACTGTGCCTGAAGGCCGTAATTGATGACCGGAAGCCGATGTGAATCGTAAGAACGAGTCGTGGTGAACTGGAAGGCCTAGTTGTCTAGCTGCCACCGGATTGAAGAAGTTCGATGCAGAGCCACAATCGATGAAGACTCGAATTGGTTTCCCTTCAATTGTGCCCTCCAAACGCATCATCTCATCCAATGAAGATTTGGTAATAGCATGTAAAGCCAGGGACTCCTCAGATTCATGGTTCTGATCGTCCAAGGAAGCGCTAGCATCGTGAAACTCCAAGGACTCATCCATCTGCTCAACCATTGGGGCTAAGATTGCCATAAATGGCTTTTTACAAACATGGTATTTAGAGTACGGTTCCTCACGTGTGTAGCAGAGGTTCTGGTCCCTTCTATCCCTTTGCTCGGCCGGGGACCATTGACGAACATGGGTGGATGAGTTTTGTCTTGCAGTGATAGCTGGTTTGAAATTTGACTGGATAGGGTTAATGGGTGGTGGATGGGGTAGGAGAGGACCGCTTGTTGGTCATTGATATGATTGCCACGTCGAAAATCGTGACTGCCGGCCAGCAACATTCCGGTCAGCACGCTCTGCCCTGACTTTCGCCTCATAACGACGCGCTAACTGATGGGTGTGAGAGAGAGCGAGCGAGGACCCATAGCTAACACATCATGTCTCAACTCATTCTCCAGACCGCCGCAAAACATGGGCCATAGATCGGCGTCAGACCAATCTAGAGCACGGCACGATAGTTTAGTGAACTCATTGAAAAACTCGTCAACAGTGTCTTGTTGTTGCAAGTTGGATAACTGAGCCTTGAAATCAGAGGTATTGCCTGACCCAAAATGCTCTAGAAAAGCCACCACAAAACTCTCCCAAGTGATGTAAGGCCGTCGTTGTTCGAGGGCATTCATCCAAACAGAAGCATCAGCGCCAAAGTGGGCGGAGATAGCTTGGACACGCTCATGGAGTGGGATGCGGTATGAGCGGATATAACGGTCAGCCATGGCCAACCAACTGACGGCGTCGTCGTCGGTGAACCGGGGAAGGTCAATCTTGGGTGGTTTGCAAGTGTAGGGGTTATGGAAATCAGTATAGGTTTGGTAGTTGAGATATCTGTTGGTGCTGTTTTGGTGGGTGTTTGGATTCGGTGGTTCTGTGTGGGGTGGGGTGTTCACAGAAGTGACTGTTGAGTATGTTGACGAAGCCGTGTGCCAAAAAGAGGAGGACTGGCCGACGAAGCCAGATGGGAATGGGTTGGTCATACCCATAGCAAACCAAGTGCAGCCAGAGTTAGGGGTTACAGAGTGAGGCAATGAGCCAAAGGTGAGTGAAGGTAGGGTAGTATGTGGATTTGGGAAAGGGGAAAGGCGTTGGTTCATCGCATTCAACATGTTTTTCTTGCATAGCAGCCATTTGAACTGCGATGTGATTTTGAAATGCAATCTGGGCTCTGGTGACCGACAGTGTGAGATTTTGCATAGAGATATGTAGATATGTGTTTTGGACTTGCAAAACCTCCACAGTAGATTTGAAGATTTGATATTGGTTTTCAGGTGAAGACTGGGAGGAGGAAGGTTGGTGGAGGGTGGCAGATTGTGATGAGCAACTGAGGGGTGGGTCGACCAACGGGTCAGACATTGGCATCGACGACGTTGTGTTTTGCAGGGTCCGCATCGTTACAGGCTTTGGATACCAAATGTTGGGAACAAAATGCAAAAGAAAGGAAATTAAAATAAACTAGATAATACTCATTTTCATATCGGTGCAACTGCACTTCTTACAGCATACATAGGTTGATGGCAAAAGATAAGATCATAGCTGGTAACAGTTAGAGTCGAAAGGAGACTACTTAAACAAACTGAGCTAACTTTCTAATTAGGCCAACACATATGGCATCATGCTGTGTCAATGATGGTATCCAACATTTTGTTTGCAATTTGGGATAGATGTACCGAGGGTTAGTATATAGTCTCATTTCTAAATGCCAGCTGTTTTTATTTTCAAGATTTTTTTTGCAATTTGAGATGGATGTACTGAGGGTTAGTACATTTACTCGTTTCTTAATGTCAGCTGCTTTTCTTTTCGAGATTTGTTTGCAATTTGATATCAATCTACTAAGGGTTAGTATAAAAAATGTGTATGTGTTTTTTGTTTGGGATGGTTAGCAGCTTTATTTAACAAGATTTGGTTAGTATGTAGTTTTGCCTCTAAAAGATAGTAGCTTTACGTTTAGAGATTTGGTTGCTATTTGGGATAGATGTATCGAGGGTTAGTATATAGTTTCGTCTCTGAATGATAATAGCTTTGCCTTTATAGATTTGTTTTCTATTTAAGATAAATGTAATGAGGGTTAGTTGATGTTAGTAGCTTTATTTTTTGAGATTTGTATGAGGGTAAATGTAATGAGGGTTAGTTTCTTAATGTTAGTAGCTTTATTTTTTGAGATTTGTATGCAATTTAATCTCGATATGCTAAAGATTAGTAGATCGATTAGTTCTGAATGATTGTAGCTTTACCTTTAGTGATTTGTTTTCTATTCGAGATAGATGTAATGAGGGCTAGTTGATCGATTTTTAACTAAGTTAGCTTGCAATAGTTTTAGTTTTACTTACATTACTGAGTGTCAGTAGTTTTATAAATACTTGTTTTGTATATCTTGTACATAGAATGAATCAGAAATGGCAAAGAGGAAAGCAGTAGCCACTAAGAAAAAAAGAGAGCCCTAAGACCATATTACATGCAGTCTAAATGTAGCATGATGGCTTTTGGTTCATCATTGACAAACACTAGACGGACATTCAAAATGATGCATGATCTAAATTGAAGAGGACTCACGTTTTGGGGATTCATAAAGCCCTTCTACAAAGAGAAGAGTAAGTTAGGAGCAGATTGCAATATTTAATGAGCTCTGAGATGAGACATGTTCATCAACATTAGATCAAATTGTATGTTTCTTACCGTTTGATTGTAAATGTAACTTGTAAATTACTGTATTGCTTAATTAGGCACATGAACGAAGTTGAAAGTTTGTTGCCCAGTATATTGCAGTCGCACATCAACATACCAAGTTTGTATATTTGAACTCTTAACATTTGAAATTTATACCTCATTGCTTTGAGCTCTTTTTTCTTCTCTAAAAAAATCCTCTACCTTCTCTCTTCCGAACCCATCCATCTGGGTTTCTTTCTCTTCTCCTCTCTTTTGCTCGATCTAGATCTCCGATCTAGATTTTTGGCTTGGGAGAGGGGTTGGAGACGAAACTCCAATGTTCTCTCTTTTTGAGGTTTATTTCCATGCTTTTCGGCTGGCGTGCATCCCCGCCCTTCATGGACGATTTCTCGGAAGCTTGTCTTTGATCTAAGGCTTCTTGCCTCCCTTTATCGTTTGGTTTGCTTTCCTTTCTTTCGTTTTTATTTCTTCTTCCCTTCACCCAAATCCTCCTACCTTTTAGATGTCAGATTAACCTTTCTCATCTCTATTTTTCTCTGCTTCTCCTTCTCTTCTCCGGTCCTTCCATATTTTCTCTGTTCTACTTCTCCTAGATTTCAAATCTCACATCATTCACAACTTCGGTGCTCACCTTTATCACCAATCAGTTTTTCAAACGAATGTTCACCAATTCGGTGTTTCGAATTTGGTGTTGGATCGTATGTCTTACATCAACAGTTTAACGTTTGTGGTGCCGCTTATCTCTCATCCTCTTTCTTTTTTCATTTTTCCTTGGCTACTGTTCTGCCCCAATTCATTGCCCCGCGTCAAGTTGATGGTGATAAATTGTGTTCTGTATGGTTTTGGGATTTGGCTTATGGAGTTTTCTGGATGGGATCTGGTTTCCGGCTCATACCTGCCATTTTTGTGACGTCTCTGTGTCACTCCGTTAGAATTGCTTTTGAGTTGGGTCTGTTGTGGTGTTCCTGTGTTGGGTGGATTCAGGCTTTCTCCAGGTTACCAATTCCGAGTTGAGTGACGTCTCTGTGTCACCTACGGTGTCGACATGTGGCACTGTTATCCCTTGGAGGGTTGGAATGAGATCTTTTGTTTTGTGTTGTGTTTATCCTTCTGTTTGTCTGTCTGTGTGAAGTAGTTTGTAATAATCTGTTTTTTCAATAAAAGTTGTTCTGTTACCAAAAAACATTTGAAATTTATAGCATAATCTGATCGAAAAGTACGTTAGATCAAGTTGCATCTTCTAAATATGAGCTGACATGTTCAGTTGTTTTCAAATTATGAAGCTAAGAAGAGGGCAATTACGTAAATAGTTATTTCACATAGAAAATGCCCACAAATGATGGCCTAAGATCGACCGCTGATCACAAGGAAGCACGAACCAGCTAAGAAGGGATCACATAGAATCAGTTGCCGCCACTCCCTCCTCTATTTCAATTTATTTCTCCTTTACCGGTAACACGTTTTCAAAATTCAAACCCTAATCGATTTTTCTCGCTTAATATTAAACTAAAAACTAAAAATGGCCTCCAACAAGGGTATTTAATCATATAAATACCACCCACGATAATCAAGTCAATAGGTCAACCCAACCCAGAAACCTCCCAGAGCCGCAGAGTCGGTGGTCTTCGATCGTCATCGCCTTTTCACCCATGGCTGGGTATTTCACCCTCTAACTGATTCTGATCGTTTTAGTGTTTTAGCTTCTGCAAAGTTTAGTTCTTGAGATTATGGATTATAAAGCTCGAAGCTTTAGTACAATCTAGTTGGGATTTTACATCAGTTTCCGTTTATGCTCATCAATATCGTTGATTTGTGTTGAGGGTTTTGTTAAAAACGATGCCCAGTTTAGATTTTGGAGGAAAGTTTGAAACTTGTTCCATAATTGTGTGTTTTTTTGGGTGCAAATGATGTAAGAGACTGGTCACTTTTAGCTGTGAGCATGAAGAGCCACTACTAAGGCCTGGCCGTGCTGTAGTTTAGTGATTGCTGTGTCCATTTTCGCTGTTATTGCTGTGAACATCGTGAAATAATCCAGTGTGGCTTATTGCTTGGATGCCTCGTCTCTTGAATTGCGTCTTTTACTATGATTTGCTAAGTCGGGAATTTATGGCTGATAGCTTGAATTTTGTGATCGCTTAAAGTTTTAGTGACCTAGACAAACTTAAAAGTTCAATGTTTTATTCCATTTGGTTGTGGACTTTTCAAATTACTGCCATATGCTGATAGTAGTACTTGCATGATTGAGAACTGTAGTTCTGTCGACAGATTGATAATGTAGGCAGTTTTGTACATGATTCTGGAATATGATGGAATCATTTTCCGTATCTTTGCATATTTTCAATGTACTTGCTATTAAGAATATCTTTATAACAGGTTTGCATACATATTCTTTCTGTTTCAACTATTACTAATTTGTATGTTCATTGCAGACCATCTTGGTTGGTGGATAAAAAGAGAATCGCAACAAAAATCAGGAATGCATCTACAAGTGATCCTGCAAGAATCAAATGGCAAAGCAACCCAACTAGAGCTTGCCCAAACTGCAAATATGTGATTGACAACAGTGACGTAAGGATTTTATTGCTCAATATTAACTTTCATTGAATTAATTTTTTGCAACTCCATCTCAATATTTTAAATTTATTATGTTAATAAATGAGGTTTGATGATATGTAAGCATCTGATTTGTTGGAAAACTGTCAGGGTGTTCACCACTTCACATCATCAAACCGATAATTTGTTGAGAGTTCATCACTAGTAGGGCCAATTCGCTTACCTGATTTTAAGATAGTCTATTTGAATTCAGCACATACTCTCACAACCAACACACAAATAAACTATGAGTGTTACTTATATCTCAATGTCCATGAGGTCTGATGATGATATCAAGTTGCCTTTTGTGTATCACTAGAATACTAGTCTTGATTCATGAATAGACCTTCATATAATCACCTGTATCAACCATATAGAATAGTAAACAGCTTATATGTGTGCCAAATGATACCCTTGATTAAGATTCTTTATCAGTGCTTCTAATTAGAACAAGATTTGCACAACTTAGAAAGTGAGTTCATTTGGAATTTCTGTTTCCAGGTTTCTCAAGAGTGGCCAGGATTACCTAAGGGTGTGAAATTTGATCCATCAGATCAAGAGATTATTTGGCACTTGCTTGCAAAAACTGGTGCAGAGAACTTGAGACCCCATCCTTTTATAGATGCATTTATCACAGATTTTGATGGTGATGACGGAGTTTTATGTTCTCATCCAAGGAAGCTGCCTGGTAAGTGACAAATATATGATTTGGTTTAGTGCTGTGGTGCTTTTATTCTTTATTGATTCAAACTAAATTTTAGGTATCAAGCAAGATGGAAGTGTATCCCACTTCTTTCATGTAGCAATTAAGGCTTACAATACTGGTACTCGAAAGCGTCGAAAAATTCATGATGATGATTATGGTGATATCCGCTGGCATAAGACTGGAAGGACTAAACCAGTGATCCTAGATGGGGTTCAAAGAGGGTGCAAGAAGATTATGGTTTTGTATATAAGCACGGCCAAAGGAGGGAAAGCTGAGAAAACCAATTGGGTCATGCATCAGTATCACCTGGGAACTGATGAGGATGAGAAGGAAGGGGAGTATGTTATTTCTAAAATATATTACCAGCAACAACAAGTCAAGCAAACTGATAAAACTGATCAAAATTCTCCTGAAAGTAGTGATCCTGTGATTCAAGCCGATCCAGTTACTCCCAAGTCAGTGTTTCCTGAAGCTCTTAACCCTGATTGTAATTTGGTAGAAGATATTCTTGTTACTTGCGCGGAACCCAATTCAGTAACTCCTGAACCTCCACGCCCTGAAAAGAGACAATCTACTCTTGGTTTTGGGGAAGACACTCATGTTGGTTCCACAGATCCCTTCCTTCAGGTTTAGTTCTTTCTTCCCCCATGTCTCTATTAGTTCAGAAGCAAAGAAGTACACATCCATTGCTTTCTCATGAGCACATTGAACTAGACAATTATTTAAAACAATATTGTCTGGCAATTATATTCATCCTTAACAAGATATTTAGTTGCATATACTGTGCATGTACTATTTCCCTAATTTGTGATTTACATAAAGAGATACTGATGTTGACTTGTTTTTACTTTTAGATGCAACTGAATCATCGTGATATGGACTGTTTTGAAGATGAAGTTCATCATGAATATGAAAAGTCTGGCTGTCATGATCAACACAGCATAGGGATTCCAAATGATGAAGCAATAACCAACGATGTAAACCATACACAGGAAGATCCAAAGTGGTGGGATAGTGAGTCACAGAATCTGCTGGATTCACAACAACTTGTGGAAGGCTTGTCTTTGTGTGATGATCTCCTTCAGAGCCAATCTCCAATTAGGGGTGATGGAAATGGTGAACCAGCACAGGTCAAACCATGTCTTGCTGATTATGCTAAGCTAGGAGCAGACAATCTAAAGAAGGATCTAGAGGAGTGCCAAAATATTATGCTCGATCCTGCTCATATTGAACTTGGAACACCTCCAGATTTCCGACTTAGCCAGCTCGTATGTTGTCTTCTCCACCCATTTTTCTTACCAATTGCATTAGCTAAATTATAATTCTTTGCATTTTCTCTTGTGGTAATACATTGCTTAATTGCTTTTGTAGGAATTCGGATCACAGGACAGCTTCCTTTCTTGGGGTGGCAAATTGGCCGAGTGATTTGATCGCACTAGTAGTGACCATCTTTTAAGTAAACCATGCCTGACAATCATCTCTGCTGAGTGTTCATCTCTAACCCTTTGGAGTACAGCTTGAATTGATATCTGGTGGTAAAGTACCACCCCTTTTGTAAACTTTAAGTCACAAATATTTGATATTCAAGCACTGATCGAGATTACTCTTATGCTCCCGTTGCGCTTCAAATTAACATATCAGATCAGCTATTGGGTTTTCCTTGTAATTTTTGTATTCTAAAGTTGGGCAAACTCAGATATGTGTATCCTTCTCTTAATGGTTAGACTTAATAGATGCTTTTGGCAAAGTTCCTGTTTCTGTATTTCATTGCGTTGGATATTAAAAATGTGACGTATGAGCAGTCATATTGTTGACTTGTTGTGGACTACCAGTCAAGTCACCTTGAGCATGTTAGAGCATGTTCACCCTTTGGGTATTTGTTGGGAAGATCTAGGTCGTCACGTGACAGTGATTTTAGACTGTAGTTTTTATTCACGATTTATGTTTCTGGGTTGTCATATGACATTGAATGTTTATTAAATTTTATAATAGATATTTTGAGTGTGAATAATAATTTGATATATTAATAAAATTATGAATAACATTTAAATTATATAAAAGATAATAAATAAATTTTAAACAATGACATATTGAAATTAATTTATTTATTCCATGACTTAAATTGATCGGCCAAGCCTAAAAAAATATAATAATTTAAATTCCTAACTACAAATTAATGAATAAAACTATAATTAATAAAATGTATCACATACAAGTAAATATTTATCTAAACATAAATGTATAATTACATGTCGTTGATCTGCTTGTTTAATTGCAACCAACGGTCCAGATAAAATGACGGTTGCAGGTCTGACCTAGGTGAAAACTTGAGCAAGGCCTAAGTCAAAAAAGTTTGTGTGGAGATGAGTTTTTTTAGCCGGGTCATTGTTTGAGGTGGATAAAGGCCTGGGTGACGTTTTTGCTCCAAGAGTGGACATGCTCTTAGGGATTCTGGTGACACAAAAATGAACCGTGGTCCATCAAATTATTGGAAAGTTCATGCCATGTCAACGTTGAAGGAAAACGCTAATGAAATGCTCGCCTGTACTGAAACGAGCAACACGGGTTGGATCATCGCAATATTCATGAACTTAGGGAGATTCATAGACCATGCTAGTTGGCTCTACAGTGAAGATCGAGTTTGCAGAAGTGCTTGTTCATAAGCAACATCATATTGCTTGTAGGGAAGCTAGAGTAAGACCTGTCTTTGCAACTAACCTATACTTGAGGTCTGGTAACATGTTGTAGGGAAGTGCCTTGGTCTTAGAGTAGGGCACCCTCCCTTTGCAAAGACTCCCAAGGTGAGCTAAAAGCACCTTGAAATGTATACCGGTGCTTAAAAGGGCCAGTGCCACCCTTATTCTTGTCTTGGATGCAAATGACAGAGGCCCAAAGCAACTGGCATTTTTGGCTTCAAATGCAAATCATGATTGTTCTTGAATGTTAGATCATTTTGTTCTCTTCTACCCAAGCCATTCATTGCACAAGATTCTCAGTTCAACTAAACTGGTTTATAGGTCAAATCTTAGACTTGATCATATATTTAAAAGCATGCAAATGATTGTAATTACCTGACCTTAACTGCTAACACTACATGCTGTGGTTTCTTAGAGATTAGATTCAGCCGCCTTGTAGGCACCTACCCCAGCATATTTTTTTGTCAAAACCCCGAGCATAATCTGACCCAGCTTGAACACATTAAACTACAATTCTCGTTACTATTTTAAATACCAGCCTTCAAACACCAGCTTCGCGCGTGTAGAAAGATTTTGTTCGTACCTGTAAAATATTTGATTTCTATACACTAACCCTCAGTAGATAATGTATCTCAACTTTAAGACTTACTAATCATATTAATTATATATTTACATTAAGATGTAGATAATTTAAATAATAAATCGCTACACTATACATGTGAATTTTGTAGTTCGATCAATGTTATGTAACAATTATCTGAAACTCTAATAAAAATACACAATTGATTGAGATGACGTTAACACCAAATTTATATTAACAACCAAAATATCTAGAATTGTAAGTAAGGAACACCCATCAGTTCATGTCATAAGCTGAACTGATATACTAAATCAATAGGGAAATTAATTGTTGTCATAAACTCTAAATTCACATATCAACTTTTATATGCATCGTCAAAATTATTATTTTGAAAAATTAATATAAATGAATATAAACCATGAACAATCGATACAATTATTAATCGATGTCATAAACCCTAAACCCACACGCCAACATTCATATGCATCGTCAATTTTTTTTAAAGTGATATAAATGAATATAAACTCTAAACAATCGATACAATTATTAATCGATTAAAATACCT
The DNA here is from genome assembly GCA_951800085.1 of Comarum palustre. Taxonomy (NCBI): domain Eukaryota; kingdom Viridiplantae; phylum Streptophyta; class Magnoliopsida; order Rosales; family Rosaceae; genus Comarum; species Comarum palustre. The sequence goes on along the minus strand of OX637577.1, from coordinate 23,288,493 downwards.
TCAACACAATTATTTAGTTTTAGAGTTGATTCAATTTCCTTTATATTATTAGTATAAATATTATTATTATGGAGATGTTATTAACAACCCCTAGTATTTGTTATTAACACACATATTAATCTATTATTATTATAATTAATATTATTATTTTTAAATAAGTGGTAAAACTGTAAAAAAACTGAGGGAATATCTATCAATTTGTGTATAAATGGTTTGATTCTATAAAAAGGCAGTTTGTACCGTTCACTATTCAAATGTTATAAGCTGAACTCATAAACTAAATAAATATGAAAATTAATTGTTGTCCTAAACCCTAAACCCACATATCAACATTTATATACATGGTCAAAATTAATATTTTGAAAAATTGATATGAATGAATATAAACCCTAAACAATTGATACAATTATTAATCGATGTCATAAACTCAACCCACATACCAACATTCATATACATCGTCAAAATTAATATTTTGAAAAAGTGATATAAATGAATATGAATTCTAAACAATCGATATAATTACTAATCGGTTAAAATATCCTCAACACAATTATTTAGTTTTAGAGTTTATTCAATTTTATTATAATTATTATTACTATTACGAAAATGTTATTAACAACATCCGATATTTGTTATTAACACACTCATTAACATATTATTATTATAATTAATATTGTTATTTTTTTAAATGAGTGGTAAAACTGTAAAAATATATAAACTGAGGACATATTTGTCAAATTGTGTATGGATGACTTGATTGTAAAAAAACAAAGAGGGGCAGTTTTGTCTTTTCACTATTCACACATACTACTATTCACATGAATAATAAACCACCCCACTTTAATATATAGAGGGTTTTTAGCTAATTTGCTACCTTAACTTTTATTATATTGTCAATTTGCTACCCTTCATTTTTTCTGTCAATTTGCTACCCTTCATTTTTTCTATCATTTTGCTACCCTAACTTTCATAAATTTGTCAAATTGCTACCCAACCGTCATATATACATTTTTCTGTTAGGTGTTTTGTCAATTTTGTTTTTTCTTGTTAGATATCCCTTAAATTCTGAACTTCAGTCAGGAAAAATAAAATAAAATAATACATGGATTCAAATCAAAAAAGAAAAACACATCCATGGGACGAGAAAAATACATCCATGAGATTGAATTGATACCCATTTCTTTATTTTTTTTCCCCGTCTCATGGATGTATTTTTCTTTTTTTGATCAAAATTCATATATTATTTTATTTTATTTTATTTTGCCTGAATGAAGTTCATAATTTAAAGAGACAAATTCAATTGTTAAAAAAAACTAATTTGAATTCAAAATTATGAAAATTCTCTCACGTGAAAGGCACACCTAAGAAGAAAAAAATTGATGGAACATCTAACAGAAAAAAACACATATATGACGGTTGGGTAGCAATTTGACAAATTTATGAAAGTTATAGTAGCAAAATGACAGAAAAAGGTAGAATAATAAATTGACAATATAATAAAAACTAGGATAACAAATTGGCTAAAAAGCCTATATAGAGATTACATCACCGAATTGTTCATAAATATATAGAATTGAGTTTTCGAGTTCGATTCTAACTTGGAGCGTCGATCGAACATCACAGGTTTCCTATCCAAAACCAAGCCTAAATGAAAAACCAGCTAAAATGCAATCTCCATGGATCATGAAACTGAAACCACATCTCAACACGATTCCATTTGGATGTGTTTGCCATTTTTTTTCATTTTTGGAAAATCCAGTTCTTGCGGGGTTATGATCATGAACTACATTATTAAGATGGGTGCCGCGTGGGGACCAACTGTTTGATATGAAACGTCTCTGTGGTGGTGGGGTTGCGGATTAGGGAGGCGCACGTGGGCACCATAAAGGCTGCCGTTTTGACCCAATGAGAGGCCCAGTTCAAAATTAGCCCAAAACAAAAGAGAGTGATGACCGACCCTTCACTCTCAGCCCCTCCTGACACGTGTCCTTAATGAAATGTAAAATGCCCCTCGTTTACTACAGGTGTCTGTATTGATGCTGACGGAGCATGGTGTTACGGTGCTCCTGCAGACTGCAATTCTTTCTATTTTGACAATTCGTACTTCAACGGAAATAAGAGACAAAAGGGAAGGCCAATTACTACCGTACACGTGTCGCGCGTGTACGTGAGATGGGATCCAATAATTCGAGGTTTCTGGGTTTCTTTTCGGGTTTGAGTTTTGACCCAAAGCTTGTAATTGCAATCCACACACTAATCTAATCTCTGTGTTTATATCTTTCGAGGGAGCGTGTTTAGTGCGATTTCATTGTAACGGATAAGTCGAGCATAAGTACTTGCCCTCTCTCTCTAATAATGCAAATACTTGAAGACAAGGCTTGGTTGGAAATGATCTTAGAGATATGGATTGTGCTGTTAGGTTGATGACAACAAGATCAAGACCTAGCTTATTATCACTATTATTATCAGGGTAGACATTATAGTGATGGGCCAACTACAGTTTGTTTCTTCTATTAAGACATGGCTTCTATGACTAGCACAATAGACATGGAACTAATTAACAATTTGGAACTAATTAACAATTTGGAACTAATTATTAATGGGAAGGGCTTGTTACAATTAGTCAGATTTTTCAATTCTGTCATAACTCAAAGTGGTAATTAAGCCCTTTTTGGGACAGGACCCTTGAAATCCTATCTTTACAATTATGAAATCCAATCCCCCAGCTGAAATGATTAAATGGTCTGCATGATTATGATTGCTCCCAAATTATGGATGCTCATGGTCCATTTCATAAATTCCTTCAACTTTTATCTGTAAATAAAAACACTATTAGAGAAGATATTTATGCTCCCAAGCTCCAACCAAAATTAAACAGAAGCTTCATTGGGGAGTATATCTTAAATTCTTAATCCTGCATTTTGTATTGGCCCAAGTGGTAGCTCAACTGATATGATAATAAGTTGGACATTTCCAGACTCCACAATGACTTGTTTGGAGGAATTAATTAAGTAAATAAGATACTGAAAGAGTGAAACAAACCCAGGTTTAAGGTTTGACTTTCTGAGCTGCAGAGCCTCCTAAAATCCCCTTCCATAGTCATTTGAGATCATTCAAACTCTCGAATTATCAGAAATTCTTGTATACACGAGGGTGCAAAGTTAATGATGGAGATTAATCCGAAAAGAAATCACAACAGAAACAATTATAGTGATTATGTAAAAAGGAAAAAGAATGAGGAACATAGTTAATCAAACTTTCTTAATTAATGCTATCTGATATACATATCTAGCCCATGAAAGGCCATTCCATACAAAATTTAGGTTTCAGCTAATTTTCCGATCACATCCTCAGCTTCACTATTTACAGTAGTACTCCACCAAGAAGACGATAGGAAAAAGTGAAGAAGAGAAAAAACCAAAAACCTTCCTTAGACAACTGCCCCTTGCAATTGTCATAGCTAGTAAAGTAAACTAAGCTAGGACTTCAAATTCTTCAGAATCATATCAATCATGCCAGCATAGAAGCATGACCACACACCTCCTTATGATGTAAAGCCTGGCTCTTTGCTCTTTGAGAATACCCCCAAGCCCTCTGCTTGAAGATGAAGATAGCCTTCTCTTGCTGGCACTGCTGCTCATCTTCATATCTAGCTTAGATTTGATGAGAATATATGAGATGAGCTTTGTGTGATTTGGAAGTGATGACTGAAAAGCTAGGAGCTTTGTGTGAAATGTGGGAGTTGGGTTTGAATACGGAGGGGAAAGGGGTTGTTTATATAGAAGGGGGTTGAAGGGTATGGTCATGGTTCCAATTGGTTTAAGAAAAGAGCCAAGGATGGGGCAGGAAAGGGGGTGAGGTGCCCCCAAACCCACTAGACAAGACCCTAGTAAGGGACCTACCTTTCTCACTTTGGAATCCCTTACTCATCACCCTACATAGGAGAGACAATGATAAATGAATCCATACAAGCCCTGTCTCTCACATGTATAATAATAAATTAATAATATATTTTCTTCTTTTCTTTTGAGAAAATAATAACATTTGTTCATGGACATCATATAATGGAAAAATTCTGTTATATATTATGTGATGATATCTGGTTTTGAATGCAATGAGAGTCGTTAAGCAGTATTCAACTGTGAAAGCTTGAACTATCTATCTAATCAAAATTTTCATTAACATGCTATTGATTCAACAAAGTAGAACAATTCGGAACCATGTAGAACTATTACTATACGAACGATTTAGAGTAATAATCGCAAATAGAGATGTATAATTAAGTTCATCGATCCTCAGCGTGGTTCAAAATCACTTAAAACTTATGTAAGCAATTTTCAACGTAATTAAGTTATTAGGAAGAATGATTTCTATCAAGAGCTAAAACTATGCAAATCTTATTATCGAAATCGAATACATGGTAAAACGTGAAGAAATCCAAAGGATAGAAAATGGGGGCCTTCACCCTAAATTCGGCAAGGGCTATACATCATATATGTTTGTAGAGTCATTACCAACCAGGTTAATGGGTCGGCCACTACTGAACAAAAGGTCCACAGAAGCAAGCGAGTGTTCTAGTAGTTCATGAGCTGCATTCAACATTTCTGTAAATGATGAGGTGATAATTCATTATCTACAGGGCTCACCAGTTTTGCCCTCTTCTTCTGTTTGGGAAATAAGGAAGACTCTCTCTTTCTATTGCTTTTCTTTGTTGGTTAGTTCTTGAACTTTTCTGTTGGATCCACCTAAACATGCAATAGGAGAAGACAAGTAATTGAATCCTACATAAGAATGCATGCATATTATCTCTAACTTTAGTTAATTAGCATTGTTTGAAGACGATAATGACTTCATCATCGATCTTAAGTCATCATCATCTTCACCAATTCACTATCATATAACAGAAACCTAGATTAGTATTGTAGGACGTGATCCTTGATAGTGAAATCTGGGTTTTGCTAGGGTTAATGAATTTTTTTTGGCGAAACTAGGGTTAATGAAATTTGAATTCCACTTTTCCAACAACAGTCCGATAATTAGTGCATATTTTAGTTGACTAGTGAGTCATTGACCCTTACAAGAAAATGGAGATGCATGATGACAGTAACTTTAATCAAAGTTTAATGGTCATTTTGGCTGCATATGTTGCCACTATGTATTAGGATGATGCTATTGCGTTGTTAAGACGTTTCTCAGAATAGAGTACGTATTTCCTGCTTTTGCTTGTTCTCTTTAGAGGGTAGAAGTCGAATTTGCTGAATCAGGATGATATTTCGTCGAGTATGAGTATGCACCAACTCATATGAGATTTCTAGAGCTCAATGAGTTTCACATCTTATGTGTTTTGTGTTGAGATATGATTCCCACGTCCGGAAATAAATGAGACACAATCTTTGTCCATTAGTTTTAGATTTGAATCCAAGATTACTCCATCATGATATTAGAAAGCACATTCACGTATGAATGTGTAACAGCTACATGGACTCCACATCACCTAAAAATTGTTAGGGAGGCAGTGTCCATATAAGTTCTTCAATTATGCCGTATGAAACTAACATTGGTTACTTAGGGGTGGGCAAATTCGAACCGGACCGGTTTTGAGTCCAAACCGTATCCGATCCGAATCAATCGGATTTGTAAAATCTTCATCCGAATCCGGTTAACCGATTATTCGGGTCATCCGAAAACCGGATCGGATCGGTTTCGGATTTCACCCGAATTTGGAGAATTTCACTTTCAATTTACAATTTCAAAATCCAACAGATACCAAACCATGATTTAATCTACACTGATTAGTCATCAGAGGGGGTTGACAGTCCAAAGGCTAGGCACGGGAGGTAAATGTTGCAGAACTTTCTTCGATGTTATCTGTGGTTCCTCCAACCTGGAAAAAAAGCTACAGTCAATGCTAACTCATAGGAGAAAGATATTGACAATGCTATATAAAAGGTATTGGATGAACAAGATACTACAAAAAATGTTTGTATAATGATACATACTGTTGTACCAGCAGGTTTGTCCAACACTGCAAAGTCTTCGGTTACAGCTATAACTCTTGATTTCCAGTCAATATCATAGCACCTGAACAAAATCATGATGTGAACAAGCAATTATAAGTTCCTGCTAAATGTTCTGTTTTACCTAGGAAAACGATTTGGGTGTGCATGCACACGTAAGTATGTTCCATCTTCAACAAATTGGTCTGCATGTGTGATCCTGAAAGTCTTCTGTGCTTCTCTTACAATTTTTCCTTTGATAGAGTCTCTCTTCTTTAGTACTGATGGTGATGTAACTTCTTTATATACCCTCATTTGCTCAGGGGTCGCAGTTGGAGGAGGCTTTGGACATACAAGGGCATAATACACAGCTCCAAAGTGTATGAGATCTGCAACAAACCTTCAAGAAATGAATTTTTTTTGTATATATTACTCCAACTTGACAACAGCAATAATGATGCTAGACTAACAAATAAAATGGTGACACCTATTAAAATATATATATATATATATTAAAAAAATTCGGTTTATTCGGACCGGTTTTTAAGCAAAACCGGAACCAACCCGGTTCAAACCGGATCGGATCGGATCGGTTTTAGCTATTTTTTGACCCGCTTTAAATGGATCGGTTATCCGGTCCGTTTTTTCGGATGGTTTTTTCGGTTTTTGGTTGAAAATCGGATTTTTACCCACCCCTAGGTTACTATATAATAGTAAAGGAGAACTACTGTTCATGAATGGTATCGACTGGAACACAATTGTCTCTGTTCTAAAATGAGACAGTAGGAATATATGGAAAGAGGGCTGAAGCGCCATTTTTCCAATATGATCAAAAGGCTGAAAACTTAGATCAAAGCTATGACCAAAGATTCCATATTACACTGATAATCACTACCCTTATGTATTTAATCCAAGTGCTTGAATATATAACTTCAAATACACTCGAGCAAGAAGCAAGGCAAGGCAAAGCAAAACCCCATTTTCCTATTTCCAATACCCCAAGCTTAGTGGGTAGCCAGAAACTTAATTTAACGAGGTCAAAACTTAATAGTTATTGAGTTGAGAAAAAATTGATAACGTAATCAGCCTTGTGAGTGTGTGTGTGTGTGTGTATATATACATGCCGGATCTGAAGCGCACGTCCGCACTTTGTTAAAGTGCGCATGATCCGCGTGTCGCCATCTGCGCCGTTCACTTTCTCTTGCTTTCTTTTCCCGCTACACGGAGATGACGACACGTGGCCGTCTGCACTTTAACAAAGTGCGCACAGTGCACTCTAGATCCGGACTTTATATATATATACTCATGTATATATTAGCGTCAATCTATTAAAAGAAAAAGGAGACAAAGTTATACAACAGTTTACTTATTGAAGGGTCTGACAAAAAGAAACTATAGACTAAAATATGCTACTAGAGAGAGTTAGAGACTCAACATAAACATGTCTTTAATAACAATCAAACCGAAAACAAAACCAAAAAACTAAAGTATGACGCTTTTAGAGAGGTCTAAACCAGTCAAACACTCTTTTTAATATATTAAACCACCTGGCCGGTTGTAATAAACTACCTTATTATATTGATCAAATAAATAATATCAACTATGATTTTGTTATTCCTTTGAATTAATAGAAATTTAAAAAATAATTACAGGAAAAACATTTACAAATAAATAAATAAAGACAATATTAAAAATTTAATTGACCAAAAAAACATTATTATCATGTGTAGTACTTAGTTAAGATGGTCATTATGCTATTATATTATGTTTTATATATTTTATAAAAAAAATTATCAAATCATATTAATTTATTGACTTCACTCATGCTTTTTTCCTTTAAAAAAAATTAAAAATTAAGAGGGATCAATTGCCACTCTGGCCCGCTCTCCCTACGCCCATGCCGGCCAAGCTTCCTTTTCTATTCTATCTTTGCTCAAATCTAAGCTGTAAACACCCAGTTACGTTTTTCACTTGCATGAGATACTAAATTAAGCTTGGGGAACTCAAACAGCGCAGTGATCAAAGTGTGTTGATCCCATCCCAGGTTGAGAATATTGCAGCTCATTGTGTGTGTCATCCTGTGTTTGTTAACATTATGGTGTCCCCATTTATACTTCAAAGAAAGAAAATTATGGTCTCGTTTTGCTGAACAAGGTCAGATTCGCACGTGAAGTTCTCGTGGTTAACAATGGCATTGCCCCTGATACACTTGTCAATTATTAGATATATGTTAGCTGACTGTAAGCCCCTTCTGGATCATATAGTTTAATCAGAGCATGCATACTTGTTCTTGTTGGCATTGAATATTTTGATATATGGTATTGCTTTCGATATCTTATATGGCACTTGAAGCATGTGAAATCCCGGTGGATTGTACGGTTTTGAGTAGCAGCTCAGGCTTTTGCTTACAAAGGGAAGCTTTAAACATGATTAAGCTAACACGTTCTTGAATTATGAGTACATTACAGCTCTTAATCTGCCGTACCCCTATGGATTATTGTGTTGGGGTCATTGACTACAGATATAGCCAGCACCAGGAAGCTAGCTTTGGTCATCTGTAATTGGCATTGTTCATTTGTATCACTGCAAAACCCAACTGGGCTTCTGTATTTTTCTATTTTTAAGAAGATGATGGGAAAATATGTTGAGGGTTGAAGGAAGCGGCAGCTTCAGATTATGAATTCCTGTGCATATAAACTTATATGGATCTAAAATCCAGTAAAAGTCACATTGCACGTGTGCTCAAAATATACAATTTTCTTGATCGCTATATTCAAGGGATGTTTTCTTTAGATTCCAGCTACTTTGTTTCATATTGATACCAAGTTGGTCAATTGCGATTGCTACACAAAATTTACATAAAGAAAAAGAAGGTATGTCTTTACAAGCTTCATTCCTCTTTGGGAATCCACCTGCTCCACCAGAGACTCTTCCTCTGGTTGTTAAGCTCATTCATGCTCTCATTCAATGTTTTGACAATCTTCCTCTGCAGCCAAAGAGCTGATGCAAGAGCATTTCTCCGAGGACTAGACTTCTTAGGCGTTGTGTCCTGCACAACATAGGATATATCTAATAAGATCATTGTGAAAGAAAACATGAATTACTGATTGCCTAGTGTAGTTCAGGTTCAAACCAAGAGCTCCTGGAGCTGAGCTTCAGTGAAGCCACCGTCCTGCTTGGTTCCCGATCTTGCCATTAGCCGAGTAACCCATCTGGCAGCCTCCCCATAGTCTTGCTGTGTGTATCGGAAGAGTTGCAGCCTCAGACTCTGCATGACAGAAAGCGCCAACAGGCCTTCCTTGTCAAAGTAGGGATATGCTAAAGCTGTTTTTGCACTGATTCTTTGTCTTGGTTTGTATCGAACCATGGATGTCAGCAGTTCCCATCCAATTCCACCATCTAAATCCAACAACTCAAAACCTTTTCTTAGTTCAGAGCTAGCTCGAGGCTCAACAGTATTCCTCCATGCAACCAAGTCATAATCACATCTTTTAAGCTGACGGTTGAATTGTATCAGGCCGCTGTCAGTACGTAATCCTGGAAATGCCTGGATGAATATCAAGACAGTTAATCAGAGGTTTGTTAACATTAGTCATGTCACCAACAATTTTTTTTTGGGTCATGTCACCAACAAAATTGTTACTTACCATTTGTAGGAAAATGAGTCCAGTACTGTAGATATCAAATCTATCAGGCAAGTTCATCTGTTTAAGATCATATAATCAAACCCATTAAAGCAAATGAGAAGCAATATCTATCTCCAATCAAGCTGAGATGGTTTTACAGTTATTCTACCTGCCATAGAACTGGGGAAAGTGCTGTTGCCACTGGAGCAGACGGTGCAGATGGTGTTTGTGTGCTCATGATGTATTGCTCTGGTGCAGCATATCTGAAATAGGGAAAAATCAAATGGCATTGTCAATGCCTACTATGAACAGACTACACCAAAGTCACTGAGACACTCATAATGAAACTGAAAATAGGTTCTAAATGGAAGTTGTAAAATAGGAAGACACTCTTTAAACTGTTAATTCAGTGAGCATGAGTTCATAATCAAGTATTAATGTTTCATCAGCAGCAAGTCCCATGTATTATACACTCCACAAAATGCAGGGCCATTTGCTAGAACTTCTAATACTCTTGGCATGGCCTAGTTCTAAAAAAACTTACATATGAAATTGAACTGTTGGGCTTTCCTGTTTTTCAGTCCCCCGACCACATTCAAGATTAACTTAAGTTTTAGTTCTTGGGTCAGAAACACTAAAGTAGACAATGAATTTTAAAACTAAGCTGGTAAACTGCAATTCATCAAGGATTTGGGTATAGAACCAGAAGAAAAATCAATTTAACTTTTTTTAATGAATAAATTGAACTTTGTTAAGGCATATATTTGAAATGCCTTAAATGATAAATGAAATCGGTCATTAGTTGTTCCGCCTGTCAGGACCCTTCAAAGTTCAAACTAACACGTACACCATGCCTTTGGTGGAAATTTACGCAAATCTACTACTTATACAACATAACAGAAAGGTGATAATTTGAATAAATTGCATCAGTGTAGGATGTGGTTTGACAGAAGGTACCTTGGATCCAAAAGGAACTCCTTTGGAATGTAGTTGATGCCGACTCGCAAATCTGCTGCAGCTCCAAGGTCAATGATCTTGAATGTACGAGAGCCTGCTCATTTCAAAATTAAAAACTACAAGTTAAATTGGAGAACGAATGAACCTTGCTAATTCTTGATTGATTGAAGTACAGTATGCTACATATAAATAATATTACCTTCGGAGAAAATAACATTCTGAGGCTTTATGTCCCTGTGCACAATCCCTGTTGAGTGAAGAGCATCCAATGCAAATAAGAGCTGTCTCATTATCGTTTGAATGATTCTATTTTCCCTTTCAAGACCCCTTGGCAAGTCCTGAACTTCTCCAAGTATCATGGTTTCTACCTGACATTTTATGTGATCATGAATGGAGTTGAAAGCCGATTAGCTTAACTAAACCAGGACTTTTCTGATCAAATAGGCTTCATAGAAATCATTCAGTTACAGAGTTAACGAAAATCAAAATACCGATGAGAGAAAGTACCAACATTGTAGGGAAAGTCTTTGCTTTGCATCAAATCATAAAGTGTGGCTTCCCCTTCAAACCGCCATATAAGCCAATATTCAGCTTCTTTCTTTGAAGAACTCTGCAACCACGCACATCTTATCATGGGTTATGGGGATACAATCTACAATGGTAATGCCTAGAATGCTTCAAGATAATGTTACCCTTAAATCATAATGGTACTAGTAAGCATTATAGAGGGCAACACCTCAAGGAAGCCATACTTAAAATCAGCACAGCTGTTTGCACACGCCCTTCGCACCCTCTCGTTCATCCAAATCTCCACCGCACCGTATTCAGTAGCCTTTTTCAATACCAACTCCTCTTCTTTCTAGTAACAACCAAAAACCACACATTAGCATATCACATGCTCCCCACAATACAATCTCAATTCTCAACTATAAAACCTCAAACATACAACACAATCCAATTCCTCATCCCAATTTCTCATGACGCTAACAAGCTAATCAAATCACACATCCTTAAGCATATCAAGCAGATAGTAACTCACTTCATACCTTTGACTTCTTGTTAGCCAATGAAACTTTGTAAACTACTCCAAAAGCACCTTCACCCAATTTCTTCCCCAAAACAAAGTCATCCTGCACCACAAAAACCCCATCAGACTCGATTAAACACAAAACCCCCCCAACCTAAACCCAAAAAACAAATACCAACCTTCTTGAAAGTGGGTCTGAAAGCCCTCTCAACAAAAGCAAGAACAAACATGTCAAAGAACCCCGGAGCCACACCGGGAGTGGCCCAGAGATAAGACAGAGCCCCCAGAGCCAGAATGGCACCGGGTACCGTGATCGTCAAGGCATTAGATTTGGGAAGAGTGCTTCTGTAGATCATATCACCGCACTCCATCACCGTGCAGGGCAGCCCCACCCCCACTCCTAAAAACAAGTCATGCACCGCATGGATCAGCTCGCCACCGGAAGCGAAAATCACCAAGGCTTTATGGGTTGAGCTGGTTTTGAGTGAACCAGAGGGTTTGATTAGTCTGAGCTTCTTGCCTAGAAACTGGGATGTGGGTTTTGATTGGTGAGGGTGGAGCTGGGAAAATCCGATGGTAACTCCTCCGGCTGCGACGGTAACGGCCATGGCCGTAGTAGGAGGGTATCAAACAACTTTGAATTTGGGGCAATCTCCAATCAAGTAGGAACTGTTCTGCTTCAAGAACACAGAGAAGACTCGTAGTTATTACAGGTTTATTTGTGGAGGGAAATGGCTCTAGGATTGGTGGCTAATATTCACCACAAATGGCTAATATCATTTATTGGGTTGGGCTGTGAAAAATAGATCTTATTTTCTAAGCCCAAATTTTATTGATGCCTCTCCTTCACTTGCATTTCAGTTTTGTATTGACTTTCCTCTCCCAATTATTGAGTTTTATTTTAATTTCTAGATTTAATCCAAAACCGACAAGTTCCTTGACAACTGATGAAACAAATCATGAAATATTTATCTTTATAAAATTAAACTATCAACATTTTTATGAAAGTTATGTTCTGAAATTATTTTATGATTTGTTTCATCATGCGAATTTGACTAACTTAAAGGATATTGTATCAGAGCTTGGTTATTAAATTTATTGAACAAGCTTTTCGTATAGATCACCTGCAACACAGGAGCTTGTCAACATTAGTATAAAGAAGATTAAGTAGCTACCAGTTAGTCGACTTAGATATACATGTAGAGGAGTTAGCGAAAAAGAACATATTGGTCTGACTATGTCGATGTTTAAAAGTGTTTATTTTAGCTCTTTAAGTATTTGAATTTTAAATCTTTTTTAATAAAATATTTATCTATGTGCTTAAGCTCCAAGTCAATCCTGAGTTGTGTTGTTAATCCAACTCGTGAGTCAACTCCTTTTTAAAGTCGGCTCCTTTTTGTGTTCAGCTGGTTTTTAGATGGTACACAAACCCGATCAACAACCGACTCATATGATATGTCGTCCAAGCTATCAGCCACCTTAAGTGCCTTTTTAGAGAAAGTAGTTTTTGTGATGTTCTTTTATATAAGAGAGTTATGTTTGTCTTCACTCTCTTAGAGCCTTTTGTTTGTCTCTTGATCCTTTCACTTTATGAGTTTGGAGAAGGATTAAAGTCCAAAAATTACCTCCCTTTTTGGTATACGTGCATGCTCTTTTTTAGCTTGCACTTTGCCTATAAATAGAGAGCAAGTCTCACCTTACTCTTTGGTTGTCCAAATGTAGTTTTCTACACTGTTTAACTGGGTCTAGGTTTTACCTTGCATTGCTCATGTTGCTTGTAAGTCTTCCTTTGGTAATTGTAAATCTTAGAGTAAGATCAAAAAAACTCTTTTCATAAACTCATTAGCATTTTTTGCATATTATAAGTGATGGTAGTGCAGCAACCCCAAAAGTACTCAAGAAAGATCAGTTGATTGAGGAGAGCTGAGTTCTAGAGAGAGTCAGTTAGAGGCGCTATCTGAGCTCTGATGAATCAATCTCAATAGGATAGCTGATGAGTTGAGTATTCTGAGAAGTGTTCAAGAAGAATCAGTTAAAAACGTTAGCTGAGTTCTGAATTGAAACTTTCACTTGTACCTTCATACGTAAAACACTTAAGAGACAAGAGATGTAGGTCTAGACTAATAGGTGACTAGGCAGAATAGCAAGTCATTGTTGAGTCTCTAAAGCTATAATCTTGTGAGGAGCGAAGGCGTCACTCAGAGACAAGAGAGATAGATCTAGACTAGGCAGGATTGCAAATCGTCGTTGTATCCCTAGACTATAATCTCTTAAGAAGTGAGTTTTGCATAGTAGAAATGTTTGTCTCTCAAGATTTAGGGACACACCGTTATTCTCCCTGGTGTATGGTTTCTCCATTATAAAAACGTATTGGTGTTATTTCTTTTACTTTCTAGTACTTATTCTTTTACTTATTTCTATGTATGTCATATTCCGATTTTAGAATTATTTTACGGTTGGTTACTTTGGTCTTTTACCATTTAAAGTAACCGTTTAACCGTATAATAACCTAAAGTTGACTTTTCATTAAGTCAAGAACTTGGAGAAACTTTCTTCATGAAAGTCGTAGAGGACGTCGATATGAGTTCGTGGACACGTAGCACGCTCAAATCTGAGATCATATGAAGAAGTTATGGTCAAAAAACTAAAGTTACTAGTCATAGTAAGTTGTATAAAAAGGGAAACTTACCCAGAGTAGAAAGGTAAAAATCAGAAATTACTCTCTCATTTCTCTCGACGCAAAGGGCTGCCAGACCTTCCCATGAGTTTTGAATGATTTTTCCAGAAAATGATTTTCAGTTGTTATCACCATTTTGGGTTATGGAGGGGGATTATTATTAAAATATGAAACTTTGCTCTTGGATTTAATGATTTAAAGTAAAGTCAGGGAACCGATTTCGGATGCCTGGAAAAGTTTTAAATCCAATGTATTTGGGGAAAATTCATGGGTGTTTTGACTTGGATTTTGATTTAATCACCACGAGGTTTTCAAGGATTTTCATGTATATGTATATATGTATTCCTAGCTAGCATGAACCCTCTCCGGATTGTAGCTGATCAGAAGGACCCTCCCGGATAGAGCCGGTCAGGACCCTCTTCAGTGGTAGCTGGTCGGATGGACCCTCCCCAATAGAGCAGGTCAAGGGACCATCTCCAATTGAGCTGGTCAATAGGCCCTTTCGTGGATTAGAGCTGGTCAGTTGTTTTTCTCGTGGTCTTGGTAATAGTACCCCACTTCTTTAATTATGGATTTGAGCCAAGGGAATTGATATAAATTTTATTTAATAATTTTCTTTGGGTTGCGTGCATGTAGATTTTGGAAAATCACTGGGAGAGCATGAAAAGATATACATTTTCATATTTGATTTTTGTCCACTCACACTAATATTTTTAAATGTTTTTTCCTGGGCCCATCGTTTTCAAATGATTATTGCAGGGTTCGTAAGAGGATGTCACGCGTACCGAAGTCGAGGCATAGTCAATTAATCCGCTGTCGCAGCAAGATTATTTAGGTATCACTTCCGCCTAGATTGCTCTGATTATCTATACTTAGATAGTTGAATAGGTTGTTGAAACGTAAATGTGACTTGGGGAGCAGGATGACTCTAAGAGTTGGGGGTTGATTTAAATTATTCATGGAAGTGCTGAGTTGGTTTGTAGGAAGGGTTGTCTATTTCAAGGAGATATCGGCAAGAAGTTCTCTTGAGATGGTCCTCGCAGGATTTACTTCGAGTTAAAAAGGGTTTAACCCAGAGTGGATCTTGACAATGTCTTTCTGTTATCATGATAGCTTAATATTTGTTATCCTTGTGCGCGGAATTAGACAAAAAAGTATTCAAGGCCATTCATCCCCCTCTAGGACCATCAGAAACGGAAGAAACTTCAACCATTTTGTTTTGGAACTGCTGCGAACTCGGTCTCTCACCCACAGTCCATAGACAAGTTATGAAGGCTACATATGAACCTTCTATTATTTTCTTGTCATCTGAAGTTATCAAAACAATCTCTTCCTCGTCAGGCTTCGAAAATGTTCGGTCATGTTCTTCAACCAAATGTGCAGTCGGTAAACCAGACTATGTTGGCGTAGCCATGCTATTCAAAATATGTCTATTTTGAATAACAAGCCCACCCCAACACAGCTAGATTTACCGACTACACCTTTAGTTGAAGAACCCCAAAATAATAGAAGGTTCAATAATTGGGAAGGGAAAGTCTACAAAGCTTGAAGAAATATTTAATGGTCTGTTTTCCTCAGCACAAGTGACACGTAACGCTGTTTTGGACTGGATGGAACCAACTATTGGGTTGGGCAGTCAAATACTGAGCTTATTTTTTATAAAGCCCATGTTGTAATCATGCAAGTTTACTAGCAAATCATTGAGCAAACGTCCACATTATCACGGATTTCCTTTGAGCATGCTGTGCTTTCTCCGTAATTATACTCCAGAATCGGGGTCTTTTTCAATCACGGGTTAAACCAATAAATTGAGATTATTGTGAGGAAAATACGAATCACGGCGACAAGATCTATTGGACCAAAACTATTCCGGCATTGCATTTGCATGATGCTCAATTACTTGCAACTGTATAGGATGATATGAAGAAAGCTTCTACACAAGCTCAAAATTACTGTGAATATGCGACGCATCAGGGTGATAGCGCGGCGACGATACACATTGTTGCTTGACAAGCCTCCTTAGGTTTAGGGTTTTAGAGAAACTCAGTTCTACCCATACTATTCCAGATACAAGACTTCATACAGTTACCATACCAATGAAAAATTAAAACAATTGTTACTAAACTGTATGTACATTGTACATGACTACTACACATGGTGAGGATCAAACTTGAAGCCATGATAGATTGACTTGATGAAGTATAGAAAATTGCCCACACCTTCATACAGTTCCATTCCACTATCTATAACTCACTAAAACCCGAAAAGCCCGAATCTTTGTACCCCCATCGAATCCCACCAACAAAAGCCCCAGTAAAATTTCGATCCCACTTTTTTTACCCTTTCCCCTTCAATTACCGGCAGTAACTCCCCTCTGCCTTAACCAATCCGCATTTGTCGAATATACCCCCGCCGGCGTCATCAGCTATCAGCGAAAAGAGAGGAATAGCGAAAGAGGTCATAGGGTGCCCACAGGCTATCCAAGGGGCACGGCCGTTTGGAGTCCAATCGGAGCCAGGGCTTGCCCTTACCACTCCAATGGAGCAGGCTCACCGGGCCAGGGTGGAGGTCCCTACATAGTCCTTCCAGGTTGTCACCGCCGAGTCCGTGCTGGTTCCACCTGTGCTCCACACCCTCCACGTCACCCGCGAAAACCAACAGAAACGGCGGCAACGAACCTAGCTCGTAAATACGGTGCCGTTTCTGCACGCTCATCCAGTGCTCCAGCTTCTCCGTGTACTTGCCTTCTCTCCATTTCCACAGATCGATCACCATTACTCCGGTGTTGAAATAACACGCGCTCCGCCCCGAGAATTCCGCCGCGAACGCCGCGTTCGACCAGAATTTCGCGGTGAAGTAGTTGGTGAAGTTGGCGTGGCAGTACTCCGGCGCGCCGAGGACGCGGCGGCCGAGGTCGATGCGCCAGAGCTTGGCGACGTCGTCGACGACGATCAGGTCGGAGTCGAAGTAGATGATGCGGCGGACGCCGGAGGGGAGGAGATCGGCGAGGTAGATGCGCGCGTAGTTGAGCGGCTGGTCCAGCGCGCGTCGCACCGAGTAGGAGATCTTGCCCCTCACGAGGTTGCAGTCGAAGTGGTAGAGGCGGAAGTTGAGGTAAGGGAAGGTGGCGGTGATGACGCGGCGGAGGTCGTCGCGGCGGTGGCGAGTGGCGATGAAGTGGAAGACGATATTCTCGGGACACGTGGCGTGCTGGAGGACGGAGAAGACGCCGGCGACGGAGCCGCGGAGGTAGGTGGAGTCCAAGGTCATGGCGATGTGGATGATGGAGGGGTTGTGGGAGTGCGCGTCCACCGAGGACCACGCCGTCCGGCGGCACCCGCGGCCATTCCGAAATGCAGGCGCTTCTCGGAACTTCGGGAGCCCGACGGCGGCGGAATCCGCAAGAGATTGTACCGCGGCGGCGAGGACGAGGATGAATGTGCAGAGGCGGCGGTGATGATTTGGTACTGGCATTTGGTTCCTCTGCGCTACTACTCTGGTGGAGTGAGAATGGGAGATGAGAATAAGAAACGATGGTGTGTTTTACGCTATTTGATTGGGGGTATTTTCGTCAATCATGTGTAATTGAGTGCAGCGGAGATGATGCTTTCGATTTCTTGCGGGTAGGAATGGAATGAAGGCCAATATCCAGGCTGGAAAGGCGCGTCCTTTTGTGTCTGAGTTTTTGATATTTTTGAAAGTGGACAGTGGGGCCCAGAAGTGGCTGAAACTTAATATCGTGCGGTGGTGGTGGTGGCGCCGTGGCCGGGTTTCGACCGTATTCACGTCGTGAACGTAAATGAACGTGGTAATACGGACGACAAGTCGTACAGAAGGATTTACTGTGGTGGTTAAGTCGTGTCTCTTCTTGGCTCTTTGGCAAAAGTTAAAATGGTAATTTAATGTTTTTGGAATTGGTCGATGCCAGATTTTAAGAGTTTATGAAAATGTTGAAATTGTCATAAATATATTTGTAATTCATCTTTACTCGATGAACGTTAGATGGGTATTGTTTTAATTCGGCATTTTATATTGAGTAATTGATCAAAACATGAGAAACCGGAAAGACAGCATCAATATGTGGATTTTATTCGATCAAAAAAAATATGTGGATTTTAAGTTTTTTTGGTCTAATGTGGAACTTAACGTTAAAGGTGAAAATGAGATATGTTTATGTCCATAGTCGGTGGATGGGTAGAATGCGGCGATGGCTGCTGCTAGGGTAGTCGATGTGTTGCCATATATGCCTCATTCGGATTCAGATCACATGTTTCCGATGACTCTAGAAGTATGGGAGACGCGGTTGGTGGCCGTCGGTCCATGATGGAAATGATATCCAGTGGCAAAGGCTTCTGAGTTTTTTTCTGCTCCCTTATTGTGAGCTTTAAGAAAATATTATTTTGATACTAGTTGAATATAAAATTAGTTTATTATTATTTAAAAAAAAAAATAAGGTTCGACAGTTCAGTAGAACATTAGATATGTATTAGTGTATAGAATGAAAGAAATATGTGTTGTACTTATAAAATTATGTATAAATCATTCAGTATGATATACCAAACTAATTCCGATCAAGTGATCAGTCACTATAAATTATGGAAGTGGTGTTTGAAAAAACAAATATTTAGAAAAAGACTGAAAACAACATGTTGAGTAGACCTGATCTTCACTGATCTTAACCATAAGCATAGTTGCAAGCATTTTCAAAAATAAGTTTTGAGGATAGACAGCTCCACACACGGTAGTGATTTGCTTCTAAATACTTTAGTTAATTTGCTTGTTACCTAATAATGTGTATGTGGGATTATTATTATTATTATTATTATAAAAAAGGAAAAACAAAAGCAATTAAATGTCACGGGTGAGAATCGAACAGACACCCTGCAAGCCGCCAACCAAAACGTACAAGTGTCTTAAGGATTATTAATGGAATAATTAAACACTAATTTAGTATAGCAGGTGGCAACATTCACTGCATATATATATATAACGGACTGGTTGTCAGGGTTTAAAGTTTAATTACTACCATTCTGAATTAGCACGTTTTAAGCTTAATTCACTTACATATGGGGTAATTTAAAGTCTATATATATGTACAAAGATTGAAAATCAAATGTGGGATCACTTTGAGAAGGAACCAAATAATAATCCAATCATGGAGGAGATTCATATGTGCAATGGAAGGGATAACAGTCATGATGATATGATGCCCTATTTAGCTGGGCATGATAAATGAGGTATAAGAAGACTATACATCAACTTATAAATCCGCATGTCACTATGATTAGAAATTTCAATAATCCTTTCAAAAAATGAAAAGATGTTTCAATCATATCTTAACTTGACACTAGTTGAGTTAGGAGGCGTTATTGGCATGATGGCATAAAGTTGGGCGTGTTAGTTTGTAAAACGATATCTCGGTACTTATAAACATAAGCAAGGGCGTAGCTTGACCATTCTCAAATTTATTTAATGATTTAATTAGTCTTAATTATTTTTTAGTGAAATATAAATGATTCTTATAGATTTTGAGAAAAAAAACATAAATAGACTTAAATATTGATAAATACAAATGGAATTATGACATAGAAATTAATACAAATTCTTATGTACCTTATTGAGACGGTTTTCAATACCATTTACTATTTTTAGTTTATTTATTAATATACGAAATAGAAATGACACATGATATATTTTTTTTTACATTTCTCATGCAACTTTAAGATAATTTAATGGTCTTTAAACATTAGTATTAGTATTAAGACAATATAATATAACATACAGGTTCCTGACAACCATTTTTATTAATTTTTATATGACACAAAAATTGTTGAAATTTGTGTTATTTTATTTTTAGGAAAAAAATTTGTGTCCTCCCTAAAAATTGAGCATACATTGTACATTCTAGGTATATAAATTTTGATCCTCCTAAGTTAGAAATGTGGTTATGCCACTGAATATAAGCAGATCGAAGATCAAATAAGAGACTTGGGTTACCAACTTATAGTTACTCAGTCTCTACCAGCTAGGTTCAATACTTGTAGAAATGTTGGCAGAATCAATTAAGGTAGAAAATTAATAGTTTCTTGCAATAAGTACATACATTAGAGCATGTCCAACAGTTTCTCTAAAAAATTTCTAAAATAGAGAAACAAAACCCAAAATCTCTAAAAATATTATGCTCAAACTCTAACAGCTTCTCCATTTTAGAGATTCTGACATTTATTACAACTATAAAATATGCTACATCATTATTAATTATAATAAAAAATATAATTTTTTATTATTACAATACACTAATCAATTAAAAATATTCTATATTTTGTTTATTTCTTGTTGGAACATGTGAAGAATTTAATTTTGAAAAAGGAATGCATTGCTGCAAATTTGAGAAATAAACCCTTATTTTTCATCTATTTTCCTATTTAGGAGAATGAGTTGGAAAATCTGTTAGACTAAAAAATAACTTAATATTCTTTAAAATTGAGGAAATCAAAAAAATAGATAAGCCGTTTGATATGCTATTAATAACTGTGGTAACTCATGGTAAGTGGGAGTTTTTTAAACAAAAAAAATTAGGTGTTGATTGTTGAGAGAACTAGCAAGCTAACTGGTGCATTACGATCTTATATTGTTGGAAAAGACAAGTTGATGTGCTTACACGCTGCACAAAGTCAAAGACTTAAAATGAGCCAAGTATTGAGGTGAACACCTTATGAACAAAATTGTGAAGGAGAATAAACCCAAAACACAAAATATCTTATTAACAGACTGGGTTGATATAATCTGAATCATGATTGTTATTAACTGCCTGGCAAAACTACAGAAGTAAAGAACAAGTAAAGCAGGTCCAGACAAGCAGATTCAGCAATTACATTACTATAGGATTGAAATTTCCCAAATACAGAAAGTACCATCTACATGCCTTTGTAGATAGTGGATCAGGGTATACTCTTGCCAAAAGATATTTCATACCTGAAGAATATTGGGAAAAGACTCTAAGATCAGTTACAGGAATAGTAATGGGAGAGAATAAAATAATCATGGATACTATGGCTCATGACATTAAAGTTTTCTTGGGTGGAGGAACTTTTGTCATAAAAATCATCTGGCAATGTGAAAGTCAAGGAGCAGATGTTTTAGTTGGAAATAACTTCTTTCTTCAACAGACGATAGTTCAGAATCCACAAATGATTGTTTTTGAAAAGAATAATAAATTCTTTTAGGAATCTCGTCTTAGCAACGTTGTAAGTGTTACAAGTCCAGGATTTACATACCAATTTCAGAAATCGTCAGCGAAGAGTGGTGATTATAATTCAGTTTTAAAACCAGTTTTGCTGCTAAAAGACTATTTAAAGGGTCACAGTGAAATATTGGTAAATTAAGGGTTGAATTCAGAAGAACAGTTTGAATCCTCTTTAGATGAGTCTGATTTAAATTCATTATAGCAAGAAAGATCAGACGGAGAATAAGAGTTTATCATAGAACATAACCTAAAGGTGTATGCTAACAAGATCCAGCAAAAAAGAATTCAAACTATTGCAGAAATAGAAAACCAGCTGAAACCAGTAATCAGTGAAGATTCTCAGTTATACTAGGAAAGAGATCCAGTATACTGTCAGCTCAAAATGCATGATGCAAATACTATTTTCCATGCTAAAGCAATCACTCATTATAGGAAAGATGACAAAAAAAGATGGAAAGTCAAATTAAGAGTTGATCGAAAAGAAGCTGATCAGACCTTTCAATAGTTCTCATCATGCTCCAGCCTTCTTGGTAAAAAATCATGCAGAGCAAGTAAGAGAAAAAGCTAGAATGGTAATCGACTACAGAGATGTAAACAAAAAAAAAGCAGTCAAAGACAGTTACCAGATAGCCCAGGTAAGGGTGTTTATCAATATACTCAAAGGAGCCAAGATCTTCTCTAAATTTGATGCAAAATCAGGATTCTGGCAAGTTAGGATGCAGCTATACTTCATTGCTCTAACAGAATTTGGAACACCTCAAGGGCATTATGAGTAGCTGGTTATGTCATTTGACCTCAAGCAGACCCCGTCTGTTTTCTAAAGGAAAATGAATAATATTTTCAAACCTTACTTAGATTTCTGTATAGTTTATATAGATTACATTCTTGTTTTCTCGCGAACTATGAACAAACATCTGAAACATCTTGAACAAGTATGCAGGTTGATCAACGGCCATAACCTGTCCTGCCACCCTCAATAGAATTACAATAGGAAGCCAAACCTGCAACTCTGATTGCCGATCTTCAACTGCCTTCAAGAACCCCTGTACTGGGGCTTCGAGAGAGAAAGCAGAGTTGTTTTGTTTCAAATATATATTAAAATCATTGCACATACTATTATTATTTTTTGAATCGAAAGTCAATTAATTTATAATATAACAAGCTATATAAGGAATAACCACATTTCAACACCGTGTAAAAATCACTAACTCCAACAATCAAAAGTACATTCATCTTTAAAAAATCACAATTGTTAAACCTTCATCCTGTTAGGAAAAAAAATTAAATAGTATCTTCAAATAGGAAAACATGACTTTGTTTCCGATAAAAAAAGATCACAATTTGAGCCATTAAGATCCAGTTTAACCAAGTTCGCTACATCTAAGTCGGAAAAAGTGTCTGACCTAAAACAATAACCTAGTCCCACATCATGTATAGATTAGGAATATCTGTTACATTAACTCAATATTTTCATGATCAAGAATCTCATTTTTCCATTCCCCATACTCTCAAATATTAAACCTCAGCTCCTTGGATCACTCGAATACGATTTTTTCCCAAACCCGCAAATTCCTTGAAAGCCGTCAAAACCCCAATCCCCAAACTAACGTGCACACGTCATCATGACGCCCTTCCTCCCCTCACTCTCCGGCTCACATTCCTCACCCCTAGCTCACGTGCCCCCCTGCTTTAAGTCACGGACGTCATTTTCATGGTCACCCACACTAACTAACAAAATCAACACTCCATTATTTATTCCTATAAATCCGTTAAAAAGAAATCCCCAAATCTGACCTAGCATTTACTCTCCTCCTCCCAACTCCAACTCACTCGTCTCCCTCCTCCCCACTAATCTCGCTTTTTTCTCTTCTTCTTAATTTGATGAATATTGAGTTCTCCCCCAGTCGTGTCCTAACCCAGACACCATCACCCAAATGTCGCTCGTCTCCTTCCTCTTCCTCCTCCTCCTCCTCCTCCTCTTCGAATCCGCCCACTCCTATTCCTACTACGGTAACTATTTTTTTACTTACTCCGACCTCAGCTCTACCTGACTGCTCTTTTTTACTGACTCTGTAACCGTCTCTCACGCAGGGCTATCCTACAACATAGACTGCGGCAGCGCCACTAACTCCACCGACGGCTTCAACACCACGTGGCTCTCCGACCGCTTCTACACCGGCGGCTCCTCCTACTACGTCTCCGAGCCTCTCCAGTTCACCCACCCCCAGGAGAAGACCCTCCGCTTCTTCCCTCCCTCCTCCGGCAAGAAAAACTGCTACGTCATCCCTAACCTCCCGTCTGGGAGGTACTACGTCCGCACATTCACCGTCTACGACAACTACGACGGTAAGTCACACGCTCCGTCGTTCGATGCCTCCGTCGAGGGGACTCTGGTGTTCAGCTGGCGCTCGCCGTGGCCGGAGGACCTCACGCGGACCGGAGCCTACTCCGATCTCTTCGTTTACGTCACCGACGGCGAGGCCGATATCTGCTTCTACAGTATCGCCACCGACTCGCCGGTCGTAGGCTCGCTCCAGATCATACAGGTCGATCCGGCGTCGTACGACGTCGGCTTCGACGGCCGGGAGTATATTCTCGTCAATTACGGACGGTTGAGCTGCGGCTCCGGCCAGTGGGGCCCGGGGTTCAGCAATGACACTGATCAGTTCAGCAGGTCGTGGCAATCCGACGCTCAATTCCGGAAAAACGACACCGAATCGCCGGCACGCGCCATTTCCACGACGAATTCGATTTCACACGCCGGAGATGCTCCGAATTATTTTCCGATGAAGCTTTACCAGTCGGCGGTTACTGCTGACGGGAAGATGATCTTGGAGTACAATTTGAATGTGGATGCCAAGCTGGATTACTTGCTGTGGTTCCATTTCGCTGAGATTGATCCGAAGATGAACAAAGTGGGGGATAGAGTGTTTGATATATCCATCAATGGGAACAATGTGACTAGAATTGACATTTACAAGGAGGTTGGAAGTTTCAGGGCGTTTACTTGGCATTATATTGTTAAGAATTTGAGCAATACGCAGCTGAATGTGCAGCTTAAGGCTGTGGCTGGTACTCCGTTGATCAGCGGGCTTGAGAACTATGCCATGGTTCCGGCAGATGTTGCCACGCTTCCGGAACAAGGTAATGTGTCAAATTATAGCTATTAATGTTGGTTGTTATAAGAGCATTGCAGGATAATAGCACTAAGTTATAGTTGATGTTTATTTGAATTGGAAGTGTTGTTAACTGTTTGATTGACAATGACATTTGTGTGATTTTGTATTGTGAGGCTTACTGATTTGGGGGTTAATGTGTCCAGTTGTTGCTATGAGAGCATTGAAGGAGTCGCTGCGTGTTCCTGATAGGATGGGGTGGAATGGAGATCCATGTGCTCCTACTAACTGGGATGCTTGGGAGGGTGTTACATGCCATCTCAATAAGAATGAAACTGCTCTCGTGATTTCTCGAATGTAAGGTTTTCTTTCCTAGTTATGAACTAGAATTCATCTAGTTTTTGTGCCCCTACTAAAATGATCTGATATGAATCCACCTGAAGTCAACTGCAACTTGACTGAATATCAACCCTTTTTCCAATCAAGTTTAATCGGTGTTTGTGATTTGCGAGAATTTTCAGAAACTATGGTGGTCGTTTATGTGGATATTGTAGTTTTGGCCATGTACCATGTACCCATCAGTTAGTTACTCTAACAACTATATTAGCCCAGTAGTTGACCGCTTCTTTTAGCAGCACTTATACATAATCCTCCCCTCAACATTTCAGAGGTCTTATGTCAATTTTTAATGTGCAATATCTGCTGTTCAATGAATTGTATCATGATTTCAGTGATCTTGGAAGCCAAGGCTTGAAAGGGTTTATCTGTGACCAGATCAACCTATTGTCAGACTTGCTAAGTTTGTAAGTATCAACTGCAATATTAATATTTAGTTTCTGTTCTCTATATTTTCAAGTGTTCAAAATGAAGTTATATCATTTGACTTTTTCTTTGGGAACAAATAATCACAGGAACCTAAGCTCTAATTCACTGGAGGGCAAAATACCATTGGGACTGGGCCAAAAATCTCTCCAAAAGCTGTAAGTATATTTGGTTTGCATTATCGAGGTTATTGATCTTTATTTTTGATTTTTTGGGGAGAATATTCCACCTTTCCTTCTGCTTGGTTTCATGGTTTAATTCTTATACCTAGTTTCTATATGTTCCTTTTCATAGGGATCTGTCCGACAATCAGCTTACGGGTTCTATACCAGAGAGCTTAACTTCTTCAAATCTCCAGCTTGTGTAAGTGATGTGCCTCAAATCTGTATTCTGGAATTTCTTGGCATGTATTTTAAAGCTGTTGTTGTTGACTGAGGCCCTGTCACATTATATTTTTGCTGTTTGGCATGCATTTCAAATATTTGACATTTCATAGGTATGTAAAGCTCCTTTCATTTAATCTTCCCCTGTTATAGAATTAAGAGGTTCTGGAGTTTTAACCAAGTAAAATCTAATTGTATGGTTCATTATACTAAAACACTAAAGATGAATGTTACACAGTCTAGTTTTTCCTTTTGTCACATTGCAATGTTCTGCAATAACTTTCTACTTCCCGGCATCCATATATAAAGCAGGAGTACTGCATGTGTCTTTCTTCCCCTAAACCTCTGCCTAGAGACAGAAAAATGTGTGAAGGAAACTATCTGGATTCTGCTTTCTTTGTGGCTCAGTGGTTTATTGTTAATTGTATGTGTATCAGGTTACTGAACAACAACTTATTGGAAGGCCGAGTGCCAGAGCAGCTATATTCAGTTGGAGTGCACGGTGGTGCAATTGAGTATGTCATAGTTCAATTCAATCTTCTTCATTGCACCATTTGTCTTAATCTGGATAAAGCTGTGGGGTTTGCTACTTGGTTGCATGGTGTTGTTCTCTATGCCTGGCCAGACATGGCCAGCTCTCACGCTCTACACCACTCTTTCTTAAAAGAGGTTTGGCATGACCACTGGGCTGCAACCCTTGGTGTAGGAGTTACAAGATGATTGCATGTCTTTCCTTTGCTAGAGTTGTATATCTTGTTTAACCAGTGTATTACTCTTCTCTTTGACAGTCTCTACGGGAATAAAGGTTTGTGTGGTGTTCCATCTTTGCCTGATTGTCCCTTGTTTTGGGAAAATGGAGGCTTATCTACGAAGGGTAAAATTGCGATAGGCATATCTTGTGGTGTTATCCTCTGTTTGATGCTCTTGGTGCTGTACATAATCTATGTCCGAAGGCGTAGGAATGATTATGACTTCGGCTTTCCTCATGACTTGATACGTAAGTATTATTTGCAGTGTGCTTTATTTATCTTATCAGAATAAAGACCTTTCTGAAGTTGTGTCCTATTTCGTGCTCTTTCTCGTCTTTCTCAAATTACCATTACTGGCCTTTTTTTGTAAGTTGAGAATCTATCATTTGCTTTTGGTCACTTTTAGTCCTTTAGATAATAATTGCAAGGAGAATAATAACTCATTACAGAAAAAGAAAAACACAGCTTTTCACTGCCTGCTAATTTAGTATTTCTGCATATATAGTGTTATCGATTTGGTTAAATTTCTGTCAACTGTGTGCAATTATTTTGTTTGATGATTATTATCAATTTTTGTTTGATCATCTAGTTGTAATGAATGTTAAGTAGTCACTAGTTATGATTCTAGTTTATGTAGACTTCATACATCTGCAGTTTCAAACTAAACAGAACAGCTTTTGTGTTACCCTTCTTTTGAGTTTTACAAATTTGTGGATGATTCATTGAAATGTGAATTTTCGAGCCTGTTCAGTTTGGTTGAACTCTTTTCCAATGCATGTCCAAAAAGAGATTGTTGTTTATGGGATTATCATTTTTTCTTCAATAATCTAGTTGTTTTGGATTTTAACCCATAACAGTTTCTTGTTAGAGAATCGAGGTAATCAGATAGTTGTAATGTGTAGACATTTTGTCCAATTATATGGATGTTACTCTTTTTAATATTCTTCAAATGACCTATCTTCTTTTGCTTTTGAAATTATGGCTCTTGTTGCAGCACTTGGTGCTAAGACAAACAGGTATCATAGACAGAAGTCCATGGCTGTTCTTGAAATGGAGAGCCAACATGCCAAGGCTGATCTACAGCCCTTGCAAACTCCACGAGGGACGTGATCGACAATGTTAACATTCATACCACTTTCAAGAAGACATACAATGACGAGCTTAATTGTGTTTGTACAAATTTCTCAATCAAGATAAACGACGGCACCTTCTGCTCCTGAACTTGTTGCACATGGTTTTAAACATTTTTGATCTGTGTTCAGGCACGTGGTCCTCCAAACCCAGTAGTCTGCATGAGACAATGCTACTGGAATTTTTTTACTGACGAAAGAAATGCATAAGGCGCCAGCCATATTATACCAACAGTTTGCAGGCTTTGAAGCATATACTGATGTAAATTTATAGTTGAATGCACGGACTGCAACATCCCACATTATACAGCTGCTGTGTCCGATTTATTTTTGGGCTTGTTATTAACTTTTTTTTAAAAAAATATTTGATGAATGATATTTGTTTTCTTTGCTATCATTTGGTATACTGCCCTACTGTTATTACTATTTGCAAGATCATTACATTCCAGATGAAATGTAGTTGAATTTCTCTGGGTAATGAAGCTACTGCTAATCCTGGTTGCTGGGGCAAAGCTCAAACCGCCTCAAAGTGAGCAACCTGTATAAACTCAACAGCAATGCCAAACAATCCATCCAAAGGAGAGGTTTGCAGACCAATAAAGCAAAGAGGATCTCACGTATGACTTCAAAGTCCACAGTCATGGCCGAGGCGACTAGGCTTGGGCCTATATATGGCTACCAATCCAATTAGCCATACAGAAATTGACACACCCTTGCCGACGGATTCGACAAATGTGTGCATCTCATGAAAAAGGATACACTATATCCAGTTTAATTTTGTGGTTATGAATTGACCACTCCTAGTTATTACCGGCAAGCTAAGTCTTCGAGTTGTTCAAATGGATTGTGGCACTCTTCCAGTCTTCCTAGTTGTTTTGTGGTCGGTATCAGTGTTAGGTGCATCATCATATATTTAAATTAACTGAAATAAACGGTTAGATTGTATTTATAACATTATTTATTTTTTAAAATAAAAAATAAATATAATTATCAATAGTTGAGATTTTTTAATAAATACTTGAGGACATGAGGATAGATACGTAGCTTTTTATTTTTTTTCTTTACAATTTCTTTAATATCGTTACGAACATTAGTTACGTACTGTGTTGGAACAACATATTTAGGTTCTTTTATGACTGTCCTTTTTTTTCTCATAAGCCATTAGAGGACACCATTTTTATAACTCACTTCATGTTTTTAAATCTCAGATCCGATTCTGGTCCTGCATATCGTAGATGAATTTTGCCAACTCCCTAATTATGAGGACTGGAGATATGAGAGCAAGGACACTCAAATAAAGATTTTTTCATTTCAGTAGTGTACAACCCCACAAAGAGTCAGATTACTGTGGGAAGAAGATATGTTTGTGCCGAAATATCTCATTGTATTAGGTGAGAAACATCATCCTTTTTTGTATTCTAAACATTGTTTGCTTAATGTGATAGAATTTTGCACTTCTGTATGTGAAAACCAGATTAAATCCCCGTCATAATCCACAGTATAATAAGTGACAGCTTAGACGGAACGTACAACAGATGATCGATTTCCCAAGGTGTGTGTGAGATTACTTATATGAGCTGCCATGTTTAGTTCAATAATGTTAATCAGTTTGACAAAAATGCAAAGGTCAGTGGGGGAAGCACATAATTCTATTTGTTTGAATCAGAAGGAGAGAAAACCAGACCCGGTCGTCACTGTGAAACAATTAGCAATAAATCCAATTTCCTTGCCTAACAATCCACATGATCTCATCTCTTACAGCTCAGCCTCCCCTTTCACGTTGCAAATTGCAGCAATATTTTACGATTTTTCCCAGCAGCAATTCCTATCAGCAGCAAGCAATATTGATATTTTCAGAATGATCGATGGAATCTCTCATGGTTTCCCACATTACTTGCGACTAATTAATTGTCAAAAACTAAAATTAGTTAAAAGCTTTATCACCTGTGACCGGCCCCTTTTGATTCTTTGAACGAGATGCATGATTACGACTACGATTAAACAATTAGCAGAAACATAATCGCTCGCAGTTTGCTAATTAAGTCAAGATTAATTAGTGACAGACTAATCCTCACGTTGTCATGCATGAAACAACGTAGCACTCGTCTCTTTCAGACTTCCAGTCTCGATCTCTTTCTGGGTTTTCTTTGCTTCTGCATATTCTACAGCAGATCGACTTATGAATGATTCCTCTTCATGTGAGGAACCAGTTAATCTAGTATTACAGATCCAGTTAGTTGTGATTTACTACTTGATTAAGCTTGATTTGACCAAACAGTATGTAATTTCTCACCTTCTGACTTTGTCAAATAGACTGATGAATCCAACCTAACGTAGCCGAATTGTGTGGTTCGCAAGTACAATAACATCGAGGCTCTGACTTTGGAATAGAGCAAAACGAGACGTGAAGCCCTAGTTGACATTTTGCTTTAATACAAACAACACAAATAAGCGAGTGATATTTGAACATCCAACCACTATTCGATCTGCAGAAGAGTCAGACTCGATCTGGATCACTATGGCATGGCCTTTTGATTCATTAACATAAACAAACAAAAGTAAACGTACCCTGATGAAAAGTATGCACCACTGCTGATCCGAAGAATATTATTAACCAGAATCTGAAAACAACCCCCCAGATCAGCTACCATTCTTGTTAAAAAATCGAGTTTGAGTTTAATCGAACAAAAATCACAAAAAGGCTACTAGTCGATCATAGTTATCTTTCTACTCATGATATACGTATAAATTGTGTTATATAGTGTATACAAATTTTTTATTTTATCTAGTACATTTATTTAATGTTTAGGTCGACTTTTAGGCCTTTAGCTGCTCGTATATATGAAACCTGTCACCACTTAACATCACCCGGAGTTATTGACCCCTCACGATGCTCATACGCCTCCTCTCCTCTAATTATTATTTTATGATATAAGGCTGTCTAATTAACTTGCATGTTGACTATCAAAGCTAATATTAATTGGTAAATAATCTTGTAATTGCAAAATAAACCCATAATCCAATGCCAGTTGTCACCATGCACATAGCTAATTAATGTAGTTAGTCTCCTCCAATTAGTCTAATCACAATGCTTATTGCTAAGTTGCTAAAAAAATCAAATAAATATTATTCGTTGACTCGGTTGACCTCGTGTTGTGTTATATATCATTTCTTGCATGAATTTATTATTAATTTTCATCAATATGACCTCACCCACGTAATTTGCCTAGTGTGAATTTGTTAATATTTTGGATTTAATTAGTAAAAACTCCTTAAGCTAGCTAGCTAGATAACGACCAAAAAAAAGCTAGCTAGCTAGTTGGCAATGGCATGACGTGGGTTTTGAGTTAGATAGATAAATGCTTATCTGCAACATATAAGCAAAACAAAACCGCAAATCAATTCATTGGGACATTTGCAAATTTGGTCCTTGTTTGGAAATGCTAGCCAACTACAACACCCAACTGGCACATAATTTGCGTCCCATGTCGGCAACATAACTTCATAGTTATTAGCATGTACAATTTGTCCAAAAAACAAGAAAAATCTATTTTTGCAATTCCTTTCTCCAATCATAAGGACCCGATAATTAGTATCATGTTGGATTTTATGCGTGCGGTTCTCATTTTTTTTCAAAATTTTATGTATTTCTCATGATATAAAAGACGTCGTTTAACTAAACAAAACCGTTTATGTAAAACACGTCGTTATTATCTTTAACAAAATAAAATGATGTAAAATAAACGTATATTACAAGTTCACGACTCAAGTCTTTGGATGAGATATGTATGTTAAGATCAAAGATTTGCAAGCTAACTAGAGTCAAAGTAAACCGTAAATATGACATGAAACAAAGCAACATCGATCAATTAGGTGCATTCCAAATTATAAGCTTTTTGAAGAGGAAAACCGAGAGTACTAGACACTCAATAATTCCATTGATCGAGTCAAATTAACGAGACCCCGTATATATTGACTAGATTGAAATAGTGGGTCAAGCTCAACACATTTGATGTACAGTTTGTCTAGAAGGGGCACAATATATAAAACCCTAGCTATCATAGACACCCATTTGGTTTAAAATGTTAAATGTGGCTAAGGTAAGAATCGTAAGATAATGTGAGCTATATACTTAAGCATAGTGGAGCTAATTACTAGGGCAACAATAACACAGTTCCTTGTATATTAAGGAAGACCCAGCCAATGAGAGGAGTTATGTGGCACACAGGGTATTGTAGGACCAATGGGAAATTGGTTGGTACTGGTTATGTATAATATGGTCAACAAAAGCAACTGTTTGACTTGTAGTATTAGTAGTACTACTGCCACTATCACTAGTTTACATCTAGTTGCAGCTCAACTAGTAGTGATGGATGGATCAGCTAGCTCATTATTGGTTGAGAGCTTCCAAACAATACCTGTTGCCCTAGCTAGTGTATGATTTGGCCAAACGATAATAATCTGGAATTAATTCCATTTCCAAAACAGAAAGAAATAAACATGAAAGGAATCTTCCTTCTTTGATTTGATGAACAACGATCACTCCAAATTCTAGACTTGGAAAAGCTTACTTTGACTCGTTCATGCCTTGTCCTTCTTCTGATTAGTTTTTTTTTAGCTGGACTTGTGCGTTGATTGCACCAGTTGTTTGATTTTATGGATCATCGATCACTATTCTTATTGTGACTGTGATACCAACCGAGCTCAATCATAGTCCCTTCATTCCAAACGTTTGATAACTATATGTTCTAGAAAGAAAAAGTATGCATACACATGTTAACGACTAACTAGCATACAAGGTGTGATTCCTACTTTGCATATAATTAGCCCCTACATTACACACAGTAGCGGAGCTATGTTCAGGGTGAAAGGGATTCGGATAGAGAAATTTAGTGTTAATTTCGTCACTCAACCCCCTTAATCAGTAATCAAAACAATTAAGAGTAATTAAAGATAAAAATTTAAGACTAATAATACTCAATATATACTAATTTACACCTTATTTGTAGAACGAAATATGTAAAATTTACTTTGATTTAGGATATTTTGCAGTTAATTATGATTAATGTCTAATTTGTTTAATTACTTTATTTTTTGGACTTAAACATGTAAATAAACCTTATTAAATATAGCATTATTATCTTATATATTTTCTATATTTTGAATAAGGACCCTTTTAAGATTCAAATACTGTCTCGGCCACTAATTACACATTTGCCATATCTTAGGTTTTCAATTCATCTTAATACATGTAATATGTCATATCTTCACTCTATCTATATCAAATACTAGACGAAATTCGTTACGATTGCTAGTCGGATATAAAATTTAACCGAAAATATTACTAAAGTACCATGATTAAACCCGTGAAACGTAATAAAAGTATGCTTGTATATCACGTCAAAACTAGACCCAGCTGCATTAGATGCATTAAGATGAATTAAACAGCTAGATTAGATGATCGAGTAACAAGTAGCAGTAGCAGTAGTGGTTTGACCAGGAATGATGGGTCATTGTCCACATCGCTCGCTAACTAGCTAGCAACGATCAAGGATTTATTAGTTTTGCTCTATTAGTTATTAGTTAACAAAAAAACGAAAACTAATTTCTTTGCGTGTGAATAGAATTAGAAAAAGATCGAAGAAAAAGATGGGAGGAACGTACAAGTTGGTAGATAAGAAACAAACAAACAACAACAATGCAAATTAAAAAGATTATTATAGCGTGTTGTTGACGCGGCGGAAAATTCCACCCAACGGGGTTAATAATATATGTTCATGATAATACTGTTTCTTTTTCCTTCCTCTCACAACTAGGGCAAATTGGCATAGAAAAATTGACCACCGGTGGTCCAGCTGATCGACATGAGCATATCGAGCTGATGAGCGAGCTCAACCGCGTACGTGTGCGGCAGCTGGTACTAGTGCGCAGGCCGGGGTCACCTCCTTGCTTATTACCACTCACCTATGAAGGTGATCGATATGCTTTCTCTGGCCATAGTATCGACTTGTTGTTTGTATGTCCATAAATATCGTTTTTGTCTTTGAACATGGTACTACTTCATGTAAAGTTCAGCTCGATCTAGAAGGCTATTTTCTTCGTTCATATCTGTGTGTAGGAATTCTACGTAACAAACGAACAAACTAGCGAGATCGGAGAACCCTATTAATAATTTGAAGAATATATTGTATTTGCCATGCGCATCAAAACTTCACCAATTATATAGCTAGAGACAAAAATAAACTCTATATATGTTTTACCGAAAAGAGTACAAGGATTTGCACTTATCCAATTCATATATACTTTTGATTAGCATGGATATAACTTATCAAGAAGTTCGATCTTTAACTTCTTTTGTTAAAGATATATGTAGATCCGAAAATTTCCTTTGGGTACTCCAATATTAAGATCGAGTAGTCACTTTTCTTTTGCATGCGTATACTAGCACAGAATCAAACACCTAAACCTCTGCTCACTAGCATTATCACTTGAATTCAATCAAAATATCGTCTCTTGTTTCTGTTGTTTTGAACTTATTATAGATAGTAGGCATATCCGTATCTGAATAGAGTCTTAAGAGTCGATGGACTCAGGACCCCGAACCTTTAAGGGCCCAAATTTTTTTTTCCATTGTGTGATCACATTAGTTTAGTAAAAAATAAACATTATATTACAATCATTAGTTACTATTTTAGAAAAAAATGAGTAGTGTAAGTAAGTATAAAAAAGATTCCTAATGTTTTATGTCGTTAGATTTTGAGTTTATAGTTTTAGTTCATGAATTTTTTGAAAAATAAAATAAATTTGAATGAATATTATAGTTTAAGGGTCCATTTTTAAAAGTTTGACTCAGGTCTGAAAATCTCAAGTTCGGACTTGATGGTATGTAACACCGACGTGTTCTAGAACTAATTAACCGGATATTTTATGAAAATTAAAGTCAAGCTTGCAGGTGTTAAAACTATAACAAAAATATCCTGTGAAATATGATGTTGTACAATATCATATACTATATATATAAATCGTGAACCATCTGATCATTTAACATTTTAAAAATCAGAAATTCAAAACAATCTGACGGTTCACAGTTTGCTGCATAACCTACCATACTGTAAGTTTCTATGAAATATAGACAATATGTGTGTGAACAAAATAACAAATGATTAAATAAATATGCATGTTGATATCTTCCCCTAAATTCAACAATTCTTTCCGAACATGGCATCTATATCAAATATAATTATCCCCCTACATATTTGTATTTCGTCATCACAAACGTTAAAATTTCCTATCTCCTTTAAAAAAATGGATTTGACATGGAACTTGTTGCAAGTGCGTGAGCGGACACTGACGTGTCATCATCATCAACCACTTAATATAAAACTCTAGATAGAGCTTTAATTAGAGGCTTATAAACTGCCAACGTCGTTTATAATAATCGGGATTAGATAATCCCATAGGATTTGATTAGCAACAGATAAACACTGCTTTTAATATTACTGTGCGATGTATTAGCCACTAACCCGATTCGGATTAGTGACAAATGATAAATAATCTTCGTCGTCACCACCGCCCACTATATATAGTAACCTTCGATTAATTAAGCCTAATTAAGATTATTTGAGATAAGGGTGTGACACAGTTGACAAGAAAGTGATTCTCTTCATCCGTATCTGTTTAATATAAGACGACGGTGAAAAGGGTAAAATACCTGAACAATGTTAATTTTTCATTTTAAACGAAGGTGAAAATGATAGCTTAAGTTTATGCTAGCCACCTAAGAGATAATGGTTTAGATAAACCATGGTTAATTCAAAAATAAGGTAAGACCAATGAGAGACTTGAAACCTAAAAGTCTAAAACCCACTTCAAAGAATTTGTTAAATCAAAGATTTGATGATGATTTAAAGTGAGAATTATTATACCTTTGTGTCATCAAATTAGGTTTCTTGGGAGATAGATTTAGACCACTGAGAAGAGAGGTTGGTGGGGGGATCGAGCAAGTGATTCCAAAACGATAATGTTGTTAACTATAAGCTCGATGATGTAATTATATGAAAAGATCAAAGAATGTGTTACATAAAGTTGAAGATATGTGATGCACGTTTGTTACTATTCTTTTTGGGTGTATGATTTATAATGCACTTTTAATCGTTGGATTTGATAGCTAGTTCATGTCGTATATACACAATAAGAATGTGACTATCCGTTGAACGAATACCACCTAATGCATGCCCTAATGGTTACATCAGGATTTCACTTCCTGGCTAATACCACCTAATGCATGCCCTAATGTTACGTTTATGCGATATCATTGTTGTCATGTTATTAAGTAAAAATATATTTCAATGTATTCGTGACTAGTTTGCTCAAAGGCAGGATAGTTGTACGGGACGAAACGACGTCAGTCGTCTGATTTTTAATGAATTGATCAAACAGACATGATAAAACAGACTTAAACGGACATGATAAATTCATGAAAGATCGGATGACTGTCGCTGTTTCGTCCCGCGACTGAACGGGCCTGATATTCGTTATTCAAAATCATTATTACTTCCCGAATACAATATATATTTACAATGAAAATTATATACTTTTTAAAAAAAATAAGTAGGATGAAACCAAACATTACTCGTTTTTACGCCTAAATAACAAAAATGATCAACAAAAAACAATCCAAAATCATTTTATGCAAATGAGATTTTTTTTATATTTTCTCTACTAAATATATATCTCTAGTACGAACAAACAGATCTATTGCAAGGGGATGCACCAAATAATTGAGTCCCATCCACCATATATATGGCATACTATCATTTCCCTACTAAGCTCCAACATGGAGTGGCCTCAACACAAAGGTGAAACACTTCTTCCGTATACGCTATACAAAATACCGTACATTCGTTCCCGTTCCCCCTAATTTAAAATACATAAGCCCTAAAAAATTATTAATTATTCTATAATCCACGTAATATCTCAAAACCACTAACCCGTCATCACCGCTCCGCGGTTTTTATCTACTTGCATTCCCACGTGGTCCCCTCAAACTGACCGTGGACTCCTCCGTACATAAAAACCCCAAATTAATATAACAATATATCTGTCTTAAATGGCCTAATTATTAGAGGACCAGTTCACCGCCGTCGGATTGGCCTCCTTCTGATCCGCAATCTCAATCCGACGGCCGAAGGAGGAGTACTGTGTGCATGAACTTGTAATAGGAACAAGGTAAGGGCTGTGGTGCCCACTTGGAGGGAGAAATGTCAATGTTGGTTGCAAATAATGGACCTTTTTATTTGTTTTCCTTATTTTTCGATTTAAATTTAAATTTGGAAGAGATACTAAGTAAGGTTGAACCTGGCCAATAAGACAAAGAAGGAAAGCTGGGAAGGACGAATGAGGCGAAGCCAGGTAAGTGGAAATAGGGGAATTTCTTGTTGGATGAGCTTCATTTGTCCATCTATGATGAGGGAAAAATAAAATAAAAATTGAAGCCTATCCATCTCCATCTCCATCTCCATCTCCATCTCCATCTCCATCCTCTCTGTGCTACTCTGCATTTAACTTTTAGCCCCCACAACCCATCCTAGTGGAACTAACCCCCCTTCCTAAGGTTTGTGTCTCATCTCCTCAATGTTTATCTACTTCCTAATTGGTCTCTACTGGAGCATGCATCAACTATAGACTCGATCCCATCTCAAAATATCGTCTCTTGTTTATGTTGTGTTACGATAGATAGATGGTAGGTTATCCACCGACGCGAATGAGAACTAACCGCATATTTTATTAGACTATTAATTAGTGCTGACACTATTAAGAAAACGTGTCATCTTGATATCAATTAATTTTTCCGGTTACATGAATCGTTCAACACAAAACAACATACAGATTTCAAATCATTATCTGATTAAAAATATTAATGAAAATGTGATGTGAAGCGTGTCTTTACATGTGTTTTGCTGATCTTTTACGTAGATTTTTATTTGGAGATATATAATACACAGTTACATAGTGTCTATAAAGTTTAAAAATATTCAATTTTTTTTTAAAAAATCTAGAGCCGTTGAATTAGCCAATATAACCAAACTGTGATTTTTACTTTGCAGAAAAGACGTAACACGGAAGCTATCACACATTAAGGCTGGATTTGGTGTAGCTGGACTTATAAAATATAAGCTGACTTTTAGCTTATAAGCAGAAGGTGAGTGTTTGCAGCTTCTCATTTTTCCTTCAAAACACTTTATATTTTTTTAAGAAATAGCTTATTTTTAGACTTACCAAACACCAAAACCTTTGATGCTTAAAAGCAAAGAAGCTTATAAGCTCTCCCAAACTCAGTTTAATACTGCTTTGCTTAAGTTTTTTTTCTAAAATCCGATGCGGTGTTATGATCATGGTCTGTTATGATCATGGTCGTAGGGAGAATCGAAATGTGAACAAGGAGATAGAGGCCATGCTGAAGGGGCAGTGCAGGACAAGTCAGCACTGGCATGAGCAGTAAAGTCTCAGGGGGGATGAACTCGACTAAAACACGGTCCATACTCATGTGAACCCCATCGCCAACTTGTTCAGGGACCCACCCCCACCCCCACCCCCACCATACACAACCCACATTACTATGAGGCTGAAGGATCCAGTTTTGCCCACTACAAATGTCTTGTTGGTGATATTACCGCCTTATAAATCATAACTAATTTATTTATTTTATCTTGTTTTAGTTTTTTTATTGTTGAAATCAATCGAGAATTAATTTATGGTTTATAAGATTGTAGGTGTTGGTGATTGGGATCCGAGGCTAAACCTCCAATTACCCCTCTGCTCCATTTTCACCTTTATCAATTTCTCATTTGCCATTGTTCACAGGAACCCACGAACCTTCCTACTCCTCCTCACCATGCCCCTGGGGTTGACCCCACTACACCCTCATCTCCATATCTCCCCACTTTTATTATTTTTTCTCTTTATCTAATTGTTACTAACTATTATTAAACTAAACATCCCCAAAACAAAAGCCAAATGAAAAACCATGGACCAAGGCCACCGCCCCTCCTATATATACTCACTCTTCAAATCCCATTTCATCATAACAGAACACAACACTAAGCTTTCTCTCTTGCCATCATCAATAGTCAAAAACAACACCTTATCCTCCTCTTCAGATATTGAAATCCACAGCTCAGAATTAATAAACCATGGACATAACTAGCAGCACAACAGATGACAGCACTACCAGTGAGCTCTCAATGTCAATCTCACCTCTTCCTAGACCGAACACCCAACACAACAACAAGCTCTCCCCGCCGCCGCAGAGCCTCTGCCGCGTCGGCAGCGGAGCCAGCAGCGTCATTCTCGACTCCGATAACGGAATCGAAGCCGAGTCCCGCAAGCTCCCTTCCTCCAAGTACAAAGGGGTCGTCCCACAGCCTAACGGCCGCTGGGGCGCTCAGATTTACGAGAAGCACCAGCGCGTCTGGCTCGGCACCTTCAACGAGGAGGACGAGGCCGCACGCGCCTACGACGTCGCGGCTCAACGATTCCGCGGCCGCGACGCCGTAACAAACTTCAAGCCGCTGACA
This sequence comes from Comarum palustre, assembly GCA_951800085.1. Classification (NCBI taxonomy): domain Eukaryota; kingdom Viridiplantae; phylum Streptophyta; class Magnoliopsida; order Rosales; family Rosaceae; genus Comarum; species Comarum palustre. The sequence continues at coordinate 23,249,188 of OX637577.1, read as the reverse complement.
GAGTCTTCAACAACCACACATACCGACAACAACGACGACGAAATCGAAGCCGCCTTCCTCAGCTCCCACTCCAAATCCGAAATCGTCGACATGTTACGAAAACACACTTACAATGACGAGCTGGAGCAGAGCAAGCGCAACTACGGCTTCGACTCCAACGGGAAGCGGCGGGCCCGGGGCGAGAACGGCTCATTCCCAACGGGCCCTTTCGGCCTGGACCGCTCCGCGAAAGCGCATGAGCAGCTTTTCGAGAAAGCTGTCACGCCAAGCGATGTTGGGAAGCTGAACCGGCTGGTCATACCCAAGCAACACGCGGAGAAGCACTTTCCGTTGCAAAGCGGAAGCACGTGCAAAGGCGTGTTGCTAAACTTCGAGGACGTCGGCGGCAAAGTGTGGCGGTTCCGGTACTCGTACTGGAACAGCAGCCAGAGCTACGTGTTGACCAAGGGGTGGAGCCGGTTCGTGAAGGAGAAGAATCTCAAGGCCGGCGACATTGTGAGCTTCCAACGGTCGACCGGGCCGGACAAGCAGCTTTATATAGATTGGAAGACAAGGGGCACCGCTGGGCCGAACCCGGTTGAGGCCGGGCCGGTTCAGGTGGTCCGGCTATTCGGGGTCAACATTTTACCTGGGAGCGTTGGCACTGCTGGTACTGTGGAGGCTGCTCCTATTGGGTGCAATGTTGTGGGGAAGAGGATGAGGGAGATTGAGTTGTTGGAATTAGAGTTTAGCAAGAAGCAACGGATAGTCGGAGCTTTGTAACATTTTTTTTCAGTAATTTCACTTAGGAGTTTGTGAAGGGAAAAGAGAAGGCGGAAGGGAAAATGGGGAGGGAGGTGTAGTTGCAAGTTAAGGTGAATTTTGTAAATCACATGACCAAAAAAACCAAAAAAGAAGCTGAAGAAATTAAGTAAAGGCTTTTGTTTCAAACTATGTATTCATGGCCTTTTCTAGTTTGTTCTTTCTGTTACGCCTTTCCCAAACATTATAGATCTCTTTTCTCTTTGTTCACCAACTGATGTATGTTTGTTTGACAAGGGAATGTATGAAACGACCCTTTTGCTCCTACTCAAACAAGTTAAGGCTTGCACCACCACACAAGTGTTCCAGTGGTAAAGAGTAGTCTGGATATGAAACCCCTGAGGTTTTAAATAAAGTTAAATTTTAATTTATTTTTAGTAATTTGAAAAAAAGGTGACATGATCTCACAACACAGCTTAATATACGAGTAAATAATAATTTTTCAATTACTTTTAATGGATTGTCATTAATCGTGTTACTGTATTTCGTGATTGATTATTTTCGGAATCGGCAAAACAACTCATTTCGAATCCTTTTTTGGTTGATGGCATTAAAACAAAAACTTCATGTTATTTCACTGTTCTCATTCTTCATAAAATATCATGACTAGATAGAAGTTCCGGACACCAAGTACGTAGACATCAGAACGTTTAACTAATAAGCAGATCTGAAGTTTTGAGATATTCTGAACAGATCTGGTGGACTCGTTACAATATAGCGTTGGCCGCAGGGTACGAATCGAAGACAGGATATTTAGAAAGCAACAATCTCCGTATATTAAGAATCCAAATCGCTTTCAAAAAAAAATAATCCAAATTACATAATGATCTGAAAAAATCATTGGTGGTGGGGTTGGAATTAAACATGAGATATGGAGCAGAAAACGAAACAAGTCTAACATTAAAAGATCAAATATATATATCAGATTCGTAAATCCATTATGAACTTGTATTCCATTTTAACCAAAATGCATGTGTTCATGCCCAGAAAACCAAACATATACATGTACCGGATCTTCCACCAGATAATGTGACAGCAAAAAATCAAGCTTATTATGTTAATTACAGGATTTACGAACCCGACGCCGCGATAATTAACGTAGTGATCAAGGATATCGATTAAGCCTTCGGGTTATACTAATTAATAATCTGCATTGTGGGAAATAAGAAAGGATCAAAATAGGACAGTAGTAGTGCCTGTGAGAATAGTTAAAAGTACGAAATTAGTATTATCACAAGCACAGTTTCAACAAATTCTAAATATGAATAGTCAAAATATGCATATATATATAGTACCTTGATGGAGATTGAGCACTGCAATTTCTATATATATCATTGTCTCAGGCTTAAAAACCACACAAGATGATTGACTTTTGAGAATTAATATTTGACGTGTTCAATATATGTATGAAGAAGACTTTCGTATACTTGTACAGAGAGCTAGCAAATATTTTGAGGAATAATTAGACTTTGTGTTGAAGCATTACACATATATTAGTTAATTACATGTTGGCTTTGCTTAATTAGTTGATTTGTCATATGCATGGTTCCTCGTAACTTCTTCAGTCATTGCTGCATATGTTTATGATTATCTATATCTGAAGAAATATATACAATGTACACCAGTGTCATGATCAACTTTCATTATCGAAATACTTAATTATTAGTCTGCTACTTTGAGATTAATATGTATTTGAATCAATCATACATTCTTGTATCCAAAAAAAGGGTGGACTTGGTGTTTGGTGAACTGTTGATCACGGCTAGGTTTGGATCGAAATTACGTTGGAAAACAAATAATTTTACTCGAATTTAGAAGTATTTTAGTTGAACATAGCTATAGATTGAAGAACGAGTGACCAGGTTTTCTTGGTATGACTAGGTATAAGAACAATACTAGCTTCATCCTATAAACACATATCTAGCTAAGTAGCAGCCTCATATATAGTTTAACATCTCGTTGAACAAATGTACGAGAATAGTAAGAAAAACATCATAAAACACAGAAAAAACCAAGAATTTGAAATTGTTGTTCCATATAATCCTGACAGATCGATTCGAAAATTTATTTCTTCAAGATCAATGATACATGACGCTCATAGTGACACAACCATGACCTTCTGCTCCTTTCAAATCCTAGCTTGTTTTACGAGCAAAGGATCATAATCTTGCATAGCGTTCTTCTATGTAATTTCGAAAGATCATATCAATGGGGATTAGGTTTAGGATGATGTTGATGGACTTGGTCTTCTGGCAGAGGAGGCCAGCTGCTAGCTGGACCTTGGAGGACGAACCTCCAACATGGTATGCATGTCAATCATGAAACCTGGCTAGCTTGCTTAGGGTTCCCTAATCTCGTCGACGATTTTTGTCCCGTCAGTCTCTGCAAAAAGCTAGCTGTATCGAAGTCTCCTTATATACACTCCTCAACCTGTTTCAATCCCTCAATTCATTAATTTAATTGTCTCATTCAATCAGGTGTCAACCTGATTGAAGTATATGGAGAGATAATGACAATTCACGGGGGTGGCACCCAAGGAGTGTCAGGTCACCGGGCCAAAAGACTTTGCCCAAGAGGCCCGGAGTTAGAGATAATGCAGCTTCGTCAGGAATGCCTCAAGAAACTGGTTCCTTGGGATACCGTGTCATTTTCTCACTCTGAAGACACGCTGAAAATGCATCATAATGATCCTTTCATAATTACTTTTCAGATTGACCATTGGCGAACTCGGCGAGTTCTAATAGACACGGGAGCCGCTGTCAGTGTCATGTTCAGCAGCTGCTATAAGGGGTTTAAAAGAGGAAGAGATAAGCTGTATAGAAACCACAAGCCATTGATCAGTTTTTCAGGTGAAACAACTCAACCATTGGGGTCAGATCAGCTAAAGGTTACAGTTGGAACCGGGCACCAGTCCACAAGGAACCTAATGAGTTAAGATTCAATAGCCAAATCCAAGTGTAGAATATGAAAATAGGACAACGCTGTAGTTTTTCTATAAGTTCTAAGAAAGTTAGTCTTTCAAGATTCTATTAGGATTTGTAATAGACTTATGTCTATTAGATGTAGGAATCCTAAACCATGTTGTATCAGCAGCTCCTATTCAATATAAATAGGAGCTGCAGGAGGTTTTCTAAGGGGATGACAGATAACACAGAAAACAGGAAGTAAAGGGTGATAGAGAGATCTAACAGAGAGTTGGGGATTAGCATAGGGATTTCAGTAAGTACTTGTAATCAAGTTGTTATTCTCTATAGTGCTAGTGAGAGATCACTTAAGTGGACGTAAGCCAGAATTTTGATCGAACCACTATAAAATTTGGTGTCCTGTGTTTCTGTTCTTCAAGTTCATCTATCCTATAGCTTTGCTTAAATCTTATAAAGTGTGGGACCCCGCACGTTTTAACCGTGGTTAATGACGAGTTACTGAGGTTTAAGTCACATTCGGTAACTTCGCGAGTTAATTACCACGTTCATTTTCGAGTTTTTCAAAGTTATCCAAATACCTGATTTAATGACTCGATGTCATAGTACGTGTCGACACGAGTCTCCCGGTATTTTCGGATTATTTTTTCGGAGCTTCGGTTTATTTTCTACAGATTTTCGAAGTTTCCGGTAACTTTTAAATTATCATTCCGGTAAATCAGTTTTACCATTTTACCTTTACCCTTTTACCTCCTTTAAATCCGGACCGTCAGATCAATTGGGGTTTTGATCTTGGCCGTCGGTTTGTGTATAAATAGAAGTGAGACTTTTTGACCGAAGTCAAAAATCCCACTTCGGTCAGCTTTCCTTTCCCGAGCTCACTGAGCTCCTCTTCTGCCTCCGCTCAGTTTGCCCAGCGCCGGCGACTCCGGCCACTACACGCCGGCGGACCAACACCATTCAACTCCACTCCACCTTCTCGTCCTAGCCCATCCCTCTTTTCACCGTATCGTCCACCGTGAAGAGAGATCGAGCGCCACTGCACTCGGCGGTCAACGCCGGATTTCCGGCGATCCAGGCGGCGTTAGGGCGCGTGAATGGTATGGTTCTTCTCCCCTGCTCTTCTTCTTCCTTTTCCTGCTCTTCAATCTCCAAATCGAACCCTCATTCGAGTTCCCCATCTTCACTGTGTGTTTACTGTTTTCTGGGTTTTCAGCTCTTTCTCCGACGACCGAGTTCTTTGAACTCTCGGTGGTCTTCTTAGCCTCCTGGTGGCAGCTTAACTACAGTAGAGGCTTTTGGAGGGAACCCGAGGTGGAGCTGACGTGTGGTGCTAGCTTGATGCAGAGGGTGACCGGAGGGACGTCCAGGAAGGTTTAGAGAGCTCTGAAAGTCGAGCTGATGAGCTACTAGGTTCATGTTTTGGAACAGATCGAAGGAAGAGGCAGGGCTGCATGGTGGAGCTTGATGGTGAGGCTGCAGAGCAGTGTTGGAAGTTCTGGAGGGGATCAGAGGTGAGGGATTCTTCCTGATCTTGAGCTCCTATGTTCTTGCTGCTCAGTTGTGTTATTGATCTGTTGATATATTAATTGGATGTTGTTTTCCTGCATGTTGTCGTAACTTGGAGGCGAAGAAACGAGGGAAACGAGGGAATCCGGCAGAGGATTCCGGCAAATTGCCGGAATCCAGTGACGATCCGGTGATGCAATAAATCCGGCTGAGATGCCGAGAGGTAGTCTTCGACTCCTGTTTAAAGTGTGTTGTTTCCGTTTAGTCGGTAAAGTGTCGTAAATTGGAAATTACGTAAGGAAACGTATAAAAACGGAAACTAACCATTTTGGGAAACCTTCTAAGTTTGGAAACCTGCTAATTTGGGAAACTTTCCATTTGGGGAAAGTTTCCATTAAAGGAAAGTTTCTATTTTGGGAAAGTTGCATTTTCAGAAAAATGGTTAAGTAAAGATTTGAAGTTCCCCGAAGTTTAACACAGCTTGGTTAAATTGGTAAAGTGTAAAATTGTTATCGGAAAATGATAACTGGAATTCTGGAAAAATGTTAAGTTGACCATGTTAAGTAAAGTTGGTGTTTCACGTAAATCGGTAAATCGACTATTGGTAAATAAATTGGTTAGTGTGACACGTTGGGTGTCCATAGTAATTCAACGAATTATTATGTGACACCCTAACGTCAAGTTAAAGTGGTTAAGGAAAGTTCAGAAGTTTAGTCGGACTTCCGGTAATTGAGTAAAGAGTCGATAACTAGAAAAGAAAGTCAAAAAGGTTAAAGTGCCATAAAAGGAAATTGGTTGGTCAACTTAGTCAATGCGGTCATTCCTGGTCAAACTAGGAATGTTGTGGTCAACTGAACTGTTATTGTTTTTTGGTTGCTAAGCTACTTTATTCTGCAGTGATTATTGGACGATGTAGCTTACGAGGTGACCACGGTTCACCGAGACAGTTCATGGAAACTTGGAGCTTGCGTTTGGAACGGCAATTCCAGGTAGGGAACCTTAACCCCCTTGGTAGTGGTTTTATATATGTATGAGAAAGTGCATGATTTTGTGTATGCTCATGGTCGATACCTCGGGAAAGTTTTATTTATATTAAATGATAAATGATTTATGATTGGGCCAAGAAAACCCGAGGCTAGACGTAAAGGATTTTTATACGTCAATGTGAGATGTGTGGAACACCGTTGTCCTGATTTCCGGTGTGTGACCTGAGAGTGACGGGACCTAGTATCTAGCACTCCCACGGTGTCGAGACCGTGAACCTCCGGGGGGGCGATGTCCTGTTTATTTTAAATATCCCGCTTACGCTCGTCTCGTACAGAGTTAAGCGAGACGTAAGTGCGATGCGCTGTTTGGGCATTTAGCTGGAAATGGACACTCTCGCTACTATGTGTTTTCAAGCGCATAGGTAGTTGGTACATTGAGTGCTGTGAAGACAAACCCGGGATTCGGTCATGGAGATTCGAAGTCCTGCAGGCTGTACTGGTACATTGAGCGCTCTGGGCCCCTATGTTTTTAGCATACTGCACTGTTTTTCTAAAGGATATAAAATGATTGTTTTTGTGTGCCAAGGATTTTATAAATGGTTTTATACGAGCTCAAATCTATATGTATATATACGGTTTTTGGTTTTCAAACCTATCATTGGTGGACCTACGTGAGCACGCGAGGACGACGCTCACCCCTACAACAGATTGTTTGCAGGTACTGTGACGGGAAAGATAGAGAGAGCTATGTGTGGAGCTTCATTCCTTCCTCGATGTTCGGTCCAAGTGTACTCCCTATTCCGGTTTTACCCTTTGAGTCATTTACCAGAGCTTACTACATAAACAGTAAAGGTGTCATCCCGATTTGTTAACCATGTTGTGTATTTTTATTGTTGTCGCTAAAGTTTTTAAATTGTCCCCTTTATTTTGACCACCTTCCGCGAAATTAGATAAACTCTGATGATTGTTTTAAGGATTTCATGTGGTGCCACTCAAAGTATTTAAAGTTTAAAAATTTATTTTACACTAAAAAGCCTACGACTTTAGGTTAATAAGTTGTTGGCACGTCCTTCGGACGTGTTGGCTTCTTATTGGCTTAAATTCGTGGCTACTGTAGTTTACCCCCCAGGGGTGCTACAGCAGTGGTATCAGAGCAATCGTTCCCCGGACTTTTGTTTTTAAAATGTTTTAAAACCTCTGATGCCTTAAAGTCTGTGCTTGCGCGTCAAAACTTTTCCGAAAGTGGTCTTTAAGAAACTTCGGAGCTAGTAGAGTTTCGTGAGTTGGCATAAAAAGGGTTTTGAAAATTCTCACTTGGGAGTTTTCATTTACGATTTTAAATTTTAGCGACAACTTTAAATTCATTCACGAGTCGTGTTCCTACCTTTGATGTCATCCCTTAAATCCGACTCGTTGCCTTCTAAAAGTATTTGAAATCCCTTTGTGACTCAGATTTGTTTTATGGCAGTGACAGTTGTGCCTTGAGTTAAAAAGCCATGTTGTCACCTTGATTCTATTCTTGTGTTATGTCCTGCCTGAGTATCTTGACCATTGCTTTGTCTTGAGTACCTGAATGACCACAGGAAAATTTCTTGTGCTTCTGTTATATCCAAACCTACTTTTTTTTATGAGGTCATTGTTCCATCGAGTATTTTCCCACTTAGCTCTCTCACAGTACAAGGGCTGCAACATAAAATAAGAGTGACAGTAAATTAAAACTATAGATTTTGAGCTCTGAAAACTTGGCATACTTGAGGATTATGGATGTGAAAACGTCCTGTTTGGATTGTTGTTGATATGGAGGAAAACTTGTGCATGTGCTATGAGTGATGGATATTGTTTGTGCTTTGAGATTGCATGTAGGGCCAGAGCATGTTATTTGAGCCGCAGGCTATGAGATTTCTTCTACATGAGCATGGTATCTGGATTGTTTATGCTGTGTTTATGTTTTTCAAGTTCATCTATCATATAGCTTTGCTTAAATCATATAAAGTACCAGTAAAGACCAGAAGAGATTGTAGGGCCCTAAACCAAAATAATGCTGACTTTTCATGTGGCCCATTTTATTTCTAAAAAGCCCTTCTTAATTGTTCTTTGTTTGTGAATTTGTCTTTACACTTTGGTTGCGGACTATTTTGTTTACAAAAAAAAGCGGAGGCGCTAAACAAACTGATAAATTAAAGATGAAAAGTCAATATTACCCACATGAGAAAATTTATTTTGATATACATAACCGCCTTATCAGACCCAAATCAAGCAGTATGCAAACGTATTTTGTCCCAATTCGAGCACATATTCCTAACATAAAGAGCATCAGGTAGGCACAGGTATGACAGTAAATTGCCGAGTACGGTTTTATAAGACTCGATACACATCCGATATGGCCGGATACGAATCAGTCAATATTATTAGATTGTCCGGATAATACTAACTTTTCATACGACCCATTTTATTTCTGAAAGCCCTTCTTAATACTTCTTTGTTTGAGATTTCGTCTTTATATTTTGGTTGCGGACCATTTAGTTTACAAAAAAATAAGGGCACTAAAAACACTAATACATTAAAGATGTAAAGTCAATAATAGCCCACTAGCAAATTTATTTCCATCAACGTAACAACCATATCAGACCTGAATCGGGCCGTATGAAACCGTATCTGTCCAAATTTGATAACATATTCATAACCTAAAGTGCATCAGGTACGCACTGGTTTGGCCATAAACTATCGGGCACGGTTTTATAAGGCCCGATACACGTCCGATACGTCCGGATACATATGAGTCTTTATATAAGACTGTGCGGGTAATACTGACTTTTCATGCGACACATTTTATTTCCAAAAGCACTTCTTAATAGTTCTTTGTTTGGGCTTTCATCTTTACACTTTGGTTGAGGACCATTTTGTTTATGAAGAAAAGTAGAGCCACTAAACACACTAATATATTAAAGATGAAAAGTCAATATTATCCCCACAAGCTAATTTATTTCTATATACGTGACCGTCGTATAAAACCCATATCGGGCAATGAAATCGTATGTGTGCTTATCAAAGAACTTATTCTAAATCTTAAGAGTATCAGGTACACACTGGTATGGCCGTAAACTGTCGGGTACTGTTTTATAAAGTACGATACACGTTCGAAACGGTCGGATACGTATCAGTCAATATTATTAAATTGTTCGGGTAATACTGATTTTTCATGCTGCCCATTTTATTTCTGAAAACCCTTCCTAATACTTCCTTCTTTTGGGCTTTTGTCTTCATATTTTTGTTACGACCATTTTGTTTAAAAAAACTGTGGCACTAAACATACTAATATATTATAGATGAAAAGTCAATATTTCCCCTACTAGCAAATTTATTTTCACATACGTAACCACCGTATCGGACCCAAATCGGGTCGTATGAAACCGTATCTGTCTTAATCCGATAACATATTCCTAACCTAAAGAGCATCAGGTACCCACTGGTATGGAGATAAATTGTCAGGTATGGTTTCTTAAGACCCGATACGCGTCTGATACGTATGAATACATATTAGTCTATATATTATTGTTCGGGTAATACTAACTTTCAAGTTTAACAATGTGGTTGCAAGTCTCAAAGTATTTTTTTCGAAGTCTCAAAGTAATTGAACACTACGTTTATTGGTTAACTGTTTCTTAATTAATTTTCTCCCTTGAGAAGTCATTGTCGTGAATACGATCGATCTCCTAATAATCAAGTCTAATCCTTCGGTACATCAAAATTAATCTAGATAATCTACGTAGACGTCCGCTGATGTAATAGTAACCGGTCATTAATTAACTGTCTTTTTTTTAAAAAATTATTGAAGATATATTAATTCTCAAGTAAGAAAAAATAATTACATATCATCCTTCTACTCATTAGGTATAGATAAAAAGTTTGTGATACAATATCACAGTCATACATAAAATAGACTTAATTATTAAAACATTAAGGTGTTCATTATCTAAGCGAGTATTAACTATATGTCTTGCTACTCACATTAACTTGGAGAAAGCAAATTAATCAAGCAGACATTATCTTAACTTTTGAATTTGCCTCTCACAGGTTGAATGAAATTCGCATTCATTCGCTGTTGAATGCATATTCTTAATATAATGTACTATGCACTCATATCATAACTATATATCTCCCGACATGACAATGGTGTAAATTATATGAACGCTTGAATTACAATTCAGGTAAGAATCTTTTACATTCTATTTTAGTTAGAAGATGAATTAGATTCGTTCATGTTATGTATTGATCAAGAAGCTAACCATGGTTTGACGACTTGAAAAGCAATTGGTGATTTCATCTCAACAGAGGACTCAGCTGACGCGCTAAAAGGAATTTTCCGGATCACTAATTGTCAAATCTCAGATTTAACTCTTTTTCTCTTTTCTTAATAACACAATGAGTCCTCTAGATTTATTAGGCCACCGTCTTCTTCATGCTCGTTAGGAGTTTCAAAGAATGGTGATATTAACACATCATATCTCTTTTTCTATCTACATATTTTATTGAAAAATACTTGTGTTAATACTGGTATTGACGCATGCGTATATACTCTCCTTTATTTATATACTTCTAACAATGTAAATTATAATTTTAGTCTTTCCAAAAGTTTAATTAACCAATCAAGATCATCTCTGCAGAAAATCAATTTGAAAAAAGATCATTTGCTCAACCAAATGCATCAACCAATTAAATGGACGGCAGTTCATGAGGCTGCTAACTTTCACTATAAATGTCCATTTGATTAAAGCATTTGATTGAGTAAACGATCATTTTCCAAATTGATTTTTTGCATATGTGATCTTGATTGGTTAATTAAATTTTTGAACGGCTAAGATTATGATTTACATTGGTAAAAATATGTAAATAAATAGAGTATGCACGCAGGCGTCAATACCGGTATTGATGCAAGTATTTTCCTATATCATTTTTATTTACAATTTTACCATTAAAATTTGTTTTATAATTAGTTGAAAAATAAATAGGATGTATTATTAACAAAAAAACGTGACGTGTGCCTCCTAAAAAATGGGCGTCCGCTATTTCTATGCTGGGCCAACGAAGCCCATAATATTCTAAAGCCCGCAGTTCTCACCAAGCATTCCAAATAGCAGTCAAATTCTAATTCCAATTTTCCTCTCTTCTCCACTCTCTCGCCGTAGAGAAAGAATGGCCGCCGTCGCCTGTGAAACTCTCCGCTCCTGTACACGGCCACGTGTCTGTAAGCTCCGCCAACTCGTCTCTCTTCATGCCTTCCCCGCTCACATTTCCGCTATCCTCTCACTCCGGTTTGTCTCTCTTCCCTTTCGCACTGTCCAGTTTCATCTTTCTCCTCTTGAATTTCCTCCGTTTTCTGGTTCTTAATCGTCGTTTCTGTGTTATATATGTCCAGGAAAAGCGCCGTTTTCTCGGAAACAACTCGTCGTCTTTGCTCGCAAGCTTTCCGGCTTCGAAGAGGCCGTGAGAATCAAGAGGTACTCTCCCTTGATTTCCTGTTCTAAATTTCTGATCAATCAAAAATACGCTGTAATCCAAATTAGACAAGTAACAGTTTATTCGGTGTTGCGAAAATTCGAAAAGAGTAGTAGCCTGTAACAGTCATCAAGTCGCAATTTGATACTTGTTTAGTGTTACGAGTTCTTCAGTAGAGTTGAATTATGTGTTTGTTTGGTATTACATGAACTAATCCCATGATATGAAGCGTTTGGTTCATTCACTTGTAAATGTTGATGATTGATCCTGTGTAGAATGCGCGAGGGTAAGGTTATGAAAAAGGGTAAGAGAAGGGTGCCGTTGAAGCATGGGATGGTGTCTCCTAAGCTTTCTGTTCCAGATGACATTCCGAGGCCGCCTTATGCAGCTACGTCTATACTGCCAGAAATGGCCAGTGAGTATCAATTTCCTGGTTCGGAAGGCATTGCTGCCATGAGAGCTGCATGCGAACTTGCTGCTCTCGTCTTAGACAATGCAGGGAAGTTAGTCAGGGTGAGTTTGTGAACTAATACTGGTCGATACTTCTGTTGATTTCTTTGGTAGTCCTGCTGACCGCAACTCTCTATCAAAGTCAGGAACCTTGCATGTGTATGCTTATTGTGTGCGTGGTTGACTTATATTAGTTATAGTTATCCATAAAACTCGATGAACTTTAGAAATTGTTTCATCTTGATTAGGTCAGACAATTTCTGGTTTACAGTTCAGCCTTGGGCTATTAGAGTACATAGACATGCCCAGTGCCATGATTTCTGAATTGCTTACTTTTCAAGCATCATGTAAATGATCATGATTCATTTGAATATTAATTTGTTTGGAAAGTTGATGTTGATAATTCATCTTGGACTTTGAAAGTTGAATAGGTCCCTAAAGTTGGGCATTCCATTCTTTCTTGATCATCTTCCTGTATCACATGCTTTCAAAATTGATGCAATATTGGCATTCTATTGACATGTCTTATCCTTTCAGCCTTCGGTAACCACTAATGAAATTGACAAAGCTGTGCACCGATGATTATTGATGCTGGTGCTTATCCCTCACCTCTTGGCTATGGGGGATTTCCAAAGAGTGTATGCACATCTGTTAACGAGTGCATGTGCCATGGAATACCTGATTCTCGTCAGTTACAGGTTCGAAATGCTTTGCAAGGTGCTCTATGCACAGTACTCAATCCATTCCTACTAACTTTTGTTTTTCCTGGTGAAACACCACTGATGATTTTCTTCTTTTGCAGGATGGAGACATCATAAACATAGATGTTACTGTCTACCTAAATGTAAGTTCTCTAATTAATGATTTATTTTATATGATTTTCTTCGTAGCTTATTTCATGCTTAACCCGTATTTGATCTAAAAAATGACTCTATCAGTACTCTCTTGAAGTGTGTAAATTACTGATTTTACATAAAGAATTATAGGTGTTGCTATGTTTATAGAAAGCTTGTTCTATATTAGATTTCTGTAGTGTAGTGTGTGAAGTCATGAAAATGAATGAATTTGAAAGCCCAAAACGTGATTGTTACTTAAAACTTCACTTCCATTATTGGAAAATTAATAGCATAATTCAGTCGATGGGGTATTTCTCTGCATTGACTGCTTGTACCTGTCTGTTATTAGATAATAAATGTACGAAGTATTGTATTGACTTTATCATAAGGTGGGAGCTTAATTTTCCATTATACTCCTGTGGCAGGGATACCATGGAGACACATCAAAGACATTTTTTTGTGGGGAGGTCAGTGAGAGTATGCAACGCCTAGTGAAGGTCAGCCATTTCAGCTTGGTAGCATTGCAGTTTGTAGTTCCTATAAGAATTCCTTAGAACTTGTATAAAGTTGATTCTTATCATTCATGTCTGTTGAATATCATGTTGATATATGCTTTTCTGATTTTGATGTCTATGCATCACTCATTCCTATATTGTCATTTTGTTTCTTTTGGTGATAGGTAATGGAAGAGTGCTTGGAAAGATGCATAGCAGTTTGCCAGGATGGTGTTAGCTTCAAGAAGATTGGAAAGACAATTAGGTATTATTTCACCTTTTCATGCTATAACTGGATAAGAACAGGTTTTAGATTTCTTTTAGATTATTAAGTTGAATCCTACAAAAAATGTACCACACTGAAAACAGCATTCAGTGTCAGCTTTTGGATATTGATCTATGTATAAGTGTGATGGCATGCTTGATTTATGCTACAAGTGTTTTACAGTTGAGCTATGAAATGACAGTTTTTTTGTGTGGTTTATATACTCTTGAGATTAGTTTACATATGTGGGATTAGCACCACTCTTTGGAATAGTTATGTGGGTCAGTAGATGATTGTCTTCATTTCTTTTTAATTCTCTATGCCATTTTCTTGGCTTTTTTAGTTGTAAGAAAAAGTAGCTTCTGTGAACACGCTATTATCTTAGATGCTGGATGCTATGAAGTTATAATTAATTAGTAAGCATGTGAATTGCATATGGTGAATGCTTATTTCACATGACAGCTGATTTCATAAATTTCTGTTACTCTTAACATTGTATTTCGTTTTCAGTGAACATGCTGAAAAATTTGGCTATGGCGTGGCAGAGAGTTTTGTTGGGCATGGTGTGGGTACCGTATTTCATTCCGAACCATTGATATTACATCACCGTAAGTGACTAGTTGGTTCCAGCTTCATGCATGATCTGTTGCTAGTTTTTAAGTTATATCAGGAGGCAGTGAACTACTTATATATGTTTACTATACCAAGACATTATAAGACATTTTAATCCTTGTGCATAACACTGACAGACAGACGTGCCCATAAAACAGCTTCTTTAGAACAATCAACACACTGCCAGCCTTAAAGGTATAAGATATTTACATTTCACATATGATATGTGATGGTTGGGCACTTGGGTCTATATGTAAATATAAACAAATGATTGATGTGGAATGGGACTGGAAAATTCTCTCATCCCCTTTATGTCCTTTTATTAATCATTCTCCTTCGAATTAATAACTCTCAGATTAATCCTTCATTCCTTTGTATCTAATACTCATATTTTACAGGTAATGACCAGTCTGGTAGCATGGTTGAAGGTCAAACTTTTACTATTGGTGAGTTCATTCTGTATTACATAAATCAAATCATTTACTGAAGGCGATACGTTAAACTATTTGGATGGCAACAACATTGAATCTAAATGATCTCAACCATAAATATTATTTCCGGATTCACAAAAGTTACTGTGCTAGCACTAGAAATTTGATTTACAAATCCCTGTCCCATCAATGTCTCACTCTTTTTCCTTGCTGCAGAACCCATCCTTACTATGGGAAGCATCAAGTGCGTAACATGGCCAGACAACTGGACAACTCTAACCGCCGATGGTAGCCCTGCAGCGCAGTTTGAGCATACCATTCTCATTACTAGAACTGGTGCTGAAATTTTAACATGTTGATATGATATAGGTATTGTCCCTTTTCTTTAATACGTTATAATTAGAAGTCCTGCACATATGGTAGAATAAGAAATGTAGATTCCAACTTTCCATTAATCTTTTCTTGCTTGAGTTAGATTCATGTAATAATTAATCAGAACTTGAAAAGTCTCCTAAAAACTAGAACATATTCCCCATTAAATACCCAGCATGCAATACATCAAAGAGGCCACCAGTGTTTTATATTGAGACATCAGAAAGTTTGACCCAACTTTCTCAGTAAATTCCAATTGGTTTGGTACATGCCCTTTTCAATTTTATGCAGGTATATTTGGCGGGTTAGTAAAACACCAGCAACATTGTGCCGGGATCTTGAAACGCCGCCCCAAATTCCATTGCTCACGTGCTCACCGTCCAAGTCTTCGTTGGGGCGAAGCTTCAGCCAATAAACACGTGCTCCTTCCGGTCAGATTTTAAGTGTGTATATAATTACAGCGCCGGTGATTTTTCCACCTGAATGAGGCACCCCAGTCAGACCTTCGAAACATTCAAGCCTGATTGCCTATTTTGTTGTTTGCTATGGCGTTATGTGGTGGTGTGGCTGAGAATGCTGTGACATTTAGATTGATCAACTTTATTCTCTGTAAAAGAACATTGAAATTTCAGAGACTTTGGAAATTAGCTCTAGTGGGATCAGGAAGTCGCAACATGATTCATTTTTTCTTTGAAAAAGACCAAGAAAATTCCACGTGGGAAACACTACTACCGGTCACGTCGCTCTTTTCTTTCAATTTTTCATTTTATACCACCACGTGTTCAACACCATTATTCTAAGAGCCACTTCGTATTATATAACCCCCACTTCCCCATTCAATAGATTCATCATCTTCAACCTCTTGAATTTCCAGATCAAAATCTTAGAAACACTCTTGCACACTTCAATGGCGTCTGCAAGCTCTCTGAAAGCTAATTCTTCTCTGTTTACTACCAATCCAATCAAGTTTGCTTCACCTTCACAAATCCAAGGGTTGTTGAGTTTCAATCTCTCACATTCCTTCCCCAACCTCAAGTCCACACCAACCCACCAAGCCTCTTCAAACTCGAAGAGCTTCAACACTGCAGCTTTCTTCGGACAGAAGCAGAAGACGGCAGAGCCCTCTACCAGACCCAGTAAGTACTTCTCTCACTAAACCTTTTTGGGATCATCAAGATTTATGTTGTTCTTTCTGTTAGACTTATATGTTGGCTTCATTGTTCTTCAGCTAAAGTTCAAGAGCTAAATGTGTACGAGATCAATGAGCGAGACAGAGGCAGCCCTGCTTACTTGAGATTGAGCAAGAAAGAGGTCAACTCACTGGGAGACCTCGTCCCATTCAGCAACAAGATCTACTCCGGTGACTTGGAAAAGAGGCTGGGGATCACATCAGGGCTATGTGTGCTGATCCAAAACGTGCCGGAGAAGAAAGGGGACCAGTATGAGGCAATCTACAGCTTCTACTTCGGGGACTATGGTCACATTTCAGTTCAAGGAGCCTATTTGACCTATGAAGACACCTACTTGGCTGTTACTGGTGGATCTGGGATCTTTGAGGGTGTGTATGGACAGGTGAAGCTGAAGCAGATTGTGTTCCCCTTCAAGCTGTTTTACACGTTTTATTTGAAGGGTATTGCTGATTTGCCGGCTGAGCTTACCGGGAAGCCGGTAGCGCCGTCACCGAGCATTGAGCCGTCTCCGGCAGCCAAGGCCACTGAGCCCCAAGCAACTGTCAAGAACTTCACCAACTGAGAGTGGAAGTGGAACTCCAAAATCTAATTTTTGTGTTGTATGTTTCACGTAGTTCTAGATTTCGGGTCTCTTTATGCTTTTCATGTATGTGAGAAACTTCAAGCTAAAATTACTATCGAAGATTCGAAGCTAGAGCAATGGGGCTCTCTAATGGGGCTACTTTGATTAAAAAGATCAACTCAAAACTGGTAATATGGGAAGAAAAGAGAAGGAAGACCCTTTAAGAGGAAAACCGAAATGACATGGTGGAAAACCGAAACAGGGTTTTAAATATTTAAAATATCCTCTAATGAACCTTTCTTCTTAGCTTTGATGACAACGTACATCGTTGAAGATCAAACAGCATTAGTGCTCTACTATATGAAGAGCATTCAATTGAGCTCCTCGACCGAAAAGAGCACAGTTTCAAAAGCAGATCGAGTAATATGGGAAGAAAAGAGAAGGAAGACCCTTTAAGAGGAAAACCGAAATGACATGGTGGAAAACCGAAACAGGGTTTTAAATATTTAAAATATTTTTGAAATTTTTATTTTTTACAAGCATCCTTATTTATATTTTTATGATATTTTATATTTAATCTATTTTAATTAAAATATATAATTTTTATATAAATTAAAAAAATTTCATCGATATTCGATAATTTCTCGATATATCCATCGAAATGTTTATTTTCTGAACAACCGAAATTTTCATGATTATCGATATTTTAGTCCTTGATTATTTTTCACAATACACTGAAGGCTCCACACATAGAGATGATGAAATATAGCAAAAATTTTATACATCATAGATCTTCTACGTGGTTTTAAAATACTTATTTAATTTCATGTGAAATGTATCATATGTATATAAGACGTGATGATCTAGCCCCCCTTTGGATTTCCAGCCATCAAAAAATGTTTAAAATAAACGTTTAAGCATGATTAGTGGTTCAACACTTACTTTTTCACTTTAAATTACTACAACTTCTTATAGATCAATATTTATTTAAGGTTTTCTTTTTAAATATAGTACATAATATAATAAACAAACATCTCTTAAAATTTCATTTAAAATTTCCATCAATTTCTTTAATTTTTTTTACTGTTATCGATATTTTCTCGAAATTTTCGTTAAAATATCTGTTTTTCAGAAAGTCGATATTTCCGTAATTATTAAAATTTAACTTTGAACCGAAATGACGTAGTTTCTGAACTGAGAAGTGTCCTTTCCTTTTCAGGGCTTGAAACCTTTGAAGGCATCTTTGGAGTGCAACCGATCCTTTGTTTAACCCATTGGGCTTGACAAGAAAACCAATTGAAAGCTCAGGCTAGCCCATTTGGCCTTGTCACATTGACAAGCCTCTTTTCTTAATTTAAAATCAGGGCTCGGTTTACTCTTATAAAAAGTCTCCTTCCGATCAGACACCCTAGCTATATGCAGTTCAGATGAAAGAACACCGGCCGCATATCAATGCATCATATCTCTATTTAGTGAACAGAAAGTTGCATCACAATGAAAATGGCCTTATTTGGCGAATTGATCATTCATCGATGGCAACTGTTACACCTCCAAGAAAATGTAGCTAATTGATGTGCAAGAGAAACATCTAGGCAATTTGGTTGTTGGGGGGAGGGGGAGGGGGAGGGAGGTTAAAACTTAAATTTATCCCAATAAGGCAATAATCTCTTAATTATTACCATGAACCAATACAATTGCACCACTTTTCAGAATGTTTATGAGAGCTACAGCGATCTCTCACCTTCATAAAGTTCGGCCACTGCACTAGGCACATTATTATTGCAAAAACATTTTAGAACAAGAAATTTTTTAAGGTACCTATCTATTTGTGATACCTACATTTATTAATATAACAACAAATTCGTTGTCAATTTGATAAATATAGTTATTATTTAGATAATATTTGTTCTATTAGAAGTAATTACTCAACTTAAGACAATTTACAAGTTTATATACAATTTGTTGTCATTAAAGTAACTTGGTACAATTATATGTAAATGTATAAAATAAATGTAGTAATTTTGTTGTAAATGTTGTAAATTTTGTTATAAATATTGTAAATTTTACTCATTTAACTATTTATTTTTGTTCAATTAATGGTAAATAGATATACAGTATACATCACACTACTGTAAACAACCCATTCAAAACAAACTATATTTTCTCGTGATGATCACAGATAACGTTGACATGCGTATCAGATTTCACTACAATGGATGAGAAGCTAACTCGATCAATCAAGCGTCACTTTGATCTTGTATAAGTCTATATGAGACATGTTAATAGTTATAATTTAGTTAAAAAAGAAGAAATTAAGAAAAGGTCGGAATGGTTTTAGGCTTTTAGCACATTTCCAGCCATAAAGAACTGTGCTTCGTCTTTCAACTGCTTGTGCCTGGCTTGACTGAAGTACACTTCATCTTTACAAAGGAATAAAGATCCACATCATAAATTGACAACTACAAGACGACAGAGATCGTTTACAATTCCACCTCCCAAACACCTTTGATAAGTTTACACAGATGTGATTAAACTGTCCCTTCGGGGACATCCGATAAAATTGGAACGATACAGATGTGATTAAACTGAAATTTTACACTACAGAATATGTGATTTTTTTACCCCTTCGGACCTCAAAGTATGTGTATCCAATTATTTATTACACACTGGACTCGAATCCGAATGAATCTAAAATTTGATGATTATGTTCAGTCTCCACAGGCCTCATAATTCATATCGCAGCAGACAGACACATAATAATCTATGTATCAGCTAAGAATCTGGGTGTAGGATAAGTATATATGTTTTTTGTTAGAGGTAAAATGAACATTCTCATTTTCGAAAAGATCATACGACAACTAAAGTCACGTAACGCATAGATAGAGCTAAAACAAAACAACGTAAGAAAACAAAACAATGTAAGAAAACAAAACCAAACGGAGCTCACCTAGCACATAGCTAGAGCTAAAACCAAACAACTCAAAAAAACAAAACCAAACAAAGTTTGTCTAAAAAACGGACTTACAACCCAGAAGCAAATCAACAAAACAAAAGCAAAAAAGCTAGGGTTTAAGAGGGATATCTCCTGGTGCGACCAGGAAACCTATTCCGCAGCCCATTCCGAGCTGCCCTCCTCTGCTGTCATAGTCGTTACCAGAGTCGAGACTACAAGTGCCAATGGCGACATGGAATCCGACGCCTCCTTCTTATTCAGGCTGCCACGAGGGCGACCTCTCTTCTTGGAAGACCCCCCTGTGGGGTGAATGGCCAAGACCCACGATTCCTGGTCAATGAAACCTACTCCGTCTAGTTTCAGCGGAGCCGACATGAGAGTCAGTGCGTGCCTAGGAGGCTTCCCCACACCATCCTCTTCCTCTTTCCTTCCTCTCCTAACCCTAGTAACCTTAGATGGGGACGGAAACACCGACACCTCTCTTATGGTAACTGGTCTCTTCTCTTTAGGGAGAGAGACCGACGAGGCTGACAGAGAAGTAGAAGTCATGGTCGCCGCCCTGAACACTATCACTGGAGGCGCAATAGGGGTGATTACCTCCTCCGACTCCTCCATCTCAACGGGACAGTGCACACCCACATGATTAAACATGGAACAATTCCAGCAAAGCCCCACCAACCTCTCAAACATAAAAATCAGCTGCACTGTCAACGAGAGAAAACCGAAAACGACACTCCAATCGGATAGGTGCACGCAAAGGGACAGAGACACAAATCCTCACCTCTCCTCGTTGTAACCAACGATTTTCTACCTGCGAGACCGATCCAATCTTCTCTTCGACCAACAGAGTTGTCGCCATGTTGTTTGGGTAGCCAAGATCTCTTGAATCTCCTCCCAAACCTAGATAAATTATAGTGGAACCTTCATGATATTAGAGAACCCATCATAATCATCCAAGAGAATCATGGTGCGCTATAACACCATGGTCCTCCCATCTTCACTCGAACCAGATCTTGTTCAGATGAAAAAGTGAACAGGTATTGGTCTCCTCTTTCTTGGATCTCCACCGGAGTTGGTAGTCTCTGCAGACTTCTCTTAGAGCTCCTAAAGGACTCAAAAGAAATTGTCCTTACAGTGTTGAACCGTCGGACAAGGTAAAACCTCTGCGCCACAAAACCTTTCGACGGACACCGGAGATCCTCAAAATCCACTGGTTCCTCCTCCTTATTGAAGAAGAATTTTGAAGCCAAACTCGTCGTCAAAGCTGTTATAGAAGCCATTGACAGAGCCACCACACAACTTAAGCCAAAAAAACCCTAACTCTAGGAGAAAGAGAGAGAATTGTGGAGAAGTCGTGGCATAATATATGAAATTATAGCCAAGATAAGTATGTATGTATGCATGAAATATAAATATATCTATATATGCATAATTTTATGGATTTTGCCTGGCGCTACTGGAATTTTTATCTTAGCCAACAAAATTTAATCGTCGGTTAAGATCTTAGGCGACGGAAAGTCTGTCGCCTAAGCTTCGTCGGCTAAGACGCGTCTACTAAGATAATAGCCGACGGAAACAAGAACTTCCATAGACTAAGACATCTCTTAGACGACGAATCTTAGTCGACGAACTTTCCGTCGATTAAAAGACTATTAACTTAGCCGACTGAAATTATTTCATGACTAAGATATATTTTTATTTTAAGAAAAATTAATAATTTTTTCAATAATTGATATTCAGATAATTTTCTTTTTCTAAAACCCACCACAACCACCGCCAATGCTCCACCACAACCACCACCACCTCGTTTTTGCCATCCAGAACTACCGTCGCCACATGGACTCCCCTCCTCTGCCGCCGTCGTCGCCACCTCTGCCGCCGTCGTCGCCACCTCTGCCGCCTCCGTCGCGTGCACTCCAGCTGCTCCATCACCAAAATCCACCATCACCTCCCCAAAAATCCACCACCACCCCTAAATCCCACCACCACCTCCACTGCCCCAAGCCCCTAAAACCAAAACCACCACCTCCACCACCCAAAACCAAAATCAACCATCGACGAGGGTCACTACTAGAGAAAACCCATTTTAGACGAAGCCATTTTGTTTCCAAATGCTGAGATTTCGTCCCCAAACAAATTAGAGACATAACAGTTTCGTGGCTAAAGTCGTCTCTTAAAGCTCGTCCTAAATTGTTTTAGGAAACAACCAACATATCGGTCCCATAATGAATTTGGAGAAGAAACAAAAATTGTCTCATATTCAATGAAATTTCATCCCCATTTTTTTGAATATTGAGATATTGGAGGGAAAGTCGAATAAATTGACGCCAATTAGAAAAATAAGAGACAAACTCATTTCGTGTCCAATTATTTTTTAAATTCAAATTTTGAAACTCAAATTTAATGACGCCAATCAAATTTATAGAGGACGGCACTTCGTCTCTTTTTCTTCTTCTTCTTACATTTTAAATTATTTTAATTCAATTTTAATTTTTAATATATTATTGTATTATATTAGAGATTTTTCCTAACTAAAACCTAAGTATAATAGATACTATAGTGAAACAGTGCCCAACCAATAACTATTCTTTCAAATCCAACTAACTAAAGTGAACAAATTCAGCACTTCCAGTCTTCCACAGTATACTTCATAAGTCTTTAACTACAAGTATCTATCAAGATACAAGTGAAGATTTGATTGAATCTACCATACAATATACCTTTTGTCTACAAGACAATTAGAGCTAGGCTAGCTGATATAAGTCCCAAGTTCCACATTTCCAGAGGAAGAAAAAGATTACGAACATGCTATATATATATATATATATATATATATATATATATATATATATATATATACCCACCTCATGCATCCAAATGACCTGTTATATATGTGATCCTACAATGACATCACAAAAAATGACTCAATGATAAGACTTCAACAGTCATTCTTAAGTAGTAGTAATAGAGGGTGATTGACTGTCATTGCAATTCTATATATTGTTTAACAACAAAGATATTAACTTCTATGAACTTGTTATCGCTGTATTCCAAATTCAATAATATACCTGAGGCTATTTTTAGTCCTCTAGTCGAATAAGCTATAGGCGCCACAACACTCAATGAACTCCAAACATTCACATCAATCGCACTTATAAGATAAGGAATCAAAGCTCTCCAAGCATCACAGTTAAATAGTAAAATAAAAATGAAAACTTACATACCAAGAATATTGATAACATGACCAAGTTATACAATAATATGTGATTATAATATACATTTATAATCAATTACTTTAATCAGATTTATTGTATTCATCACACCATATTCGATCATTCCATTGTTCATAAGTAACTGTTCTCCAAGATGTCTGCGATCACATATAGGATATTGTGGAATACCTGATACTCTAACCTACAAATACACAAATAAGTATATGTAATTTGCACCACTAATAATTAGAGGTTAACAATATTATTACTATCTTTATTAAAAAGAAAGACAGCTCACATAATTCAGTCTGTTGATCTTGCATGAAGCAAACATGAATAATGCACCAGAGAAAAGAATTTACTGGACTCTGAAAACAAAATAATAAAATAAATGCCAAGCAACAAATATCAATAGGTAATTGACAATGATATCTCATTTGTTTTAATTCCCATTGGTAAAGCAATATTAACGACTCAAGATCACAATTGTGCATTGAATAGATCTCTTAAAACAAGAGCTGGTCAAGTAAACAAACTTGGTCAAATATATTATATATATATTGCCAGTATTAGCTACAAGGTGTACTCCACAATTGGAACATATTTTATATCCACACCTACAGGATTTGCATTGGCAATCCATCAGTAAAACAAAAAGATTATGTATACGCCCAAAGAGAATGTTTATCTAAGTTAAATTGAAGTGCATATGTGTATAACAGAGCTAAGGTGCTATACTTCTAATACATAAATATAGTTGTTCCAAAAGACTGCTCAGACTGCCTCATAGATCTAGCTTATTATCACTGTCCTACTTTATCTTCATCCTCATCCTCATCATGATACCACGCATATCATTATCACCTCATACATGTCTTCATCAAATAAAATTCTCTTAGAATTTGTAAAAATAATCAGAACTAGCAAAACAGCAATACCACTCACTATACCTAACTAATAACATGTAATTCACAACACAAAGATTTGGTACATGATCAACTAACTTATTTATATGTTGTCATGATCATAAGTAGAAAATATGGTTACCTGCAATGAGAGCATCAAGGATTAAGGATAAGCTCTTATAGGCATGGAAAACCAAACAATACTAGTATCAAACGCAAAGAAACCCTTAAATAACATTCTAGAATTTAAAAAACTTGAGAATTTATTCAAGCAAAGGAATAACAGTACCTGTCTTTGATAACTTCTTACCGTCATCAACCCATCTTTTATTCGGTTCTCAAATCCCAACATCAACTGCGAACAATTTGTATACCATCAACAAAAATTATAAGCATAATTACTAAAATCCAAAACTCATACTCTTCAATTGTCAAACTTTCTCAAGAGCTTATGGATGTAAAGTTTCCAAACGCTTAACGTTCTAAGAGTTGTGGTGTAGCGAAGAGCAACACGATGCTGTCGGCGAATTGATTGAAGGACAAGAGGGCAGCGGCGGTGGCTGATGAGGATCAATAGGACTTGACGAGGGACTGAGGGAGGCCATCTCCCCATTTCGCTTGTTTGGCTGCACGGAAGAGGTGTGTGTGCGGGGGAGACTAGTTGGTACTTTAGGTTTTAATATTTTTTTCTATATCAAATATAAAAATTATATATACAGGAATTCTCAGGTGCGGACGAGGTTTGGTGCGGATGTGTGATTTTACCCCACTTTTTTATCTTAGTTTCAGATCTTAACCGTTCAATATCTATGTATATATGTATAGATCATCTCTGTAAAATTTCATCTCATTTGGTGATCGTTAAGGCATTCAAATCTGAGATTTACCATGAAAAAAACATACGGTTCCTGAACTGTTTAATCGGAACCGCTAGTTTTCTTCATGGTAAATTACATATTTTAGACGGTCGAAATACCGTTTCTGTGTGTTTAGGGGTTTGACTTACGAGATTGACCGTCCGGATTGAGCCCTTAAATTTGTTGGACCAAATTTAATTTTTTTCCCATACATGTATTATATCATGATGGTAATATCAGACGGTCGGATTTTGGTTTGACAAGTTTGATCATCAGAATCACAACATGCCCACTAATATTGTATAACTTGTTTATTAAGTCTTAAGTAAATGTCACATTTCAAAAACAAACTCTACGTAAAACCTTCAAACAAAAAAAGTCGTGAAATACGATATGACCGGAATGTTGAAATACGTCTAAGGTTGAAAAATCATGTAATTCCGGTAAAGTCTCGGTGCCGATAGTTGCGGCTAACGGAATTTACCATTCTTTCTCCCTATGGGTAGCCCTATATTCGGGGGTTATTTTTCAGTAAATTTTTATACCACTGGTTGCGTCTCATTGATTTGAAACTATTTTGTGTTGAAGGTTGGGCCAAAATACGTATTTTAGATGGTCAAAATACGGCTACGGTTGAAACAAATTGGACTTTAGCCGACGACTATGTAACTCGTCGACGATATTTTTTCTCGTCTGCTAAAATACTTTAGCCGACGACGAAAATCTTTGGCCGACGCTGATAAACTTTAGCCGACGAAAAAAATTCTCGTCGGCTAAAGTTTTTTTTTCCGGTAGTGATTATGTTAGCTAAGTTATAACCCAGGCGACAGAAAAAAATTTCGTCGCCTAATTAAGTTGTTATAAATAATCATTTTTATTTATATATAAATATTTCATCAGCTAGATTAAATATTTTCGTCGGCTAAGATTTAATTACTTAACCAACGAAATAATTTTTGGTCTCCTAAGTAAATTCTGTCAGTTAAATGTTTTTTTCTGTAGTGGCGAGAAAATTTAACTACAACGTCATGATCTTTGAATGGTCGATCTGCCAATTCATATATAATATCGAGGTTCACTTGGCACCAGAGAAGGAGATGGAGAGCAGGTGCATTATATATGATCAAGGTAATACCTGCCTGCCTGGGTATAATGTGTCAAGACAATCAAGTTTTGTACTTTGGATACGTTTTATTTGAAAGATTGCAGTCATTTTCACTGTGGGTAAATAAGTCTGGGTAACTTCAGAGCTGACAGAGGAAAATTGACAGTGGGAAACATAATAGCACGTCTGAAAGCAAAGCCTTTTTTCTGCTTAGCATGAAAATGGTGGAGCCTCGTTATCGAAGATCCATGTTTGTAGTGAAAAACAGATTAACATCAAAATGTTTAACAAGATCTTAATAATTTTAATATGTGTATGCATGCGAACGATTCTGGGATCCTGAACCCAAAGTTCGATCTCTCTGCATAATTTAATTAAATTAGTATAAAGCATTTTATTTATTAATTTAGGTTCTAGAATCTTAGACCAAAAGTCCTTATGTTTTTAGCTTCTGTAACCCTTATTCGAGACAAGAACGCTGAGACAGATCAGACAAGGCTAAGTAGTTTATAATTAACTGCAAGATTAATAATGAATTACCATGTTAATTAAGTTCGATGATGAATCCATGCATGCAAGGGCAAATTGATCTAAGTAGCAAAAAAGGAAAACGAAAGTATCGAGGCTGAAACATAACAAGTAGAAAAATGGTAATAAAGCCAAACAGAAAGGAACCGTGACGATACTTAGTACTCATTATTACTATTCCATAAACACAAAATTGAGATTGATAGACAGAGACGGAATCGACAGTGAGAGACAGAGAGAGATAGGGTTCGAGTTTTAATCGATTCAGATAAAGCGAGTAAAGCAAACGCAGAAGAGAGAAGCAAGCAGTGAGAGTCTGAAAATGTTTCGTAATAATCTGTTTGTAGTTGTTCTGAAAAGGAAAAAGGTAGAGTCCTTCTCTTTGGGTGAAGCCCCAAATACAGTGGTAGTTTTTACCAGTGGTCCATATCCATACCCAAGCTTGGTCACTGACACATGAATTTTACCAGTGATAGTAGGAAGCAAGTGATGAAGCTCATACACACTCAGTGCACTCGCACTGGTCTAGCTTAGGTATTCGTTAATAATATATATTAGGGCTAAAGATATATGATGCACAAAGCCATGTATCAACAGTAGAATCTGTGATCTCTACTGCGCTCATTGTCTGCATGTATATCTGCCTTCATCTCTGTACTCGCTGACCACATTCAAGACTCCAATGCCGACTGTTCTGTTCATTTGTGTGGCTCGATATGGCATGGTCACAGTTTAGTCTCAAGCTTTTGACAGACCATTTTATCGCATACTATCTCCAAGTTGAAGTATAGCTTCGCTAAGATGACAATAGGGCTTGACACATTTTAGAGAACATTTCATACATTATCTTGTCCAAGTTGAAGTCTTGCTGCGTACACCCAAATACGCAATAGGCTAGGAAGAATTGACATTTTATCATATGTAATCTCTAAACGGGATGCAGGAATGCATCACAGAATTTTCCCTCTAAACGAGGATAATACCAAGCATTATTTCTCGAGACACAGGCCATACTGCTCCATACTTACTCTGCTTCTGCTGTACTTCATTGTAGAAGTAAAACGAATGCGTGGTGAATAATGAGTTAATGACATCTATATCTCAGCGCAAACAACAACTGTATGATATTGGAGACATTACCTTGTTGAACTTGATTTTAGTCGTTCATGGATGATTAATGAAGTATATGGCTCGAGTAATGTAAAAAAAGATGGAAAATAAAAGAAAATAAATCTGAGATCTCCGAGAGGTAGCTTGATACTGAAGTTAAAGCATGGAACTGCCACTTCCAACATTAAATTTAATAGAAGAACCTTGGCTACTATACTGTTTGTCTACATCTTCTCGCTCCCTCTCCTTCTCTCACTCTCATAAACACACGAGACAGACACAGAGACATTCAAAGTCAAGTTTTGTTTTTGATAAATTCACACAGTCAAGTTGAACTAATCCTCAGTCCGCATCACCGATCTAAATCTAGGTTTTTTTAACTAGTGGTAATTACACTCACTAGTAACCTCCATGCCAATCAGTACCATACTGCTATTGCATTCCATGATTTTTTTAACTTAGCTGAATTAATTGTTAAAATAAACAGACCCAACTCCATGATGCTGATCATGACCTCCTCCATTAGTGTCCCTACTCTCGTCATTATCATCCTCATCCTCCAGATCTTCATCTTCATCCTCCTCAGCCTCAGCGCAGAGCTCCACAGCATACTGAGCATGACCGTCACCGAAACTCCTCACGTGGTCCTTGAGCGATCTTTTGTGCTTGAAATCCGAGCCGCAGATGCAGAACCAGAGCTTGCCGCAGTTCTTCTCGTGCGTCCTCCAGTCTCCTCTCACCGCAAACGGCTTGCCACATTTCCGGCAACCGAAGGGCTTCGTGCCGTGCTTCCTCTTGTAATGTGCCTGCAGAGTCCTGAAATCTTTCAGTGGACGCGACCATATGTTGTTACGGCAGCCCTCGGCGCAGCAGTAACAAGGAAGACGAATAATGGATGAAGATGGCTTCGTTCCCCTCAACGATTCAGGTCCCTTCCGGTATTGCG
Organism: Comarum palustre; assembly: GCA_951800085.1. Taxonomy (NCBI): domain Eukaryota; kingdom Viridiplantae; phylum Streptophyta; class Magnoliopsida; order Rosales; family Rosaceae; genus Comarum; species Comarum palustre. Next base: position 23,220,647 of record OX637577.1, on the reverse strand, counting down.
AGCCGTGCCCCCACATATGCATCTAATGAATTCACACATCAGGAACAATAATAAGAAATTAACTAGCTAATTTATGGTATTGTTTAATCTGCTCAGCATGTAGTCACCTGCATGTTGTTGTATCTGTTGAAGGTTTTTCCACAGACGGGGCAGGAGAACTGAGTCGGGCCGACGAGGATTTGCGCCGCAGAAGGGATCCAGTACTGGCCAGCTTCCATAGGAGCTGCACCGATGTGAACATTGTTGTTGATGTTGTTGCTTGAAGGTGCAGAAGTGGTCAAGGGCTGCCCAATGTGAAGGGCTACTGTGACACCATCCTCGTGATTGAAGTGATAATTAGGGTTTTGATGGTGAGGCTGGGTGGATGAGGAGGAGGTGGTGGATTGTTGGTGGTAGAGGACGTGGTTGTGGACCAGCGGCTGTCCGGGAGGGCCGAGAGTGAGAAAAACCGAGTCTTCTTCATCTTCTTGGAGATACATGGTAGCTAGGATGACAAAGAGAGACCGGAGAAGAAGAAGAATGGGGGAGAAAGAGAGCTAGACAAACCAGTTTTAATGTTGGGATCGTGTTTTTTTCCCTTACTGTTTTCAGGCTCAGGGAAATCTAGCAAAGCTAAAGCTATAGCTATTATATATCATGTCAATCTTCCCCATCAAATGAGAGGGATTGGATTGTGATTGGGTTGAGAGTGAGAAAAGTTGCACGTGTAGAGGAGGTAATAGATTTCATTATATTTTGCGAAAATTCTTGGAGTGAATGTGGAAATGAATTAAAAATTATTAAAAAAATTTAACCGTTAATAATTATATTTAATTTTTATTTAAAAAATTAAAAAGTGTTATAAATATAATCTAATCATCTATTTAAATTAGTGTAAGTGCACAATGGTAAACCATCACATGTGATCGAGTTGGTAAGAGTCTGGGTGTGGAACCCCATACCAAGGTTCAGAGTTTGGGTGTGGTAAGAGCCAAGGTGGAATTGAACCAAACAATTATTAAAAAATTTCAACTATTGATAATTATACTTAATTTTTATTTAAAAAATTAAATAATATCATAAATGCAATCTAACTATCTATTTAAATTGATTTAATTGCATCATGGTAAACCATCACAGATGATCGAGTTGGCAAGAGCCTGAGTGTAGTGGAACTCTCATACCCATGTTTGAATCTCGCTGACACTAAATGAAGTTAAATCTCAATTTATTCTTGATGATCAGAAAAAAAAAGTACTATGATATGATCCTTCAACACAGATTAGTCTATAAACTTAAAAAAAAAATCTTTGAGATTGTCGTTGATATCTAAAATACATCCTAATACACTAAATACTGTATATTTAGTATGTTTTAGGCTTTGGAGTGTTTGGAAACAAGTTGAGACAAAAGACGAGCAAAGTAGGAGAGTAATGCAATATATGCATAGAATAGCGTACCAATATTTCATTCATTACCAACACCACTCTCACTGCTCCAAAATAATGCTCGATTCCCAATTCTCTCTCTATCTGTCTGTCTCTCTGTCTGCGAGCTCTCTCTCTTTTCATTTCGTTTATATGAATATAGTAATCTGATATCAGCCCTTGCTCCGATCTCTAAAAAAGACTCTTTCAGTCTCTATCTCTGTCTCTCTCGAACCCAACAAAGAGAGAGATGCAGATACAGAAGGCAGGCATGGAGGAACTGTAGACCACCGGAAGGCGTGAGTTTTGATTATCAAACTTTTGTAATTAAAAGAGAGATGGTGATGATAGTGATAGTAATTTTGGTGGGAAAGGGACATTAATTACCATTTACCACATCCCCAATTTATTTAACCCTAAAACTAATTAAAATACCAATCACCGAACGTACACTGATTCCTCGGATGAAAAGGCTTGGCATAATTTGAAGGGCGAAACACTTTAGGATAGGGGAAGAGAGCTCACTAACATGGTGTATTGCTGCAACTACTGTCCCTGCTGGCATGGTGTTAAAAGTAACTACTATATACGTTCGTTGATCATCTGCTCTATCATATGTTAATTACAAATACCTTTTCTTTTCTTTTCTTTTCATTTTGAGATTCTTAGACAAAATCCTAACATAATAAGTGGCATCATTGTACATAAATGAACAAAAATCCCAATGTTGGCTAAAAAGTGACGATGTCATGAGACCATTCTCTTCTTATCAACTCAAAGTCATCTACAGCTTACCTTATCGTAGAATTGCTACTTTAAACACACACCTACCACTTTTTCATGGTATTCTATAGGCGCGCCTATATAGAACTGTTTGATTAGCTCATTGTAAATGACTTATCATAACTAATCTAAAGTTTTCCCACTCAATAGAGAATTGCCACACTTCATCAATAATTTTGCACAATTGCATGAATCATTAATTTACAGAACTAATGCATATATACAAGAGAGGATGTGCAGGTTTTGCACAGACTGGCGCACACACACACATATCAGATTATCAATTTATTTATCGTGTTTATTAATTGTTTACTGTTATCATTTTAGGTAAATTAATTAAATTAATGGGCCAACCAGAGAAGTATAATAGTTTGACTAGATACGGCCCAAGACAAAAGAGTTAGAATCGAGATAGAATTCAAACCTATTTTGCATAGACACTGATATAGCGGTACAATACAGAGTGAAAGGTGGACATGTTAAAACTTAAAAACTAAATATCTGACACAGTTTAGATATAGTAAACAAAATTATATATTTATGTATTTTTAATAAATAAAAATTTACTTACATATGAAATAAATACATTACATTACAAAAATAATGTTGTAAATTCAATTAATTGTCTAACCATAAGAAGTAATATTAGAAAGAGAGTCAAATACAAATGATAAAAATACATAATTAACAACATTAGAACACAAGATTAAAGAAAAACAAAATGAGCTGTAGGTTGTTTTCAAATAAATCGATTACTTTATGTTTCAGTGTGAAGGCAACTACCGCCTATTTAGGTTTTGGTTTCTATTTATTTATTTTTAATTAAAAAATTGATAAATGATGATATAACGTGTCGGAAATGATATGACGAGTCGGTCAACGTGTCGAGAAAGTCAACATTTTCGACAACTATTTTACCGTGATGGGCGCGCGTTGGCCGTGTCCGACACTCTGAGGTTGGAGGTGTCCATGCAACATCGATTCAAACCATCCCATCAATGGTGAGCTCACCCCGGAGATCAAAACACAGACGGTAAAACTGCTACCGATCATTGCGCTTCTTCCCAAAGAAAACTAAGGACTAGACTGGCAAAAGGTTTAGTGAAAGTACTACTAGGTTTGATCACCTCCACTTTTAACTTTGAAGTTGCTTATCAAGACTAAGAGACCACTCTGGATGATAATGACTAAACCTTAGCTAACAGAAAAGAAGAAGACAAGGGTAATTCGCTAAAACCCTAGCTAGATCCAGCTAGAAGTCCATATATACACACATAGATGACGATTTGAGTGCTATTTTTGCACATCAAATTTTCTTTGCTGATTAGTTGATACTTGTGAGTTGATTCTTTTCTACTGAGTTGACAGGGGCAGGGTTCTACATGAGGGTTAAGAACTCTATAATCTTCCTCCACCCTTTTTGCCTTTTCTACCCAGAAATTTAATGGGAAAGTGGATTTGAGTCTTCACCATTTGCAATGTAGAAGATACCCTCTAAGCCCTAACCCTAGATTGGGAGTACTATACAACGAGAGAAGCAATAGCTAGGTAGTTTTCCTTCTTCGCATTTAGTTTGAAATGGGCCATAGGTGTGAAAGCTTAATAATTCAAGGTTCATATGAATTATTATTTTTTGGGTAAATAAACAAGTATATTAAACAAAAAAGGAGGGTAAGCCCAGTACAACCGAAGGCAAAAAGAAACTATGAAACAACAGAGTCTAAACTAACCAATAGAAAACAAACAAACCTTAAGAGAAACAAAGCAAAAATGTTTAAGAGATATCTAAGTTCCACTTTCCATCAATAAATCTATTAATACTAGAAGTCTTGAACTTGATGGAAACAAGCTTGCATCTGATCATGAAGATAATATTTTTGAGAACCACAGAAGGGGTACATCTTTTATTTCTAAAGATACGATTATTCCTCTCATTCCAAATGAGGTAAATCGTAACAGAAAGACAAAGTTTCTTAATGGTGGAAGAGAGAGACTTACCTCCCCATCGAGAAGAAACTCATTCATTCAATAAGGGCCAAAGGAGGTTTAACCATGTCACCCCACAAGAACAAAGAACACGCATTCCTCCAAATATGCATCGAGAAAGAACACGCAAAAAAGAGATCGTTGATTGACATTCTTTAGAACTAGGCCACAAAGAGGACAGAGAGGGCTTATATGAGGAGAATAAGTAATGATCCTATCAAGAGTAGCAAGCTTACCATGACCAACAAACCAAAGAATAAAGCCGACTCTAGGAATATTATTGGTAACCAAATTATCTTAGCCCAATCAACATCATGATGATGATTCAGAATCTGATCCATTATTGAAGCTATAGAGAAAATTCCAGAAGAAGAAGCTAACCAAATACAAGAATCCTCACAATTTGAATTTGCAAAAACACCTTCTAGATTATTTGCAACTTCAAGAATGACAAAATTCGTAGAAAGAGGCCAGTTTCAAGACTCACCCATCACAATAGAGCTAACCAAGACATTAGATGGGATAGCTGAATTAACCAAAGCACCAGACCCCAACCTAGGCAGCAAAGGGCCAAAAGAATGCCAATAATCATGCTAGAAATAAGTAGATTTTCCATCTCTAATAGTATGTCTAATAAAAGGGCAAATAAGATCTCTGATCTTCAGCAACTTCTTCCAATTCCAAAAACAAACTCGAGGGGTAGACACCATTCATAAACTTTTATCTCTCAAAAAATTAGCTTTGATCCAGGAAGACCAGATGCTAGAAGCATCATTAAGGAGAATCCTATTGTGCTTAGTCATTAAAGTCTTATTCCAAATGTGAAGATTTTTGATTCCCAATTCTCCCTCATTTGTAGGAGTGCAAACAACCTCCCAAGTCACTTAAGCAGAATAATGACATGTACACCTTCCAGTCCACAAGAAACATCTTAACTTCTGCTCAATTAAATTATGGATCTTTTTTCGGCAGAAAAAGATGAGAAGCCTAGAACACCTGCAAACTACAAAGAACAGATTTAACAAGTTACAGACGACCAGCATAAGAGAGCGACTTATTCTCCCAACTATGAATCCTTGAAAACCACACGCTCTATCAAAGGCGAGCAGTCACTTGAAAAAAGCTTTGTGGCAATGAGAGGAACTCCGATCCAAGATACCTAAAAGGAGTGGAACCTACTGGAAAGTCAAAACAATTTATAATGTGGGAAGCTTCATCAGATTGAACACCCGCGAGATAAATGTTACTTTTAGTCACATTTGCTGCCACAACTAAGAGATGGTAGAAAAAATTTAAAGTCTCCTTTAAAACCTGAGCAGATTGGTAATCACCACCACAAAATAAGAAAAGGTCATTTGTAAAGGCTAAATGCGAAAGCTTTACAGATTCACATTTTCAATGGTTTCTAAAGGAAGGAAGAGTTTGAATTTTCTGATTTAGAAGTTGAGAAAAAACCTCCATAGCAATGACAAATAGGTAAAGAGAAAAATGATCTCCTTGTCTCAAACTGCGATTACGAGAAAAGAAACCAACAAACTCACCATTGATGGCTACAGAGAAACTAGGACTTGTGATGCAACATCTAATCCAACTAACCAAAGAGTGTGGATAATTAAAAGTCATAAGAGCATGAAGGATGAATCTCAATCAACTGTATCATAAGCCTTCAAAATATCCATTTTAATTGCATATCTGGACGAGCTCAAGTTTCTATGATTGTTTTTTAGCAACTTCTATACCAATAGAATGTTATCACCGATTTTTCTTCTAGCAATAAATGTCGATTGAGAGCGGCTGATAATAGCAAGGGTGAACTCAATGCTTTAATTTCGAATATATAGTAGTGCAAGTACTCCTAGTCCTATCATGAGTAGTATTTGTACTGAATGACATGTGCTAGCTATAATAGAATTGAATATGGACGACTCTATGGGAGGCAGTGTGTTGGTCACTCGTAAGTGTTGCCTTGTGAAAATATGTATATGCTAGACGGGGGAAAGACGAAGTAAAAGTTTCCAAATTATCGTCTTGTCTGAAAAAGAAACCGGGGGAAAGCTAAGAGTGGCATCTGATCAGACTTCATAGCCGCCCCATTGATCTGTCAATCACAAACAGAGAGAGCTCTGGTGATGATCCTACAGAGCTAATTATCTACTGTTCAAGTGGCAGTGCCAAACTCTATCTTCAATCACAACACTGCTTTCTAGTCAAGATTTTATATTTGACGCCACCCCAGTTCCAAAGAAGAGGAATCTTCCTAGCTAGACAACTGCAGTTCTGTGCCTCTGTGTATACCACTGTTCATATTTCAAAATTTGTGACTGGGTATTAGGTTTCGGAGACTGGAATGATGCCTTTTTTTGAACAGGAAATGATGCCTTCTTTGAATGGATATTTTTTGTTAAACAACTTGCTATTGTTCCACCAAAAGACTTTTCACCGTTTGGACTCGTTACTCTATATATGGCCGGGTTCATGAACAGTCTAACCCCAATTTTGGTACACCCAATATTGTTAGAACTTAGAAGTTAGCTCTCAATTCTGTGTGATTGATTTGATTTTTTCTTTTTAAAATGAATAACAGCTAATATATTTTTACTTTAGTATGATAATACTTAATTAATAGTATTAAGAATGTACTGTTGGCATGCTGTCGTATATGCCGAAGTGTGTTCGATTAGTTATTATGAAATTTCGGTGGTTCAATCAATATTGTGCAACAACTCTCCGAAACTCTAATAAAAATAACACAATTGATTGAGATGAAGTTAACACTGAATTTAAATTAACAACCAACATGTCTGAAATTGCAAGTAAAAAACACTCATCAATACATGTCATAAGCTGAAACTGATAAACTGAATCAATAGGAAAATTAATTGATGTTCTAAACCCAAAACCCAACTTAAATTCAAAACTTAACCAAGATAAATCAACATACCAACACTCATATGCGCAGCTAAAAATACTATTTTAAAAAGGTTACAGAAGCGATTTAAACCCTGAACAATTAATATATATTGATCAATACAATTATTTAGGTTTAGAGTGACTCAATTTCTTTTACAATATTATTAGTATTATGAATATTATCATTATCATTAATATTATTGTTATTAAAAATCTTTTTTTTTCATGCAATTCAATTTTTTTTTAAAAAAAATTAAAAACAAATAATTTATGAAAAACAAAAGTAGTGGCAGAACTGTAATTATATTGAAACTGAGAGTAAAATTATCAATTTAATAACTAAAGGGTTGGCTTGTAAAAAAGCAAAAGAATGAAGGGCAAAACCGTCATTTTACTGCTCATCGAAACTGTAAAAATCAGGCTTTACTTTATATATAAAGATAAATAAATTAGAAAATTTAATTTTCAGCGTGTATATATGGAATTATGGATGATTGTACGCGTACCTTTTACACCAGTGTGAAGAAAATCCTTACATTTGACAATCTCAAACCTTTGTTTCGATGGCCTAGGCGCTCGACGGCGGCCTTCCGTTCCGATTTCACCTAAAAAGACATTTATGGACGGCCGACCGATTAATTGGCTGGGAGTGCGATTAATCGGCTGAGCGGGCGACTAATCGGCTGGGCGGGACTAATCGGCTGAGCGGGGTTGGGTTAGATTAAAACTCTAAAGCTCGATCTCAGAGTTGACTCTGACAATTCGTGATACGTACGATTGGGGTCTAGGCTTAATTCATTCTGGAATCTGGGTCAGGTTGTAATCAATGTAGAATAAGAAAATAGAGACTTAGAGAGGGGAGCGAAGAGGAAACAGAGGACAATGATGATGAGATTGATGCAGATGATTTATCATGACTCCTTTGTGGTGGGAGGGCGTGAAGTTTCATTTTTGTGGAGTCCATAGTCTATGTCTGCATAAGAGTTCTTGGAGGCGTAGAAAAAAGGAATAATTGTGCTTATTAGGTTAAATGTACAGCTAAGACTTAAAATAGTTTAACAATAACATATTGGTTATGAACTACATATTAGATTTGGGCTCTACATCTAGTTATGAGCTTATCACTACGCCATTCAACAATTTTTTTTTACTTTTCAGAAATTTTGATCAATAATTTTATCTTTTAACTCAATATATTTTCAGTATTTTTCTTAATTTCAGATAATATAATACGTACTTAAATATATTGTAATTTTATTTATATAATTATATGCTATTAAAAATTAAAATAAATACAAAAATACAAATCTGATTAATCTTTTAAGGGCTATCCGTCCGACTAGATATTTAGAACCTTGACAAGATATCTAGGTATATGTTGTTGTCATCCTTTAAATTCCCGTCAGGCGTAGTCTCAGCTCCAAAAAACAAAAAAAAACAGATGAAATATGAGACTCAATGCCTGTCCCATTATATATTACCCTTGCTGCGTTAGTCACTCGATCACAGTCTCAGATCCAAGATTAAATACAGGTCCTTCAGCTATACATTCAGTAAAAAATTTAGTACCTTCAGCTTCATTCAGTCCTGTTGCCTATCCAACGATGGAATTAGTTCAGGACCCTCGTATGAGAAATAACCAAGATTCGGAGTCTTTAGGTTGACTGTAAGGTTTTTGCAAGCAGCCACAAGGCCCACAATACCAATTGTTAGGGATTTGAGTTGATGACTCGAAACCGTCCAGTATGGTTGTGATCCGTATGATTTGGATTTTCAAGTTCATATATATTCCTGAAATCCCAGAGTTCGGCGTATGTATGTGCAGAACCGCCAAACTCCAAATCTTGATTATTTCGACATCCAACACCTTGCCAGTGTGATGCGTAACAAAGATTTCGAACTAATTTGGGTGCTGTAATCTTGTAGTTTAACAATTCCAAGAATCAAACGGAAGATATTTATAATCACCGTGAACTCCACAGTATCTGACTCCCAGATTTTCAAGTGAAGGACATTTAGAAAGGAGGTCCCAGAAGATCCCATTCAACTCAACTGTACACAAATCGAGGGACTTGAGACAGTTGAACTTAGTCCCGTTTTGGACTACCAATACACAAACACTACTCAAACACAATCTTTGTAATGAACCGCGATCCAATGGACTACAAGGAAAACGGTACATTGAGGATTTGAGGCTGTTATACATCGTCGATCCGTGAAGGAGATATCCAGGATATGAGATAGTGTTTGGTTACCAACTTGATCCAAGTGTCGACAAGATCATCATGCGCTCTTGCTGTAGTTCTTCTCTCCTGCTCTCTAAAAGAAAAAAATTCTTCTTATCTGAAGGGCTCAGATTTTACGTTTTGGATCATTGTCTTTGTGTTGAAGTATGCTCAAAGTTTTGTCTTCCTCAGCAGTTACAGAATCAGCGGGAGGGTTTTTATCGATGGTGAGGTCAAAACGATAATGAAACTGTGGTAGTGAATCCCAGAAACTCTTCCATGCCCTCGACACCAAGCTGAGACGCACTGCATCTTGTGCACTAGGCAATAGGTAGAAGATTTTCTCCAAAATTTCTTTCGACAACTGCGATAACCGATCCGTATCGTTGGCAGTTCTTATCTTTTTCATTATGGAACGAGGAGGCTAGTTTCATCACTTTTCCTAGATCGATTTTGTTTTGAAGGTCAAACCCTAGGCTTGCCTTGGCACATATATCTGATCTACAACGGTTAACGTGTGATTGAAGCCCAGACTAAAACTGGGCTATCCTTTTAGGCTTATGCCCGAATTGTCCAATATAGCCTCATGACTTAAATGTAAAGCTTGGTAATATTGCAGCCGGCCTTACAGTTATATGAACAAGCAGTTGAAAAAAAATCCAAACTGTTATCACTTTCAGTATGCTTGTATGGTCTCTGCAAAAGTGGAAAACTAATCGGAATGCTACCAACTACCCAGTAAAGTTACTTTTTACACAACACTTATGAATGGTTACTGCGGACTGGGAAACATTCATGGGATGATTAATTACTCCAGGAGATGAAAGCAAAAGCTGTTGATCCAACCCATGTAACTTGTACTGTAATTATCACAAAGGAATTTGCAAACAGAGGAAACTGCAAAGGGCTGTCCACTTAGTTGAGGAAATGTATGCTATGGACCTAATCCCAGATCAGGTCACATATAATACCATCATTCAATGTTTCTGTAGGGCTCGAGACATGAAGAAAGCTTTTCAGTTGCACAATGAGATAATCTCAAGCCTTACGGTGTCCTCATCAATGGCCTTTGTGTATATACTAGCCTTTCGACCCGCGCAATGCGCGTGTAAAATATCACACTAACATAGTTATTAGGTTGAAGAAACCGATCGCATGGACTACAATAAAGCATAAACAATTTCTTTTAGCAATTTCATTAGACATGAATGAGAAAGATATCACCCTAATATCTTTTTGTGATTGGCAGTTAATAAAAAGATTGTAATTAAGCATATGAAGATACAAAACATGTAATTAAGCATATGAAGATACAAAGCATACCTCTAATGTGCATCGATGATTAGCTATGGAACAATAGGAGCACAACCCCATTTATCCTTCTGCAATCCGACCTAAATACTTTTCAGTTTTATCTCAAACTTATTTCCAGTTTCTTATCCTAATACAAATTGTTCACGGGTGGTTATCTCCCTTAATTTTTGCTAATTATGGATAACTTCCCACAATCCCATATCCGCTCCACATCTATCGAACTCCTTTTTTATTTTATTTTTCTTTCTATTTTGGATTTGTCTTTTACTATCGTACCCCTTCTATTATCTTATCAGAATTGACTTATATGAGGGCAGAATAGGTTGTTCACAATTTGGTGATTTTCTTGAAGGCCTGGTTTTATTATAGTAGAGATTTTCTTAAGCGATAGAACTAATTTGCGTCGCATAAGTATATAAAGTAAACAAGCTTAAGCGACGGAAAGTTTCATAGCCTTCGTTGCTCTGCTTAAGAGACGAAAATTTTTTGGCTTTGAAAATTTTCGTTGCTTAAGCCTTTTTTATACTAGTGGATGCAATTGCTAGTCTGTTACAATGGAAACCAAAATTGAGTCATTTCGTTTGTGCAGTCCAAAATGAAAATACCTTGTTTAAGGAGAAATCAAAAGAAATTAGAAACTCAAAAAAAAATCAAATACCTTGTTTATGTATGATCTTATTCCTTAGATCGAACCCAAATTGAGATTCGTCGATCGTAATCCCCATCTCCCCACTGCGTTGGAGAACTAACCAGAAGGGAAAAAACAATGTAAAACAAAAATCAAGATATAGAAGACATAAGAGATGCCAAAATCAATGAACTCTATCATCAACCAACGAAGAATTAGGATCATGAGCATCTGAATTTGATTTTCTCTTTCTATCACTACCTCTTTCTGGATTGCGTTTTTGTTATTTAAATAGAGAGGGATAAATAGGGGTGAACCAAATCTGCTCCAAACCTCTCACAATGTTCAAATTCTTTGAGATCGTGCGTCAGTTTTCATGTTGTGGAGATTCTTGGAAGTTATCAAGTTTTTTTCCGGAAGAGTCAAATGCTTTTAGCCAACCATTTCTATTAAAATTTTATTTTCATTTTTACCATATTGTCCATGGAACGTAATAAACTATTTAATCAAGGAAGGATATTCTAAGGATTTATTGAAAATTTAACCATGCCATGAGCGGTTACATAAGGTAAATCTACTTAATTAATACATCAAGGAAGGATATTCTAAGGATTTATTGAAAAATTAACCATGAGCGGTTACATAAGGTAAATCTCCTTAATTAATACTGATGGTGACCTAACTGATGCTGCCAGCCTATTGGATTTTCTTGATGACTACAACATCAGATCGATTCTGATTACAAATAACTTAATTTGTTCGATCTCCAAGTCTCTTACAACCACTACTGTAGCTTAAAAGTTTGCACCGTACTGATCGATAATATTGCATCAGTGAGGATGTATGGAATAAGGCATGATATAAAATCACAAAATTAAACAGTGAGGATGTGTTTTTGGAAAACTAATCAACTAAAGAGCACCTTAAGTCATCAAGTTCCAAAATTTAAATCAACTCAACTATGGCTATCAGTACAACTCTCGTCACATAGCTAATCAATTAAATTTCACATACAGTATGTAGTATATGTTTTTAGCTACTTAAATAGCTAATACGATTGAAGATGCCCTTTTCTAATACCTTAGTTTCGCATAATCATCTTGTATCTAAAACAAAGATGTCTAAGACTCGCTGATGTGATCAAAATTTCACCGGAATCCTAGTAATTCTTAGCCGGAAGTTTTATTGGGTGGTTTTATAGTAAACTGTACACGTACCTTACACCAATGTGAAGATAATCCTTGCATTTGAAAATCATAAACCTTTGTTTATGGAAAAGTGCTTAAGATTCTCAATTGATAAAATCACAAAACTTATCTGTTTTTTAAAAACTAATCCAAGTATCCAACCATTAATTGTAGCTCAAAAGTGGCTCATATATCTTCTTTATGAACTGCCAAAATGTTCTGTGAATTTTCATCATACCTCTGTCCATCTTTGATGCTGTAAAATAATTTTATCTTAACCGACTTTGAGTAATGCCGCCAACATTTACTGTTGATATCTCCACAACAGAATAGATTGATTTTCTTCCAAGCACACAAACTCCTCATAAATGAAATGCAATGCACCAAATGTACTGATCATCAGTACACAGAAGCATGCATATATACTCGACTTAAGTAAAAGTAAAAAAAAACTATCCAGCAACCTTTTTGAATTTGATATTGACAAAAAATAATGAATGACCGGAATGCTTTAGTTCTATAGATAAGGTCATCGGTTGAAAATCCAAAGGGAGGCACCAATGGATCGCAAATTTATATTTGTCGGTGGCAAGATCAATGACACATCCAAGACTTGTGAAGTTCTTCGTCTCTTAGCTCTTCCGGAGAAGATGTGGTCGGCCTATTTGGGATCGAGAAGAGTAAGACGTGAATAGTAGAATAAATAAACAAACCATGAAATGCAATGAGCTTATTATATTAGGAAATACTTACATATCTAGGACTGGTCTGAATTTCTAAGGTGAATCCTTCAAGTTGCGGAAAGCACTTCCCAAGATATCTTCGCAATACAAGAAACCACTGAGAATCGAGAATGTTTGCATGGTTCGCCCTTAGATTAAGTTTTAGTACCTTCACGTTCATACGTTCTTGTTTCCTATTCAAGGATGGGACTAATAGAGGTCCCTCGTATGAAAAATAACCAAGATTCGGAGTCTTCAGGTTGACTTCATTAGTGTTTTCCATCCATACTGATGACCTGTTATTGTTAGGGATTTGAGTTGATGACTCGAAACTTTCCAGCGACTCCGGCCTCTTAATCCGAAACCGGCGGCTTCGAACCTCAACTCCATCGGAGAGGGAGAGGGAAAAGTCGAAGTCAGAGTGTTCATACACGTCTGTAAGGTAGCATACGGTGTCCGTATGTGTAGAACCTCTAAGTTCCAAGTCCTGATTACATTGACATCCAACCCCTCGGAAGACCATGATGCATATCGAAGAGTTCGAACTAATTTGGGTGCTGTAATCTTGGAACCGTTTAAACACTTTGGAGAATCAAAGGGAAGATAACTATGATGATTTTCACAGTATTCGACGCTCAGAATTTCAAGTGAAGGACATTTAGAAAGGATCTCCCAGAAGATCCCATTCAACTCAACATGACACAAATCCAGGGACTTGAGACAGTTTAACTTTGTTGTTCCGTTATGGACTAATGCTTTGTCCAATATACAGAAACTTAAACACAATATTTGTAATGATTCGAGATCCAAGGTAGGACTACAAGGAAAAGGGTAATTTCTAGTCGCTGAAAGTTTCTGGTCAGTGTAGGAGATATACAGGGATATGAGACAGTGTTTGGTTACGAACTTGATCCAGTGGTCGACAAGATGATCAGGCGCTCCTTCTGCTCTTCTAGTTGTTACTATCTGAAGGGCTCCGATTTTTCGTTTTAGATCAACATCGTCTCTGTGTCGGTTGAGTATACTCAAGGTTTTGTCTTCCTCAGAAGTTACAAAATCTCGGGGGAGTTTCCATCGACGGCAAGGTCAAAACGGTAATGAAACTGTGGTAGAGAGCCCCAGAAACTCTTCCATGTCTTCGATACCAATCTCATACGCACTGCATCTTCTGCACTAGGCAATAGATAGAAGATTTTCTCCAAAATTACTTCCCCCAACTGTGATAACCGATCAACATCGTTGATGACTGAGATCTTTATCATTATGCAACAGGAGGCTTTTTGCAATTGATCACTTTCTCAGTTTCTCTAGATCGATTTTGTTTTGCAGGTCAAAACCCTACTGTCTTATGTAACCTGTGAATGAAGCCAATTCAACTGGGCTATTCTTTTGGGCTTACGCTGACAGTCCAAAATTGCCTCATGACTCAAATGCATATCCAGCAGACAAACCTAATGATCAGACAAGAAAAAACATGATTTCTACCAAATTGTGAAGCAAAATAAGGTTGTTATTCTACATTCGTTTTTTTCCTTATCTGGGTCTTTCTTGATGAAGGATTTGAGTGACAGATTAATGAATTGTGAATTTAGATTCCTTTTATATTTTATAAAATAAATAATGAGTCTATTTAGATGTATATATTCAGATTTTGATGTGAAAAAAAAAATTCAAAATATATTCCACAATCAATAACGGAACCAAAGGGGCGCCAGCGGGGGTCACTGTCCCCACTCAGCTTTTGACATTTGGCGGCTGAGAATCTTTTAAAAAATATTTTTATTTGCTTTTCCCTACGTGGTCAAAACGATAATAAACTGTGGTAGAGTCCCAGAAACTCTTCCATGTCCTCGACACCAAGCATTTGACGACTGCATCTTCTGCAGTGGGCAATAGATGGAGGATTTTCTCCATAATTGCTTCCGGCATCTGCGATAACCGATCGATATCGTTGATGATTGCAATCAAAGCCGTGCACGTACAGAAGACTACTTTCTCTAGATTTTGTTTTGGAGGTCAAAATCCGAGTACGTTTTGAGATTAAAAATTATAATATTAATATTTAAATTGTTATAAATAACTCACATTCTAATTTATACGTATATAAAAAAATTTCATTAAAACTAGCTTTTGGTACTACTAACATAACCTGTGAATGAAGCCCAGATTAAAACTAGGCTATCTTTTGGGCTTATGCATGAAATATTGGTCCTGTAAACACTGTAGCTACATTGTTCCTTGGGATTTGCGCCTGCTCGCTCATTTTTTCACGCAGTCGTCTCTGCTGCCCCTTGCACGATTATTGCTTCAACCTTATCTATAGAAGCCATGCTCATCTTTGCAGCCAATTTTCTTTTCTGTCCTCCCTCTCTCTATCATTGTCCTCATCTTCACATTCTCATCTATCCTTCCAATTTGTCACAAAATATACCGCAGCAAAGCGCGGCTGCTTTCTCTTTCCTTTGTCACATGTACTCCAAAAATTGGATGCTGCATATTAGAGCTGTATTTCTATCATAATTTTGTGTAGCTCGACTATTGCCCGACCAAAATAAACACACTGTACAATATCCCCACGGTGTCGAGAATCCAGTCATGCGTCCAGTGACGGATCTAGGATCTAGAATTTGTCTAGGCTAGTAAGAAGCCCATTTTTTAGAGATAATTAAAAAAATCCATCAATTATATCCTCTTTGAATATAAACTCATTCACATTTTCTTTTTTAATTTACACCTAATGTATTTATTTTACTTGCCTTACAAATTATAAACTCGAAAATTTAAAATTATCACATTTTCTCTACTGACAATTTTGTCTTTAAGTTAGATTACAAATAGAGGAATTAAGTTTTGGATATAGGATTTTAGGTTAGAGGGGTTTAGGGTTTAGGGGTTAGGAGTTATATATAGGGTTTAACGCTTAGACTTTAGGGTTTAGGGTACTTATAGGGTTTAGGTAGGTTCACAATTTGTACATATCATTCCATCGCATGCATTGTTTGTGATAGGTTTTATTATTTATCCTAAATAATATGTTTATTTAGTTTAGACAAACATAATTAATAAGTTTGTGTGTATTTTAAAACAATTTTAAAGGTGAGTGTAATCTAAAATGAGTCTACCAAATTTGATATAATGTCAAATACCCTTTTTTTAGGGGTATTGACCATTCACTACAAAAAACAAAAAAAGTGTCCACTAGATCTAAAAAACTTTGATTGTGACCATTCCAACTTTTATCAATAAAATTACAATCTCACCGTTTATCTATCTAACTCTCTCCCTCGCAAATCATTCTCGATCTCACTTTCTCTATCTGCCTTCCTCGCCCCTCCCCGTCGATATCGTCAACAACCGCCTCCTCGCGGTAGTCCAAGAAGACGAGCCATCCCCTTACTTCAGCGCCCTCGCCGCCTACGACCTCCTCACCCTCGTCACCACCATCTCCGGTGATTGACGACCTGTCTCTCCTCATTCTCCTCATCTAGATCCAGCCTCCTCAAACCTCTCACCTCCGCTCTCTCCCTGTGCCGCTCTCTCTGCCGATGTACGAAGATGATGCCTCGACGATGATGTGCCTCGACAACACTGCCACCATCAAAGCATCCTCACCTCTGCTGACAACGCCTCATCTCTGCCGAAGATCTCCACCACTTCCATCTTGAAGATGACAGCTCGTCAAGACCTGATCTCTCATATATATATATATATATAATTCACCTTTATTATGAGGTAGTAAAGTTGATTGTACAATAGGAATGTGGTTTAGGGGTTAAGTGAGAATTTATTAGGGGTTAGTGAAGTTGGTTGTGCAATATGAATGCGGTTTAGGGGTTCAATAAGCGTTTATTACGGGGTAGTAAAGTTGGTTGTGCAATATGAATGTTGTTTAGGGGTTCAATGAGAGTTTATTAAGGGGTAGTAAAGTTGGTTGTGCAATAGGAATGTGATTTAGGGATTTAGTGTGAGTTTATTAGGGGGTAGTAAAGTTGGTTGTACCAATAAGAATGCGATTTAGGGGTTCAGTGATAGTTTATTAAGAGCTAGTAAAGTTAGCTGTGACAATAGAAATATGGTTTAGGGGTTCAGTGGGAGTTTATTAGAGGGTAGTAAAGTTGGTTGTGTAATAGGAATGCGGTTTAGGGTTTAGGGTTTAGTGAGACTTTATTAGGGGATAGTAAAGTTGGTTGTCACAATAGGAATGTGGTTTAGGGGTTCAGTGAGAGTTTATTAGGGAGTAATAAACTTGATTTCATATTCCGACGAGATTCCAATGACCGGAGTCCGGCCGATGGTGACCGAAGCCGGTGAGGTGTCGGTTATGTCTCATCTCTCTTCTATTTTCTTTCTCTAAGTATGTTTTAATGGGTGAGGGTAGAATGAATACTTAAATATCATAGGTTGTTATAAGTTTTGTTGGAATGAGCACAAAATTAATTAAAAAGAAGAAGAAATTCATCCAAATGGTATACTAACTTTTAGTCCTTATAAACTTTAGTACACCAATTTTCTAAAACATTAGAATGGTACACCATCTTTTCAACCCGACCTAGTATTGGTACTTTTAGTCGTAACTCCGTTAACTCTGTTACCAAACTTATTAACAGGTCATTTTATGAGTATTTTGGTCATTTCCCCCCTGACTAGCCCAGACCTCAGACTCATTGTTCATTTCTCCATCACAACAACCACATTCTATCCCTCAGCCTTATTCCAACCCAGATCCGCATCCCTCTACCAGTGTCGTTCTCATTGCCTCTCCACCTTCAATACTCGGCGAGGGTCAGTCATCTCCATCGTCGGCCTGCCTTACATCACCAGTCACCACCATTGCTGCCTCTATCAACCTCTAATCGGAAACATCTTCCGAGATCACTGCCTCACTCATCATTTACACCTATCATCGTCGCCAACAAGAAATTCCACCACCACCTCCACTCCTCCCACACGTCAGACCTATAGACGTCGAATCTAACCATCACAAAATCTTATCCCTACTCCCCCTTCTTCATCTCTATCTCTTGCTCCGACTGGCATCTCATCTCCTCCTTTCATCATGCCAATCTTCCCTCACCCGTCCCGTGCCCCACCCAGCGTGCACTCTACAACACCTCTTGCGCACCCAGCTGTTTTATGCACCCTACAACGCCCCTTGCGCACCCAGTCGTACCCTTTGTGCACCCTACCGAGCCCTAGGTGCCCATGACCGAGCCCAGTGTGCACCCGACATCATTAGAAAGGTATTTTACTATGGTAATTAACAGGATGGACTGGATGTGCAATTCCTTTCAAAGTCGACAAATCATGTGGATGTGGAGGTGTTCGTTACTAATAGTTTGAGGATTAGGTGGCGTCTCACAGGCTTATTTGGTCGTTCGGCAGCGTCAAGAAGACATTTATCATGGGATTTGCTTCAAGATCTTGTGGGAGCGTCGTCTCTGCCTTGGGTTGTCATCGGTGATTTCAACAAGATTCTTCATGATGGAGAAAAGAAAGGAGGTCTCCCTCGAAATCCAAATCAGAAGAGAAATTTTCAGTAGACTCGGGATTTTGCTGAGTTGATTGATTTGGGGCATTTTGGGGCATCGTTTACATGGAAGGGAGGTGATGTCCGATGTAGGTTAGATCGAGCAGTGGTTCTCCATCTTGGTTAGACCTCTTCCTGGCATCACGGGTTATGATCATGTGCCTATATTGCTTGGGGTGTTTGAATCTGCTGTTTCGTCTCAGGTGAAGAAGCCTTTTCGTTTCATTTTTGAATCAATGTGGACAAAGCATGAAGGTTGTAAAGCTGTGGTGAAGGCAGGGTGGGCACAGTTCACTACAGGGGTGTCTATGTACCAGATCATGTCTAGAATTGTTAATACTAGTATTGCTTTGGAATCATGGCAGTGCCTCACATTTGGTAATTGTAAGAAAGAGATTGAAGAGATCAGAGAAGAGTTGAGAAGGAAATGAGAGAAGTGGATGTGAAATGACTAAAATACCTATGAAAACTGACATGTTAGTAGCTTTGGTAACGAAGTTGACAACTAAAAGTATCAATACTATGTCAGGCTGAAAAGATGGTGTACCGTTCTGATATTTTAGAAAGTTGGTGTATTAAAGTTTATAAAGACTGAAAATTGGTGTACATTTGGATGAATTTCTCTAAAAAAACGTTGAAATTGTCAAAGTTTTTTAAAAACTGTTAGAATGGGAAGTGAGATCTAAAAATTTGTACTAAATTGACATTTTCTCTTTTTTTAATGTTTGTAACCCACTGAAAACTCATCAAATAATTTTTTGTAAGAAACACTCTCATAACTCAAAAATATGAGAAAACATTTTTGAATTCCTTTTTTTCATTCAATAAAACCGCAATTACAAAACAATCACAGTGCCCAACAAGGGATTTCAACTACTATCATATACCACTAGCTTAAAACTACATATTCTTTTCTCAAACATGAGATACTGACATGTCAATAAATCCAATGAGCGTCGAATTGGACAACCAGTTGAGTTAACTTGACTAATATGAGTAGCAATTACTAGGACAGATACGCTGTCCCAATATCTCCTTGCCCAAAATCTCCACAACTCGGATCTCCATGCAATTTCAACACAGGCTATTGAAATGCTCGACTAATGGCCGACAAAATTTTGGGTTCTTGTAACAACGAACCAGCTACCCAAAATCAACATTTTATCTGAATCTATGACATACTTCAAACAAACTCGAAAGAGTAAGGACTTTTTTAAAATCAGAAAATCAGATCCAAAAACTACATCAAATAAATTGAAAATAAAACACAAAATTAGAAAATAAAATACTTAATTAAAAACAAAGTAAAAACCCTAGTTGGAACTACCGCCCAAATCAAGGCCTTGAAACCAAAAATCAGACAAAGGTCCATCAACCCACCAACTTTAGCCCACGTCAGCAACTGCATGTCCACCACCTTCCTTCTGCCGAGCCCACCACAGCGTTGCCAGCCTCTAGTCTCCACCGACCTATCATCGTGGCCATCGAACCAGTTGTCGGATCTCTGGTTAGAACCAGATCGATCAACCACATCACAGCCTCCATAAGAGCTCTTGGTCAGCTTTGAAATTTGTTCTCCCCCACACAACCCCCACCCTCCGTTGACAGATCCGGTTTCAAAATAGACTCGTGGCTGCTATTCACCGCATCAAACCACAAAATCCATTTCATCCTCCACCCAACCCCATACCAGATCTACAACCATTGCGAACTCATTCCATTGCCGAAACACCGCCCATATGCAGACACCCACACATAAGTCTTCATACATCACTGGAACTGCGTCACTGAGTTACGTAGTTACCAAGTAAGACGAAACCTCGTGCAAATCGACCAACTATGTAGCAAAGACCGTATCCTTATCTACTATGCGAAGCACTATAAAAGAAAAATTTCAAGATCAGTCTAACACACACAACTTTGACATAAACAATCAATCAACAAACAACTACTGCAAACAACTCGATCATGTTGATACAACCCGACGCTAAAGCCTTACGCCTTAACACTTTTTCCTTCCAAGGTACCTGGAGTGACGTCCTATTCTACTTTCCTTTGGTTGCTATGCTCGTCTCTACATGAGTATCGATATTGGTGGCGAAGAAGCTACTGTAAATTATTCCTCCAAGGTGGCACCGATGACCTACATTCGTCTGATTCAAAGCACAAGTGGTGTGCAACCCCTCCTTACTCAGACTTATACATTCCACACCCGTGCGGTGACACGCCCGCACCTTCTTTTAATTTTTAGTGTAATTTACTTTTGCACTTAAATTCAGTATTTGTATTACCTTTCTCTTACCGCAAAGTGTGAGACAAAACACTTTTTGCTTCTTCTTTTGTCTATTTGAATTCTTTATTTTACATAAAGAAAAGTGAAAATGGGTAAAAAAGAGTAAAAAAGGAAGAACAAAGGAAGGAAAATGGGTAAAAATAGGGAAGGAAGGAGAATTGTGTTGTTTGTGGCAAAAATATCTAGATATGCTCTCAAGAGGAGTCAAACCTGCGCCATGAAGGAAATAATTTTGTCAAGTTGCGAACTGAACCAATGTTTCTCATCATTTTCATGGTACTAATTTATTACATATAAAATTTGTCTGAGTTTCAGCCTAGACAACCCACAACGTAGAACCGCCCCTGCATGCGTCTACCCAACCATGATCACCTTGTGAGAAACACCATCATGAAATGTGTCAGAATTTCATAGGTCCTGCACATGCACGTTCTCGTCACAGCGCGTGTGGGACGCCATCATAAACCACAACCCTAAAACAAAAGGGCAGTATGGATAGCCATAGCGGGTTCGATATAAGGATCCGACTTCTCTGCTTGAAAAAAAAACTGTTTGGATTTGCTTGGACAACCACCAGAGTTGCTGTCTAACCATCTGTCGACGTGAAATCTCTGTGTACGGCTTCGTCTCGTCGTCCTCAACGTCTTTATGGTATTGATTTGATATGGGCAGGTTTAATGAGAGAGAAAAAGAGGAGAGAAAGAGTAGAGGTAGTTGAGTTTTTGATCAGATTTTTTCGACGACAGTCACGACAGCGAGTATAGCTGGTATTTATATTTTGGCCTCGACTTGACAATACCTTCTATGGTCTTGATTTTCTCTTTTAGTGACTATCTAAGCAAATTCAAATTCAAATTCAAATTTAAACACACAAACCGCATCCTCCGGACAAAGCACTTGGCCCTTTCAGAACCCGAAAAGCTAAGCGACGTAGGCGCCGCGCGTCCGCTCACACTCCCACCCCTAGATTCCCTCCCCTCTCGGAAACCTCTGGAATATTCGGACCCCAGCAACTTAATTTCCAGCGTTCGATCTTATCCGCAAAGTTTACCAAAAAGAAAGAAAGAGTAGGTGTGAAAATTGGTGACGTCATCGCCAGCCCATAGAATAGGAATCAGACATCGAATATTCACCCCCAAAGCAGGTTTCCAATTTTTATTTTTTTCCAAAATAAAAAAACACTGTAAATCCAAGATTCTGGTTTATTTACGCGACGCCACGACCTCGACATATCCATCTCTTTCGTTTAGCTTCCTTCTGTTTTACCATCGAGATAAATACCCTCTAAATTTTCCAACTTTCTTCATCTTGTTCCATTTGTTTATGCAAATCTACAGACTTGGGGTTTTGTTGGTTTGTTATAAATAATTTGGTTCCGGCATTTAGCCAGATTATTCTGTTTTCTGATTCTACTTAGATCCCATATACCCCAAATTTCCCTCTTGTTCGGTTCTATCTATGCAACACCAACCCCTCCTTCTCTCCTTATATTCACATTCATAATTCCACATCTCATCTCCTGATTTAAGCAACAAAACAGAACCTGAGCAATCCAACAAACCAGCAATGTTAATGGATTCGACCGAGGAAATGCAGGGTTCAAAGCTCGGTTTGTATGTCAAGGCCTTGGAGGAAGAGAAGCAAAAGATTCAGGTTTTCCAAAGAGAGCTGCCTTTATGCTTGGAGCTTGTGACTCAAGGTGCATACCCTTTTCATTTCTCAGATTATTTTTTTTATGTTCATTGTTGGTTGGTTAATTTGGTTTCAAATTCATTAAAATTTTGTGTATTGATGAAGATGAACTATTTTTTTGGTGGGGTATTAGCTATAGAGAGGTGTAAGCAGGAGATATCAGATAATAGTATTGAGTATAGGCATGGGCAATCCGAATGTTCGGAGCAGACTTCAAGTGAGGCACATGTGTTTGAGGAGTTTATACCATTGAAGAGGAGCTCATCTTCTGATAGTGATAATGATGAGGAGCTAGAAGAGTCTGATCATCTCCGGAAGAAGAATAATGACAAGGATAAGAGTAATAGCGGTGACAAGAAAAAATCAGACTGGCTTAGATCTGTTCAGCTTTGGAATACAACCCCAGATGTACCCCAAAAAGAGGTAATGAAAATAATTCAATCTATATTTTGACCAGAAGTGTAATTGTTTGTTTGGTGATTTGGTGTGGAAGAACAGGAAATGATGAAAATTGGGTTGCTTTGGTGAATGCAGGAATTGCCTAGGAAGGCTTCAGTGATGGAGGTTAAGAGAAATGGTGGTGCTTTTCATCCTTTCCAGAAGGAGAAAAGCATTGCGAAGACTAATGGGGCAGTGGCGAAATCGCCTGCTTCAGCTCCGGCCACTAGCTCAACTGCTGACACTGTCAGCGGTGGCTGTGGGGGTGGAAAGAGCAAGAAGGAGGATAAAGAAGGGCAGAGGAAACAGAGGAGGAACTGGTCGCCGGAGTTGCATCGCCGGTTTCTGCATACACTTCAACAGCTCGGTGGTTCACACAGTATGTACTTGAAACATTTTCATGTGTTTGAAATGAATGTGGCAGTTGGTATGATTGGATGTGTATCTGATATGTGGTTGTTTTGTTTGGTTATTCTTGCAGCTGCTACACCTAAGCAAATTAGGGAGCTAATGAAGGTTGATGGTCTTACGAATGATGAAGTCAAAAGCCATTTACAGGTTTGTATATGTGACTATCTATCAGTTTCGATAATTAGGATTTGCAACGCATACCATACATTGCAGAAACTGGAATTCGTATATAACCAATGAATTTTATATGAACGTATAACATGATTTGTTGTTTAAAAAATGAATTCCCTAATAACTCAACTCATGCTAAGGAACTATGATTGGTCCTCTGAATTTGATCATGCATTGCAAGTTAAAGCATGCGTTATTATCAAATATGGATTTTTATTGAACTCAGTCAGGCCTAGTCTAATGGTCACCTTCCAATTTTTACAGAAATATCGTCTACACACTCGAAGGCCAGCTCCAACAATGCATAACAACAACAACAACAACAGCAACGCACAAGCACAAGCACCACAATTTGTGGTTGTGGGAGGCATTTGGGTGCCACCGCAAGACTACAGTGCAGCAGTAGCTGCTGCAAACACCGCTTCAGGCGAAGCAACCAGGGTTGCTGCTGCTGCAGCCAATGGAATATATGCACCCGTGGCTTCAGCACCTTCTACAGTCACCCAAGCATCCCCATCAACGATGCATAGACCGCGGCCAAAGAAACCAGAGCCCTCTTCCCATTCAGAAGAAAGGGCCAGTCATAGCGGTGAAGGTCGCGGTCACTCCAACTCCACGGCTACATCACCCTCCTCCACTCACACCCCTGCCTCCCCTCCTGTGTGTTAAAAGTTTTTAGCATGATAAAATGATGTAAAATTTTGTAACCAGCATTATAGAAATTTAAGTCGTTTTGATCAGTTTCTGACTTCTCATCCACTGTTTTGTTTTTCTCTCGTTGTGTTTCTGAATTACAATCTGTAGAGGCGTTGTATTCCAGGGATAGTGACAGTAAAGTTTCAAAGTTTGAATAAATTATAGACACAATTTGGAAGCAGGTAAAAAAACAATTTGAGGCTCGAGCACGCCAGTATTAACATATTCTGTTTGGTCATTCTTTGTTCTATATGTATGGACATTTGCATAGCAGCTGTTTGTGGTAGAAACTGGAAGCCAACGTTGAAAGGGTAGTAGAGCCTAAAGCTTGAATGGTAGTTCTTTACATTTCTGCTGTAAGAACATAGAAATGGCATTGTCTTTGTGAAGTACTCTCAAGTTTTTACCAAGCATCTGCAGTTTTCATCAAATTAGATAACAAGCAAAGTGAATGCTTACAAGCTAATGAATTTCCACATCTGAATCTGTCCAATTGTCAAAGAAGAAAAGTAGGTTTGGTGGAAAATGATGGAATATTGACTCTAATTCATATATAGCCATTACTTGGTGAGGGAGTTAAAATCATTCTTTAACAAAGAATGGATTAATCCATGTTCTACTTGAAAAATATAAAAGAATGGAAATGCAAGTATCTTGACACTGGATAAACCTTCCAACCCAAGAATATAAACAAATCGATCAGAAGAGTTGCAGATCTAATCAAATCTTTTCTGTTTGCCTTAAAAGTCATAGAAAAATTGGTACCATGTGAATATTCCTTGTTCTTTCATGGCCAGAGAGAAAGACAGAGAGAGCTCCACGTTTTGTTGGATCCACATCAAACTTGTGTGAGAATTCTTCTATGCACTAGCTGTTTTAAACTGTAAACGACCCGGCAACTCATGGCATCAAATCAAGCTTATCAACATCATCATCATCTCATCAAGCAATGATAAACCTATCTCTAATTTGAGATATAAACCTTAATTTAAAATGGAAATGATCTGCAAATGTGATGTTCTAGCTTCAAAATCAATTGGTAATGGAGAGAGTAGCCCAAACTAGACCTGTAAATAGACCATATCTTATCCATATCTGTTTCGGATCCGTGGCTTTTAAACGGGTTTGAATTGAAAATTTGATTTGTTGATCCGTTTACTCGTTTACTAAACAGATCGGATCTGGATCTTGATTGATTTAATCGGTTAAGGACCGGGATAAGTTTAAAAATAATTAAATAATATTTTTATAAATATAATATTATTAATAAATATTAAATAATATGATAATTATATAGATAATCTAAACATTTATATCTAAATTGCCTCTAAAGTATGATTTGATGAAGTTGAATGTTGTTAATGCCTATGTATCTATGATAAAAAACATTGGAGGTCAAGTATTTTAATTATATTAGTGTACCGTTAAGGAGTATTTTTGGCATGTAATTCAACTTTTAATGTAAACCTTTATTTTCTTATAAAATTTTATCAATGTTTTATGATAAAACTATGAAATTATTATTAAAATTTGAAATATTTATTATTACAAACTGATCGGATTAACGGGTCGGGTATTCGTTAACCCGCCGGATTCAGATTTGGATCAAGCTATTAAAGATCAGGTGGGTATCTAGTCGGATCCAGATCTAAAGTTCATATTACGGATCTAGATCCGAATCTATATGTCTATCTGGTCTAGATCCGATTCATTTACAGGTCTAGCCCAAACTCTTATAAGCCCACAAACAAGACCTTATTTTCTTGATGTGGGATAAATATCTCAACACGCCCCTACACGTGTGGCGACCCTCAAGCCTAACACGTGGACAACATTAGCAATGAAGTGGAGTGTGTGTGGCCGGTAATGATAACACATGTGGGCGTGAGTAACCCGCTCTGATATTATGATAAAGTAGTTTGTGGTTCAACTCCAAAACCAATTAACAATAAGGAGAGTAGCTTAAACCTATATAAGTCCTCATACAATATCTCAACATGTATAATATATATCGAAGTATCTAAAATATTACATGAATATTTCGACATTATAATAAAAACTTTCAAGATATATTGATGTGTGACGGTGATCCATATCAAAGTTTAAAACGTGGCAAGCAAGAATATCATCGTCTAGTGTTGGCAACCCACAAGACACATGGGACAAAGGTAGCTAATTTTATAGGGTATCGTCAAATTTTTCTAAGCAAGACAAGAAAGTAATATACTGTGTAAAATTTATGGACCACACTCGAATATTCCATTGTATTCCAGGACAACAATTAGGTATTAGGTTTTTAATAATTCATCATCTTCTTCAATTATGGAATAGGAAATTCAATGTGCATGTAAATTAGCTAATTGGTCACATATTTGTTGGCTCTTTCACTAACTAGGATACAACAGTTCCCAGTTCAACAGATGCCGAGTATATGCAGTTTTGATGTCGACTACAAATTTGTGAATGATTTGATCGATTAATATTGAAGACTCATCTATCTATCATGGATTGTGAAGTTTTCGATCGTGATTGAGTTGGGGTTTTTCTTCTGGTCTTGTCTAGAGTAACAAGAACGAGTCCAATGCATTATCGTGCAACTCGAAGTACATGCAAATGTATTTGTAGATTTCATGTGGCATATGCAATTTTACTAGATATCTACAAAGTTTGAATGTCCTATCGTGGTCCAAAAACATAGTCAAATGCTTAAATTATGGTTCTATCTTGTTTCGGTTTCATTCAAGAAATGTAATCCTAACATACTTCATCTTACAACATCGTTTGTTTCTATTACATTATAGTTCTATCTTGTTTCAAATCCGTATGTAAAATGAAGAGTAGAAACGTTCATATTTAGTACTAACTTTAGCACATAGCATATACTATGTGAGAGATAATCTAAAAAAATTAATAGTCTGCTCACCTTACCAAAGACTAGCTCTTTATATGAAGTTTGAGATAAAAACTAGAAATCATATGTTTTATGTTGAGATATAATCTCACATGAGAAAATGAGACATTGTCTGTGGGCTTATAAGAGTGAGTTATTTTCTACATTGCCAATTGATTTTAGAGTTGAACCACATATTACTTTATCATAGTATTGAACCGGTTATCCACATCCACGTGTGTTAGCGTTAACGGCCACACGAACTCTACGTCATCCCAAATGTTGTCTACGTGTTAGGCTTGAAGATTCGTCACACATATAAAGACGTGTTAAGATATAATCTCACGTTCAGAAAATGGAGGCTCGCAATCTTCAAAAGATATCTTACAAAGAGTCTCCTTTATCGGATAAGAAAAACACAACATTTCATCCTTTCCCAAGCAACTAAGAAAACAAGTACTATCACTGGAGAAAATTCCCAATTGTGTTCCAGAAGATGAACATGATCCTTAGAAGGTGGGGGTTGAAAATAGGGGCTACGGCTAGATTCAATAGAGAAGTGGCTCTTGGGTGAATGTAAGGCCAAGTGACTATTTCTTTCCTTCAAACTAAACTAATCAATATCGGTCAATTGGAATGAATCAATGCAAAAGACATTTTTTGGTTCGTTGGAAGATCAGAATTACTTGTCTTCATAATGAGTTTATTCATGAAATATTCTTTTTTTTAAATAAACATGAAATGTTCTAATCACCTCCATAAAATATAAAACCAGAATATAGTTCTAAAAACATGCATAATAGCTGGCTGGATCAACTCATATTTAAGAGAAAATATCTATTTAGTACTAATTTAGCTTCCTCTTAGCTCATTTAAATGATTCTAAAAAATGTGCACATTTTAATACAAGGTGTCATTATTTTTGTCTGAATGGACAAATTTTTATTAAAATTATAAGGAAACTATATTATAGTAATACTATTTTACCCTCACCTCTTAAACATGTTTAGAGAAAGGACTTGGCCATAACCTCACCGGCTCCGGTCACCGGTCATCGGGATCTCGTCAGAATCTTTAAAACATCATTGGAATATCTTTAGACCTTGTCAGAACCATTTTTGTACCTTCGTTGAATGTTTTATTAGGGCAGTAATATTGAAAATAATTTACTAAAGGTAATAAACTTTTTGAAGATACTTTACTAAAGATAGTAAACTTTATAGAAGACTTTACTAGAGGCAATAATGATAAAAAATACATATTTAGGAGTAGTAGACTTTATAGGAAAACTTTACTGGAGGCAGTAAACTTTATACAGACTTTATTAGGGGTAGTAAATTTTATGGAGAAACTTTACTGAAGGTAGTAACATTAATTTTACCCAAAACAAACCAAAACTGAATTTACTTGAGGTAGTAAATTTTAAGAAAAAATTTACTACATCTAATAAACTGCTGTAACAAAAAAAAATTACAAATCTGCTACATCTTCATCTTTCACCATGACCTATAAAAGGAATCTCGACGACGTCGTCAACTTTGAGCTGCGACTTGTCGTCGACGTCTCTGGCCTCGCCTCCCCTTATCTCCAGTCTTGCTCCTCTCACAAATTCAAGGTACCTAATAAGAAACATCCAACTTGAACTAATAGGTCTTCAAAGCCTCAACTTAGCCGTCACCGACTCGTCGGTGACCGTTTTCTTCACCGCCTTTCCTTCATAGCTCGACCGAGAAGGTGTTTCAATTTCGGCGTTGCTCTGAAACTCAGCTCGACTCGAACGAACCTTGTCATCGAAGAACAAGCACGAGGTCTGAGACGAGTAGATCTGACCTCTTCTCCAACGAGGCATCTCCAGCGCTGACAATAGCAATGGATCTGCATAGTAGCATCTCTAGCGATGGATCTGCACAGTAGCAGTTCGGCTCAGATCTCTGATTCAGCAAGTGGAGAAACCAGATCTTCGATTCGGCAAGTGGAGAAACCAGATCTTCGATTCGGAAACGATGGTTTGAGAGAGATAGATCGACAGGAGAAAAACATGAGAGAGCGAGGTGTTATGGTTGCCGCAATTCCTCGTTGTCGTCGTTGTGCATTCTGAGCTCGTCGTCGGCGTTGGCAGAGGGGAAGCGCCTCTGCTTCGAGAGAGAGAGAGATGTGTAATGACTGATGAGACAGTTTGTTATGAAGAAGGGTATTATCGACTTTCTGTTATGATTCATTAGAACGAGCATTTAACTAATATATTAATTTATTTTGGTCTTTGACTCTTTATTTTTAACTAAACGGGCATTTACCCCATATTTAAATTAAGGCAAAAAATCATCAATAGTAACTGACTTTTGACATATTTGACACTTTACTCACTAACATTTCAAAAAACCAACTTTATTTACTCACTTTATAGTTTATACACCGTCTGTCATTTAACTTACTCTGTTTATTTAAACTGTTAAAAATTGTCAAATGACATATCATGTGCAGTTATTAGAGGGGTATAACTGTCTAACTTTGCCATTGCTCAATATTCTATAGAATTTTCTCTAAAATGAGTCAAATTTTGCCTCAAAAACAAGTGAAATTTTTCCAACTAATTAAGTTTTTCCTCCATATATGTGCTACTGTCATGAAGTTATAATCTATATATAACAATAAAATATGTTGGAAACAAGTAGACAAACAAGAGATCACAAATTGCATGAAAATAAACTGTCATATAAACCCAATTTTTTTTGTTGAAGCTTAAAAGTTAACGAAGCTGAGATGAAAATACATACGTGTTATAGGCTTATCTCAGTCATCAATCATATATGACGCCTAACATCAATTTTGATAACAAAAACCCAACCTTAAATTACATCAGTTTGAGGTAAACCCAACCTGAGATTTTCTACTTGTTTCCAGCATCTTTTATTGTCATATATAGATTATAACTTCATGACAATAACACATATATGGAGAGAAAACTTAATTAGTTGGGAAAATTTCACTCATTTTGAAGACAAAAATTGACTCAGTTTGGAGGAAATTTTGTAGAATATTGAGCAAGGGCAAAGTTGGACAGTTATACCCCGCTAATAACTGCACATGATCGGTCATGTGAAAATTTCTAACAGATTAAATAAACGGAATGAGTTAAGTGACAAACGGTGTATAAAGTGAGTGAGTAAAGTTGGTTTTTCGAAATATCAGTGAGTAAAGTGTCAAATATGTCAAAAGTCAGTCATTATTAGTGATTTTTTGCCTTAAATTGATTACTGCAATATGAACCGATCATGCCATTTGATCTGTCAAACTTGAGCTGGTGATCGACTTGGAATAGATTAATGGAGGAAAAAAATGGAAGCAGAAGGATTTTGATAATATTACATGGATATTCTCTGTCGGCACACACAATTGACATAATGACATGGACTCCAGTGAATTACTGTACCTGGTGTGTTACCATCCCATGCATACTCTATGTATAATGATATTTTGTTTTTTACCGTTCAAATGTCTCTGTGTTTTGTTTTTGTAATTGGAGCTAGCTGGCCAGGTTGATCCTAGTGAAAGAATTTTTGCATACATTAGGGTGGAATATTACCCTAAGTCCACCTTCATGCGCTGCTACGTGCATGATCCAACAACCACATGAAGGAGCAAGGCTGCCGACGACGTTCTCAGAAGTCAGAACCCTCTACGCGCCTATGAGGTAATTAAATGGAGGAAAATCGAACCATCGTTCTAGTCCTACTCGCTAATTCCCTTACATTTTTCATGAGAGGAAAAGTGAAATGTTTTGGTATCTGTACGATCGGCATTTGGGACACTGACGGCGACTTAGTTGAGGTCGGATTCCTAGTCATGGCTGACGGAGCTAATAGCATTTTACCTGGTAATATTGGCACTAGTTATTGAACTATGTTCACGTTCACTCTTCCTCTCCCTCAGGACACAAACTCGTCCAAATGCATTTGACAAATTAGTTAATACTCGTAGCCTCTTCTTCAGCAAGCAACAACGCCTTAAAAGCTCAATCCATCACTACTGGACGACCCTTCGAAGCCTTGGATCAATGATTCATAGGTTTGCGATCATGCGATCGTCATTGTTGACAATCCAATGCTGCATGTTCATGATTGTAAACTCATAAACAAAGATGACGAATTTGGAAGACTCGTTCAGACCCGGCCAGTCCCCTCGAGGACGCTAAGTTGTCCAGATGCATTCTTGGTTTTCTTATGTACCACTGGCTCGAGTCAGCTATGTACTTCGTACTTCTTTTTTGTTGATAACTTTGCACTATTGTTTATGTAGATTATGATTAATCAAGTGATTAATATATGTTTATGGGAGAATCGGTTGGAGTCTTGCACTTACCACTAATGTGTAATGGAAACCGGCCAGGTTCTTCCAGGTTGTCGTTAACACGAAAATAGTGAAAATCGCCATGTAGAAATAAGCTAATCAGGCCAATTAGAAACAAAAGAGTGAACGTTTATACTTCTATAGAATTATAAAAGGAAGTGTTATTGGAACATTCATCTGCCAATAAAAAATAATGCAGCATTATATAATAAACCTCATGAATAGGGCACTTCATATTCCATGAACAGGGCATAAACCCCAAGAAAAAAAGGAAGAAAAAACCTTCAAGAAAATTCTTCGAAAAAAATGCAACCTTTCCATTATCTTGAGACTTGATTCTGATGTTGGGGCCTCTAGTTGAGCCAGTAAATACTAATTTCTAGTGTAATATGAAACTTGGTGGCCAAGCCTCCTGGGACAAAATGGTAGAGGGAACCAAGGAAACATGCAAGGAAGAGAGGATTTCATTTAATTTACATATCAAGATTTGGATGAATGTACATCGTTTCAGCTTGAAAGAACTACAGTGTGGACCTACAAGTAACCATACTATTGAAGGTTTGAAAGTGGCGGCACATTTAGCGGTACACCAGGAGTTGGCTCTAGTACTTGTGCATCTGGTAATTCCTTGGATAGAAGTTCCTGCATTAGATAACCACAGATTCAATTACCATATTTGCAGTGAAATCTTATACTTGAGCAACCTAAGAGGGTGAAGTTGCGCTGGTTCACAGTTCATAATGTGATATTCTTAATAATACAAATAGTACAGATGGTGCACAGTAACTTTACAATGGTAGTGAAATATAAACATACTCAACAAACTCTCCACATGATAGTAAGTTTTCCACATGGATCTTGTAAGAATGGCAGAATGCACAGCATGACCAGCAGGCAATTTGTCAGTAGAGTATAACAACATACTCCTATCTATGTTATGCTGTGACTTCATGCAGAACTGAGAAAATGTCTTACTAGGAAAGTGAAAATATGCAAAGGACTGAGTGCCGTGCCTGACATTTTACCAACTTATCAAGATGATTTTTCATCTCGGGGATAGGCTACTTCTACTTGTACAGTTGTACATCACATCAAAAGCTTGCATTGCTTTTTAAGTTAAGAGTAGCAGAAAGGAAAGAAGCCTGAAATTTGCTGCAAAACTAAGATGACTCTGCTCAATGAATGCACCTCATAAAAAGAATCTGCATAGTTGAATTTCCTGGATCCTCATCCCACGTCATCCAGTATAAACCAGTGTTCATAGCTCATTTTTTCTACATCAAAATGAGTAAAATGTGAATGATAGCATTGGGTATGAGAACAAACCTTGAATGATTCTATTGTTCCTTCAGATTTGACTATACTAGCAAGCAACCCTTTGCTCTCCAACTCCCCATTTCTCATTGGGACGATGAACCTGAAAATATAAACAGAGACATTGACATGCTTACAAGGAAAGCATATTTATCTACATCAGTATGAGGCAAACAGAATTTTTACTTGGCATCAAGAAGCTTTGCAAGTTGAACTGCATCTTCTTGTCCCGAGACCAGAGTGAAATATGGCAGAAGCTGCTTTATGACCGGTGTGATGACAATGTCAGCCCTTTCCTTCTCCACCGAACCAGTGTTATATACACAATGGGGTTCATAGTAAAGAGTAAATTTTTCTTGTGGAGAAATGACGAGATATCTGGTCCAACAAAATACACCATCTAGGTAAACAGCCCCTTAACTATAATACAAGATATTACTTCAAATGAAACACAGATTGGTGAAGGATTTCATGGGAAGCAAATACAACTACATATTATGCACATAAGGAACAGTTTGAAACATGCACTTGAATAGTGAAATATTAGAGGAACATAAAAAACATAGAGAGCTGGAACTTGATAAATGGAATTCACCAGTCACATTTGCAATAAACGAATTTACCCATTTTCAGGGCGCTGCCAAGGAGGACCTAGAACTGGCCCTGCAGTGGCTTGAACTTTGACTTTAGCCCCGTTCCTTGCTTCTATAGTGGAGATCTGACCAGGTTCCAGATACGTGACCTGAAGGAGGATTGAGAGTGAGTCCTACATAGAATAGGCAACTGAACATTTGTTCTGAGCATTTAATTGTCAAGTTATATTGAATGCTGCAAGTATTGCAGGTTTCAGAAGCCAAATCCAAGTTGAAACACGACAGTAAGGTCCATTTGCCAGAGCATTATGCCCACCATCATACTGACATGTATAACTAACCAAAAATTGAGAGGAAAGAGATGCACAGCTGAAAACTATAAATATTCTACAGCCTAATTGCCATGTCTTAAACTAAAGACTACATTAATTCTTAAGAAACAAGCTACACTAGATCAGTAAGATACAAAGGCACTTCCCATCACTACTGGCTGACTCGAATCACTCTATTATCACCCCAAAGTTTTATATATTTGTCATTTGTGGAGTTGATCAGACAATTCTTCCTCTTTGATACTTAAAATTGGCAGAGTATCTGTTTCAGTGTATCAACATTATAATCATTTGAGAGAGCTATGTGAATTGCATCTCATGTGTTAGATTTTTATGGTGGCTATGGAGAATGTTCTACATCAATTGGATAAATAGCATATTTAAGAAAAAAACATTCACGTACTGCTGCCTATAAAAGAGCACACCAGTTCAAATTGGATACACTTACATTGCTGAAAAGGGGATCCAACAATGACTTAGCATTTGGTGTAGCTATTACTCTAAGAGTTGGGAATTTTTGGGAGAGGGGCTTTAACGTCTTCAGATGGCAGTGATCATCAAGGCTTTGTGTAACCAGTAAGCAATCAACTTCTGGAACATCAGTTAGCTGCACTAAAGTCCCGCACCAACTTATAAATTCCATTCTAATTCTTCAAAAGAAGTTTAATTTATCCATAAAAAAAATCAAATTCCAAACTGAAAAAGTACCTGGAAATTTTTCAAAAACCTCTTGGCAGCATCATAAAGCCAAGGGATTCCAAAATCCAAATTACCCACCAAGATTGGATCCACCAATAGCTTCACCCCACCCACATCCCACAACCAACTATTTCCCTAAGCAAAGATTGCATACTTATGTCAAAGATATGCTCAAATTCAAACGAATATGACAAACCAATAAGAAAATAAAAACCCACCTCCAAGTAAGTGAGTTTAAAGCCATCAGTATCATCAAACGAGCTAGACGCAACTGCGTTTTCCTCAGAAACCAAAGCAGAAACAGCCCCACATCTCCTGTAAACGTGTGAATTAGAGACAAGAGACCTGGACATTGAAAGCCTTACTGGTTTGAAACTTGAGCAAATTTGAGTGGCGCTAATAGAAGAGAGAACTGGAGAGTGTGAGAAAGGGGATAAGCGTGTTTTGTTTGAACATGGTTTGGAAAGATGAGCAACAGCCATGGTGTTCTTCCCGCGAATTTAGGGTGTCCTGAATGAATTGTATACAGTTATTAGCTAATCACTTTGTTTCCTAAAAGTTCAGGAAGTTTCAAATGGACTTGATGCTGCCACTTGCCCACACCACAGCAACACAAAATAGACCCTTTTCTTTTCCTAGTCAGCACCAAATTCACATTCATCAAGAAAGTTCACAACTAGATGTGTGTTGTAAGAATGAGAAGCACAAAAGAGATGAACATAGAGATTAGAGAGAGATATTAACTCTTCAAAATACATCCACAACTCCCATAAAGGAATGAGGAAGCCATTGATCTTAATTTGCTTTAGTTTCCTCTGAGGCCAAGGACACTTTACAATTAGTTTCATTTCTATACATTTAGATCTTGAAGGCAAGTTCTCTTTCCCATCTTTTGGGAATGTAAGATATAATGCTGGCAATTTTGTTTCCATCAGGTTTCGGCAACTCATCACCAGAGGGGACTTTCTCATGCCACACAAATTCATTTTCATGTTCACGCTTCCTGAGTAATTCGGCAAAACTATCAATTTCCTTCTTGATAACAGATTTCCAAGATTCTTCACTTGTTATATTCCTTTTCACATTGAACAGTGCATGTCGAAGGAGTCCAACAGCAACCCCGAATTGGCCATCATTCTTCAGGCTTTCAGCCAAGTATTTCTGACTTTTTAACTCATGCAGCGCTTTGCAAGATTTGATGAATTCCTGCACAAACAAGAAAGAGCAACCAGAGACGAAAAGAAAGAGACAATTCATTTCAGAACTTTTTACACAAGAGAAACATTATTGAACACACTCCCAAAATTGAATGAATAAATTGTGTGCCAATTGTGCACATACCACTAAGCACGAAGAGATATCCTTGCATTCCATGGAAGCTGTTTGTAAAGCATTGGTGGCTTCATCAAGCAACTCTACAACACCGTGGTGCAACTTTGCCAAAAGACCAAAACTGGTACCTTTTTCTTCGGCCCTCTTTATTGTTACTGCCTATAACAGTCACATAAACAACTTCAATTATTTCCGACCATAAAAAATTCAACTGATCAGAAAGAAAAACTGTTTATCTGTTCACATAATAGAAAATGAAGCAAAAGAACCCATGATTCTGCAGTGAAAACATAGCCAGTTCAAGAGATTGGATACCAAAGACAAACCTGGGCCTCAGCCAAACATATAAGGCTCATGACAGTGGACACAGCTGGGACGACTTCTGGTGGCTTTTCCACAGGGACTGAAGGCTGAAGAGAAGGAAGGACCTCATGAGCAAGATGGTGATAAACACCGGCAGCTTCTCTAAAATGGGTCATGGATTTCAAAACGTCTGTAACAAGGCAAAGAAAACCGTAAGTAATTGCATCTATGGTGATAATTGAAAAAATATCACAATACAATTTTAAGACTGCATTGCCTACCTGCTGGAAGAACTTCTAATGCTCTCTCCCGAAGTATTGCGCCATAAAGGAAAAGAGTCATGGCAATCTCATATCGCAAGTTATCTATCTGAAAGTACTTTGAACCTCCAAACTTGAAGAAAGGTGATGAACTAAGAGCACTAGTCCATTGTATCTTAAGTACTGAAGTCCACTGAACTATCAGTTCGTTGCAGCTGACCGAATCAACGTGAAAGAACAAATTTTCTAACACAGGAAGATACAGTTCTAGTTTTTGAAGAACCTGAGCCATTAAGAAAGAAACAAGTCTATAATAAGTATAACAGTAACTAGAGACTCGATCACACATAATCACTAGATGCAAATAATAAGAACTAATAGTACCAATGGAGGCAAGTTCTACATGTAACATTATCACACAACCTAGATGCCGTGAAGATTGAATGACCACGATTCAATCACATTAGACTAAATACAAACATAAAATCAAAATATATCTATAGACAAGAGATTGATATAAACTGACAAATTACCTGTTCAGACTGGGAAGTTAACCCTCCAGACATTTCCCTTGCAATGGCCTTAGTAATGGGGCTGCTCTTATTAGTAGACTCCACGAGAATACTGCGCTTGGAGCTCAACTCCTTCAGTTGTTCAAGCGTCCCAGAATCACGAGCGGCATACACCTCTTCAAACACAATCTGCCCCCATCAACAACACAATGAGAAGTCAGTAACTACATGAACAACTAGTAATGCCAATTTTATGAAAAACGAAAAAGCAAAGAACTTTTGCATTCATCCCAGAGCCTCCAACACCCATCTCCCCCAAATTGACTAGATTTTCCAATCAAGGATGCTCACAATGTCATAGTATCAATGTTCCTATCTTTCTCTAAACTCTATGTAGCATTCACACAACAAACTAAAGCAAACCCAAACTGGGTATATCCAAAAGGACAAAACTTTTGATTCAGTGTATACAATAAGTCCATGAAATCAAAGAAACCAATAAGCTTAATAAGTACAAAAGGCCAGAATAATCTAAAAGGCACACCAAGAAACTACCTTCTTGGTCTTGAGCTTTGCTGGGTCTCGAAACTGAAGCATCATCTTCGCCAAGTAAGCAAAACCCAGAAGAGTGTCCCTTAAACCCTACAGAGCTAGATCTTGGAAAATCATACAATCTTCAAAACCCACAAGTCCCTAACTATAATTAAATTTCTGATTAAAACCCAGCTAAAATCAGAAGAGAGAGTAGAAGCTTGAGGAGCTAGGAGCGTGTGGATTCTCAACCCTCTCTCTGGTTATTGAAAGCTAAACGGGTTTCTGATTCGGGTCGTTTTCTGGGACTGTTTCTTCGTTTCCTTCTCTACCAAGGTTTGAGATTGGACTGGGCCCACGGATACCCACGCGGCCACGCTGTTCATAATTGGGCTCCACCTCTCTACACGCATTTTTTATTTTTATCTATACTATATTAGAAAACCACGTTATCAGCTTTACCAAAAATATAAAATTTCAAAAATATCCATACATATCAAATTTACCAAAAAGAAGTAATATTTATACAAGTATTAATTAAATAAATAACAAAGATAAAAAAAATAGAAATAACAGATGGGAAAACAAAAATGAAGAAGAAAAGTATGAAGAAGTTTTATAACTATTCATTAACTTTTTTTAATCGTGTATAAGAGGCTAGTATAAAGAATGTCAACTAATTTTTATTTATTTTTAACGGAGCTTAAAATTAAAAAGGGAAAATATTGGTCTTTATACTTGAAATTGGGTGGAAATTTGTTCGGATATCGACATCAGGATTTATTTAAGAAAACTGGGGGACTTAGATATGATAAAAATAAGAGAGAAAGTTCTCATGAATAGTACATCAGTTTCTTTGAAAGTCGTTTATGGGAGTTTAATAACAACATACGCAATATGCAAACCGACGCAAAAGAAAAAAGAAAAAGAAGAAGAAGCATTGTATAATTGAAGAATATTGACTTACCAAAAGCTCAAACCAATCGAGTTATTGAGAGGAAGACATTTGAAACGTTCATGGTATAAATGTTGGTTTTGTGTGATTTATCCGTTAATTTGTACAACTAGTCATATTCTTACTCAATCCCACATGTAAGTGATAATGATCTTACTCTCTTGAATGCTACACTGTCGTGTAAATAACTAAAAGGCTTTTTAAAAACAAGGCGATAACATCTAACTATAGTTATTTAATGTGGTTTCAAAATATTAAATTACCAGACACATTATACCAATTTGTTTTTAATCTGTAAAATCAAAACCATAAAAAAAGTTAAGAACTAAGAATTAAAATGTTAAACTATCAGAAACATCATCTCTATAGATTAAGTGAAAATAATGAGTTACTCTTCACGTGAATATGATACAACCCTTATACCCTTACTTTTTAAATCATTTTACAACATTGTCATTAGATCTAACTTTTTTTTGTTGGTAAGTTTCAATTCTAATTTTTTTGTATGATTCACGTATAACTTTCTAAGTAGTTTAGGTTTCTAACTATGCATCAAACACAATGATCAATGTTGTTAACACAATCCATTTGAACTTCTATTTTTTTGGCTCACATATATGATACTTTGAAGATTTTTTAATTTTCTTGTTGATAAACTTTGAGATCCTAAATTTGATGTTGTAGAATGATAAGTTTGACTTTTCCCCCTCCATACCTAGATGGATAAGACGTATTCACACATTCAAACCTAAAAATCCAACATGTAAAGACACTAAATCAGAGGTTAATCACCTCATAAAGGCAACTAGATTATATTCTTTGTAATTGTACGACTGTAAACGTGATTGTCTGACTCTGTCAGAGAAAACGAGTAAAACATTTGAGAGATCGAAGGAAAAAAGATAACATATAGGAAAATAAAAATGTATTTTAAGAGTTCGAGATTGATTAAAATGACAACCTACTTGATGTTAACAAATTCAATAATCATTAATGTTTGAGTTTGTTATGTTTATAAAATATAGTTTGACCGTGCGTCATATTGAATTGTTTCATATATATATATATAGTTTATCTATTACCTTCATTTTACTTATTGCCTTAATTAATTTTGCATTTTATTGTTTAGTAACTTAATAACTTTACATCTAAATATCACTTTAATTATAAAACATGAGATGGAAAAACCGCACTTCCGCCTGCCTAGCAAAAATTAAGAGAACACCAGTTGCCTATTTATATACACAATATCTGATTCTCTATAGAGGTTGATGCAAGTATATCATTGTCACATAATAGTAGTTCTCACCTCACCAAGAAATTGATAGTCAATCATCGTTGAATCTAAATCTAAAGATGAAGAACAAAATAATTTATTTTTAAAATAATACTTTTCACCCTTGAATTTAGATCCAACGATAATTAACCATAAATCTCTTAAATTTAGATCCAACGATAATTAACCATAAATCTCTTGCTTGAGTGTGTCACATAAATATTTACTTGCCAAATGTGTCGCAATAGTGTATCCACTTTAGAAAGGCTGCGTTTTGGAAACCCAGAGAGGCAGAGAGAGATTACCGGTTTCCAGCTCCCCCCATATAAAAGCAACTGCTTCCCTGCTCTACCCTCTCCACCTCCACAACCAGACCTTCAAATTTTTCTTCTCACCTTTAATTGGTGGGAAATTCAAACCTCTCCGCCTCGCCTTAAACCCCCTCCGCCGCACACGGCGGCGTTTCGTCTTCCGATTCCGATTCAGTCTCCTCAGGTCTCTCTTTCATTTCCGCATTACCCAGACGGTTGAGCGTCTTCTCCGATGGCGGAGAAGCAGCTGATCGTCGTCGTCGAAGGCACGGGGGCCATGGGGCCTTACTGGCCCACCATCGTCTCCGATTACGTCGAGAAGGTCATCAGGTATCTTTAATTTCTTTACACTCAGCTCATTTATTTCACTTTTGTTTTGAATCGCTAGGGTTTCGGTTTTTCTATCCTTGATTGATTCTAGCTCTTGAACTTGGAATTTGCATTAGCCTCAGTTCAATTTTGAAATTGGAGACCAAGGTCATATATGTATATGCAGTGTTTGATCATGTACAGCTAGTTTTGAACATGAGAGTGCATAATTGTTTTAGGGACTTGGAATCATAGCCTTGGTTCGATTTCGAGTGGGCATATTTAAGAAGGTGATAGAAGTGTTTAGTGGAGTATTGAATCTCGATTTATAAACCGATCATACATAGGCTTGGCTTATTTATGCAATGCACCAAGTTTGACTTTGGGCAACTAGTTGTGGAAGCTGGATTGTATATTACTTTATCTATATGCCAGCTCTGATTTATGTTCGGTTGCAGGTCTTTATCTGGAAACGAGTTAAGTGGTCAGGTATGCTTCTTTTTTCTACTTATATACTTGCATCTCCTTTAAGGCGTTAAGATTTCTCTCCTGAATTGGACCTTGTTTTTTCTCTCTCTCTCTCTCTATCTCATATCTGTATTTGATGGCATTCTTTAGGAACTCATATTTGGTCATGCTATTAAGAGTAACCTTTTTATTATTTGCTTTTCGGGCTGGGGGTTTAATTGTTCATATATTCTTTTGTTGATCTGAAGTCAGCCTTTTACATCAGATCACTGTTTTTTTCTTAAAATGTAGCCACGTGGTGTTTGGCATGTGGGCACATTGCATTTAGGTGTGATCCATCGCCTTTGTTGGGTCGTAATTTACTCAATGATATGCAGATTAGATATATTTAGGTGCTTGTGCCTTCTGATATGAATAATACATTGTGCATAATAAGTTGTCAGTTGTCACCAGTCATACACCAGAAACAATAACAGGAAGATAACATTAAGAGTGCCCTCTATAACTTTTGTTTTAGCTTGCTAGCTGTATTTATAATCATGCATTATTTGGCTTTGGAAATGCAGAAGCCCGCCACTTCTACTGTTGAGATGTCTCTCGTCACATTCAATACTCATGGATCTTATTCTGGTATGTATATTTCACTCGCTTTACTAAGGGTTAATCAAGTATGACTTCTTAATTTATATATTCCGTTTGGGGTAACAAATTCCTCCTGTATACTGACATCATTCAAACTGCTGACATAAAGTCAAATATATTTTTTAAAGTGGTTCCTCTTTGTGTAATCGATGTATCTCAGTGATCTTTACATAAATCAACATCCTATATGCAGGTTGCTTGGTACAACGGACTGGTTGGACAAGAGATATTGAACTTTTCTTACAATGGCTATCAGCTATTCCTCTAGCAGGTGGTGGTTTTGGTGATGCTGCAATTGCAGAAGGGCTTTCTGAAGCCTTAATGGTATGCCATATTAGTCCGTATTAAACCATCTATGTGTAAGACCTAAAGTACAAATGTGTCTTGGCAATGCTTCCATCTATACTAGACATTAGTACACGTGCACACATCCACGTGCATACGTGTGCATATATTAAATGTATTATGTGAGAGATTAAAATCTTAATTTCACTGCTGGCTATTAG
This sequence comes from Comarum palustre, assembly GCA_951800085.1. Taxonomy (NCBI): domain Eukaryota; kingdom Viridiplantae; phylum Streptophyta; class Magnoliopsida; order Rosales; family Rosaceae; genus Comarum; species Comarum palustre. The sequence goes on along the minus strand of OX637577.1, from coordinate 23,178,678 downwards.
TTCATGCCTCCATGGGAGAGATGAAAGCATTTCTTGTTACCATTTCAGCTACCCCATAATCACTCCTATGACATGTCTTACTGTAAAAGATAAGTTCTTGAATTGAAAGGTGTAAAATTTTTTGTATGCAACAATTTTGGAGATACGAGTTAAATTTTATATTACAAATAGTATATGCTGTAATCTATTGTTTTTTTGAGGACTAAATTGAATTTAAGGATCGTAGATAATTGCATTCCTATTGTAACATGCTTAATATTTACTAATCTTACTGATAAAATACTCAGATGTTCCCTACCATTCAAAATGGAAGCCAAAATCAACAAAATGTGGATTTTCAAAAGCATTGCATTCTTGTTGCTGCTAGTAACCCTTATCCCCTACCCACACCAGTCTACAGACCACAAATACAAAATGTGGAGCAGGGTGAAAATTTTGACGCACAAACTGAAAGCCGTCTGTATGATGCTGAGGCTGTTGCTAAATCATTTCCACAGGTATTTTTTTTCACGTTTATGTTAATGTAGCTGTTCCTTCTCTCATGAGGGTGGAACTTTATCATTGATGGACCTTTAATTCTAATATTTTGTCCAGTGCTTTGTGTCTCTGTCAGTCATCTGTCCAAAACAGCTTCGTAAACTCAGAGCTATATACAATGCGGTATGATCATGGCTCAACTCTATTTATTTATTGTCCTCTATTTTAAGCTTTTAACTAAGTCAAAACCTTTTTTTATTTGCCAGAGTTCTCTGGTGAGCTTTACAGCTGGGCACTAAAAACTTTAAACTATCATGAACTCATAATATAATTTCTATTCTGGTATCATATTCGTTTAAACACTATCTATTTTGTTGATGACATGCAATTAATGTTGATGATACAATATTGAGGTGGCTATAAATATTGGCGGACTGAATATTCTAAGTTTGCTAGAACTGGGCACGATAATGACCACTTTGCCAATGCAGGGAAAGCGTAACCCCCGAGCAGCAGATCCACCAATTGATAATGAGAAAAACCCCCACTTTCTCGTTCTAATCTCAGATAATTTTATTGAGGCCCGGGCTACTTTAAGTCTTCCTGGAAGTACAACATTACCCTCAATTCCAAGTCCTGTAAAGATGGACATAGCTCCTGTTGCATCAGCAACAGGGCCACCTCCAACTTCTATGCCATCTGGTACTATATGCAGTCAATATGCTCAACCTTTTTTATCTGCTAGCATTTTTATTATGCTACATATTTAGTTACTTTTTGTTCATTTGTTTAATTATTATTTTAAGCATTTAATGAAAGTTGTCTGATTGGCCACAAGGGAAATGAAAGTAATTAAGCTTGATTAGTTCTTGTGTATCCAACTTGTATTCTTTGGATAATCCCTTTTCTTCTGTTTTCTTTTCCAAATTTTTAGTTAATGGATCTGTATTGAACCACCCATCAATTTCTGTTGGAAATGTGCCTCCTGCGACTGTAAAAGTGGTAAATTCCATGCTATATTCAAATGAAGAAGTTCTTTATGTTCTTTCTCCTTATCAAAATATCTCAAGTAGTTGTAGACTTCTGATATAATTTTCTTTTAGGAACCAAGCACTGTAAGTTCAATGGTTGCTGGACCTGCTTTTGCACATGTTCCATCTGTTCGTCCTCCTTCCCAAGGAGTTCCAACCTTGCAAACTTCTTCACCATCATCTGGTGAGATGAATACAAATAATGAGAGTGTGCCAGATTTGAAACCTATAGTGAGTGGTGCGACACATCAACTACGTCCGGTGGGCAGCATCCTCAATAATATCTCTCAAGCACGTGTGATGAATTCTGCAGCCTTATCTGGAGGAACTTCTATAGGTCTCCAAAATATGGGTCAAAATCCAATGGCCATGCATGTATCAAACATGATATCGAGTGGAATGGCATCTTCAGTGGCTGCTGCCCAAAACGTATTTTCATCTTCAGCACCTCACACTCTTACACAGGTTCCTCAAAGTTCAGGTCTTAATACATTCACTTCAGCTACTTCCAATGTGTCTGGAAATTCTAACCTTGGCATGTCACAACCAATGAGTAACCTCCAAGGTGGTGTTAGTATTGGGCAATCTGTTCCTGGCTTGAGCCAAAATCTCTCAGGATCGCTAATGGTTCAAAATGGCGTTGGAATGAATCCAAACATGATGAGTGGTCATGGTTCAGCAGGTTCCTCCTCTGGAACTGGTACAATGATTCCTACTCCTGGAATCTCTCAACAGGCCCAATCTGGGATACAGTCACTTGGTGCAAACAATGGTTCAGTATCTAATCAGTTGTCACAACAGACGTCAAGTGCTCTGCAATCTGCACAATCCAAATATGTAAAAGTCTGGGAGGTAAGTCTAGTATATACTTTTGGAAAATAAAGTTGGCTTTGTAAGTTGCGGGTGGAAATTTTTTCATGTTAGACAGTCAGGGAGATTTTTGAATAGTCTTGACTTCCAAATTGGCTCTCTATCGCTGTGTGATTCTCACTTGTTATTGAATATTCAAACAATGCAGGGAAATTTATCTGGGCAGAGACAAGGACAACCCGTGTTTATTACTAGATTGGAAGTATGTATCCAAATGCATGACACATTTCCCTTCCACAGTTATAATTTTTTTACCTTTTATACTTGTTATAAGGATTCCTTTCACTTTCAAAATTTTAAATGGAAATTTCTAGATACAGCCACATGTCTTATGGTCAATGGCTTTTTTCGCACTCATACATCTGCAAGTTTTTTCATTCCACAAGTCAATATCTGCAAGTAAACTATGAGGGAGCGTCCGTAACATGTACCACAGAAATGTCTGTTTCAGGACCTGACCACATGGAGTTTGTAATTAGCCCATTTATCTTTTAGTTTTTTACAATATCACCAAGTACTCTACTGGTCATTATATTCATAAAGACTTTATCTTTCTTTGTCAGGGATATAGAAGTGCTTCAGCATCTGAGACGTAAGTCTGCGTAATTCTCTACTTTAAATACACTAGCTGGAATTGATCAATGCTTTTATGTTCAAAGTTCCGCTCTTTTATCATTTTTTTCTTTAGGAAACAAGGTTCTAGTTTGTAAAAACTGAAATAATGTTGTTGACTGAGTTTATACTTGAGTTCATTTTGGCACCTTTTATAGAAAGCTATTGGATGATATGGTGAATGTGTTTTCTTAAGTAACCTCCACTTTTAAGAGTCCTGATTCTTTGCAATATAGTTTGCTGGTCCTATATTAAATGTCCTTAATTATGGGAAAGTGCTATCTCAGTAACATATTTAGGTCATCTGAGGTATGTTTTGATTGACAAATGTCTTGTCCACTCCTCAGGCTTGCAGCAAACTGGCCACCGACAATGCAAATAGTCAGGCTTATATCTCAGGACCACATGAATAACAAGTAACTTATCATTTAGTGAAAGCCTTCTCTCTTTTATTTATTTAAGTGCAGTGAGGTGTTTGTCTCTGAGTTTTCCTGATTCTTCAGAGTTATTACATTATTTCAGGCAATACTTGGGAAGAGCCGACTTTCTAGTATTTCGGGCAATGAATCAGCATGGATTTCTTGGGCAGTTGCAAGAAAAGAAGCTTGTAAGCTCTCTCTCTCTCTCTCCGTGATAGTTCATTTCTGTTACTCCAGTGAACATATTCCAACATGAGTCTTCATGAAACCTTTGAGCTTTTCATTACAATTTGGACCTTTTTTCCTTTTACCCTTTGGGGGGGTATGGGATAAAGGAAGAATGAGAATTTCAAAATTTGCTATCAACATTGAAATGACAAAATAACCCCCAATGCATGTTTAATTTGAGAGTAAGTGTACCGTTGTGGAAGTCCATATTTGTACTACTCAGTCTCACCATTGCTAGTGAATTACATAAAATCCCTATCTGTGATACCCCCAATGCATGTTTAATTTGAGGATAAAAGTGTACTGTTGTGGAAGTCCTTATTTGTACTACTCAGTCTCACCATTGCTAGTGAATTACATAAAATCCCTATCTGTGATACTCTCCATTTTTCTCTTTTCCAATGGTAAATTGATGATATTGGCTTGTTAGAACCTTGTCAATCTGGTGTTGTAGAATAGTTAATTTTGGAAATGAAACTTCATTAAATTATATGTTCAAATGTTTTGATAAAAATATTCCCTTTGAGCTATTTACTGGTTGATAATACTTTCTGGATTCTGGTGCTCAGTTGAAGCTTCTGGTCGAAGCTAGTCAATGCATTCTGTGTTATTTGACTAGTCTATTGCAATGAAAATAAGAAACTAAGGATCATTTTTTTATATGAATTGTCCTAAAGCAAATTTCCACTTTTTCAGTGTGCTGTCATCCAATTGCCGTCTCAGACACTACTGCTATCTGTTTCGGACAAAGCTTTCCGCTTGATTGGAATGCTTTTCCCAGGGGTAAGATTGTTTTGCACCTATGCCAGTTTATTACTGATTTATGATTTCTTTTTCCAAGTTTTAAGTGCCACCACCCTGAGCTTGTAGATCCTCAACATTTGACACTTTCTATATTAAAAGCAACCTGCAAAATGAATAGTAAGCCTATAATTTCGGGAAGATTTTGTAGGCATCTTCTTGCCTGTGTAAGTTGCTTTTGATGCTGAAGGTTCCATAAATGAAAATTTTATTTGTATTTTGTTCCAAATTAATGGAGGCCTATGGGGTTCTCCAAATTAGGGTTGTGGCTCGGCATTGTAACTTTGTCTTAATTTCTTATTAAAGCTAAGTCTACCATCGGTTCAGGATATGGTTGTGTTTAAGCCACAAGTAGGCGGTCAGCAACAGATGCAACAACAGCAACCCCAGCTACAACAAATGCAGCAACAGCAGCCGCAGCTACAACAGCTGCAGCAACAGCAGCCGCAGCTACAACAGCTGCAGCAACAGCAGCCGCAGCTACAACAGCTGCAGCAACAGCAGCCGCAGCTACAACAGCTGCAGCAACAGCAGCCGCAGCTACAACAAATGCAGCAGCAGCCTCAGCTACAACAAATGCAGCAGCAGCCTCAGCTACAACAAATGCAGCAACAGCAACCGCAGCTACAGCAGCAACAATTGCAACCACAGTTACAGCAACAACAGCCACCCCAACTACAGCAGCAGCAGCAGCATCCCCAGATGCAACAACATCAGCAGCAGCATCCGCAGATGCAACAACAGCAGCAGCAGCAGCATCCGCAGATGCAACAACAGCAGCAGCATCCACAGATGCAACAACAGCAGCAACATCCCCAGATGCAACAGCAGCAGCAACAGCATCCTCAGATGCAGCAACAACAGCAGCAGTTGTCACAGCTCCAGTCGCAACAGCAAATTCCACAACTGCAGCAACAACACCAACATCAACAGTTGGTTGGGGGTGGAATGGGTCAGGCGTATGGTCAAGGCCGGTCACAATTAGTTTCTCAAGGACAAGTTTCATCACAACAAGGGCCTAACATGCCCGGAGGAGGCTTTATGGGTTAACAAGAGTGTTGCTTGTTATACTACTAGTAGTAGAAGACTGGCATACAACTTTTATGTATTTAGCATTGACAAACATGCTGCTGTTCATTGCCTTGATCGATGATCTCTGTTTAACATGCACAAAGGAGCTTATAAGTTGTCTGCTACTAAGTGGAGAAATTGCCCTGAGCCAATGTTCGGGAAACAGACTGAAAACTGAAGCAAAAGTCACATTTCTCGGATATCTGGTCGTAAAATTCAATCTCCAGTTGCATTTCTAGTATGATCAGTAAGTGATATGAGCATGACGTTAATTCGGCGTAAGATAAAGCTAAACATGATGCTTAAAGCTAAATATGATGCTTAAAGCCTCAAACCTTTAATTTGTGGTAATCAGTGGCTTGCAGTCACCTCTGGGCTCCCAAAGTGATTGGGGACACTTGAAAGGAAGAAGGAATAAGACGCCACCATCAAAAGCATGAAGCATCCCTTGCCTTTAATCATTACCCCCTTAAACTAATGCCCTCTTTATAAAGCCACTGTTTTATAGTAGTACTGAATACTGACTGCTTTCTAGGAAGAATCCATTCACCAACAAACACAATTTTCATCGTTGGTTCAAGATATGGATAACAAAAATAAATAATTGCATAAATGGTCTTCATGTGAAAGAAAAATCGACGGTTGAGCTTCATGGTTCATTCAAAATGGGGTCCTTCGGTTTAGGTCATTTAGTTGGTGGAGTCGTATTCTAAAAAACGTTAGGCGTTAGTCGGTCAGACAGTCAGTGATTAGTGTCTAAATGGATTAATTGAATGATTAGTTAGAGATTAATCGGTTTTCTAGCTTTCTAGACGGAAACGATGAAGCACTGTCTAACGTCTATGCAGGAATTAATCGGCTCTAAACGGGGATTTTTAGAACATTCGGTGGGAGGACCGTCACATTTCTTTGCTTCACTAATCTAGTTCAGTAGTCAGTAGTGGGCTGCCATCTTTTCCCAATATATACAAAAGATTACTGTATCAAAATACAGAAGATTGCTGTCTCAACTTAAAATATTTACTGCTTCCTGCATGAGTTCATTTCCTCTACTTATCAATTGGTCTTAAAAAGCATTTGTGGGGATAAGCAATGTGCATCCCACATTTCCTTCTATGTTCCATTTCTAACACTTTTGCTTAACTTTTTAGGTCACTAAGCCCTATATAATTGATGATGGTCACTGAACTCCCACACTGAAAGTGCTTCTCTGTCTTCATTGCTAAAAAGATGGTTTCAACTTCTCCTCCTCCAAAGGTGAGCACTGCCACCCTTTACTTAACTCACACCAATCATACACTTCGTACTTGATTTTCAAATTAAGTTTATTACACTGTGATTTCCATGTTCCAAACTCTAGCAGCAGGAAGCTCTTTCAGACAACAAATGGAAGGAGGCAGACAACACGCGCCGCGCCAAATGGTGGTACTCCACCTTCCACACCGTCACTGCCATGATAGGCGCCGGTGTCCTCAGCCTACCATATGCCATGGCCTACTTAGGATGGTACTACTTGATCAAACTACTTGGCCAAACAGATTTCTTGTACTTGAAGACCAAAGTTATAAAATCTCCTTTGTTTTTGCTATGTCAGGGGTCCAGGGACAATGGTACTGGCAGTGTCTTGGTGCATGACCTTGAACACAATGTGGCAGATGATACAACTCCATGAATGTGTTCCTGGGGTTCGCTTTGATCGATACATAGACCTCGGTCGACATGCCTTCGGTCCTAAACTCGGGCCATGGATTGTGCTTCCGCAGCAGCTAATTGTCCAAATTGGGTGTGACATAGTGTACATGGTCACTGGGGGCAAGTGTCTGAAGCAGTTTATGGAGATGGCATGTTCCAGTTGCACACCAATCAAGCAATCCTACTGGATTTTGATGTTTGGTTCCATTCATTTCTTCCTTTCCCAGCTTCCCAACTTCAACTCTGTCGCTGGTGTTTCTCTAGCGGCAGCTATCATGTCACTAAGGTATAGAACTCATCTGTCTAACTTCGCACTTCAACCTTACAATTGGAGTTATGGTTAGAGTCCAGACTTTGGTACGACTCCCTACTGGGAAAAGTTGATTAGTCAAAACAAATTTGTCTGTAATAGTATCATAGGAAGTAAGGACCAAAAGTTCGCTCGATTCGCGTCTCCTTCTTAGCATATAACCTCTTTTAAATTCGTAATATTTGGATCACTGAATCTCTCTTAATATAACAATATATTAATTTATCGATAAATTAGTAGGTTATTATTTACAATGATAATATTTTACAGAGCAGAGAATCACCAAATTTTTTAATTGGTTTTGGTACAAATTATCACAATAGCTTATGACTGAACAAAAAACATGTACTCATTTTGAAGTTCTTATGACTGCAGTTATTCCACAATAGCTTGGGCAGGTTGCTTAAGTAAGGGCCCGGTAGATAATGTTAGCTATGCATACAAGAAAACCAGCCCAGTAGATTACATGTTCCGGGTGTTCAATTCACTTGGTCAAATCTCGTTTGCCTTTGCCGGACATGCTGTGGCTCTTGAAATTCAGGCAACAATGCCATCAACTCCGGAGAGACCTTCAAGAATACCGATGTGGAAAGGTGCCGTTGGAGCCTATGTTATTAACGCAATTTGCTATTTCCCGGTGGCCCTCATCGGTTACTGGGCTTTTGGGCAAGATGTTGCTGATAATGTCTTAGTGGACCTTAAGAGACCTGCTTGGCTAATTGCATCTGCAAATTTAATGGTTGTTGTCCATGTTATTGGCAGCTATCAGGTAAATGAGTACTATTAAGTACACTAGTCAAATTTGTTTATCAAATGATGATGATTAGCCATATTAATGTAACTAAAAAATTGCGTGTCTAGGTTTTCGCTATGCCGGTTTTTGACTTGTTGGAGAGGACGATGATGAAAAAACTGAACTTCCCCCCTGGAGTGGCACTTAGACTAGTTGCTAGATCAGCTTATGTTGGTAAGCTCCCAAATGATAATATGTGTTTGATTTTGATCAATCATTTGATTAGTACCTCAAGTACTTCCCTCTCTTTCAGCATTCACATTGTTTGTTGGAGTCACCTTCCCTTTCTTTGGAGACCTTCTTGGTTTCTTTGGGGGATTTGGTTTTGCCCCAACTTCATACTTTGTAAGTTTTTTTCTCACTCTTCCTCTCTTTTCTCCTCTTATCTTGCAAATCAGCAGCAAGAAACTAATCGATCATCTCGAGCATGATAATTTTTTTACAGCTTCCTAGTATTATGTGGCTGGCTATCAAGAAGCCAAAGAGATTCAGCACCAATTGGTTCGTCAACTGGGTAAGCAAATTAGATGTTTCATCCCCCCTAATCTTGGAACAATAGAAATATACATAGTTTGACGTTCATATATGACTGTTTTGTGCAGGCTTCCATATTCGTTGGAGTGTTCATTATGTTGGCCTCCACCATTGGTGGTTTGAGAAACATCGTCACTGACGCATCCACATATCGTTTCTACACTTAAATTAATAACCAAATTATGTCATTGATTGGACCTAAGTACCAAACTCATATATTATCAAACTAGTACTTGGTTATACCGAGGACCTGGTTATTTGATGCTGTGACTTGAATTGTGTGGATCATGTCTACACCAATCCACGATGTAGTTCGTGCATCATTTTCCTCTCCTCTTCGGCATTTTTAGTTGGTAACATGTGCCTTTGCTCGAGTAAAAGCAGTGAAGGGGTAGCTTTTCCTTTATTCTTTAGTTGAAAATGTCATTTAGTACACGTTACAATGATAAGGAAGTGATTCTAATGATGATCATTTGTTTGATGGTAAGTTGATTACTTCTTCAATTCATTTTTTTTCAATCATATATCATCTAACTTGTAAATATATATATGCTTAGATCATTCCTATAAATTTTCATCTAAAATTAAAAATTGTTAAGAAACTTATAAATATAATTTACCAATTATGTTTGACAGATTTAGATCGTTAGTTGATTTGATTTAGTTCGATTTCTTAACAATCATTAATTTGACTGAAAATTATATAAGTAATTTTCTTATATAGACCTAAAAACTAAACAGTAGAGATGAGAAAATGTAACTAAGAAACGAGTGTAATAAAGATCTCAATTAACAACAACATAATTTTTATTAGAACCCCTCTCACAATAATAATATGCCACTCCTATAGCACGGCCGTTCCTCCATCCCAGGAGTACCATATCATTTCCATCTGCGACTGTTTCCAACTCTTAACTCGGTAGGGGAAGAAGCGGTATCCTGACATGGATCTTCCAAGAACAAAGGACAATGCACAGCCGAAGATTGCTACCTTTTTCTCCTTGCTCACTTCTCCCCAGTTATCTCATTCCCCACCAGATCACCATGCTCCCGACTCAAACCTTCACTCCTCTATACGAGTCCCGCATTCCATCCCCTTGACCGAGAACCACCAAATGACCCACTCTGATCATTTCCACTGCCCCAATCACCTTGTCTCCCTCTATGATTCCTCCCACATGGGAGCACTCGCCCGGATCCGCACCCCTCGTGTCTCACGCTCAGCCAGGCTTAGTGACTCCCCAAATTGCCTATTGATCTCCTCCATCTCAAATCACCACTCAATCCAATCCAATTGCACTCCTCAATAACCCCAAACTTCTAGGAAAGGAGACAATCAATCTGCTAGACCCAACAGAAGTAAAGAGAACCGCCACAGACTACCGAAAACACCTTCGAAAACGACCCACCGCCACCACACCAATTGGAAAAGTTAGAAAAGCCTCCGAGACCCCTAGGAGTTACACTCCGAAAAACCCTCGTGAGAGACTCAGATGGACTCCTTGGATTGAGTTCCTGTTTGAAACCACTCCACAAAACCTATATATTATTGATTTATTAAAAAATCAAAATTTTCTAATATTTTTTTTTCTTTTTTAAACTAATATAAAATTACAGAAAAAGACAACAAATTGTTATAAATTACAATTAAAAAAATTGGATAAACACACTATAATCTCTTAACCCCTATTAAAAAAATCTCTAAAGCAAAAGTTATCATATTCAACCCTTCTATATAGTTTGAAGGCGTTAGCATTCAAACTGAAGATGAGATGAACTGTTTGCATGCCTTTTACTTCTTTTTTTTATTTTTCATTGTCGATGCTTCGTCTATCCGTTTACTCATTATTTATCATGTTAATTTTTATATGTAAATTTCCCTATCTAATCGCTCTTATACTCGATTTGCTTTTTTTCATCGGTTTCTTAGTTTTTCACAGTAATAGTCGTTTGAAGGATTCTTCATCCCAAGTTTTTTAGAATGTATGGTGAATACAATAAATTAAAAGTTAAAAAAATATATAAGGGGTGATAAGAGAATGTAGTGTGAACAAAGAAAATCTGAAATTAAAAAAATATATATGTAGGGTGAAACGATCAAAACAGAATTGGAAAAAGAGTATTTTAAGTATTATAAATGCGTGAATAAAGTAGACTTGCAATTAAACTTATATAATTGAGGTATGAAAAGAATGCGGGGTGAATAAAGTGATTTGTGGGGTGACAACAAAAAACACCATGAATTGGGTACAAGGCTAATTGGCAGACTCAATGATATGGCTGACCTCACTACTAAAATTTGCTTTTAACATACTGAAATAAATCGTCGTCTAAGTTTCAGAATGTACCTTTTTAGTTTTGCTTCCTTTTTTGAATAGATTTTGAAACACTGATGATGATGGCGGTGAAGGTGGCTGCGGAGGCGGTCGTTGCGATGATTTCGGAGTGGCAATATCATAAATGTTTTCTGGTGGCTTTCTGCTTCCTCTTTCTCTGATTGGATAGGACTGAGTTCCAAACCATGGCTATCTCCTTCTTAAAGTTACTCTTTCTCCTTTCAAGCCTCCCGTGTTTCTGGTCTGATCTAACCCGCATTGGCGACGGCGGTGCTACTGTCAGTAGCGACGGGGGTGGAGGCGGAGGTGACGGTGTCGGCGTGGATCTTACTTCCTCAAACTTCACCTCCTCAAAACTTTTTCCTTCCTTTTACCAACTGTCTCGTACGTTCTTTGTTTCTGATGGCGTGGTAGAGGAGGCGGAGGCGGAGGTGACTTTGGAGGCGGCGTTGGAGAAGGTTGAAGCATAAAAGTAATTTATGTCGGCTAAGCTCCTAGTCGACGAAAAGTTCGTCGACTAAGATCCGTCAGCTAAAGGGCGTCTGCTAATATAATAGTTAACGAAACATTTTATTCTGTCGGCTAAGACATATCCTAGAAGATGAATCTTGGCCCGTCGACTAAGAGACGATTAACTTAGCCGATAGAAATTATTTCGTCGACTAAAATATTTTTATTTTAAGAATAATTAATAATCATTTCAATAATTAATATTCGTTTAATTTTTATTTATTTTTCCTAATCTTTTTTTGTCTAGAACCCACCACCACCCTCAATGCTCCACCACAACCACCTCACCACCTCGTTTTCACCACCCACAACCACCGTCACCACAGGACTCCCTACCTTAGCCACCTCCTGTGAGAACCTGCATGTTTTAACCGTGGTTAATTACGAGTTATTGAGGTTTAAGTCGTGCTCGGTAACTTCGCGAGTGAACGACCACGTTCATTTTCGAGTTTTTCTAAATTCTTCAAATTCCTCATTGAATGACTCGATATTATAGTACGTGTCGACACGAGTCTCCCGGTATTTTCAGAGCTTCCATTTATTTTCTGTGAATTTTCGAAGAATCTGGTAACTTTTATTTACCATTATGGTAAATAGTTTTTACCATTTAATCATTTACTTTTACCCTTCTTTTAATCTGGGCCGTTCATTTTGTATCCACTTGATCTGAGCCGTTCATTCTTGTATTTAAGGAGTAGACCCGTCAACTCGGGTCAGATCTCCTACTCGACCCCGAACCCGAGCTCTCAACAACTCCGGCAACCACCGTCGTCTGGCCACCACTGGCCGGCGGACCACCTCCAAACTTCTCATCTTCTTCTCCTCTACTCATCCTTACCCTCAGCTCATCGAGGCAGCCATTGTGGAGGGAGATCGACCGAGAAGAGGCTCGACGGTCAACGGCGAAATTCCGGCGTTCCAGACGGTGATTCGACGAACTAAGGTCAGATTCTTGCTCCTCTCTTTCTTCTCTTCCTTTCCATACCCTTAAACCCTGTAATCGAGCCTAATTCGAAACTTCCCTTTTCTGTGTTTTTCAGTTTTCCTGGATTTTTCTTCTCCTCCCTCCAGTGACCTTTTCTGGGAGTTTTAGGGAGTCTTAGACACTTGTGTGATGTTTGGGAGAAACTTGGAGGCAGCTGATGAGGTTTTGGATCGAGGCAGTGAGCTGCACCTCCACATGCAGCAAGAGGCAGCCTCTGGATCGAGCTTTGGCAATCACAGCAGGTGGAGTCCGGCAAGGTAAAGGCTGAGATGGCTGCTGGATTTTGAAGTGGAGCAGATCAAGGGTAAGGTTCGATTTTTCCCCTGTATTGTTGCTGCTGCATGTGTTGTTGTTGAAGTTGCATTGAAATCGTATTGTTTCGTTGTACATGTCGACAACTTGGAGACGAAGAAACGAGGGAAACTCTGCTGAAATTTCGACAAGTTGACCGGGATCCGGTGACAGCTCTGGTGATGCAATGAATCCGGCTTAAATGCCGATAGGTAGTCTTCGACTCCTTAAGAAATGTATTGTTTCCGTTTAGTCGGGCTAAAGAGTCGTAATCGGAAAGTTAAATTTACAGAAACTAACCGTAATTGGAATCTTTTCCATTTTAGGAAACTTTCTATTGATGGAAACCTACTAATTTGGGAAACTTTCCATTTTGGGAAAGTTCCATTTTTGAAAAAATGGTTTAGTGAATAATTGAAGTTCGACAAAATTGGTAGTGTTAAATTGTTATCAGAAAATACTAACTGAAATTCTGAAAATGTCAAGTTGATCGTTTTAAGTAAAATTGATGATTTATGTAAATCGATAAATCGACTCAAGGTTAAAAAATTGGTTGATGTGATATATTGGGTGCCCATAGTAATTCAACGAATTATTATGTGACACCCTAACGTCAAATTAAAAATGGTAAAGAAAAGTTCAGAAGTTAAGTCGGACTTCCGGTAAATGAGCAAAGAGTCGATAATCGGAAAAGCAAGTTAAAAAGGTCAAAGAGTCAAAAAGGAAATTGGTTAGTCAATGTGGTCATTCCTGGTCAAACTAGGAATGTTGAGGTCAAAATGACCGTTATTGTTTCTTGGTTGCTAAGTTACTCTAATTTTGCAGTGATTCGTTGGACGAAGTAGCTTACGCGGTGACCTCGGTTTATCTAAGACGGTTCCTGGAAGCTTGGAGCTTACGTAAGGAACGACTATTACAGGTAGGGAAGTTAAACCCCATTTGATGGTGGGTTTTCCTGATATATGAAAGTGCATTATTTTTGTATGCTCATGGTCGATGTCTCAGGAAAGTTTTCTTTATATTATGTGATAAATGATTTATAATTGGGACAAGAAAACCCGAGGCTAGACGTAAATGATTTTTATGTGATGACTCGGATCGAAAAGTAGTTATGTTGTCCTGATTTCTAGTGTTTGGCCTGAGACTGGCGGGACCTAATATATAGTACTCCCACGGTGTCGATGACCGTGAACCTCCGGAGGGGCAATGCTCTGTTTATTTTATTTTCCCGCTTACGCTTGTCTCGTTCAGAGTTAAGCAAGCCGTAAGTGCGGTGTGTACTACGAGTGATGTGTTGGACATTAGCTGTAAATGGACACTCTCGCTACTATTCGTCTTCGGACGCATAGACAAACCCAAGATTTGGCCGCCTAGATCCTTGAAGTCCTGCAGACCGTATTATTCATTGAGCGTTCTGACCCATGTTTTAGCATACTATACTGTTTTTTTCAGAAAGATAAAAAATAAGGCTGATTGTATGCTGACTCAATCCATTCAATGACTCAATTAATCTCTGTATTCTGTTTTTATAATAGCTTGGTTGTAGCAATAGACATAGCTTGATTGTAGCAATAGACTTTGCAGTCATTGATGTACATATGGCAATTGCCTCAATCTGTTGTAATATAAATAGCAGTGCAATCTCATGTTTGAGATGAGCAACTGGTCACAATCAAAGTCCTTATCTTTCAGGGGGAAACTTAGCAGGCCGTGTGCATCTGGACGTCAAAGATACTAGATATTAATCATATTATTGGGTTTGAGTTGGCTTAATCACAAAATCTGCAGAGGCAGATACTACTGTGAAGAGGATTTCAAGTCTACAAGATCTCCTTAATGAAACTCTTGTGTGTGCTCAATCACTAGTCCAATCCAGATGCTTCTCCGGCCCTGATTTATGTTACTGCCACTTCCTTTCCCACGGTTTTCCCAGACACTTAAATGAGTTTTATCAATTTTGTTCCATTCTTGTTCATCATGATTTTAACAATAGTAGTGGTGCTAACCCCGGAACAAACAAAACCATTTTGCTAAGAACTTAGCATGAATTCATGATCATACCAGTTGAAGAGTTTGAGTTTCTCAGTGAACATACGAGTTTAGGTTCGTGTGAGTGACTCAGTGTGGACAAAACACTGGATGGACAATTTGGTAAAAGTACAAAAGGAGTGTAGAATGTAATAAGACTACATACATCCATGAAGCCCTTTCAATTTAATTGTCTTCTTCAATCACTATTCAGTATTCACTGCAGATTGCATTTCTAAATCAAATTTTATGCAGCGGTACAACTCCGTCAGAGAGACAATTACTATTTATCAATTAAAAATTTTATTTTTTAAATTTTATATATGATACTCAACCAATAATATCGTGAGATTTTTGATAGGATTTCAGACCAACCATAATTTGACAAGTGTATATTTGTCGATCAAATAATATTGTTAGATTTTAGATAAGATTTTCGATTAGATTTTTGACGAATCAAAAATCGACATGTGTTTGTTGACCAAATAATATCATTGGATTTTCGATAAGATTTTCGACGAATAACTATTCGGCACGTAACATGATCTTCAAACTTTATAATCTGAAATTTGACAATTGAAAAACATTCAGACCGTTTGTAAAATTCGACCTTTGCTCAAACATTCAGCCATTGGACCAACAACTGTCACGTGACAACCTCTGATTGGCCAAGGCTTTAACCCATGTTGGCCATCTTTTTATAATTTTTTTAATACGATTTTAAAAAAAATAAAGGCTGGCGGGCACCCACGTGCATGGGGCCCACGGGTTGCAGCTCAGTCACAGAAGCAGGCGCTGAGCGCCAGCCTGCCTTTCTTGATGGGTCCCGCGTCAGTTTCTTCCAGCTGGATCGCTCAGCTCCAGCAATATTCCTGCTTGATTGAGTGACTGCCCTCTCGGGTGCAGTTGCTCTAAGAGCATATGCAACCTCCTCCTCCATCAGCTCAAATCGGCAGCAAAATTGCTGGATTGAGGGAGAAGAGAGATGCAGCGCCTGCAAATGGAGGGAGAAAAACATGTGGGACCCACACGGAGAGCAGCAGACCAGCAGGCTGGCAAGCTAGAGGCGTCTGCCTCTGTGATGGAGGCAATTGAGGTGGGACCCACGAACAGCCTCGGTCAAGATTTCGACCTGCAACACTCTGCCTCGCTGCATAACACCTGTAGATGCCACCAAAGGCTTCCTAACTCCTCAAGACGGTTACAAGAACACGTCGACGGAGCTCGAAACCCAGAAAACAAAGAAATGGAGATTTTCAAATTAGGGATTGAATCAAGGAGTTAAAGTCATGGAATTGCAGAAAAAGGAAGAAGGATCAAAACTCTACCCATCGATGTCGTTCTCCCCATCGTCGCTCACCTGAGATAGGAGAAAACTATCGCTCCTCCTCGGTGTCAATCTCCCACTCATGAGTGGATGTATAAGTGAATCGAGAGGTGAGATAGAGAGAAAGAAAGAAAGAACGAAAGAGATGAGGAATAAGGTGATGGTTTCGCTAATTGAGGCAACATGACGGCGGTGCTCAGCCACAGAGGCGATCGAAGTAGAGATGGAGACGAGAGACAGATGAGGGGGAGGCCGGACTCGGATCAATGCCCGAGTTGTGCTTTTTATGAAAGGCTCATTATGGTGGCTCTTTATAGTGTCTTCCCGGACTCGGATCAATGCCGAAACACCTCTCTACATCTTTGCGGTATCTTTCTTGTTTCTTTGCAAATAGTTTTTGTGCTTGAGATTCAGGGTTTGGAATAGTTTTCAAAAATGTTGAGTACCTTGGATATATTCCGTCAGCCAGATAATAAGCATTGCTGTATCTCCTTCCGTTGACGTGAAACGTCACAGCCGGGGTGTTTCCAGCTATGAGCCCTTCAAAGACATGTGATTGATCGAGGACGTTGATATCATTTTGAGCTCCTGGCGAAAGAAGCTCATCGTAGTGATCAGGGAATGTGGAGAAGTAATTGAGGGATTGTGTTTTCAAAAATTTGGGAGTTGTGAAGGTTGAGTGAGTATAGAGTGTGATGAAGCTTATTTATGGTCAATTTCGGATCATAGAGTTTGAAGATCATGTTACACGTGTCCAACCGTCATTCGTCAAAAACCATTATTTCGGTGATAAGGAAATATGAAAAATGTCACATGTCACTTCACTATTGGTTAATTATCATATACAAAATTTTAAAAGTTAAAAACTTTATTAATAAATAGTGATTGCCTCTGTGACGGAGTTGCACCGGTGCATAAAAACTGGATCAGAAAAGCAATTTGTAGTGAATAGTAATTGATGGAAGCAATTAAATTGATGGATTGAAGGATTGATAGAGAAGATAGGCTGCATATGCTCTAATGGAAGTGCAAATTTCAACTCCCATTATAGTCCGAGCAAACATGCATGCAACAATAGTATAGTTCCCACCCTTGCCATGGGTGCAATATTGGCCTTCATCTTGTAAACAATAACTCTTTGAATCAGTTCCTTTTCCCAATGGTACATTGTTCTGATGTATAATAAAAAATGCAAATCTTGTAAGTTGTAAACACCCCTTACACAATGCACAGATGAAGGTTTGTTAATTCAATGAGTCAGCCTTCAATCCCTGAACAAAAGGGCAGAGTCTTCGTCAAAATTTGTCCCAACTGATGGACTTGACTATACTTTTGGAGTACGATAATGTATGCATTCTACATAGTACTGCATACTTACTGATCATGAATCAGACACTAAGTGTCACGCCTAAACTGTTGAAAGGAAGGATTGGATTCCGAAAACAATGAACAGAACTCCACCTGATAATGCAACCTGAAACACGACAATTACAACTTACAACTGATGCTACAGATTATCTACAGATATGATATATAACTAGAGCTATAATTTATCTACAAATTCAGGTGTATGTAATTACAATTTTCTCAGATATCTGAGATGCCAAGCTCTTTCCACCAAGGACAGCAGCAGTGGTACACAAGGCTTGTCCTCTAAAATCAAAATAAAACAGAATCACGATTAGTCACTTTGACGAGGTAAAGAATTTAATTGGAAGTAGCATAATGGAGCAAAACATGAGTACAAGGATAGGTGCTTTTACATGATTCCGCCAATAACCACACCTAACGGGTTTTCATCTGCAGCCAAACCAATAGTAGCTAGCTGAAAGGATATCAAGTTCAGTACCAGATAGTGCAGAAGCAAACATTTGTTAAAGATCTAGTCACATGGGCAAGTGGTCACCTGGCTCTTGTCACCCCATTCACCGAAAAAAGTAATAGAAAAGGCCTATAGAGTGAGAATAATTTCAGTGTCCAGTGATAGGAAAAGGCCTACAAAAGGATCCCTTTTATGCAAAACATAGAATTTCATAAACCAAAGATACACTAACCTTTAAAAAAATGGGTGAGAAGAATTGCAAGATAAATGATCGATTCTGCTTTTTCAAATCATCATCATCCTGGATGGCCAAAATTGCGATAGTTACACAAATGAGCTTAATTAACTTACAAATGGTAATACATAGTAAGAAACTACAGGGACCCCCATGATACATGAAGTTAAAGATGCCTCAACACTGTCAACATATATACACAAATTAGCCAATTGAAAGATTGAAACATAAAATACATGTGTTTGATATGTGTGTGTGTGTATAGAGAGAGAGGCACTCATTCAAGTGTGAAAGATGAAGAAACTGTTGGATAACCTTACTACTCTGTTTGGTGGCTCCTGCTTTGGCATCCTGATGAGTGATCACACCACACATAAGTCAGAAAGCAGCTGAGTACCCAGTTGTAAGTAATCTAAAAGTAAAACTAGAAAACCAACCAATTCTGCTTCAACTTCTGCAAATTCATCATCCCCCCTGTTTAGCAAACCAGAATTAATTCCACCACAAGCAGAACACAATGAACTGAAGTCCACAAAATAATAAATCCATTACCCTTCTCCTTTAAAAGCATCCCATAAGGACCATAGCCCGAACCCAAAGAACAACACTGTAGTAATGTGATGGGTCCATGTCCGTGAGAGCTGTGTAATTTAAGATCAAGCACTTTCACTTTCAGTATCCATTTGCAAATAGAAAAGGCGATACAAAGAATGACAGAATGATTAAATACTGGACTTATACTATAAAACAACCTATGCTAGTTCATTGGATTATAAAAAACAAACCCACACAGGGAAAGCAACTTTGGGGCAGTAGAGTCAGAATACTAACCAAATTTGGAGCAGCCCAGCCAACAAGAACAGAAAGAACAGTCATCACCTAAAACGCAAGCAAAATTGAGATATGTGATTGCTGAGTCCCCGAAATAAGAAACATGCAAGATCACACAAGTGGCAATAAAATGCTTACAATTAGAGCTCCTAGACAACCAGACAACACAAGTCTCCTGGGATGGCGCATCGCAAGGATCTTCAAACAAACATCACATTCTTAAAATTACCACTAAAAAAACACACACACACACACTTTTAGCAACTTCAACCGGGTTGTGATTCTTATTCGTAAAACAACTAAACGGAAAATCACAGACACAAATACAACTAAAGGAAGCGACTAAACACTGACCGCAGCGGCGAAGAAGGTCTTGTCGCCGATCTCCGAAAGCACAGTCATGGCGAGAGACTTGGTGAAACCCTAATTGGCTCACATAATTAGCTCAAAAACAAATCGGAATTGAAGCAGACGCAGTAGTATGAGAAAGCAGAGAGAGATCGAATATTATACCTGGACGACGGTGGTCATTTTGAGGGAGAAGAATCGGCAAAGACTATAGGGCGAGAGAGAGTCAGAGGCTCTGACTGTCTCGCGGAGTTGGGATGACTACTGGGGATTGATTCTGAGTTTCTCGAGAATACAAGCGCAGCACAAGCGTGTCACGCGTGCGAGGCTATTAATAGGCTTAGAAACATTTGAAAAAGATTAAAACTCTTTTCAATTTTATTAAAAGATAACTTTTGTTTTAGGATTATTAAGATGCTCATTCTACAGTAAGGGTTGCCTTTACTAGAAGCATTGGGTTTTTTTAGTCCTTTATTTTGGAATTTATTCTTTGTTCTGATCAGGGCATCCAAGGGTGTTTTTCTTCTCTCTTTTTGGTTAAAAAAACTGATGAAAGAAAATGCTCTGAGAAACAGAATAAACATAAAAATAACTGAAAAGAAAAAGAAGGGAATTTGTAGGCTTTATTAATTATTATGGGTAAAAGTTGTGCTAGGAATTTATGGGGTTAGTGACAGATTCTATTCTTAAAATGAATACTTGAAATATACGAATTCATAGTCAAATACTTTGTAAATATTTCATAATCAAAATACAAGTTGGATATTCCACTAACGTAGTAAAGTATGAAAATCATACGAAAACGCTACGCGTATGAAATGTAAACACCGAAATAATACGCAAAAACAAATAACCTCCTAAGAACAGGTCTATGTTTCATTGTTTCTAGTTACGTGTCATGAGTTTAATACTCATCAACCCTGAATATATAACAATTAAGCAGCAAAAGATCAAAGATTATTAATCCCCATTAATCCAAATACCAGCTGGCTATATATTCTCTAGTAATCGAAAGCGATTATTTGGGTGCAAGTCAATCCCATAATTTATTAAGAAACCCTATAATATTGTTAATTAGCTTAAACAAATATCCACCAGCTAGTGATCAGCTACGTAGATATGGAGGATCAATCAGGAAAGGGAATGTAGTTATCGTCTAACATTTCTAACACAGTCAATGTTGTTAGCTAGGATAAGATAGTACGTAGTTGTTGGCAGTCGCGAATTAAGTTCATATGTAAAACAAGAAGATTATTGTTAGCTAGGATAAGATAGTACGTAGTTGTTGGCAGTCGCGAATTAAGTTCATATGTAAAACAAGAAGATTAGTCCAAACTAATCTAGTTTAGGGATTGATTACTTCAATGTAATCTAGAGAAAAAGTTAAGCTTGGACTGCCCTTCTTGCGTGCATTTCCTTAATTAATTTCTTAACAATGTTAAACTATAACACCTAGCTTGACAGGGAAGGAACAATTTATAAGTAATCAACCAAATGCTAGGAAATGTAGGAATCTGATTACATGAACAATATCTTCACAAAGCCAAGTTTTTAGAGTCGCGTTTAGAAGGCCAAACAAATTATATCAATCTAATTCGAGAATATGATGAGTACTCCGTACGTTTAATTGGCGGAGCAACCCTACACACTGAAACCTTGTGTTTCTATCTCCATGGCCGCGACTTCCCATCATATGAAGCTAGTGACGGCACGGAGATAGATATTTGACCTCGGATTAATGTGGTTATTGTGCATGTATTGATGTCTTTATATACATGGCATGTTTATGTTGCGTATAAGCAAGTTCTTCCAAAGTACTTATTAGCTAGGAGTCATTTCATCGATCACTTACAACTTACTTTCTAAGAGTGGAGAGAAAATTGTTGATTGAGTAATGCAATACAAAGGGGATGAGTCCTAGCAAAATCATACAAAATTTACATTGATGAGTGAAGACAACTTATGTTGCATGCATACATTTATAAAGTTATGTGATAATTTTCCTTTCATGCGATTGCGTTATATTTTCTCGATCAGTATTTATTTTTTGTTCACATCATAGTTTAGGCATTATGGTTTTTAATTCACTTGCTTGGCTTTTATTTTGAAATATTGGAGAAAATTAAATTAATAAATATACTCATATATATCACACACTGTACTTTTATCATTTTTATCAAAATCTTAAATTTATATGGTAGTTGCATGAGAACAGATGGTCCACTTAAAAAAACTACAAGCAATTATATAAGCACAAATTAAAGCACTATCGATGCCGAACCGATGGATGAATCGAATGAAGATAAAATTGTTGTTCATAGATAAAATGTTAGAAGAGCTCGCTAGAGATTCGATTATGGTTGACAAACTTACAGTTCAAAAACAGATTGAATTTCTAATAGAAATGAATGTTTTGCGTTCAGCTGGGGATGGAGTACCTGAGTTGGAAATAACCAACAAAGATAGTCAATCAGTAGTCAAAAGGCAGCATCAACTATAGCAAATTCACGGCATACATTAACAAGATTAGCGGGGCGTACAAAAAAAGGGCCTAGCTATTCTCAATCTCAAGTAAAATACGGAGCGATGTCTTTTAACTTGTAGGATGTTATTTCCTGTCTGTTAGTGTGTTTCTATTGTTACATTGATGACTAATTGTAAACATATTTCACATCAACATGTCAGCAACATTTCCTATATAACAATGGGCGAACAGAGCCGTCACTGTTACTAAGGAGCCATTTTTTGGCTCGGCTTCAGCCAAGCCACTTGGTTACCGTCTTGTCCTTCCAGATCTGTCACATTTATCCTATATCTATTCTTTGTCAAGCTCGATCACTATCTGCCTCAAAACTCGATCAAATTGCTTGATCGAGTTTCCCCTTTGATCAAAATCACGCCGCCCAACCACCTCTCACCCTAAATCACCCCAAAAATGCTCCTCTCTTCCCTCTTTATCTAACCCAGTCCACAAACCCGATGTTTAACCATCGACGAGGAGATTGAAGGAGGATGAGGACGCCGCCCTCGGTGAAATCGGGCTCTGTTTGCTTCCAGAACCATTAGAGCCGAAGATTGCATGCTCAAGGTTCCGTACAACGTCCCTATGGTATTTAAACGCTTTGCGGTCTCCGGCCTTATCTCATCGTTCTCTTCCCGACTAGACCGGCGGGCTCTCTCTTATACCTCCTCACTGTGACAAATCCAGTGCCCACTGCCCAGAAGACGATGCCGGTAACACATCCAAACTTTAGGACTTCTTTCAGGTAATTCTTAGGGTTCGACAAATAAGAGAGTGGAAGTTTCAAGTGCAATTTAGGTTTCTCTCTTTCGAGAAGGTGTGATTGGTTTTTGGGTTCACCGTATCAGGGGCAATTTGGCTTCCCTCTACTTTCAGCTCCTGTCAATCTCTTTCTTCTGGCCTTTTCTTTTTATTCAAGTTTGTTACTTTATCTCTGCATCTGATCTGGAATGATATGTCTTATATGCAAATCATTGATGGATGACACAACATTTTTGATTTTTACATACTCTGATGATAAAGGGCAATGAAAACACTATGTTAGAGTAGTTCATATAGTTGAAACATTATTTTCTGCAGCACTATTGTGATTTTGGTTTCTGTTATGAACAATTGCAGGTCATTGGTTAAAGATCATTGGTTCTATCCACCATGCCCCATATGATCATGATAAGGAAGAAGCAACAAAGTGAAACCTTAATCTATTTGGAGCATGACATTCAGCAGGCTATTACAGGTAACATAAAACAAAATTCACATTACCGCCTAAAACTTTAAAATCACTCAACTGAAGACTTCATGGTTTTAATAATTTTTAGGTGCAATTAGTGCTTAACTTTTAAATTTAGTACTGCCTCTGCCGACTGTTGTGATGGGTTGATGATCTTTTCTAGGTAAATTAGCTCATGCCTATTCTTAATTGTATATTTATATTTCAGTGATTACACATTAATATCATACAAGGGATTACAAGCTATGAAGTTCCATGATCATGCACAGATATGATAACTTTGTTTTTGGTTTGCGGATATGAATATCAATAATAATGAACATGACTATGAAAATTTAAACTTCTAAATATATTTTAATCCGTACATAACATTACACTACTTATGTACATGTTTTGACTTCTATCTTTTCTTCATAATTATTTCTCTACATATTGATTTCCTGAAATATTCTCAAACTGAGAACTTTTTCTTGACCTGTAATTCAGATTTGACACCATTTTCTGTAAAGTAATGGATATGAACAATAAGGTTGTATAGAGAATTAGAGATTGCAAGATTTTCAAGTTGGTCTGATGTAATTGCAGATGAGACATTGTTGAGATGTATGGATAGGTCCATTTCATTCTGAATAGGCAATTAGGCATCAATTTGCCTTATGTGAAAGCTCACTAATTTATTCTTCTCCACTGCACATCCAAGTTCAATTTGGTTCGGCTATTGTCCGTAATTTAGTCTGAATTTGTTTTGGCAGCACTATAATGTGGTTTTTACTCTGCAGTTCTCTGGTAAGTGGTAATGGAACCCCTGACTCAGGCCTGCATTAGTTCTTAAATTTGGTTCATAGCATTAAATTCATACGATTATCTTATCTTCTTAGTGCATGAATATTTGTGTTCAGTGTACACCATCATATGATTGGCCTCCTCTTTCATTGTGACAGTTTTTCAGTTTGGGTATGTATATATATATATATATATATATTATATATATGTATGTATATATATAGTAGTTTAAGCAAATTACTTCTATTGAAATAAAAAAAGAAGTATGACCAAAAGAACATCTTTAGTTATCCAAGTTCATAACCATGTTAAAATTGATGAATCTATCCTTATTTTGTTTACTGAGTCTTTACTTTGCAATAGACTTATGTAAATTAGTATAGAGTTCAAGATTAAGTTCCATGTGTGGTGCATCAAATTATCAAATACATTTATGACTCTCTGCTGTGACTAATTGCCCTGCCATATAACGTGGAGGTTGAGGATGGAGCATCATCATCATCAAACCCTCAAGAAGAGCAAAAAGAGAAGATCAATTGAACATCAGTCACACATGTGCTCTTCATTTTGCTGAACTGATATCTTTGCTGTATGTGCAATTACTCTAACTGCTTTTATATTTTTTAGACCACTGTTGGCTGTCTGGAGTCTGTAGGGAGTGTTTTTTGTTGTTTCGAGAAACTCATGATCATACTCAACTGTGCATTTGTGGCAAGCGAAAGCAGTTTTTAGAAGCTTTTGCATATGAACAGAATGAAATTGTTATGTATTGTTAAATTTTAGTTACAATGTAACATACATTTCGTGTATTATCACTATTATGTATTATAATGTGTGTTGCTTTCAATTATATTATTTGTGCTCTAACTATTAAGTGTATTTTATTAGCCCTCTCTCTATTGTGTGAGCAGATTTGCTATTATTAACTTAGAGCTTTAAAACTATGTTTTGAGTGTAAACTATGTTGTTTTGAGTGGAATAGGGTCCAGCTCTATGGTTTTGATGAATCAAGACAAACCTTATTATTTACATCATTTATTGATAAGTATCATTAGACGATTTCGACCCGCGTTGGCGCGGGCACATAACCTAGTGCGAAACAACTCGGTTAGGGTTTGAGAATAGTTTCGGGTCTTTAATTATGGGTCTAAACTGAAACCCAAAAAAGTTAAGTTCAGAATTGGGGCGTTGAGCTTGACTGTCACAACCCGGGACTATTTTTGGCCCTGAAACACTGCAATAACCGCTGTTGTCACACCCCGAATCTTTTGAAGTTAATAAAAGTTACCTTTCACAGAGATTCACGAGTTACCGAGGGTTTTTTAATTTCGATCGGTAATTCGATAAGTTATCGCTCGAGTTAATTTTCGAGTTTTTCTAAGTTCTCCAAATACCTGATTCGATGACTCGATGTGGTAGTACGTGTCGACACGAGTCTCTTGGTATTTTCGGAATATTTTTCGGAGCTTCGGTTTATTTTCTATGAATTTTCGAAGTTTCCGGTAACTTTTAATTATCAATCCGGTAAATCAGTTTTTACCATTTTACCTTTTACTTTTTACCTTCTTTAAATCTGGACCGTTGGATTTATTCCAGATTGAATCAGGACCGTTCTTTTCCCTATAAATAGGGGGTGAGTTTTGACTCGGTCAAAACTCACCAATTCGGTCAACTGAGCTCAACCCGAGCTCTCGCTTCCCTCCACAGACCTCCGCCCGGCGCCGGTGACTCCGGCCACCCCAGGCCGGCGGACCACCTCCAACCTTCTCCTCTTTTCCTCTACTTCCTAGCCCAGTCCTTGGATTTCTCAGGCGTGCATTCACGGCGGAGATCGAGCACCACTGTGCTCGATCGAACTCCGGCGATTCCTGGCGATTCAGGCCATGAATTAGCAAACCAGAGGTTTGGTTCTTCTTCTCTTCTCTTCCTCTTCCTTTTCCATGCTTCTGATCAATTGATTGGAGCTTGAATCGGAAACTCCCTTTTCACTGTGTGTTTCGCTGTTTTCTGGGTTCAAGGCTTGGCTCCGGCGACCGTGTTCTTTTGGAGTTCTGGTGAGCTTCTCAAGCTCAGGTGAAGCAGGAAGAAACGGTTTAGGACCGAGGAGGAGTTTGGAGGCAGTTGGTGAGGTCTTGGAAAAGCTGCAGTGGTTCTGGAGCAGCTGCATGGACCCGAGGCCAGGTCTCGGTGAGCTGAGGAGGAGTGGTGTACAGAGGGAAGGACAGGAGCAGAGGAGGCTGTTGTATGCCTCAGATCGATTTTGGGAGGTGAGAGGCAGTCGATCTACTGGTTCTTTAGCTACTGTGAATTTGTAGTTGCTGTTGTTGTGTTGATCTGTGGCTGATGATGTTGTTTGTTGTTTCCCTACGCATGTGTTGTCGTAACTTGGTAATCGGAGAAACGAGGAGGTTATGGCGAAATTCCGGCAAGTTACCGGAATCCGGCGACGATTCCGGTGATACCGTAAACCGGCAGAATGCCGAAGAGGTAGAAATCGAATCCTCGTTACTCGAGTCAAAAAGTACGGTTAATTCGTAATTGAGACATTTACGGAAAATTAGACGTAAGTAGGAAGTTTCCCAAGACTTACCAATTTAGGAAACTTTCCATTTTGGGAAACTTTCCCTTTATGGAAGGTTACCAGTTATGAGGAAAGGTTAAATCGGTAAATCAACTCAAGGTTAAATGTACTGATTAATGTGACACGTTGGGTGTCCATAGTAATTCAACGAATTAATACGTGACACCCTAACGTCAAGTTAAAGTAATAAAGGAAAGTTCGGAAGCTGAGTCGGACTTCCGGTAAATTGAGTTAAGAGTCGATAACCGGGAAAGAAAGTCAAAAATGTTAAAGTGCCATAAAAAGGAACTTGGTCAACACGTGGTCAAATAGGAATTTCTGGTCACACTAGGAAAAGACCAAGTCATCTGTGAACGACTAATATGTTGATTTGTTTGGACAGTCTCTGGTTGAGCGTGAGACGGGCACGACTACGTGGTTAGCACGAGGGTTTCGCTCGAGGAGCTTTCCGAGCGGGAAGGTCACAATAGTACTGTGAGTGGACGTATTATTTTAAATGAATGCATGCCTTAATTATTGATTTAATTGCATGGTTTTTATGATTGTTTCGAGAATTATGTTTTCCTCGGGTTCTTGAATGCTTTATTTGGATTTATGCATATATGACGAGGAATGGTTTTACTTATTGTTATGCATTTTTATTATAATGGTTGTCCAATGAATATGCTAGCTAGAGTAGCGTGAGGGCGCTACTAGAGCTCTTAGCTCCGACCCTAGCCTGAGAGGTCAGGCTGATACTATGAGGGTTGTCCACTATCCTTTTACCTAGAGCTCTTAGCTCCGACCCTGGTCTGAGAGGACAGACAAGCCTGAGAGGTCAGACTGATACTATGAGGGTTGTCCACTATCCTTTTACCTAGAGCTCTTAGCTCCGACCCTGGTCTGAGAGGACAGACAAGCCTGAGAGGTCAGGTTGATATTATAAGGGTTGTCCATTACCATTTTATATAGCTAGCATAGCGTGAGGGCCCAACTAGAACTCTTAGCTCCGACCCTAGTCTGAGAGGTCAGACTTATTATGTTTGTGAACATTTCTCTTCCCATATTCTTTACTTGTTTACCATATCATGCATTTGTGGAATATTTAATATTTGTGGACATGCATAAATGATGTTTAAATCAAAACATTTGGGAGAGCATGAAGTTATTGGCTTGTGGAGAATTTATAGTGTTTCTTGGCTTATTTTTGTCCACTCACTCTAACGGTTTTTATCAATGTTTCTCCCCTGGGCCCTTCGTTTTCAAATGCCCAGTGGTGCAGGGTTCTAGAGCGGAGGTCGTGCGCGTACAAGAGTCGAGGCATAGTCGATCATTCTGTTGCTGTCGCATTTTCCTTAGGGTAATCTTCTTTATAGTCTGCTCTGATTAACCTATTTTAGCTAGTTAAGTAGGTTAGGGAGCAGGATGCTATCATGAGTTAGGGTTTACTGTTTGATGCTCATGGAAGTGCTGAGTTGGAGTGTAGGAAGGGTTGGCCATTTCAAGGGGGTTTCGGTAAGAAGTTCCCTTGAGGTGGTCCCCGCAGGATTTACTTCGAGTTAAAGGGGTTTAACTCGGGGTGGGTCCTGACAGCTGTAATCCCGAACTAATGAATAACCAATACGTCATTTGACGTATTGACTATCCACTAGGCCGAAACCACAAGGATAATTTAAATAAAATAACATAAATATGAGGAGCAAATGAATGAATAAATAAATATAGATACAAGTGCGGAAGGTAACATACAAGACTTAGACTTCAAGATACATGAAGAAAGTCTAAATCAGTGAATAAACAACATGGGCCAACGAGCAAAGTACAGGTGGATAGAAGCTCGATAGGTCAGAGTGCGTCAAATGCATCTAAATCATCAGTCACAGAGATCGAAAGGCTCGATGTCTTTTTTCCCTACGACCAAGATTTATTTTGTCCCACTGAGTTTTGTTACTTGGTTATGTTTTTAATGAGACAAAATCAGATACACCATTTCGTTTTTGACTTGGCACAAGAGGGAGTGTTGAAGGAAGAACACATTTATGTGTGCCTTCGTCAACCGCGTAAATAACGAGAGTAAATCATGCAATTAGTGATCAATTAGTATAATTATTCAATTAGTTATCAATAAGATTTTATCGTCATTATGTACGTTATGGTCACCTTTCTAATATCATTTATATATATACAGAAGTTTCAATGAAAATGAGTAGACGAATTTGGATTGTTATTTTCTTGTAACAAATGATGCTTTATTTCAAAAACAGTTATTGGTTCATCAGATTTGTACCATGAGGGTTTACAAAATTGACTTTATTTTTCTTAAAAGAAACTAAATTGATTTTAGATCATTTATTTGTATAATAATTGAGTTATCTACGCTATCGAACATTATTATATTTTGAAGATTTTTTTTGTTTGTTAATAAACTCTTAACTCGCCTCAGCCTTACTGTGTGTGAAAATATTTACAATGTTAGATTTATAACTTACCAACAAGTCGACGAGATTATGTTCAGTTGTCTACTTGTTCAAAATGAAAGACCATATGATGAAATCATACCCTTGGTTATAAGAATTGATCGAAACCATCAAGCTTCACAAGAACATTGATTATGGCCACGAAATGCATGAGTATATGATACTCGTGTGTCACATAATTAATTCAATGGCAAGTGCATGACATGGGAACTTTAAGGTTTTTCCTTTTGATTCAAGTCAGAAAGAGTACCGACTACCGAGAAAGAAAGCATCATGCTACAGAAAGCATGCTTTATCCCCACAAAGCAGTTAAATACTTAACCTTAAGCTCTCTTTATGTTTGAGGAAATCAAAGCCTCGAACATAGTTTAATTAGCACTAGTCCAATGTTAATATCCCTCAAGGCTTGCTACATGTTCTTGTTTTTGAGACCCCAATCTTTATCACATTTTAACCCCATTTGCTGGGCTCTCATCCAAAGCTAGCTCCTCTCCACCCCACAAATTCCCCCCTTTGTTTTCTTCCAACGTCCTTTACGTGAATCTACCTCTTAAATAAACACAGCTTAAAAACCCACGAAGCATTCTCCGTCACAGTTACTCCATATCTCAATGGCCAAGATGGGTTTCTTCTGCTACTACATTCTCTTTGCTCTCCTCTCTTACTCTGCTCACTCCCGCAACTTACCCACCACCACCGTCAAAACCGTCGTGCTCGACGTCGCCGCTGCCATGCAGGCCGCCCAAAACGCCGTGTCGTCCGAGAACCACACCCACAGTGGGGCTACTCACTCAGCTTCCTCTTCCCTCTCTTTTCCACTACATTCCCGCATTTCACTCCACCAGCATTCCCACAAGGACTATAAGTCGCTCGTTTCAGCTCGACTCGGCCGCGACTCGGCCCGAGTTAGATCTCTAACCACCCGGTTAGATCTAGCTGTTAGCGGCATTGCCACATCCGATCTCAAACCCGTCCGTACCGAAAGTTTCGGTACCGACGAGTTTGACGGCCCGGTTGTTTCGGGGACCAGCCAGGGCAGCGGCGAGTACTTCTCCCGAATCGGAATCGGCAGACCGCCGAGTGAGGTCTACGTGGTGCTCGACACTGGCAGTGACGTCAGCTGGGTCCAGTGCGCGCCGTGCGCCGACTGTTACCAGCAAGCCGACCCGATTTTCGAGCCGGCTTCCTCGGCTTCGTTCTCGCAACTGTCGTGCGACGCCGCGCCGTGCAAGTCCCTCGACGTGTTCGAATGCCGCAACAACACGTGTCTCTACGAGGTGGCCTACGGCGACGGGTCCTACACCGTCGGCGACTTCGTGACGGAGACGATAAGCATCGGCGGGGAGTCTTTGAACAACGTGGCCATTGGATGCGGGCATAACAACGAGGGCCTCTTCGTCGGTGCGGCTGGCTTGCTCGGGCTCGGCGGCGGGCCGTTGTCGTTTCCTTCACAGCTAAACGCCACGTCGTTTTCGTACTGCCTCGTCGACCGTGACTCCGATTCGGCCTCGACTCTCGAGTTCAACACGGCACTGCCTCACAACGCCGTAACGGCTCCGTTACGTCGCAACCGCCAGCTCGACACTTTCTACTACGTCGGGCTGACCGGAATCAGCGTCGGCGGGGAGATGTTAAAGATTCCGGCCAATGCGTTCGAGATAGACGCGAGCGGAAACGGCGGGATCATCATCGACTCCGGGACAGCGGTGACAAGGCTGCAGACGGAGACGTACGACGCGCTGCGGAGCGCGTTCGTGAACGCGACGCAGGGGCTGGCGTCGACGAGCGGGGTGGCGCTGTTCGACGCGTGCTACGACTTGTCGAAGATTGAGAGCGTGGACGTGCCAGGATTGTCGTTTCACTTCGGGGACGGGAAGGAGTTGCCGTTGCCGGCGAAGAATTACCTGATTCCGGTGGACTCGCAGGGGACGTTCTGCTTTGCCTTCGCGCCGACGAGCGGGGCGTTGTCGATAATCGGGAACGTGCAGCAGCAAGGGACACGTGTGAGTTTCGACAATACTAATTCGGTGGTTGGATTCTCGGCCAACCAATGCTAGCTAGGAGATTATGGGTGTTGGTTCTGACCATTTTCTTCTTCCTGGGTTCTTTTAAAATATGAATTGCCAGCTCCCTGTTTAGTTGTGTCCGTGTTGATGTTACCAACCAAAATATATTTGGGTTTAGTTTTTAGGTCACACTCATGCTCAACAAGAACACAGGTTGGAGATGAAGGGGTTTAGAATTGGACCACTTGAAAGATCTGCTACTTTTATTATCCTGTGTTTTTCATTAATATTTCTCGTCTTTTTTTTATTGCTTCTATTCTCTCTCTCACACTCTTCGCCTTTCTCCTCTAGTATTTCTTCAAACCCAGAACTCAACCCAGACCACTGCCGATCAGATCTTTGTGGAGGTGCAGAAAGGAATCAAGGGTCAGATTTACGAATTAAGTAAAGTAAATCTTTGAGGGTAGATTAGATCTTTGAGGGTTTGCTGTATTTGCTTATTAAGTAAAGTAAGCGATGAGAAAGAGCATTAGAGAGGGACCGAGAGATTTGATCATGGCTTATTGAAGAAGAAGAAGAAGAAGAAGAAGAATCAAATGGGTGTCTGGGCATGAAGTTAAAGAAAGAAGAATAAAAAATAGAGCAAATAGAAAACGAAGGGTGGAGATAAGGATAGGAAGAGAGAAAAAAATTGGTTCTTTATACATAAAAATAATAATATATTATTTAAATCAGACACATCCATTAGAGCTATTTTTTTTGTCAAAAATGGCATTTGCCACTTCTTTTGTCAAATTTAAATTTGAGATTGACAAAATAACATTTCCGTAAGTAAACGCGCTATTTGAATTTGTTTAGTTCAGAGTTTTGATTCTCCTCCTATATTACGAAATTAAGAGGTTACAATTCTATGATTTAAAAACATATATTCAACACGGAATCTGGTTAGAAATACAAACTAGGAGTTAAAAAAACTGATGACACCAATGTCAATCTCTTATCGAACATTGAGAAATTCTTATGTAAGGCATACGAACCACATGATGGTATCTTCGGCCAATAAGAACACGATGAAAGTGCATCATAAGTATTGCATACTAAAACGTAATTTCCAGCATTTCTAAACGTCTGCTCACCGCCACGTGGTATGGACAACCCTACCGAAAGCATAGACGATTTGCTTCCCTCTAGCTCTGTTTTGTAATGTTCAAACTGAGGCGACCGGCTTTTGTAAAGCAGCTTGGGCCTGGGTTTTGAAAGAGGTTGGGCTTTCCTAGTAACCCAAAGCTTTGTTTCCTTGGCTTGAATTATTCGACGAATAAAAGAAAGAAGCAACCTTCCAATTTCTGACCAGAAGCATTGCCAAAAAAAATTCTGACCAGAATCAAATAATTGAAAATTATGCAGTCAGTCCTTCCATGCATTTCATTAATTCTTTTGTTCATGAAGGTCTCTTTCGAGTGATTTTCATCGAGGCTGCTACAGCCTAGATATTTGGACAAGCAATAGTGATATCTGGGTCCTGGTAGTGATATATAGTTGAGTTGACCAAAATAGAAAATTTAAGGTAGTCGGCACAATTACCACATTAAGACAATAGCAAAGACTTAATGAGGTAATTCAGCCAATAAAAGCTACCAACCACAAAAACTCTCAATTTTTCGTTTTTGGGTAATACAAACTAAAAATATAACTTAAAAAATAAGGTCACAGAACACGTTCTTTCAACCGATTCAAATAAAACCATACAGATAAAACATGATGAAAATGAGCCAAATTTACAAGTTTGTATGCTAGGAAATTAGCTTTTTCTTATAGCATCATCACCCTTTTTTAGCGAAGTGGTTGTTGCATAAGCAAAACTAACCGGTTGTACAACCAGCCATGCTCACATGTATATTCTCCCAAATAAAGAAAACAGAATCCATCGTCTTCTTATTCTAAAAATGCTCAACTTAGTGTTGGCCACTATTGCAAATTGGGCCACTATGAACTCATCCAGAATTCTCTTCTAGATGATTATTGATTACAGCAGAATTACTGGTCTCCAGACTTGACCAATCTCCCTATCAATCTTAACAAATCAACCCCGTACAAATTTCTAAACTTGCAAATCAGGACAACCCACCATTTCTGCACAGTGGTCAAACTAAAACACTGCAACCAAATCCAAAGATCACTTCTTTTCTGTTCTGTCTTCCCCATTTTTTCTTTGTTCTTGATTAATGAAATAAGAAACCAAAAACCCTGCACAGTAAAACCCTTATCTTATTAACCCCTCTCCATCGTTGACCTGCTCTCCTTCTTCGCCTTGATCCTCACGTTTTTTCTTTCTTCCTTAATTTTCAGCTCTTATATAGTTGTATACTAACCAACTCCTCACAAAACCCTCAACCTCCAAACAATAATAATGCGCGGCTTTCAGTCCAGCTCAGCATGAACAACGTCTCTCACAGCTCCTCCTCTTCCTCCTCCGTCAACTCCGCCTCCATCTCCGCCTCCGATCCGGTAACCCCACCTCTCCTTTTTTAAACATCTTCATGCAAAGACTCGACCTTCTTAACTCAATTGTATCATACTATGATGTTTTTGTTATAGTTGTTATGTACGATCAGTTCAGTTCATGTGTCTAAAATTCTCGAATTTATGTTTGTGTATGTTGAAATTGTTTGCTTCAGTTCAATTTGTATTGAAAAGAATGTTAATTCATTTGTTTTGACTATAGAATGTGGGCCGGAGCCGGAGCGGCGGCAGCCAAACCATGGCGGCGGAGCCGTCGCGGCGGTGGCGTGATGTGTTCTGGTTGGGGATATTTATGATTCATTTGATTTTATTGGGAGGTGCTCTGGCGGTTTTGGGGCTCAATAGGTTTAAGAAATTAGATAGGCTGAACTTAGATCAGTACACAAAGAAGTACTTGGAAAATCAGAAAGGATTGACTGAGGATTACTGGCCTCTTTATGCTCTTGCCGGTGGAGTTGGGACTGTTCTTGGTTGGACTTGGTTGTTGTTCCTTGGATCTCAGGCGAGTCATATGATGAAGATTGCGGTGCATATCTTGACGACTTATCTTGCTGTGCTCAGTGTTCTGTGTTTTTGGATGGAGCAGTTCTTCTGGGGAGTTGCATTTGCAGTCGGCGCTGGGTTGCTGTTCTTGTATGTTTTGGCAGTCATAGACAGGTACGAGTTTATTGTTTATTTTGGTGCATTACAAGTTTAAGACAATGTCTAGGGATTAAGTGAAATTTGAGGTATCAGGATGGTTTTGGTTGGAGATTTATGTAGTATAGTATGTAGCACATTCGGGTAGTTCTTCTGTTTGGACCATTTATTTTATGTCAAAAATAAATAATTTGAATGGTACTTGCCTAGTTTATAAGTGATGAATCCGGTGGAAGGGATGCCAAATCTTGTCTAGGTTCACCTTCACAGGTTGGGAATCTGTAGACTGCTTCTCCTAGCATTTTGAAAACTTGTAATGATTCTTCTACATATATGTCTACATGCATCCTTGTATTATACCGTGAGGCTGGATTTCCGGGGTTTTACTTATATTTACGAATTAGAGCTTGTATTGGGTTATATCTATTTTACAAATTATATGATGTGGATCATGAGTAGTAGTACCTTGTAGTTAGGTTTTCGTGGGTTCTAGCTCCATATACTGTTTTTAGGTTTCAGAATTCAATATTTCTTTTCTCCTTACTTGATTCATAGCTAGGTTGTAAAAACTCTCAATTCAATCCTGTTGAGATGTCTAGCCCACATCGGGAATATGAGACATTGTAGGTGAGCTTATAAGGGTTTGAGTTGCTCTCTCCATTGCCAATTAGTTTTGAAGTTGAACCCCAGACTACTTTATCATGGTATCAGAACGGGTTACCCATGTCTACGTGTGTTAGCGTTACCGGCCACACGCACTCCACGTCATCTCTAATGTTGTCCACGTGTTAGGCTTGAAGATCTGCCACACGTGCGGGAGCGTATTGAGATGTCTATCCCACATCAGGAATATGAGACCTTGCCTGTGGGCTTATAAGAGTTTGAGCAACTCTCTTCATTGCCAAATCCAGTTAGTTTCAAATGATATGATGCTTAGATATGTAATTAACTTATATTGACTGATTATGTTGTGAGATTACTCTCTCTCTCACACACACACACACTCACTCACAGATAACGCAAATATGCCATGCATAAGTTAGAATCCAAATGATCAGATTCCTTTGCAGTCTTTCTGACTCTAGTTTTAATTAATAGACTACCCTTTACCATGCTGGTGCTTCAAGCAGCTGTCAAGATGGTATGGAGTCTACCTGAAGTTATGAGGGTAGCATATGCATTCATGCTTATTATGCTTTTATGGATGGGAATATGGTCCTTTGGGGCTGCTGGTGTTGTAGCTTTAGGCCTTGGAGATGGTGGACGCTGGTGGCTTCTTGTGGTGAGCTGGCAAGTTTTGCTGTTCTTTCATCTATTCTCATGGCATAGAAATGCAATCAAACATAAAACATGTCTCAAGTAATGACACTAATAACTCTGTCACAAATGCACGTAGGTTCTCTCTGTAAGCTTATTTTGGACGGGTGCTGTTCTCTGTAATACTGTACATGTTATAGTGTCTGGGATGGTGTTTCTTGTTCTTTCCCATGGTGGTCGAGAGGCCTCATCAATACCTCCAAAGTCACTAATGAAGTCTCTTCGGTATGCAGTCACAACTTCTTTCGGTAGCATCTGCTATGGTTCACTCTTCACAGCTCCCATTCGATATTTGCGCTGGAAGGTATATATGCCTGCATATTCTTTTCTTCGTGATGATTCACTAATCATTTCCATATACATGTGACAGTGATTAGATTAGTTCTAAAATTTTGGTATATAATTCAGATCAGGGGAGTTCGGTCCAAGATTGGCAATAATGAGTGTCTACTTTGCTGTGTCGATTTCCTCTTTCATCTTGTCGAGACACTTGTGCGATTCTTTAACAAGTATGCCTACGTGCAGGTACTGTGATTCTGTGTTAGAACCTTTGTCATTTTGATTTGCATTTGACTTGTTAATGGATCAAAGCTACATTTTGTAATTGTTTACATCCTAAATATTTGCTGCACTGGATCTGCTTTAGTACAGAAACCTCAAAATGTTGCAAGAGGATTGCAAGGGCAAAAACCCTAAACTATTCCCACAATGTAAACAGCAGAAGTTTTATTTTTACCCAAAAGAAATATGTGTTTTTATTTATATGCAAGACTTGAAATGCCAGGCAGGTCATTGGTTGTATTTCAAATAACAGCCCCTCTTTTCACATTTGGTTGCTTTTATCTTCCCTTTACATGTTCTATTCCTGATAGTGGTGTGCTCTCAATCCGTAAACCACTTAATTCTTGCTATTTTTCTTGAACTCATTTAGATTTTAGACTTAGTTATTAGTCGGTGATATGATTCCCGTTCCCTACAGATAGCTGTTTCTGGCAAAAGTTTCAATCATTCAGCGAGGGATGCTTGGGAGTTATTTCAGTCTACTGGAGTCGAGGCCCTCATTGCCTATGATTGCTCAGGAGCTGTATTATTAATGGGCACTCTGTTGGGTGGGCTTATTACCGGAACTTGCTCAGGCATCTGGGCATGGGTTAAATATAGGGACAGAGTGGCTATGGTTGGTTCGACTGCAATGTTGATGGGAATGATCTTGGTAAGTTTCTTGAATGTGGGATATCCCTTTGTATTGCTGATTTTTTTTGCGCTTTAGGTTGGCAATGTCAAGGGTTAACTGTGACTTGTTTAATGGTGCAGAGTTTTAATGGGATGTTTAAAATCTCGTAGATCGTAAATTTTTCCATGCTTTTGGATCTTTATGAGAACTCAGTGAAGTTAGATATGGATTCAACTTTTTATTGTCTTGATATTCTTTTTTCTTGAGTTGAAACTGGCATGCATTTCTACTATCCATGTTATCCCTTTCTTGCACTAGCTCCCTTCTTTGCATCCATATTTTCCCATCTTGAATCAGTTGAGTCTATAGATAAATAAATATGTGAATGTCATCCCCTAGTTGACTATCTAATTATCACTTGTCTTGGCATCATTATACATGTTCTTGGTTGTCTTTTCTAAACCAATAAATAGAGCTTTATTTGGAGTATTATTATCTGATGGGGAAAATAACATGGATAGTAAAAATTTTCAGGTGGGAATAGCAATGGTGGTTGTGGAAAGTGCTGTTACATCTATCTATATCTGTTATGCAGAAGACCCGTTGTTAATTCATAGGTGGGACGCCGAATTCTTCAACCAGATGTCGGAGATGCTACACCAGCGTCTTCAACATAGGAGTGCCCGGGCAAGGGAAGTATTTACCCACAATCGGGTTGATAACCACCACACACTTGAAACTCTCCCTTATTGAAAAATCACTCTTCTCATAAATTGTACAATGTAATTAATGGCTCTATAGTCACTCATCCAAAGCAAATCCTTTGTGTTTTGTTTTAGGATATCTAATCTTTGTTACACACGAGCGAAAACTTGATCCACAGGCAGCTGCAATTGGGGTCTGAGTTGAGTAAAGAAGTTGGTCATTCAGGTTCGAAGCTTACATAAATTAGAACAGGCGAGCAACTTCAATTGTATGACTTGGCCATCGATTGTTTTGCAATATTGTATGGCATTTTCTTCTCTAAATTTTTGGGGCCCTGGTTGAAGACATAAGTGCAACACTTATGAATTTATCTATTGCACAACCACAATCTGTTTAGTCACACAACCACAATCTGTGTTGGTCATTATTGTTTGTTACAATTTGCGTCTGAAAAACTATCTTCATGTCAGAATAATTTAAACCCATCGAAAGTCCATTTCTTGGTATAAGGTCCAAGTTCCCTTCTCTTTTTGGCTCAAAGAGTAATTGAGTGACAAAAGAAGAGTCATGACTTCTCTTCTGTATGGTCATACAAGATTACAAATTTACAACCCCAGCAAACTTCAGAAGCTCATAGCTCTTGCAGGTAAAGATCCTACACAGACTGAGCTAGAAATGGAAAACAGGAAAAGGATTTGTGATGATGGGTAAGATGACCAAGATAAAATTCACGTGAGGCCATTGCATCATCACCAAGATCTTCTCTCTCTTTCCTCTGTCTCTCACACAGACATTAGACACCAAACAATGCACAAGTACTAGTACTACTCCAAGTAGCAGTAGTATCATAGAGCATGAACCAAAATGCTAAAACACCAAGAGGGAAACTGGCACGCCATTATGTGTACGAGTGATGGGATAGCGTCATATTCCCCTTTTGGCCCAAAAAATTGTATTTTGCAGTTTGCATGCAAAGACTGTAAATGCAATGCTGCCACACGAAGCAGAAGCAGAAGCATAAGACACAGTAAATAAGCGGCCGAGTGTTGGTGGTGCTGTGTTGTGAAACTGGTTTGCCATTACCAAGAGGTTCCTTTCAAGCCACGCCAAACAGGGAATATAAAAATTACACTGATACTTGAAGAAATTGTGGTCTCATTTGATTCACATCCCATCAGTTTTCGCGCGCAGAGACGCTCTTCCCCATGGTACGTATATTGCTGCAGATCCTCACAGCGATACTAGTAAATAATTCTGGGTCTACAGAAGCAGGGGGAAGAGAAAGTTAGTGTTGGAGATGGATAGAGAATCGATGAGGGCCAGCTCAGAGTAGGAAGAGACCCCTACACCTCTACTGTGAGAGAGACAGAGAGAGAGAGAAAACGAACAGAGAATCAACTGCGTAGGGGTCGTTTTCTTTTGTATTGGGGCAAGTTTGGTTTTGATCATCCCACACGCTCTGTTACATCGTGAATCCCCATGATAACAATCATCCATCCCTCAAATTGAAAGTGTACCCTAATCCAGATCTCCTTTAACTTTTTTTGGTCGTTCAAATCTCTGTAACTTATGACTATGGATCAATTTGTTTTTCATTTTTTTATCGTTTTTCTCGGGACAAAGTAAGATTTTTGTTTGAAAATAAAACGATCGAACATAAGAGAGGACATAAAGGCTAAACCTTTAACTACAAAGATTTGAAATAATATCAGAAATTTCTACAAACATGTACTCAACAAAGCAGTAACTAGCAAAAAATACTGATCTAATGACGCCTCTATTTGCTTTCACATTGTGGTGACATACAAGAAAGATCAGTAGATATATAACACGCTCACACATCCTGATGTCTAATAATTCAGCTTTCTATCTATGTTGCTGCCAGAAAATAGTTCTGACGACACTAAGTTTCACCATACTACTAGACGGCAACAACCATTTGACAAAGCAATGACGTCCCAGATCTGAACACACCCAATCACAACCAGGTTTGCTCAGAATGATCCAGACTGCACCGCCCTCGATACAACATTGCTCAGAATCTGCCACCCCCTCGAGCGTCGATGCCATTGCAAAGAGAGCCAATACTCACCAGCCGCCGTAGTTTCCCCTTTCCTCACCTCTCGACCATCCATTGGGATCTCTTGATAGAAAGAAAAATTTCGATCAAGAATCTCAGTGTCACCAGACCCACTTAGAGTCAACAAAAGGCCCATTCGACGACGGTTGTAGTGCTCGTCGCCGAACAGGAGAGAAAACACTACTTTTCTTCTCCTCCAGATTCAGAACGTTACATAAGGTTAGGAACATTAGGAGAAAGTAAGATTATAAGTTTATAACAATGAAAATCGTCCCACCCTCTAGGGCAACCAAATTGGAATAGATCAAACGAAGGGTTTCTGCAGCTTGAGGAGGAGCTTGCGTTCAAACTTTAGTATCTGACAGTGTCCAATTTCAGCTATAAAATCAGTGATGAAGTTGGATTTCCTTAAGACTGTTAGAAACCTTGATAACAAGCACAGGAAGAACACAAAGATTTTTGAGAATGGATGAGTTCTTATTAAAGCAAATGTCGGCTTTATAGCAGCCAATTACAACGGGAAACTCAAACTAATTGACCTAAGATCAAGGAAACTTAGCTAATACAAAATCAAACTGAAAAACTAAAAATCCTGAAGACCAGGGCTTGTTTACAACAGAAACAGTCTCCCTAAGACTAGGGTTTATTAATAACAGAAACTGGAATGCAGTAACCCTATCAGGATGGTTACTTGAGCTTCAATCTTCAACATTTCCTCCCTTAAACTAAATTGCATTCAGCAATCAGTTTATTTCCAACTGGTACTCTGCACACGCCAACCATTGTCTCAATCTTTCGAAACAATCTAGCTTCAGTACCTTTGTCATAATGTCTGTAACTTAGTTTTGTGAACTACAATCCTCCAACTTAACAATGTCATCTTTGCAAAGATCAAGAAGGAAATGAAACTTGACACAATGTGTGTACTTTTTCCATGCGTTACTAGATTTCTTGATAGCTCTATAATTGAGCTATTATCACAAAAAATCTTTGTTGGTTTACTTTGTTTGCAGATGTGCTTCTCAAGCACCCTTCTCATCCAAACACTTTGGCATGCACAAGTTGCTGCAAAAATGAACTCAGCTTCTGTAGTGGAAATAATGACCACTGGTTACTTCTTGGAACTTTGTATCATTGCTCCATTACTCATAAAAAAACATATCCTGAAGTACTTCTTCGATCATCAATGTCCATGCATAGTCGCTATCTGAAAATGCTATCAACTCTTCTTCAACATCAGCTTCCCTTTCATAGCCAACACCAAGTTCCACAGTTCCTCTAACATACATCATCACTCTCTTTATAGCTTGCATATGAAGTTCAGTAGGCTTCTCCATGTATCTACTGACTTGACTAACAACAAACATTAGATCAGGTCTAGTGACAATTAAGTACATTAAGCTGTCTACCATTTGCTTATAGAGTGTAGAATTCACACAAGTACAACCTTCATCTTTCATCAACTTAGAGCCTGGCACAATGAGATTTTTGAATGAATTCAACTTCTCCATACCAAATATTTCTAGTACCTCTTGTGCATACCTTCTCTGAATTAAGAAAACTCCTCCCTCATTCTGCACAATCCCCATTCCTAGAAAGAACTTCATTTTTCCCAAATCTGTCATATCAAACTTCATTGAAGCTTTGAACTCCTCAACCATCTCCATGATACTTCCTGTAAATATTAGATCATCTACATACACACTGACAATAAATTTCACCATTCTCTCAGGTTTTAACAAACAATGTGTTCATTAAGACATCTCTCAAACTTTCATTTAAGAAATAAGTTTCTAACTGGCTGTACTATGAACGAGGTGCATGTTTTAACCCATACAGTACCTTTTTCAACTTGTAAACATTATGCTCTTCTCCCTTCTTCTCAAACCCTTGTGGTTGTTCTACAAACACATCTTCTTCTAGTTTTCTATGTAGAAATGCACTTTTTACATCCAGTTGATACACATCCTAGCTTCTTCGTGCAGCCAAGACCAAGATCATTCTAATAGTGTCTTATCTAGCAACAAGATCAAATACTTCCAAATAAGCAATTCCATACTGCTAAGTATATCCCTTGGCTACAAGACAAGTTTTTAACTTATCTACCTCTCCTTGTTCATTTAGTTTTGTCTTGAAAATCCATTTGACTCCTATCCTTTTCACCCCTTGTGGCAAATCTGTCAGTTCTCAAGTGTCATTTTCTCTCTATTGCTTTTATCTTATTTTCCATAGCATCTCTCCACTTCATACACCTTGCTGCTTCCTCAAAAGTACTTGGATCTTCAGCTGAGCTATATAACACCATATGTTGCAAGTTTCTTTTCTCAGACAGACCTTCACTTGTGACATAATCTTGCATTTAAAAATGTGTTCTTCTATTTCTCCCTTGATGTGGAACTAATGCTTCAGTCGAATCAGTTGTGGATGAGCTAGTATTTCCTTCCTCAGTTGACTAATCTGTTTCTTCACTTTCTACATCACTACTTCCTTCCACTTCTTGTTTTTTTGGTTCCTCTTCATCATTCCAAAAGAGCACATTCTTCTTTTCTTCTTCTTCTTCTTCTTCTTCTTCACTTCTGTCTCAATCTCAACTCTTACTTTCTTCAAAAATTACATCTCTACTGATCATAATTTTCTTAGTTAATGGATTATACAACCTGTATGCTTTTGATTCTCCACTCAACCCTAGCAGTACACACTTCATACTCTTGTTTTCCAACTTGGTCCTCTTATGATCTGGAACATGAACATTTCCTATGCAACCAAAAATCCTAAAATACTCCACACTCGGCTTGAGCCCACTCCATGCCTCCTCAGGAGTAATTAATGTCCTTGACAGCTTGTGTTGGACTTCTATTAAGAACATGAGCATGTTTTTCTCAGATAATATGC
Source organism: Comarum palustre (assembly GCA_951800085.1). Lineage (NCBI taxonomy): Eukaryota > Viridiplantae > Streptophyta > Magnoliopsida > Rosales > Rosaceae > Comarum > Comarum palustre. The sequence continues at coordinate 23,136,219 of OX637577.1, read as the reverse complement.
TTCTCACCAAATTCATGATGGTTATGTTCTTCCTCTCAGCAACTCCGATTTGTTGAGGAGTAAAAGTTGCAGTAAGCTGTCTTTTGATGCCATTTTCTTCACAAAAAACATTGAATTCATTTGAGGTGAACTCTCCACCTATGTCTGTACGCAAGCAACACACTTCTATTCCAGCTTTTTTTCAACAAAAACTTTAAATCTTTTGAAGCATTCAAATGTTTCACTCTTCTTAGACAAGAAATAAACTCAACATTTTCGAGAATAGTCATCAATGAAGGTAAGTATATACCTTTTCTTGCTGTTTGATTCTGGTGACACAGGTCCACATAATTGAGCATGTATAAGTTGTAGCTTCTGTGTAGCTCTCCATTCACTCTTCTTGGGAATGACTTCTCTGTGCTGCTTACCCACAAGACAGTGCTAACACAATTCCTTTAGAACTTTGATTGCTGGCAAACCCTTCACCAATTTCTTGTACAACATTGTTCTCAGCCCTTTGAAACTAAGGTGACCAAGTCTGCTGTGTCAAAGTTGAGCAACATCATCACTGGTGACTTGAAAACAACTTGAACTTCTTGCAGCAAGTGTTGCTGGCATAACAAACATCTTATTCCCTATCATCGTAGTTTGTACAATCAAACCTCTACTTGGATGAAATATTTTACACATCCCTTGATCAATCAAAATGGCCAGACATTTCTCTTGCAACTGTCCAATGCTCAATAAATTGTTTTGAGCTCAGGAATATAAAACACTCTAGTCACTACCTGAATTATACCTTCAACAAGTAATCTCACATTTCCTTTTCCAATAACAACCATTCTTGCACTATTTCCAAGCTTCACAAAATGTCTAAAGTTTTCATCAAAATTAGAAAACCACAACTTGTTTCAGTCATGTGGTTACTACCAAGGTTCTAAAAATTGACTCCCAAGGGCTGGATGGCATGTCACCGTTTTGATTTTTCCTGAATTGGTCAAGCTAGGTGCTGGTGCAAAAATCGGCCACCTAGACGGGCTGTGAGGGCTAGGCGACATAAAAATCAGACTCCTGGGCGGCACCTAAGGGGCCTGATTAGTTTTTTAAAAGAAAATTATGAAATACATAAAAGCCTATCAAACATTAGTAAAATTAAACACGAAAAACACAATATTCTACTTAAAGTTTAAACGAATGACACAAGATTTTTTATTATTATTTTTAAGAACATTGTTATTTTATTTTGTCTATTTTTGAAGTATTTTTGCTATTTTGGAACATAAACGTGGCTTTTTTATAAATTATATTTATTAAATAATAATAGTATGTAAAATACGAAACCGCCTAGACGTCGTCTAGGCGCCGGCTGTCCGCCATGATACCGTCTAGCGTTTTTAAAACCTTGGTTACTACAACTAGAATCTAGGAACCATACCTCTTCTCTCTTTGCTTGGTGTAAGTCAACATAAGCCATGATGAGCATTTCTTCTTCATCATCCACTTCTGCATAGTTTACTCATTTTTTCCACTCCGGACATTCATACTGAAATTGTCTAAGTTTGTGACACTTATAGCATTCAATCACAACCTTGTTAAATGGTTGTCTTCCTCTTTCTCTATAACCTCCACGACCTCTTCCTCATACCAAATCTGTCTTCCTCTTTGTCTCTAAACTTTGCAACCTTAGTGACCTTCAGAACATGTTCTTCTCTATGTCCTCTCATCCGTTGTTCATGGACAAGAAAACTTCCCTGCAACTCATCAATAGTCATAGTATCCAAATCGTTTGCTTCTTTAATGTAACATACTATATAATCAAACTTTGAGACCATTGACCTCAAAATTTTTTCAACAACAGTATTTTGACTTACAGTTTGACCACAAGCCTCCATATTCTTAGCTATGGCTAGAGTTCGCACAAAATATGCATTCAATGTCTCACCTTCATCTTGAGAGCTTCAAACTCTCTACGCAATGCCAGCAACTGTGCATTCTTCACCTTTGTAGAACCTTGAAACTTCTGCCTCATTGAGTCCTAAATTTGGTTGGAGGTGTCATCCTCTAAAATGGTCTCCAATATATCACGCTCAATGGCCTGATAAAGACAGTTCTTTATCTTCAAATCCTTCAACTTCTGCTCCTCGATTAGCTTTAGTTGTGCTTCAGTTGGTATTGACCCTGTCTCCACAGTTGGAATGCCATTCTGTATGAGATTCCAATATTCATTGGATCATAAAAAATTCTCCATGAGCTTCACCCAATGCGCATAGTGACCATCGAAGACTGGAATAACAGGTTATACATGCTTGCCATTACTGCTGCTTTCAGCCATTCTTCTCTTCATTTTCCTTCTGTTTCTCTCACACTCTCTCTTTATGTATCTCTCAAATCAGGCCCCTGTGATGGAGCTCTGATACCATTTGTTAGAAACCTTGATAACAAGCACATGAAGAACACATAGAATTTTGAGAATGAATGATTTCTTATTGAAGCAAATGCTGACTTTATAGCAACCAATTACAAGGGGAAGCTCAAACTAATTGACATAAGATCAAGATAACTTAGCTAAGACTAAATCAAACTGAAAGACTAAAAAATGCTAGGGCTTGTTTACAATAGAAACAATCTCCATAAGACTAGGGTTTATTAATAACACAAACTGAAATGTAGTAACCCTATCCGGATAGTTACTTGAGCTTCAATCTTCAACAAGGACATGAGCAAACAACGGAGGAAATAAGACTTAGCTATACAATCGATTTCTTGAACAATCAACTTGAGACGTCAAGGAGTACTGCAAGAGGAAACTAAGAGATTTTGTGGCAAGGAGTCACCAATCTCAGCTATAGAATCAACGAGGAATTTGACTTCACATAAGACATGAGCAAACAGTAAAGGAAACAAAAACAAAGACTTCGTTATATGATAGATTTCTTGAACAATCGACTTGAGACGTCATCCAATATTACGAGGAAAAACCAAATTTTTAGGATGTTACATGTTCTAGCAGCAAAGGAAAAATTATGTTTTAAATCTCTAATTGCATCAAAGATTCGATGAAAATATCACCAAAGATATCATTTAAATAAATCTTGTTTGGATACTGTTTTACATGATTTGTGATGGCACATCGACACATGTATCATTTTGGTACCTTTTGTTTTCCTGTTTTTGGGTTACAAAAATGGTGGTCGGGTAAGACTACCATTTTGGAGCTGAGAGTACAATGGGTAAAATCTTTACATGCGGATGATCGAACCAGTAACCTCTTTATTATTATTAATATCACTGTCACATTCACTCAATATGTAAAAACAAGTTTCTATCACTGGACCCAACAGATGGCCCTTTTTGTTTTTCTTTATATCAAGAATCATTTTGGTATTTGTCATTTCCATTTTCAATGTGGGTTCCACTGTTATTTTCAGCAGTGACATGAGAGACAGAGGAGAGTGAGAGAGAGAGAGACGCACCAGGGGTAGAGAGTGGGGGAGGAGGGATAGAATTGTGGCGGGGGCTTCGGGAAGCTAAAATCCCAAGTCAGAAAGCAATAATGAAAAGCCCTCAGTTGTTTAAAAATTTAATATATTTAGGAGTCCTGATACGCTATCCTCTTTTATTTTTGAAAGTACGCTATCCTCTTCTTAAAGGTTCATCAAACATTATAATTTTTCTTTTCTATCTTGCTTCACTTCACTACACTACCCTACCCCCTCTTTCTTCTTTCTTCTCCTTCTCCTTCTCCTTCTCGAACTCACAAAGTCTCATGAACATCATCTTTTGCTTTGCTTTTCCTTAAAAGAGATTGTTATCAAACCCTCAAGTAAGTTCAAGAAATGCAGAGCTTCAAACCAGTTCAACAGAACCCAGAGTTGTATTCCCACTCTTCCTTCTATTTCAGGTAGATAATAGCTTCCTTGGCTCTGCCTATATTGTTTTCATGGGTCACATGTACTAGTTATGGTTCCTTTAAAAGTTTTGTTGGGTGTTGATTTCACACCAAAAAGATGGAAGTCTTTGATTTTGGTTCCTCTGTTTCTGTGTTGTGAACTTTAAAAAACAGAGGAGATGACGCCCAAACGCGTTTTGCGGATCTTGGAGAGCTTGAACATTCCGCTACTGTGTTTCCTCACGATGATGCTCTTAATTTAAGCCCAAGTATTCTCTCCTTCCTCTTTTGGTATATAGTTTTGTTGAATGAAAAGATTTTATTTTACTGATGTAGGAAGTTCTGTTGAACTGTGTTGTAGGCTCTATCTTCAGCTTAAAAGCAAACAACAACGTTGCCGTTGTACCTAATACTTTCCACTATGCGACCATGAACACGGTACACTTTTATCATCTTTGTACTTCGACATCATATTACTCTGTTTCGTTTTGGTAATGAAATTAATGGTGTTTGTTGTAGAGCTCGGGGTGTTTGGACATAGGGTCAACCTTGTCCGGAGAGCAGCAGTACATGTACCACCATCACAAGGGAACGACGTCGTCTGGAAACAACGGCCACTTCGAGAATTGGGGTGACTCGGCTATGGCGGAGCACAGTCAGCAGACTGACACCTCCACAGATATCGACACTGAAGACAAAAATCATGTACTCGTCTTTCTCTCTCGTCGTCTTTCTCTCTCGTCTCTGTTTTGTTGAACATATGCTGTGTCTTTTACTGTATCTTTTTTTATTCAGTGTCTTTCACTATGTTGCTTGATGGGAAATTGGGAATCTATAAGGTTTAGTACTGGTGGGTCATTTTGCTGGAATTTAGAATATTTTTTTCTTTCATTTTGAATTGGAACTGTTGGATTTTTCATATCTCTTGGTTGTTCTGATCTTCCAGAAGGGTCCTATTTAGTGCTTGCTTTGTTCAGTGTGTCGCTGTAATTTTAGGATACCAGATAATGTGGATTTGTATTGTGCTTTACTTTGCGATTAAAGTATCTGATTTTAATTGTGTTTTAGCTTCGTGGAGCTCAGCATGGAGCACTAGCAGTAGTGGATTCCAATTCCATACAGCAGGCGAATGGAAGAACTGGTGACCAAAAGGTTCTGACCTAAAGTCGATTGTAAAAATGTTTTATTTCTTTTCCTTTTTAGTGTATAATTATTTTGAATGTTAATGTGATTATTTGGGCTAATGAATTTGCAGGCACTACGACGGTTGGCTCAGAATCGAGAAGCAGCAAGGAAGAGTCGACTTAGAAAGAAAGTATGTATCTTTTCTGATCTGAATCATCTGATGTCAATTATCATGTCATCTCTTCATTAAAGGTCTTTAATGCATACACATCATAGCCTGTGTGCTACATGTTTTAGCTCTATGCTGCTGTTAATGTGAATTCAGACGTGAATATTTTGGTCCTCACTGCCCTGTAGATCCACTACCAGCTGTAGATTAGGTTTGATATAAATGCCTTTTGTTCTCTTACACCTTTATTCAACTTTTGTCTTTTCACTTTAGTTTCCTCTTTAGGCAGGATTAGACGGACCGTTTTCGCTAATTTGTGATGCCTTCTTAAACAGTTGGCTCAACTTTTTCGTTAAAATCTGGGACCTTAGTTATTGAAAATAATTTCGTTTTCTTAAGTTATTGAATGAAGTATATTTGGAACATTTATAGGTTTTGGTTTTGGATAGGCTTATGTCCAGCAGCTGGAGAATAGTAGACTCAAGCTTTCGCAACTTGAGCAAGAGCTTCAACGAGCTCGCCAGCAGGTGCGTACAAATTTGGAGTTTTTGTTTCGCTGAAGTCCATTTTCATTCTTGGTTTGATATGTCAATGCAGGGTATGTTTGTTGGACTTTCAGGGGATCACGGTCTTTCTGTGGCGGGAACTGGTAAGCTACTTTGGATAAATGAATTCTTGTTTTGCTTCTATCCCTGATCTTTAAGGACTTTGACTCATCCATAGATCTTGAACTGAGTCCAAGGAAATTCTAATATGTATTGATATATTGAACTAAGGTTAAACTTGCCCTTGTCCTTGATAAATATGCTTAAAAATTCTTGTCCTGCATTCCCAGTCTCTGGGGAAATTTATGTTAAGCAAAGATAAAACTAGTTGAGAATATATTATGTTATTTGATAACCATTCCTAAAGTGGTTGCTTGTACTAACTTCAGGGGCCTTAACATTTGACTTTGAGTATGCACGCTGGCTTGATGAACATCAGCATCTAATATATGAGCTGCGATCGGCTGTGAATTCTCATCTAGTAGATAATGGATTGCGAATTCATGTTGATAGTGTTATGACACACTATGATGAGATATTCAGGTTAAAGAGCATTGCTGTAAAGGCTGATGTATTCCACATGCTTTCTGGCATGTGGAAAACGCCTGCCGAAAGGTGTTTTATGTGGTTGGGAGGATTCCGCTCCTCTGAACTTCTCAAGGTGATCAATCATCTGTCAACTATCTGTTTGCTCATCTTAAAGTATAACTCGATTTACTGAAATTCAATGGTGGTTGAATTTGTTGGTGGATGTGGCCATCAGATACTTGGGAATCAGCTTGAGCCTTTGACAGATCAGCAGTTGATGGGAATATGCAATCTACAGAAATCTTCCCAACAGACTGAAGATGCCTTATCACAAGGGATGGAAGCTTTGCAACAATCGCTTGTCGACACACTCTCCTCAACTACTAATGGCTCTACTGCTTCAGATGTTGCCGACTACATGGGTCAAATGGCGATTGCTATGGGCAAGCTTGCCACACTGCAGAACTTCATTATCCAGGTAATATCACTTATTCTGTGCACCCCATTAGTTATGAAATTATCATTGTGGTAATAATGCGTATGCTTTTTTGCATGTTAGGCTGACCTATTGAGACAGCAAACTCTGCAACAATTGTATCGGATTCTGACCACTCGGCAAGCTGCTCGTGCCCTTCTTGTTATCAACGATTACTTTTCACGTCTCCGAGCACTTAGTTCTTTGTGGATGGCCCGCCCTACAGACTAGTATTTTCACGCAGTCCAGCCTTAGGATTTACATGAGCTTAATCAGTTATTTCCCCGTAGTATTTGTAAAACAGCTTTAGTCTGAGACCATGAAGATGGTTACTCGTCAAAATGCACTCAGCCCCCTTTTTATTATGCTTCATTTGGCTTTTGTAGACTTTAGTGAAGGCTGATATGGTGGTTCTCCAACATGTAAATTAATTTAAGGATTGACTTTGGGCATATGCATCCAAACAATGGCATCAACAAGAATATAATGAGAACACTAGTAATAAGCATAAAGATGTCAATTTTTTATTGAAAAAAATATAAGAAATGAATTAGGCATGGATAGTAATGAATCTGAAATGATTCAGTTTAAGCAATCACTACATTTGATACCCTATTTAGTTGCTTCTAAATAGTATGGGATAAATAGAATATAGCTCGCCTAATTTATCCAATTTATTAATCTATTTTCTTGGTGAGACATGCTTCATGATCAATTCTTTTTCTCCACTGGCTTGTAAGTTTTTTTGTCATTCACATTTCCTCCTGATTCTGGTAACAAAACCATCAATAAGTTAGTGAAATTGATCAACTAAAAGAAAAACCACTTGCTTTTTTAAGGTTTAAAAGAAGACTCAAAGAATGATGAGAGTTACATACTTAGCCGCTTGTTATTTTTTCTGGATTTTACAGTAGCTTTAGGGATGAATACTCCAGTCCCTGTGCTAATTCCCGAGGGCTTTGCAGGCTGAACTGTTGCCGCTACTGGATCAGTAGTGCTATATTCATTTTGCCACAAGCTCTTAAAGCCTTGTGATATAGAACTTGAGCCTTTTGGTTTAGTGACACTACTATAAGATGGCTTAACAATTTTGATCTCAGGAAAATCATCATATTGATCCCCAGTCAAAATCATAATCTGCCTCCTCATCTCAGCAAAGAATTCATCATCATCCTCCTCAAGATATTCAAGTTTCGGGTTCATGTTCATGCCCATGTCGAAGTTGAACTGAGGACTCAAAGCGAATTCCATGTCGGCAAAGTTGGATTCTGTTTTTTTTTTCTGAATGCTGGAGGTATTGGTGACTAGGGTTTTGGAGTGGGGATGAGTGAATGGGATGGAGTTATTTATAGGGTTTAGGAATTTAAAAAAAACAGTGTTTGTGGTCAATAGAGTCTTAGAAAAATGCTGATTTGCATTTGTGTTCACAAATGAATCCAAGTCCAGGAATATGTCACTCTCCCCCTATTTCTTCTGTACATATTAAATTCCTGATGCCTGTTCAAGCAAGTAGATGAGAATGAGTTTGCAAAATTCATTTCTTGTACATATATAACAACCAAATCTGTGCCCCTAAATTCATAGAATTTGCTTGTCGACAATTTATAGTATAAACAACTGTGATGATAATTTGATGCCAATATATGCAATGTCCCAACATCACAACGATTTAAGAAAATAATAATAATAATATTATTATTATTATTAATATTCCTATGTGGTGTAATTATTTTGGTGGTTGATGAATCTTATCATTTTCAAGAAAAAATAAAAAGAAAAGAAAAAAAGAGAGATGGAGATGGCCTCATCACCGAAGTATTCACTTTACTCAATTTTATCAATCGTTGACGAACTTAATAATTAGACCAAAAAAGAACTTAATAAAACATATACAAACCGAACCTTCGGTCATAACTAATAAATTCGAATATATTTACTTAAAAAATTAAGGAATACTCTAAAAAGATGCTATTATAGCAAGATAAAAGGAATCAAAGGAGTATTATAAATTACCAACGTATCAACTACGTTATCGATAATTATGAGAAGCAACGAAAAGTCATTTGAGATATTTTTTTGATTCTATGAAAATGGTGGCCGAGTGAGCTACCATTTCGAACCGTAAAGCGGTTAAGCTTTGACTCTCCCCATGTAGATTCTGTACACATGTGGATGATCGAACCAGTGACCTTTGATTCCATGAAAATGGTGGCCGAGTGAGCTACCACTCCGAACCATAGAGAAGTTAAGCTTTGACTGTCTCCATGCAGATTCTTTACACATGTGGATGATCGAACCAGAGACCTCCTTACTACTAGGAGTATCACTGTAATATTCGTCTAACATGGCAGACCCAACCTCTTCCACTAGACCAAACCCACATGGGTAAAATATTTGGTAATTAATCAAACCAAACGGACACAAGTTGTTCCTACCTTAAAAGACATGCCATTATTGTTGATCGACCAAACATCCAAATTGTTGAGTGCAAATGAATTTTATCGTAATTATTTCATGTCGGTAAATTAATTGAATTTGAAAAAAAAATGACCAATTCGGTAATAGTTTTTCAAGTCCAAAATTATCACTTCAATCGATTCGGTCATTTATGAAGGTTTTTTTGAATAATAATATTTTATTTCAATTTCAAATGTAAAACAGATATATACTTTGTTTCTTACCTATAATGGTAAGTTAGAGGACTTGGTATGCTAGAACCATCTCATTTTACATGAAGCTAATCTAAAAAAGAAAAAAGCAGCCTATAACATATGAAAACATAGAAAATAAGCATTTAACTTGAAAAAGAAAATTGTTGTTTTAAAAAAAACATAGGGTTTGAGCCAAGATCAAAGTACAAAGTACCAAACCCAAAATCTTGACTACATCTCATTTTCCTCAAGTGCCACCACAACCAGCGTCGCCGAAACCACCACCATGCTCGACCAATCCATCTTCAATCCCACCAACAACGCCGACGCTAGAGACCCACATTCTCTCATTTCAAACCCAACAAGCCTAGCAGACCCAAAAGGACCAGTCTTAGCCAAAGGCCTAATCAGCGGCCCAGTAAAAGCCAAACCAACCCCTAATTTCCTTTCTAGCCCATAACCACCACTATTAGTATTCGGGACAGTTGAGACGAAGATTAAAAATTTCCTCTCATAAGTCTCAACCTATGAGACGAAAACAACTTTGTCACTAAACTTTCAACTTATGTGACGAAACAGATTATCGTCGTTTAAGTTGTCACCTATATGACGAATCCATAACCTACAAGATAAAAATATTTTTTTCTCTTACGTCCACACTTAAGAGATGAAAATAAGATTTTAAGTTATGCGACAAAAAAAATTATCGTCGTTTACGTTGTCAACAATATGACGAATCTATAACCTACACGACAAAAAAAAATTTTGTCTCTTACGTCCACACTTATGAGACAAAAAAATTGTTTCATCTTATAAGTTTTAACTAAAGCTACAGAACCTATGTTTCGTAGCATAAGTTTTCCACTAAAGCAACAAAAGGTGAACCTATACGACCAATACATCTCGTCTCTTAATGTATATCTTAAGCGACGAAGTACATCTATTAGTCTCATAAGTAATTTTCTAGCAACGAATATTTCGTCGCATACTTTATTTGTTTCGCCGCATAAGTGGTTTCGACTTTATACGGAAACACTCATAACTACTTCTATATGATGTAGTTTGGTCGAACCTTCCACACAAAAAACTCTCACTTAGATGAGACGCAACCACCCATATAAAAATTGTGACATTTACCCCTCGACGATAGGGTTCCCCATAAGAAATAATAATGGTAAATAGTGTTGACTGCTATTATCGGCATTGAGATGTTACTCGAATTACGTGATTTTTGAACCATAATCGTATTTCAGCATTCTGATCACATCTTATTTCATAATATTTTTTTATAAATTTGCTTCTATATAGAGTTGGTTCACAAAGTTGTGCATTTGTTTAAAATATACTAAACAAGTTATACAACATTAGTAGGTAAATTATGATTCTGATGACTTAAATTCACAAACAAAAATTCGACCGTCTGATATATATGATCATTATAACGAAAGATGTCTATGGTATAAAATTTAATTGGATCCGACAACATTAAAAACTCGATCAAAACTGTCAACCCTTAACCATCGACACTTATCATACCGAAACACTTATATCTACCTCTATATGACGTAGTTTGGTTGAACCTTCCACACAAAAAACTCTTACGTAAATGAGACACAACCACCCATATAAAAATTTTGTGACATTTACCCCTTGATGATATGGCTCCCCATAGAGAATAATAATGGTAAATAGGGTTGACCGTTATTATCGGCACTGAGATGTTACCTGAATTACGTAATTTTAGAAACATAGCCGTATTTCACCATTCTGATCACATCTTATTTCACGATATTTTTGATAATTTTGCTTATATGTAAATGATTTTTCCAATTTTTAAAAATGATTAACAAAATTAATCATTAATTTTTAAAAATTATATTTTCGTCGCGTAAGTGCCAAAAATTTCAAAAAAAATCCCAGGTAAAAATTTCAAAAAAATTTGAAGGCAATTTTGGCGCCTTCCTATAAGCGAAGAAAATATAATTTTCGTCACGTAATTGTCAAAAATTTGAAAAAAAAAGTCCTGACAAAAATTTGAGAACATTTAAAGGCAATTTTGGTGCCTTTCTTTTCAACTTAATACCCATCTCCCATCGAACCAGCCATTCTTCACCTCTCCTCAGCCCCCCAACAACTATCTCTGCAAAGGTCTTATCCCCAACAATCCTCATCCTCTCCATGTCTACTCCACAATCTTCGACGGCTCCATTATCATCACCAGCCCAGCCAAGCGCTGCACTTCTTCGACGACTCCATCCTTACCACCAGCCTCGTCGTGCCTCCTCATCCTGCTCATGACTGTTCCAACCTCTCCTCTCACTCAAGCAATTCGACGGTAAAATAGGCTTCGAGGTCGCTGTCGGTTTGCATGGAGGACAGTGCCGTCGAGGAGGAACTGGCAAGAGGAGCACCAAGTGTCGGCGGGGATCATGAGAGGGCGGATTTGGTTGAGGACGACGGTGTTGAAGCGGTTGACGGCGGTGTGCATGGAGGTGATGCCGGAGTGGTGGTGGTGGGATTTGAGGGCGGTGGTAGTTTTAGAACAAAATAAATAAATTGGGACGAAAAAGAAAAAGAATAAAAAATTCAAAAAAAATCTCACCAAAAACTTCAGAAAATTTCAAAATATTTTATTGCGACGAAAATTGTATTTCGTCTCATAGGATAAGATATATTGTGACGCATATATATTGTTCATTGCATAAGTATGTGAAGTTATTGTTGCGCTGTTTCTCTTCTTTCGTCGTTACAAAACACTGACGACGAAACAATTTTTTCGGTAAAGTGATGCGACGAAGGGGTTGTCGGATAAATGTTTATTGTATTCGTCGCCTCAAGTGTTGCTACGAATTTATATTTGTTGCTACAATTGCATCTTTTGCGACGAATTTCGTAGTTTCGTGTCATAGGTCTCAGTGCGACAGTAAGGATGTGACGACGTTTTCGTCGGTTAGGTTCTTATGTGACCAATATGTGCTCCTCTGCGATGAAATGATTTCGTCTCATATGTTCCGGATCCTACTAGTGCCCCCATCATAACCTTTTGGCCCATCACTGCCATTCAAAGCCCTCGGCTCGGTCAACCCTAATTTAAAACTAGGGTTTCCTATCGAGAAAACCGGATGTGTTGTGACTGCCACTTGCACCGTCTCACCACCTTCCAGCCCAAGCTCCAGCTCCTCCGTCATAACTTCTTCACCCCGACCCGCACCACCTGATCCAACTCTGCCACCTGAACGTCGGTCTCCCCAACGATCTCGATCGCACAGTTAGCCACCACCGGCAAGCCAGAAACCAAACTCTTGTCACAAAGACCTCCTTCAGGCCCAAAGAAGCCGCAAGCTTTACATATCCTGTGTGCTCTCTCAACCTTGAGACTCAGAATGGCCAAAATCTCCGGAGAGAAAGCAAAGAGATGTTCTGTAGGAATCTAATTATGAACGTCTAGAACAACCCTAACACGTTGGATCTTCTTCCTCTTGATTGGACCCGGATCTGCTCTCACAAAACCATCCAATTCATTCTCGATGCGACCTGGAACATGGTGGTTCCTCATTGCAAATCGGAGCCCAGCAACTGAGATCCAAACCTCCAGGTGATTCATGGCCACATCCTCCACCGGACTGAGACCATCATATACCGCCAGTAACAACATACCACCATCAAAAGACCACGACCCTCCTCCAACAACCAGATCTCTCTTTACCTTCAACTGAAACTGGAAGACGAATAGTCCTGGCTCCTCTTCCTAGACCAAAAGCCTTTTCTTCAAATTCCAAGCTCCAGAGAGTCAAGTAGAAAACTTGAAGCACCATGTCCTTGCACATCCTAATGAAAAGTCCGCAGAGGTAAAAGTGACGATCGGCATCCACTAGCAAGATCGTTGTCTCCATCTCGGTCATCTGACTGTTGTCCATGAAACCGTAGCAGAGACCAGAGCCATGAAAGATTCATATTAAATGCATTTGATGTTAGTTTACAGGGCACAACGATCTGTTGGAGAATCTGAAACCTGGCGTATGATATATGTGAACAGTGAACTTACCTCCAGCCCTCCAAGTTCTCTTCTATTATATTCAGACGTACTCATCGTGGGGAGTTTTGTAGCTAACCATCTTGCAGAATTTGCTCATCTTCATCATGGTCCTTTGATTTGGTTTGAATGTCTTCCCATGTTTGTATCCGAAGTACTTTTTATGGATCACCTCGTAAGGGTTAGAAAATGGTTTTGCTTTGTAGTTCTTGTTGTGGGGAAGGCTAGGGTGAGTTGATGCATACTATGCATCAACTATTTAAAAATAATATATAAAAATAAATAACATGTTGTACAGGTAAACAAGTCGTCCAGTAATATTATGACACGTGTTAAAAAATTATCACTTTAACGACTGTTTAATTTGGTTATACATGAATTGTTTAAAAACATGTAATGAGGGTAGTAAATGTTGTAATTACTTTGTTTAATAATGTAATTACCACTAAATACATTACATGTGGAATTTGTAGTAAAGATATCATAAATGATGTAATTTTCTTAGAAAATGACCATAATTACAATAAAAAGAACTATTTTACAAGATTAACGACTTCAGATGTTTTAGGTATGATTATTAATATTTACAATATTTGTTGTCATTAGTGGTAAATTTATTATTATTTTCGTAAAAAGGATCGTATTCCAAGTAATATTAAGAATACAACCATATTTGCTAGTTATACCTTAGTTGTTGTAATTTATAGTAAAAGACATTGTATTATAGGTAATTATCTCAATTACAATAAAATTTACATAAAATAACATATTAATTACAAGATAAAAGATTTTATTACACAAACAGCTTATTTACAATATGAACATCAGTTTTACCATTATTACGACAATTTATCATTAGATTGGTAAAATTGTTCTCGAACTTGTAATTGAAAAAAATTACTACAAATATAAGCTTGATTACTAATTTTTCAACAATTTATTGAGTTATGAATCAAATGGTTTTCATACATATAATTACTATGAAAATGACATTAATTACTACATTCACCTCAGTTATTGATATACTTTGTAAAAACGTCGTTACTTTACTAAAAACTTCTTAAACAACATGATTTACAACATAAAGGGTCTTGTTACATCATAAAGGTTTTAACGATGATTTACTTATGTTACTAATATTTTATTTGTACGACAAATATGTTGTTTTATAGGTATACGTCATATTTGTTTAACTAATAAAATTTACAAGATATGAAATTTACATTTTAAAAAATATAATATATATGAAATTTGACACTATATTTCTAGGTTTTCTTCCTTAGAGAAAATCTATTTGGATTGCCAATCCCCAATTCTTTTACTCTCTGCTCTTCCCCAATTCTATCAAAAAAATTGTCTCCCCAGTTTTCTTCATTTCTCCTCTACAAATTGACGCTTTAAGCTTTTCCTCCCCAGCCTTCTTCTACCGCGTGATTGACTCTCTTCAATCCTTGTTTCTCTTGACCTTGATACCTTGAGCTTGTAAATCCTCCGCTTGGACTTTTCTAAATCAAATATGCAGAAAATCAACTACGTTAGCCGGTATGAGTAGCATGGTATTAAAATTGGAATCATTACATAAACTTAGTTAAGTAACTTACACGTACTGATTGAATGCAAATTCCCCCACTTTAACTTCATTCTCGTTCTCTGTTTCGCTACTGTTTTTTGGTTCTCTCGGTTGTTCTATATTGGGAGAATCTCGAGATCTACAGTTGACGTCAAAGAAAGAGGAAGAGGTTACTTACGTCGTGGACTTAGGGTTAGTGTGTTTATATATAAGACACTTACCCCGTGAAACAACCTATTTATGCACACAGTCAAACACATTAGCTATGAAAAATATTACCTGTGAAGAAGGACATGATTCGAGTTAGCGAACACCATATGAGTGAAATAGGATAGCCAAGCCAGATGAATAAGTTTCTTCATCTTTGCCAATAAAAAGGGTACGAAATCCAAACCCAAACAAAGGAAGACTAAAACTAAGACCAACAAACAAAAAGAAACGAGGATCAAGTACAAAGGCCCTACTCTTTGTTAATTCGATGATCATTACACTAATGAAGATGAAAGAAACTTGCTGCACAAAACAAAACAGTTTGATTATAAACTACTAAACCCAATAGATTGCAGATGAGTTTCCGCAGAGGTCAAGTACAAAACAATTCAGATAATCACGAGCATTATACACACATACATAGAAAACTGAAAAGAAGAGACGAAGACGAAGAACTAAAGCTAAGGTGTGGTCACATGATCTCCAACAATCCAAAGGGAGCAATCAGTCGCATATGATCTTATTTACCCCTACAGAGACCAAAAATAATGTGAGTATATAATCCTACATGCAAAGACCATATGTAATCATATATCTAGATCAGATCCTATGACTATCCGTGCAAACCTTGGGACTGTGTTTGAGAAATTCTGCATTCTCTCCTTTTCTTTTCACGATGAACAAAGAAAAAACGTACATGAAATCGATCAGACTCGATCCGTCTTATTATTGTTTTTAAATATATTTGTTTTGAAATATGTTTTTAATTATATTTTTCATATATATATATATAAATTATGAAATTACAGACTACCTGGTAAACAAGTTAACAATATTATTAATTAATCTAGACCGTTAGATATATTTATAAGAGTTATTATATCCAACGGTTAAAAATATTTAAAAGAGTTGATGCATGCAATGCATCAACTCACCCTAGAATTTTCCCTTGTTGTGTATTTTGTCATAAATAAAAATTAAATCGTTAAAGCGAGTTTAATACATCAACACAATCGGTGCGGGATTCATACTTGTGACCCCAAACAGTCAATTATCAAAATTCTTGCATTCTCCATCTCACAAATATAAAACACAATTTTTGTGATCTTCAAAACTATAACGAGTTTTTATCAACCACTAGAGTGAATCTCATTATCAAACTTACAAACATACAAATACTACAACTATGAAGACCTTTACCAACCAATAGAGTGAATCTCACCGATTTAGAAATATTACTGATTTAGAATCGAAAAGAACATGCCATAGACCACACGGGTGTCAGATATTGCTTGCTCAACAAATCAAACACTTGCAAATAGCCAAATCAATTCAATCACGGTAAAGGACGTTGACATTAACATGCCATATATTGCCGGTTCGACGATTAACGTTCCATTGCTGGTTCGACCATTGGAGGCTTCACTCTTTCTCGGTTCCACTTCTCAACATTGGCTTGCCACCCTGAAAAAGTAACGACGTAATTGGTAATGTTAGTTCGGCATAATCATAATCTGCCAATAGTACTTTTCTATGTAACCGGTGAATAACATTGATGGTCCTAATGTAGTTTATCTATGGTGGGATCAATTCCATGATTTTTGAGTTCTCTAAATTCTTGACAATGAGAACAAACACAGCAGAAGCTATGAACCAAAAAATCATGGCATGGCGCTGCTGGTAGTGAGAAGAGTCCTCGCATTTTGGTTCGATACGAACCAGCATAAATCCATCCACAGCCTACAGCGCCCAGAAAATGGTAGATCGTGCCGGCCACCGCACACGCTGTCATATACATTCCATTCAAATTAGCTAACTTAATTAATGGAAAGTTACATTATATATGTTCATGAACTCAGCTGGTTATATGAATGAAATCAAAAGGGTTTATAATCAAGTAGTCATACATGTAGTTCCTCTATCAGCAATCTCCGCAATTCGCCCGAAGGTCATGCATGGACAATTGGACAAAAGCAAGTGAAACGACCTAATTCAAAAGAGAGAAGAAATATGTGACGATATTGTCACGAAAAGGAAGTAAAATATAAAATGGAAGAAATTAGTTGTGAATAGCTCCCATGGAAGTAAGTACAATTCGAACGATCGTCCAAACAATCGAAGAGGCCAGTGGACCATTGTCCTTGGGGAGTTTGCTTTTCGCATTAAGCCATATCGGAATTTCAGCCGGAGTTGTTTGAACTCAAATTGCCTGATACGCAGATGATGAAAGTAACTAGCTAGCTTCTTGCTTAGTGCCAATCTAGGCTATGGAATTGGTACTTATATATAAACCGAAAATTATTCGGTGCACCGTCATCATCGGTGATTTGTCTAATCTACTCCATCTGATCATCTTCTTATCGCAGATGTATGTACTATTTATTTTTATTTTTCTGTTTTTTTTCTTTTACCGATGTATAACATACTCTCTATATAAATACCAGGGTTCAGCTTACCACTTCAGCACCGTATTGCATTGTATAACGATCGCACTCATTTCTAATATAGTAATTATGCTTTATCAGCATAAGGATAACAATGGTTTGTAATCATTTTCTAAGATAGATGACAGTTGAATTATTCTAACAAGAAAAGAACATGAAATTAGTAAGTCCAGCTATATATATGAAGTTTGACCCGATCGACTATTTGTACGTAGTGGCTTGATTTGATGTAGGGGATATATACCCGGTTTTCTTTAATCCTCCATATATAATTCTTAAAGGGGATTTTGTTTAGGTCAATAGAAGCCTGAATGGTTAAGATCATCTAACACCGTAAGCCATAAACCAAATTTTTTAGCCTATCAAAACCAGAATATCCCCTCATTGATACCAATTTGGCTTATCAGCAAAAAAATTATGTTGCCACCGTAGGCTAAACTTCATAAGCCAAAAACCACCATTGTGACTATCAAATTGGGCAAGGAGTTGTTATCAGCCCAAAACTTGGATAAAGTAATATAAAATGGAGTTCGCCCACCATTTAGTCTAGCAAATTGAAGGCCAAATTTAGCCTGCAAAACACAAGCAGGCTAAAAAAATTCTTGGAGCATGGGAAATAACTGGTGGGAGTGGGTGGTAAGCTATATTTGGGTTTTGTTGTATGTTGGGCCTTTTTAGGCTCTTTTGCTTTGGATTTATCTTATTTGGAACCATTAATGAAGCATTTCATTAATTTCAAAAAAATAATATTTGTAAGGTAATAGATGATTGACAACTTGGTGGATCGAACTAGTGACGACGGAATGAATGCTAAAATTATATTTTATCCAACTGGTCAGTGAGATGCTATTGCAGTTATGCTGCATACAAAAATATATAATGGTTTCCTGAAGAAATCTGCCCTGGACTACAGCCCAAGTAGCCTTAGGTGTACCAGGACTATGATTATACGAAAATAGATTTACAATATTACTAATCGCTTAATCTAATGAGGGATATACCATGTTTTTCCTTTAATCTGATCAAATTTGACCTCAATATATGTATGATAGCTTAATATGTTCCTTTAATCTTCCGTAGTATTTTTTTGGTAAGCGAGATAAGGACTAACTCATCGTCCTTACTTGAAAATTTATTGAAATAAAGAAAAAATACAATAGGGTGGGGGGACTATGCCAAAACTATACCCTGAAAAATAATACAAAGAATTAGAAGCTGATAAAATAAAAGTATTGAAAAAAGAAGATAAAAAACTATCAATCTCAACCTACCAACAACATCTGTTGTACGAGGAATAACATCCAAGAGATGTCTATGTATCAACCTCATCCAAACCATATTAATAAACAACAAAATCAATGAGTACGAAGGTAAGGGAAACCAAACCTGTCCATATTTAGATGTGGAGTGATCGAGGTGGGAGGAGTTTGATGCCAAACTAGCATGTTTGAGGCCAAACCCAAGTTTGCCAAACTATTTGCAACTAAATTTCCTTCTCTAAGAATATGAGAGCAACGAAAATGCATTGACCGAATACGACTCAAGCACCTTGATCAAGCTATTTGTAATGGCCACGGATGAAGGAAGGAAGATGAGAAGATACCTGCGATAACACTTACAGAGTCACTTTCCAACCAGAGATAATGTCAACCAACCTGAAAAGCAAACTCAGTCCCAATGATGATGCCCAACAGCTTAGCAAAAAAAGAACTTTGATGACCTAAGCCTTGGCAAAAACCACCTAAATAATGTCCACTTGCATCTCTATAGACACCTCCACAAGCAGCAAGCCAAGGATTACCTTTTATCTAGACCATCTGCATTAAGCTTGACCCATGGAGTAAGTGGGGGACTCCAAAATACCAAACGTGGTATGGGAAGAACTCTAGAAGCTGGTTGAACCCCCATCAGCAATTGAGTGTCTAATATGCCATTAGAATGACCAGACATATGAGAAGCTATAAACCGAATCCAAGCTTTAATGGAGTGGAAAACCCGCATAAGAGAAGGAGGTTTGTTGTTAAAACGTAACTTATTACGAGTCTTCCATATAGCCATAAAACTATACAAGCAACTCGCCATCCATAGATTCTGGAGTTGGGAAGAGAAACGTTTGTTTGTAATTGAGTTCTATAAATCACCAATACATCCCTGAGATAGAAGAGATGTTCCAAAACAACAAGAGAGTCATTGCCAGACATGTTAGGCGAAGGAACAAGAAACAAATAAATGATGTAGGTCTTCAGCAAAGCTAAAAGAGCAAAGTTGACATACCGATACAAATGGAATACCACGTTTTTGAAGATGATCATCAGTTGGTAACTTGCCGTGTAGGATTCGCCAAACAAGCATAGAAAACGTTGGAGGAATAAAATGCCGCCAAAGTTTTGTCATACAAGCCCTTGAGTGGAAGCGAATGCGAACCCGATTATATGCATCTGAAAAGGAAAATTCCCCAGAACTTGAGCCCTCCCATATTAAAACATCACTATCAGGCTCAACCGGTAAAGGTAAGTTACGAATTTCAGTAGCCAGTGTAGGGAATAAGATAGAGAAATTATGTAGAAGCACCCATTGTTGATCTGAAATAAAAGATGCAACTGTGGTCAGCAAAGACATTGGGAAAAGACTAGCACACACCATGTCAATTAAATGATCACCAAGCCATCTATCTGACCAAAACTTAACTGACTTCACATCCCCGATGAGCCACCTTGAGGCTTCAAAAATAAAAGGGAGGGCTACCTTCAAACCATGCCAAATAGAAGAACCAAAATACCGAATCCGCATATGACAAGAAATAAAAAACCGAGTGCATGCATAAGAACCCCATAATGAGTTTGACGTGACCGTACGCCAACCCAAACTCAAGAGAGCAGCCATGTTAAGAGATCTGAGGTCACGTAATCCAAGGCCTGATTCCTCCTTCGGGGAACACACCTGGCGCCATGATACAGTCACCAGTTTCTTAGTCGCAATATCACTGGACCAAATAAAGTTTCGAGCACAAGCTGTCAACTGCCTTAAGAGCGCAGAAGGCCACGAATAAATAGAAAAACTTTCCTAGTATTTAAAACTAATTTGTTTAGGTCAATAAGAACTTGAGTGGTTAAAAGAAAACACATTCCAGGAAAATGCATGCTTACGTAGACTTATGAAACTGTCTTGTATATTTGGAAGGATTTTAATTGGGGATAGTCAAGACTCTAATCTGGTCAAATGGTGCATCCAAATTCGTATCCCTTGGCTAACTGTAAAAAAGTGGAAATGGAAATAACTGTTTTTCTTAACCTTTAGTTACCAACAGGCACGTACCTAGAACAATCAAACTATTTAATCAATTAACCATCCATTCACTACTCTGGTAAAACTGAAACTACCGTGGCTGCAAGTGTTCGACATTTTGGCTACGACCCGTTTCTGAAATACAAACATGTACTACTCTAGCATGGACCAACTGCAGAACGAGTCTCTCCCTTCAGCCCCATCATCGGTGCCGCACCCAAGTCCTCGGATTACACCATCATCATCTGCACCACCCCGTCCCTTTGATTTGAATGATCAGCCCCTCACAACGACCGTTCCGATCGTGCCGGTGACCCTTCCTCATTCCCCAGCCCCTTGGTCCACTGGCCTATGCGATTGTTGTGAAGATCTCAGTAGTTGTACGTCCGATCATGCATGCATTGCTAATGTCATTAATTTGTTTAGAAAGATGCATAAAAGAAACCCTAATTGTTTTCCTTATTTTGATCGATCCATCAAGGTTGCTTAACATGTTGGTGTCCATGTATAACATTTGGACGCATCGCAGAAATCGTGGACAGGGGATCAACTTGTAAGTCTATTTCAACTTACTCGATCTACCATGAATTATATTGGAAAATTAGAACAGAAATTTTGTTAATTTCCATATGCATAATGCAAGTAACATGATGAAAGTGCAGCCTGTGGAGTGAGTGGAACATTATACAGTTTGATGATGTGCTTGATGGGTTGCTCGTGTTTGTATTCGTGTTTCTATCGAACCAGACTGAGAGGACAGTACTACTTGGAGGAGAAGCCATGCGCAGATTGCTGCGTCCATTTTTGCTGCGAGGGGTGCGCTCTCTGCCAAGAGTATCGACACCTTCAGAACCAAGGCCTCGACATGACCATAGGTTGGTACGGCAACGTCCATAGGCAGAGACGACTAGCCGCAATGCAGCCACCGCGGGTAGTAATGCCTCCACAGCTTCAGACCGGCATGAATCGTTAGCCGATTATTTATATGTACGTACGTTGTAACATTACAATCCTATATATGTATATATTGTTTGGGTTTATATGTAAGTTTTTTCTGATTATACATGTGTAACGTTTCCAACAAATTTTTTGATGACTTCTTATGTCAAAAGTGGCAATTGGATAAACATTACAAGATTAGTGTGAGTGCCCCGCAATCTTAATCATTCATGTTCGAAGATCACCATACATTTGTATCAAAGTCATACAATCTTAACCGGTTCTTATTCACGAGTAACAAATATTAGTGAATGACGAGAAACAAGCACGACGACCGCAACACCAGCTATGAGTAACAAATATTTTCTAGTTCTTTCTATGTCCGGTGGTCTTAAATTCGGAAAAACTAGCTATATACATGAATGTGGACTAACTATACTTGCTTTGGACTACGCAAACAACACTTCCTGGTTTAGCATGTTTCGTGGATGTCCTGAAAAACAGGGGCCTCTTGATTAGCTAGTGCTTGATTTTCAAAAGCCAATTGAATCCATTGACATCGATTTCAACGAGCTATAGCTAAGCCCACTTACTCACTTAAGCAAAGCTTGTACGTGGAAGAGCTATCTAGAAATCCAGAATGCTCGACCTGCTACGACTTAATTGGGTGGATGATGGATGTCCCAAACAAATGATGTTATTGGTAGGCAACCAAATGTTAGGTACTCCCTTGTGTAGTGCTTTGACTCCACTACGTGCTTCTTTGACCCCACTACATTAAAGTATATCGCAGCTCGTGTCTTTTCAAATGTCAACAATGTCATGCACAGATTAATTCTGAATGCTTTTCGAAGAGAGCAGCTATCTGTAATTTAGGACATTATATAATATATGGTTCACATATATGATGACATATATCATAATGATGTTGCCTATTTTAGTTAAATCGTGTTTAGCAATAGTATATCAACTCTAGACCACATTACTATGTCGTTGACAATGCTTAGGCTACATTGCACGAGCACTAGGGGTGCTTGGTACTATAGAGTGGACGTCATTAATTATGCTTAAACGTTGATCTTACTCTAGACCATTTGAGTTAAATTGATATAACAAATTAGTGTCGGAAATGAGGTATAAAAGTTTGATTGATAGAACGACCATATCAATTTTCAATTTTTCAAGAATTGTCTATGTTCGGAGCATGCATCTCCCTCTAGGGCCCCTAATACACTTCATCCACGTAAAGACACCTGTCTTACAACTCTTGTCGAAACATCTATATAAGGGACCGGATCTGCAATTCTGCATTACCGCATACAAATCCAAAGTACTCCAGATTTTGTGCTAGCTACGCATTCTCTATATATATTTCTATCTTCTTCTCGTAATGAGAACACAAAGAATGGTGCCAGCTATCACTTTGGATCCAAGCTATCTGAAGCAGAAGACCAACAACACAGTCGACTATCATCACCAGCATGAGAACACTGTGATCGAGGAAATAGAAGGGCTTATCAAAGTGTACAAAAGCGGACGTGTGGAGAGAACACAGATCGTGCCGTGCCTCACGGCCGGCGCCGCTCCGGAGTTAGCCGTGACATCCATGGACATAGCTATTGACAGGTTCACAAACGTTTCGTCACGTTTCTATGTTCCTATACACGACGACGCGATGAATAATCAGATGAAGAAGCTCCCTCTGCTCGTGTATTTTCACGGCGGTGGCTTTTGCGTTGGCTCCGCCGCTTGGAGTTGTTACCATGAGTTTTTAGCGAAGTTAGCGGCCAACGCCGGTTGCATAATAATGTCGGTAAATTACCGTTTGGCCCCTGAACACCCTCTTCCGGCAGCCTACGAAGATGGACTCAGATCCCTTGTGTGGCTGAAACAAGAAGCTTCTGGTGAACGTGGTGGGGAGGAGGAGGAGAGTAACCAGCGTTGGTCGACGCAGTGCGACTTTTCTAGAATATTCTTGGTGGGGGATAGTGCGGGTGCCAATATTGCCCATAATGTGAGCATGAAACTTTCTTCTGGGACATTTTTGTCACCTTTAATTATTAGAGGTGTAATTCTGGTGCAACCATTTTTTGGAGGAGAAGCAAGGACGAGTTCGGAGAAGATGGTGCAGCCTCGTCGGTCGGTGTTGAACCTGGCAGCGTCGGATACCTATTGGAGGTTGGCACTGCCGGCCGGTTCGAATCGCGACCATCCTTGGTGCAACCCTTTGGCTAACCCATTCTCGTGGTTTGGTTCGGATAGCGTGGAGATGATGGTGTGTGTTTCGGAGCTGGACATATTGAAAGATAGGGAGTTAGAGTTTTGTGGTGCTATGGCTAGAGAAGGGAAGAAAGTTGAGACCGTGGTGTACAGAGGTGTAGGGCATGCGTTTCAGGTACTAGATAAGTCTATGCTTGCACAAACTCGATGCCATGAGATGATAACTCATATTAAGGGCTTTGTTGAAAACAACTAGATGTATATATGTCAGAAGAAATGAGAAGTTACATGTTAGAAGTGTATATGGTACAGAAATCACTTATCCTATCCCTTGTATTTTAGAAAAGCGTTTGTAATGTATGTCCATATGTAATTATGTAAAAAGCAAAGACATAGCTTGCTGCTTTAATTAGCTACAACGTACAAATTAAAGCAGAGACGGAGCCAGGATTGTGAAATTCTCTTGGCTAAATTATATCGTATGAAAAAAGTAATATTTTTCGTTTATTTTATAATTAAATATTTCTATATATATATATATATATCTATAAATTACTAATAATTTTCAAATTTGAAACTCAATCGGTCTATTGTTATTAGATCGAGATTCTTTTAGGAAGATAAAAATTAACATTTTTTTCAAAAAATTAACATTTTGAGATAATTAATACATGAATCAAACATTTTCCTATGAATTTTGGCTGCAGGGCTATTTACTAATTAACTTATTTCTTGATTGACAAAATGGACACATGTAAAAATGTGATTGGTCAAAAATCTCTATGGGCTATAGCCCAGAGAACCTTGTACTAAGATCCGTCCCTGAACTAGAGCAACAATTTTCTTGAAGAAAAACTAATTTATGTATTGAAACTAAATCAGATAGAGGATACCCTTTTAGTTCAAACATGTGTATGTATTCATTCTCAAATAACAGTTTCATTTTAGAGAAAATGACAACTCATAGTAAATATTAGGAGGTGAACTCCTTAGAAAGTACATGATGAAGAATAAGGAAAACTAGCTAAGACATTGGCTTGACGATAAGCACAAATTGTTTATGCATAAGATTATCGTTGAGATAATCTCATGTACTAATAGGATGTTGTTGGAAGTTAGTAACAAGACACAAGGTTTATAGTGGTTCGACTTGTCATCGGTGGACAAGACTACGTCTAATTTAATATGTATTAGGTGGTGTGAGCCTTGAATGAACCCCTACAAGTATTACAAGTGGTGTGTTGTTTACATATGATATCGATGTGTCATGAGTAAATGGAATGAGTTCCTTTTATACGGGAAGGAGACTCCTCCTTTTACAATGTCTTCAATGTGGGACTAATAGTCATATTCTAGTCTCCAAGTGTTGTATGAGCACATGTTGGTGAGGCCGGGAGAGTGACTTACTGTAAGCTCTTGGTGACTTCTTGATACCGACACGTAGCTTACATGTCGGGCTTCGTGATGCACGTCGTGGTCGGATCCCACCATGGCTCATGGCCCACCTAGGAGGTGTCACTTATATTTGGTGGTGTAGGCATATTAGCCATAATATTGGCTACACATACAAGTCCTTGAAGTCCCCGAGTAAGAGAACCTTCTTGGTTGGGGACTTTAAACCAAATCACCAAACATAAGTGACAACAAGGTGGCGTCCAGTCCCTGAAGTCTCCAAACAAGAAGGGGCTCTTCAAACTGCTCCAAAAGTCGTGTGGTTCATCTTACTGACTGGCATTTGTCTTGTTAGATGAGCGCTAACCGCTCGCTAGATGTGTGCGCGCTGGTGCTGGTTGCAATGACGCTGGGTGGGTGTGACGCTTGTCGCTGAAGAGATGACCGCTGAAATGCTGAGAGATGGTTGCATAAGTGTTGGCCGCATGAGAGATGGTTGCATGAGCGTTATTGAAAAGCGTTAGTCGCTCGCTGCATGAGTGTTGAGTGAGCATGAGCCGCTGGCCACATGAGAGATGACCGCTAAAACGTTAAGAGATGGTCGTTGAAGCGTTGGTCGCTGAAGCACTGAGAGATTACCGTATAAGAAATGACCACTGAAGCGTTGAGAGATTGCAGTATGAGAGATGGCCGCTGAAGTACTGATAAATGGTTGTATGAGAGATGGCCGCTGAAATACTGAGAGATGGTCGCATGAGAGATGACAGTTGAAGCCCTAAGGTGTTAAACACATGAGATAAAGTCGCTGAAACGCTGGCTGCTGAAGCGCTGAGAGATGAATGTATGAGAGATGACCGCTGAAACACTGGTCGCTGAAGCGTTGAGAGATCACCGCTAAAACGCTAGCCGCTGAAGAGTTGGAGCTGTTCTACCTACCTTGGTTTTCTCTTATGCGCGTTCGACAAGAGAATACATTGGCGCCTCTCGCGTGCGTTCGATGAGGCATCTCACACGCACTCGGTGAGGTATAATTTCAGGGGTTGCTGAAAGGCGTTGGTCGCTCGCCGCATGAGCGTTTTTCGGTTCTACCTACCTTGGTATTCTTATTTGCGGGTTTGACAAGAGAATACCTTGGCGCTTCTCGCGCGCATTCGGCAAGGTATCCCCCACGCGCTCGGTGAGGTATAATTTCTAGCAGCCCTGTAATTCTCCTAGTCCTTGAGGTTCTCTAAAGGAGTGGGGCGGATTCTTAGCATTGATATATCACTAGATTTCAGCGGTTGTGTTTGCCGACAATAGCAACAGATAATCATTGTTGGCTTATTTATGGTTGCGATCTATGTATCTCTTCTTGGGGAGGCATCCAACTCGGAGCGAGGAATTGTGGTAGTGGATAAACATTGCTAATCTCTCAAGGATGAGGCATCCCGCATGGAGCGAGGAATTATGGCAGCGAATAAACATCTTTAATTTCTCCAGGAGGAGGCATCTCGCATGGAGCGAGGAATTGTTATGCGGTTAATCGTGTCTTCAATAATCTGCTTGTATGTGAGAGTATGGACTGAGCGGTTCTTGTAAAATAGATCACCATATTTTTAGGCCAAATGAAATCATTAGGGGATTAGCTTTATTCTTGGTTTCCCAAGGATAATAGTTGGGATAGGACCGTTTCATTTGTAGCTTGTTAGCGTCACAAAATGTGGTATGCTCTTAAAAATTGATTTCACAGGATAGCCGCATGCATGAATATATGGCACTTAGAGTAGTCTCCGGACGTTAAATCAATAAAGGAGAGGATCCTCATGTGTCGGGTAGTCCCCAGGATTTGAAATTTTAGTGGAGCGGATCCACACATGCCATGTAGTCCACGAGTTTTGAAATATAAGTGAAACGGATCCACATGTGTCGGGTAGTCCCCGGGCTTTGACATAGTAATGCTAACAATCGTATAAACAATTATATGAAGCATGGAGAGGTAAAAATCAATGTTTAACCAAAACATGAGGGAATTGACATTAGTTTGCATTAGTAACATGACATTAGTTTGGTGAAGTATGACAAGTGTTTGTTCACAAATTGTAGCTAAGCATGCTTAAAAGTTGTAGAAGGTATAATGACATGAAATTTGTGCAAACATAACATTGAAACGTAACATTTCACTTATCTTATGCGCGCCTAGGCATAGGTAGGGTGTGCGGATCGGGCACACGGGTGCTCGCTGAGGTGCACACGAGTGTGCCCGGAGGTGCACTCATGTGCGCGCAGAGGTGCACTAGGGTGCGCGTTGGCGGCCTGGCGTTCGTGCTGGCGTGGGCACTGGCTTGCACTGTTGTGCGAGTTGGAGTTCCCTGCTGTGCGCGCTGGTGTGTGCTGTGGTGCATGCGGGTGCGCGTTGAGGTTGATCAGCCGGAGTAGATTCGCAAGAGTTGTGCGAGTTGGAGTTCCCTGCTGTGCGCGCTAGGCGTGTGCTACTGTGCGCGCTGAGGTTGATCTGCCAGAGTTGATCTGCATGGATTGATCTACATTAGTTGACCCGCATGGGTTGATCCGCATGTGCACGCTAGGTGTGCTCTATTGTGCGTGCCGAAGTAGCGAAAGCAAAGGTTCAACTCCCCTTGCTCTATACTCGACAGAGATGAGCAAATTTTTTTTGCATGCTTCACTTTGCCTTTAGCCAATAGGATTTGACAAACTCATCTCATTTAGCCAATCATTTTGAAGTTTTGTTTTACCGCCATTTTTGAGATTGAGTTCAACTTGAAAACGTCGGCGGCGGTTGAGTGATGGGTGGTGACTGGTGCGCGGATTTGCAGCGGTTCAAGTTTTTTTGAGTGCTAGAAGAAGAGCGCTAGTCGAGGACGTTGGGGTGCCGGTGTTGATGTGCAGCTACCACAAGTGTGGGCCTTTTGTTTAGACCAAGTGGCGGATAACTAGCAACATGGTGGAATTTTAGCTAAGTTAAATTTTTGTCTGCTAAAGTGGAATTTTAGCCGACGAAAAATTTTTTCGTCGGCTAAACTAATTTTTTCGTCGGCAATAGTGAAATTTTAGCCGACGAAATTTTTTTTCGTCGGCTAAGGTCTGTGAACTTTAGCCGACGAAATTTAAAAAGTTTAGCCGACAAAATGAGGGTATTTCGTCGGCTAAAGTACCTTTTAGTTACAAAATTGCACTACGGATATTTCGGTGTCCGATTGACTATTGTGATACCAATCTGGAAGCAGAACGGCCATATGAGTCAATGACATGATATATGGGCTTTTTTGACCATCCGAGTTCGTTTAAAGCTTCAAAATGATGTTTTTCTAAACACTTAAAACACTAAAATGCCCATATCTACACCTATTTAAGGTATTTTGGTCGAACCTTCAACACAACAAACACTCACCATAATGAGACGCAACTATCCATCTAAAAATTTTGAGACATTAACCCCTCGATGATAGGGCTCCCCATATAGATAAATAATGGTAAATAGTAGGCATGTTGTGATTCCTGTCTTCAAAATTCACAAACAAAAATACGACCGTTAGATATTATCAATATGTTGAAATATGTCTATGGTAAAAAATTCAAATTTATCTGATAAATTTAATGACTTCATCCGGACGGTCAATCCTGTAAGTCAAACCTCTAAATTGTATTGACCGCAACTATCAGTACCGAGACTTTATCAGAATTACGTGATTTTTCAACCGTAGACGTATTTCACCATTTCGGTCATATCTTATTTTACGACATTTTTGCGTTTGAAGTTTCTACGTAGAGTTTATTTTAGAAACGGAACATTTACTTAAAGCTTTGTAAACTAGTTATACAACATTAGTAGGCATGTTGTGATTCCGATGATCAAAGTTGAGAAACAAAATTCTGAGCGTCTGATATGATCATTATGTCGAAATATATCTATAGAAAAAAAAAAATTCAATTTAATTCGACAACGTTAAGGGCTCGATCCTTACGGTCAATCCCGTAAGTCAAACCCCTTAACGCACTGAAACGGTCATTTGACCGTCTAAATTATGTATTTTGCCCGGAACTTTAACTGAAAATAGTTTCCAATCGATGAGACGCAACCACTGGTATAAAAATTTTATGAAAAATAACCACCGGATATAGGGCTACCGTTAGGGAGAAAGAATGAAAAATTGCGTTAACCGCAACTATCGGCGCCGAGACTTTACCGGAATTATGTGATTTTTCAACCGTAAACGTATTTCACCATTCCGGTCATATCTTATTTCATGACTTTTTTCGTTTGAAGCTTCTACGTATAGGGTTTATGGTTTTAGCCGACGAAATTAGGGTAATTCGTCAGCTAAAGTTAAATAAATAAATAACTATAGCCGAAGAAATTAGGGTAATTCGTCGGCTAAGGTTAAATAAATAAATAAATAATTATAGACGACGAATTACCCTAATTTCGTCGGCAAAAGTTAAATAAATAAAATAAATAAATAACTATAGCCGACGAAATTTATTATAATTCGTCGACTAAAGTTAATTAAAATTTCATTTTCAAAGGACTTTAGCCTACGAAATCATATATTTTCGTCGGCTATTGTCAAATATTTTGCCGGGAATTTTGAAAATTTGAGGGTACTTTAGCCGACGAAAGTATATTATTTCGTCGGTGAAAGTTATTTATTTTATTTATTTATTTAACTTTAGCCGACGAAAAAATTAAAATTCGTCAGCGAAAGTACCATTTTAACTTTAGCTGACGAACATATTGACGAAATTCAATATGTTCGTCAGCTAAAGTACCCTCAAAATTTTCAATCTTTCCGCCAATTTTTTTTTAATTTTTTCTATATCTACCTTCTCCTCATTCTCCTCCTCCTCCTCCTCCTCCTTCTCCTTCTCCTTCCTCCTTCTACTTCTACTTCTCCTTCTCCTTCTCCTCCAAACACCACCAAACACCGCGGCTACTCCTCCAAACACCGCGGAAATAGAAGAAAAAAAACAATATACTTTAACCGACGAAATCAAAAAAACAATCGAAAAAATCAAAATAAACATTTTTTATACTTTAACCGACGAAATCAAAATTTAGATGACGAAAGTATATTATTTCGTCGGCTAAAGTCCAAACCTTAGGCGACGAAAAATTTCTTCGTCGGCTTAAGTGACGAAATTTCGTCGGCTAAAGTGTGGACTTTAGCCGATGACTGTCAATATTTTCATCGGCTAAAGTATAGCCGACGACCTTGTCCCGACGATACTTTAACCGACGAAAAAGTTTAACGGGCTGACGAATTTTTTTAGTAATGCACCTGAACCAGATCAGAATGAACAGAACCATCCAAATAAAATATGTTCCTTATACCTGCACTTGGGATCTAGGTGTTGCTCTCATGTGCATGCCCCCCGTCTTGCGAGCTTTGCGCTATGATGGCGTTGATATTCCTGGAGTCTAACAGAAAGAACCAACACCACCACTATATTTATGTAAGCTGAGCTCAGAATCTGAGACGTACTCATGTACGAGCTCTAACATATGTTTGAGCTGGTATATATATGTATATATATATATATTTTGGTTAAGGATGTCCTTATAAATTTGGTGCGGATTTCTTGAATTGGCCCACTTTTAGATTTTATTTTCTTTTTTTAACCGTTCAGTTTCTAGATATATATGAGTAGATCAGCTCTGTAAATTTTTAGCTCATTTGGTAATCGTTAGGGCATTCAAAACTGTTATTTACAGAGAAGAACACGAACGGTTTCAGTCGAACAGATTTGGTTCGTTCATTGTATTTGTATGTTTTCAAGGGCTTAACGATTATCAAAACAGCTAAAATTTTACAGAGATAATATATATATATCTAGATTATGAATGGTTAAGATGAGAAAATTTGATTGAAAAGTGGATCAAATTAAGAAAATCTGCACCAAATTTATAATTAGGACATCAAAATTGGTGATCGTTAAGGCTTTGAACTATCTAAAATCAATAAGCAGATCAAATATGTCGAACTTAAACCGTTCATGCAAATTGGAATTTTGAGCACCTTAATGATCACCAATTTTGATGAATTTTTATAGAAGAGATCTACACATATATATCTAGAGATTGAACGGTGTAGATGTAGTTTTGGGATTAAAAAATTAGTGTAATTCTCAATCCCTCATATAAGTAAAAAAAATTCTTAGTGAAACGGCCCTATATATAATTCTTGTTTATACTAATTCTTGATATATAGCTAGCTGAGGAAATATACTTAAAACAATTTTCTTTGTATTTTAGGGTTAAATTTCCTGCGTAGCCTGAAGGATACTTCACAGAACTCAACCACCTGAAAATTACATTCTTCTGTTCAGGCTTCACGGTGTACGGAGCTTGAGACATTTTTTTCTTCCCTTCTTTCAACCACAAATGTCTTCGTATCTCCATTTTTTTAAGATCAATGCGTGCCTTCGGACCATCTTTCGTCTTTCCCTCCAAGTTCAGCACGGTTCCCACCACACTGTCACACACATTCTTTTCTATGTTCATCACATCTAGGTAGTGCCTGATCAACAACTTACTCCAGTATGGGAGTTCCCAGAATATGCT
Organism: Comarum palustre; assembly: GCA_951800085.1. NCBI lineage: Eukaryota > Viridiplantae > Streptophyta > Magnoliopsida > Rosales > Rosaceae > Comarum > Comarum palustre. The sequence goes on along the minus strand of OX637577.1, from coordinate 23,104,206 downwards.
CTTATGTGTCCAAAATTTATACCTGTCGGGTCTGTCAGGTATTGCCGCTACTATATTGGGATGATTGCTGAGCTGCCCAAAATCATACTCATTAAGCACTGCTAAAATTTCTTCCCCTATCCATCTTCTAGGAGGCACACCAAGTTCTACTGTCCCATCAAATGTCTTGACATCGAACCGCCATTCGTGATCATACGGAAGGAGAGTACGGTGACCCAATCTACATATCTTGTTGCAATGACTACTGCTCCCCTCATCGCTTAGGCACTCTGGACAAGCCTTGTATCCCCTAACAATGTTGCCCGACAACATCCCACGAGTAGGAAAATCACTAATGGTACCAACAACCATAGCATGCATCTGGAACATCTCGTGCATGAACTTATCATAAGTAGGATGACCAACGTCCCAAAAAAACTTAAGCTCTTCAATCAAGGGTCTCAAATACACATCGAGACACTTCCCTGGATAACCGGGTCCCGGAATCAACAAACTCAACATATTGTATTCCTTCTTCATGCACATCCATGGAGGAAGATTGTATGGTACCAAAATCACCGGCCATACACTGTATTGAAGACTCATGTTGTCAAAAGGATTGAACCCGTCGGATGAGAGCCCGAGCCTCACATTTCGGACCTCTGACGCAAAATGAGGAAACTCCCTGTCTATATGCTTCCAGGCCTCCCCGTCAGCAGGGTGTATCAATAAAACCCATTACTTTTAAGGTGCTGCCAAACCTTATCAATTGGAAATCGATACATATCGCTGCGACACTGACATTTAGTGCACGGACAATAGAAAATTGTATTCCTTTTAGCATTATTCATGACATATTCAATAAAACTAACAACTGCTTTAGCATATCTTTTGTCCCATTTTGGAAACGAAATCCAACTCTTATCCATATCCTGAGAAGATAACATAATATATATGTATAAACGCTAATTAATTAAATTTATGAATCATTCAATTTATATTATTTCTGCAGTTAACGTACAATTAATTAATATATATATATATATATACATGCATATATATAATAATTACTAATTAATATAATCAAATTAATATATATATATAACAACAACTTCATATATATTATCAAACCCAAATCGATCAACTCAATCACACTCAAAACACAATATAATCAACTCTAATTAAAACTCAAAATCAATGCATAACGAAAATAAAACTCTTAAATCAACTCAAAAACAAGATATATACACATATACGTACCTATATATAGCGCCACAAACTAATTTCGGACAGATTTCGACAACACCCAACAATTTCGCCAACCCCAAAACTTTTTCTCCCGTTTTTTCTTTCACATCAGCTACTGTCTAGATCTGGAAATATAAAGACTTTTAGCCGACAAAATTATATATATCGTCGGCTAAAGTTTTAAAATTTCGTCGGCTATAGTTCACAGACTATAGCCGATGAAAAAAACTATTTTAGCCGACGGCACAACATTTCGTCGGCTAAAAGTCCACTTTAGCCGACAAAAATTTCACTTAGGCGACGAATTTTTTTTCCGTCGGCTAAAATAGATTTTAGCCGACGAAAAAAAATTTCGTCGGCCTGTTAATTTTTTTTTCGTCGGCTATGATACTTATTCTGGTAGTGAAATGAAATTCTGATGTCTGCTCTCGTAACCCTAGAAGGTTGAAGTGTGATTGATGAAGGCCGGAAACCTCTCCCGTACAACCCAAAACGCCCTCGGCATGAAGGTTCGTGGTCGAGGTCTCTTAAACTCCCTACAGTTCACAACCTTCGCCTACAAACTTCGTCGTACATTCTGGCTCAAATGAGTGTTCCATATGAATATCGTGCTGAAAAATCAAAGACAAATACATATATACATAAACTCTCTACGTACGTACGTACGTCAATTTCCCAGCAAAGAATTAGTGTCTACCTGAGGTTTACATAGCACTGAGGATCTCTTTCTTCCTCGTGGTTCGGGTTCCTCTTGTGATTCTGAAGCTACTTCCATGCTGTGAAGAAGCATTATGATGAAATGAACTGGAAAATAAGTTTAATATGTATGCGCATGCTTATAATTCCATTTAAAATATTGGTCTGTATTTGTAAGGAATAAAGGATCGTCGCCATGATCGATCACCTTCAACGTACCAACCAAAGCAAGCTAGTAAATAATTAACACATTGGGGGATTGATCGAGTTGGTGGGAACCAGGTGCGAACCATCGGTCGTTGTTTACGTTGTATATGCCTCAACCCCCAACACAATGGTCTTACTGACAGACATATCTCTATGATCCATCAGCATTGAAGCATCTATGTTAAGTATAATTTTAAAGTGGGACCGTGCCTATGGATCACAATAATACAAACGTTTAGTTCAAGTGGGACAAGCGTCATCTGTGAATTTTAAAATGTTAGGTTTTAACTATAAAAGATCTCGGTACAATTGGATATGATTTATCCACTTGTAATTTATATTTTATTTGTCTCTTTTCTAATGTGAGATTTTTTCTCTCTAACACTTCTCCTCACGGATAACCTAACTTGTTTAGGTCTGCACGTGTAATTTGATTTAGGCCAATTCTCACATCGGAAATCGGTAATTTGATTTGAAATATGATTTGGTCAAATTTCCATTTTGAAAATTGGGATATGTGGTCCAAAGTCCACTGCTGACACTTGGTATGATATGAAGCCAAAGACTTTTTAATGAACCTAACTTTGGGCTCATTATGTTATGAGACTTTTCCTCGTTATGCTGAAAGAAGTAATTGAAGAGAGACTCGCTCTAATACCAACTTGAACTGGGACAAGCGTGGTTCGTGGATCACAATTGTACCGATACTGTCTCAATTTAACCACCTTTAAGGTGTTAGGTTTTAACTACAAAATGTCTCGGTACAATTAAATATGATTCATCCAATTATAAGTTATATTTTATTTTTCCATTTTCTGATATGGGATTTTTTCTCTCTAACACACCTTATTGGTAGTACGTCATTATTTTCGTATCATTCTTGTTTACAATTTTCTCATGCATGTCTTTTCTGCTCGTTTAGTTCAAGTGGGACAAGCGTCGTCTGTGAATTTTAAAATGTTAGGTTTTAACTACAAAAGATCTCGGTACAATTGGATATGATTCATCCACTTGTAATTTATATTTTATTTGTCTCTTTTCTAATGTGAGATTTTTTCTCTCTAACACTTCTCCTCACGGACAACCTAACTTGTTTAGGTCTGCACGTGTAATTTGATTTGGACCAATTCTCACATCGGAAATCGGTAATTTGATTTGGAATATGATTTGGTCAAATTTCCATTTTGAAAATTGAGATATGTGGTCCAAAGTCCACTGCTGACACTTGGTATGATATGAAGCCAAAGACTTTTTAATTAACCTAACTTTGGGCTCATTATGTTATGAGACTTTTCCTCGTTATGCTGAAAGAAGTAATTGAAGAGAGACCCGCTCTGATACCAACTTGAACCGGGACAAGCGCGGTTCGTGGATCACAATTGTACCGATACTGTCTCAATTTAACCACCTTTAAGGTGTTAGGTTTTAACTATAAAATGTCTTGGTACAATTAGATATGATTCATCCACTTATAAGTTATATTTTATTTTTTCATTTTCTGATATGAGATCTTTTCTCTCTAACACACCTTACTGGTAGTACGTCATTATTTTCGTATCATTCTTGTTTACAATTTTCTCATGCATGTCTTTTCTGCTCGTTTAGTTCAAGTGGGACAAGCGTCGTCTGTGAATTTTAAAATGTTAGGTTTTAACTACAAAAGATCTCGGTACAATTGGATATGATTCATCCACTTGTAATTTATATTTTATTTGTCTCTTTTCTAATGTGGGATTTTTTCTCTCTAACACTTCTCCTCACGGACAACCTAACTTGTTTAGGTCTGCACGTGTAATTTGATTTGGACCAATTCTCACATCGGAAATCGGTAATTTGATTTGGAATATGATTTGGTCAAATTTCCATTTTAAAAATTGGGATATGTGGTCCAAAGTCCACTGCTGACACTTGGTATGATATGAAGCCAAAGACTTTTTAATGAACCTAACTTTGGGCTCATTATGTTATGAGACTTTTCCTCGTTATGCTGAAAGAAGTAATTGAAGAGAGACCCGCTCTGATACCAACTTGAACTGGGACAAGCGTGGTTCGTGGATCACAATTGTACCGATACTATCTCAATTTAACCACCTTTAAGGTGTTAGGTTTTAACTACAAAATGTCTCGGTACAATTAGATATGATTCATCCACTTATAAGTTATATTTTATTTTTCCATTTTCTGATATGAGATTTTTTCTCTCTAATACACCTTATTGGTAGTACGTCATTATTTTCGTATCATTCTTGTTTACAATTTTCTCATGCATGTCTTTTCTGCTTGTTTATATTTTTCTAAATTTCTAATTTCAAACATCAGGGTATTTTGAAAAATTCATATTTTGGAAAACCTAATCATGACTTCATTTTATATTAGTATTTTGATCCGCACGCATTATATGCGTGTTAACTTGTTTTTATATTTTTATGAATTTACTTATTAGAAAAGAAAAAAAATCCTATATTCTATGCATTTTTTCTCTTCTATAGGAAGAGAATCTCATTCTTAAGAACTTGAATTGTCTATTTTACTCATACCTTCTTAAATTATTAGATTTGAACTTTAATAAATCAATGGTACAATCGAAAGTTCAAAAATTTAATCATTTTCACTGTTTTCTAAATCTTTTATGGCTATTAATACTAGTCAATTTTTTTCTAAAAAAACAAACAGATTTATAATGGATAGTTACAGTTTTATCCTTTAATTTAATAAAATATTATACTTATGTGTAATTAATAATTATTGGTGTAATTGGATTTTCAAAAATTCAACCTTAAAAAAGTTAAATTTTCGTTCTAACTATTAATAAAAATAAATTATCGTATAATATAAATAGATAGATACTTTAGGTGTGGTTTTAGCTTCAAACCCAAATATTGAAGTCTCTTCGAAATTGTTAAAGAACCAAAGGATGACATCTCATCTTCCGTATGCCTTCCTACACCAAACATTCCGATGGACACCACCAAACCCAATCCCTTTCCTCCACAGTACTTTCTCCTTATGTGACTAGTTCAATTTTGGGTCTTGTAATACTGCTCGGCTTGTTCTGAATGCATTCATTTCCTGTAAGAAAACTGAGAAACAAAACCAAAGAAAAGGACGCATGAATAATAACCCTAGTATCGTTATCAAAATATTGACCCGGAGAAAAATGGAGTCCACACTGGTCTACCATTCAGAAAATCACCAAACCCATTTTCACGTGGGATGGCAGCTTGGTCTAAATCTGAGTGGAGACCAAACAAAACTGGCATCCCAATCCAAAAGCACATCATTTCGATGCAAACAGTTGCTCTAATAATAATCTGATGAATTATTAGAACATTTCTTCATGGCTCGTTAAAACTTCGTGTTTGTATTTAAAGCTCGTACAGTTTTGTAAGAAATTCTGAGTTGGAAAATGTTTATGGCAGATGCTAATGCAAATGAAGGCCACCAATCCCCTAATGGACGTGAGTGGCAAGATAGATACCCAGCAACTACATCTAGAGCACTGTTATTTGATACTGTTAGTTCCGTTTGTGCTAGAGGTTTTTCTTTGTAATGTCTTTAGTTTCGTATCAAAAAAATCAAAAAAAATTCACAATGTGACACTAGACTAAAAGAGTGACATATTGGACAATCGATGTGGGCAAAAATTACTTTCAACAATCGATTCAATAATACATATTATTCACCAACAAAACAAAATGGTTGTCCAATTCTAATCAATATCATTGTACTCACGATTGCCTGATAGAAACAACAACAAATTGCTGACCGGGATAAGAAAAAAAATATGAAAGCTTATTATCATACAACTATAACATATACGAGATGACTTAAACTTCAGTAGCCAAAACGGTCCCGCATGTTAGGCACATAGTACCAGCACACTCAGAAGCTCCAGAAAAGAAATATAACTACTCTGATCTGCAGAAATGGTATTACCCTCTTAGCCATTACTCTTGAACTAGTGCGTAAAGAACCCGGCTAACTAGACATCATAACATGATCAATTGCTTGAAGTGCCTGGGTAGCAAAAAATCGGACATCAACATCTGGGTCCTCACTGAGCTCAACCAAAGCGGGACGAATTGTCTTCTCCACAACCTGCATCAAAACCATTTTCATGCCACATGAAATCAAAAATGAATTGCAAAATATTCAATGATAAAATTGCTAAGAACTTCAGATTCAGGTAGATACTCACCGACTGATCAACTATGGGGATAAGGGACTGCAGCACCTTGGCCACATTGAACTTAATGTTGGGTACTCTGAAGAGGAAACAAAACAGAATAAAGCCAGCAAAATCTGCATCTCTTCACTCCATCCTATCTTTCCTATTTGGTAGACAAAATCTATGAAATATACATACCTGTCCTTTGATGTAGTGACAACCACCGGAAGCAGTTTTGAACATGTGATTTCTGAGCCCATAACGGGGGCAAGGAGGCAGATTGCATGCAGAATTGTCATGCGATACAAATAGTGTGGATTGTCAATCATCTCCAGAACCTACCCAAATGGTTTGCCAGTGCACATTTAGTTAAAAAAAGAAGTGTACAGAAGTAGAATGCATAACTAAAAGTCTAAAATTATTTCAGCATCTCCCATGACAAAGCTATCAGCTTTGGAATGACTCACAGTACCTGTGGAACAATGTGCTGCATTGCCCATTCTGGACCAAATTCTTCTGCAAGGCGCTTCAAATTATTAGCAGCAGCATCACGAATTGAGTAAACCTGCAATAAATCCCAAAGATAATAAGCATGGGGAAAATATCATAACAGATATTGAAGATGATAAAACAGATACATGTGAAGTGACATGCATTGAAAATCTTTCTTATAAACAGCAGCTATCCACCAACCTTATCCTGCAACCACTGCATGCAAAGGGAACCGAGCTTATCATCAAAGAACCCTACACCCAGCTGACTTGCCAACAAAGGTATGTACTCTATAATTGCAAGTCGAACCCTCCAATGTCTATCCTCCGCGAGCTCAACTATGGCCGGTAACAAGGATTGAGATAGCAAATCGATTCCAATAACCTGCAAGAGTAACTCGCTTAGGCCTCCCATAAATAGATATACTTTTATTTCCTTGGAACCAACTGAATAATAAGGTCTAACAAGGCATCAAAAGGGATATCATGAACTAACCAAAGATGAATGAGAAAATAGTACACAACACATTTAGCACAAATATTACTTTCTCAATTGAACTAACCTGATTCACTTGATCAAGCTTGCTAATGATATTGAGGCGTACATCAGGAAATTCGTCCTTCAGAAGTGAAAGAAAAATGGGAAGGAGCTGCTCAATTGTAGCATCCTGCAATTTGCTAAAATGTAAATCCACAACAAAATTTGTATAGCAAACTCAAACTAGCAACGAATATCAATGGCATAAGTCAACAGTTGTGAAAAACTAGTGATCTGAATCTAATTTTGGATTATGAACCTGATACACATTTGATTATTAGGTAGAGTTTATCGGTTTGACAAAGAAACACCCCATTCTAAAACTAACAGGATAACACTACGAATTACACCCCCCACCCAACACACCCACAAAAAGATCCAGCCATAATTGCAAGTGATGGCCAATGCTAAACTTTTCCTGGATAAAAATAACAACACTGACAACTGCATGGCATTCTCACCCTTCCTAATACAAGAGCCATCCCCATGATAACTGAAGCCAAAGCAGATCGGACATGTTGGGAAGAATCTGATGAAAGTTCCTGTAAAATGTGTTTATTTAGTAATAATAGAGTTGATAGAATAGAGTATTTGGTGAAGTTGATAATTGGCATCACTTAAAAAAGGAGAAAGTTTTCTTAAATCATGTGCACCTTCACACAAGGAAGAATATGCTGAATTGCGAGTTCGGGATTTAAAATCCGACAAAACTTAGTAACTTTTCCAGCAGCTGCTATACGCACTTCGGCCTCATTATCTCGAAGCAATCGCACATATGCTGGAACCAAGTCCGTCCTACAAATACAACCACCACAAGCCAAAATAATTCAAACGAAGAGAACAGCCGCAAGCTATCACTACATGGCAACAGATAAAAGCATGGCTTAGGTGAACAGATATTAACTGTCTATTGTTTAATTTACAGAAAATCAATATAATAGTATCAATTATCAAATTTAATAACATTTTTGGAACAATAGGCAAATTCATTCAGTATGATGGCAACACCTTGTAGGGTCAGGCCCGACAGCTTCACAAAGCTCATATAGTTGATTTGCGACCATATATCGCACACGCCAAGATTTGTCCTTTCAGAAACAAAACAAACATAATTAAGAAGCAGATAACAAAATTTAATGTTACCATTGATGCAGATAAACAAGATTTGCCGTTTTATTGTAATTATCAATGCAGCTGTTATCTGGCAGTACACAGTATAACTATAACCTGGAGAATGAAGGTTCACATAGGCTGGAATGAACCAGCGCAAATCAAGAAACCAAATGTAGATTCAAAATTCAAAAAAAATAGCTCTACCTGAGAGAAGTTAACAATAACCGGGAGGATATGCTGAACACAATCTTGGGGCTCCAATAATTTTCCTAGAGCAGCACAACCCTCAACAGCCAATAGTCTAACAGAATCTTGATCTGATATAAAATTATAAAAATTGACAAATCAACAAAACAACATAATAGTGAAACTGACGATGCAAGAAAGAAAGGCTGCTATAAGCGTTCATAAAGTTATAAAAATCGACAAATCAAATTTTATTTAAAGACAGATAATCAACAGAACAACATAATAATAAAACTGTCGATGCAAAAAAGAAAGGCTGCTATAAGTGTTCATACAACTCCTCATCTGGATTCCATCCTCACATGTACTACAGATCAAATAAAATATGTTACAACTTCAGAATGAATTATGCATATGCAGTCAAATGAAAAATATGTTCAAGAAACTAAATAGAAACAGTCTATCAGGCCAGTCAGGTTGTGTTTGGAAGCCTACATGTTATGTTTTCAAGGAAAACATAAGATATAATGTCTCCACTTTCTTCATATTTAACCGTCCCTAATAACCCACAAATTAATCACCAAATGAACGCAGAGATAGCACATCTAAGCAAATGGCATGGATTATCCTCACCAATGCTAGTTTGATTACTTTGAATGGGAGTTATCCAAAGAGCCTAATCTTACAGGCATGCAACACATGGGCCACAGTGCTTCAACAACTTACCACAACTAAGCCAATGCCATGGACTATCCTCAACAATGCCTCTTTGATTACCTTGAAGGGTGCTATCACTATACCCTAAACTTGCAGACATGCAACACATAGGCCTAAAGGAGGATATAAGATATTACCAATAGAATTCACAGCTCAACGTAAAGAGAAAATAATCAAACTTATGAAAGGAATTGCACTACAGATGTGTCTCCATCTATTTTACTGAAGGTTAACAATTTAATACCATCTTGTGTAAGATCCTCAAATATGGACATGATATCAGTCTTCAGATGAGCTGGTTCTACAGTTGCTGCAAATTTCCCCAGATTCGTTGCAGCAGACCTCCTAACCATGGGCATGTCATCTTGACACAACTGACTGTATATCGACCGGAGCTCTGTCTTTAATGTCTCTGATGCGCTTGGATAGGCAATATGAAAAAGGCCACAAGCAGAGACTCGGGCTGTAAACCACTCACCAGCTGCCAACCTCTGTGGAGAAGAGGTTACAGCAGTGCATGTATTAGGAATATATAGTGAAGAAAACACATATATGTTCATATTGTCATGCGAACATCACGGGTGAAACTTCACTATAAGCTGAAAGAGAATATTCTACGCATGAGCACTAATGAGATTACCCAAATCTACTCACTGTCCCTATGTCATCCTCCCACACTACTCCTGCCTCCCCTCTTGTTTTAAGGATACGTACCTCTTTTACAACTATCTCTCCAGGAAAGAAGAAGGATAAAAGAAGTGCAACCCACAAATCCACATCAGATGCTTATAAGCAAGTCAATATCTATGTCCTCATATAAGCAAGGAACAGTATCCACAAAGCCTGAACTAAATGTGCCATTCATATTACTAGAAAACGTTTGAATGGTGTTGAACAAAGAAAATAAGGAAGAGCTAACCTTCACAAGAGGAATAAACCAGGTGACTAAGTCACCCTCCCTCATCTGAGACCCAATCCTACATAATGACTCCACAGCCTTGTCTCTCACGCAGGTTTCCTCAACAGTGCAAAGAGTTTCCAATGGTGGGAGTAAAACATGTGCATGTTCCACACCCCCAACATACGGAATGAAGACCCCCAACTCCTCTGCCATTGCGAGAAGTACCTCATCATCATCGTCATTGTTTTCACTCAGAAAAGGGATCAACTCCTTCCGCGTTCGATCTTCCCCAAGCGCGCGGGCAATTGTCGATAGCCTCCGGATTGAGTTCAGGCGTAACTGGATGTCGTCATTTTTCAGCTCGTCTATGAGCACGGCTATTGGGTATAGCGGTTCATCAACCACAGACATTGTAATTCAACCTTTTCTACAACCTTCAGCCACACGAAAGAACAATTTATCATCAGCACTATCCTTTTTAGTTTTAACATTCTACAAATTAAGCACATGACAATGTAGAATCTACCTATCATTTCATTTCAGATCTTCCAAGATATTAAACAGAGCGTAATTCAGAAAACCAGCAGATCAGACCCAATACAAACCCTAGGATTCAAATCACACGAATGAAAAAAGCCGAAAACAACACAAAAACGAGAGATAATATTTTTGATTCAATTAACGCCAACTCTAACTCTCCGCTTAGCCAATACACTTCATACTTTTTTCTCTTAGATTTTTTGGCAGAGCAATCCAGAAGAGGATGAAGATGAAGCAAAAACTGTGATGCATTTTGGATAAGGAAATCGATGAAACTTAGAAGACGAAATGGACGTACCGATCTCAATGCCTACCGCCAGCTGCCTCTGATTCGATGATTTTTGCTGAGAGAGGAAAGAGAAAAGGAGAGAGAGAAAGAGGAACAATCTGTTAGAGAGAGAGCAGATGGTCTTTAGGCCCGTTTTGCATAGAAAAGAGTAGAAGGCTCCTACCTGAAAGTGCTCGGGTCGGACTATCCGAGCCCAGCCCAGTACGGATCCATTTCTTTTTCTTACCCAAAAAAACTTCCTAATATGAAAGGTGTACGATTTTCCACTTCATTACTATGGTTCGTGTAAGAAATTGATTATTCACTTACACTAAGAGAGAGAAATCATGTAACATTAGAGATTTGAGAGATATTAAGAAGTTTAATTGCTTGGATTGAATGCAGTTTTAATTTTTATTTAAATTGAACTGGAAACTATAATTGAGTTTAGAGAGATTCAACCAAGCATACATACATTATTCAGCTATATCTGTAGTTTAGCCTTTGGAGGACTGAAAGCAGCCTGGGCATTTATACTTCAAATGGGATTTCCCAGCTTTTTCATCAAAATGGTATGCAATATTGGGTTCAAAATAAAGTCACACCGACTTTCTACACCATATTTCCCTTATATAACAATCGTGGTACACTATTCTTACACTGTTGCAAAGCCTCACGGAATTTCTCACTGTTATACACCTCCTCCAGACCTCTTTTTTTCTTCCACCTAACACCAACTCATCCGAATTTCTCTCCAGACCTCTTTTTCTCTTCCTCCTCTTCTCTCTGTCAATATACGATTCTCTCTCATCTCCAATCCACCGATTAGATCATATCGTCTTCTATCCAATCGGTAATTTTTGGTCTGCAACTAAACTCTTGATTCATACCCAACCAAAAACCAAGCTCTCGATTCATACCCAGCAACCCAAAAGAAGAAATTGAACTCTGATAGTTTTGTGCATATTAGTACAAGGTCCGTCTATTTCCTATCAAAATTTTGAATATCAATTGAGTTTCCATGATTGTTGTTTAGTGGGAGACTTTATTAACTATGCAAAAATCGATAAGAATCTGTAGTGGTAGCAATCAAATATAGAAAGGTAAAGGCTTTAATGCTTTATTCTGGCTGATTCTGGCTTTTCCTCTTTACATTCAGAAACCTGTTTCAAGTCTGATCTGAATTTTCTAAATTAAATGCTCACCAAAGCATAATCCCATCTAGGTATATTCAAACTCCTGTACAGAAATTTACATGTTAACTAAACTTTTATTATTATTATTATTATCATTATTTTAAAAGGAAAGTTGTCTGTTCTATAAGATTTTTGTGTAGGATAATGAGAAAAGTATTCTTGCCTTTAGTCAAATAAGGAATGACATTTTGAAAATAAGAATGAGAATTAATATAAATATGCACATTCGTATGTCCTGCACATCTATGCATCACTGAACCTATATATACAAAACGACATTAACAAAGAAAAAGGTGATATAATTCCTACATTGACCCAGTGTGATACTGTAATTCTGTTAAGTATCTAATCAATCTATGGTGCATTTTAAGCTGTAAGTCTTTTGCAAGAATTTGATTAGAACGAGCAAGCTACATAATTTTTCTTTCAATCATCTTATATGTTTCATTATTAGTTAGTATCTTTTATCCTAAACCAGGATCATAAAATATGAAAAAGGTAGCCAAAACTATTGAGGCCCTCGGGATATGATCAACAACTACCAAGATGCAATGACAATATGTAGACAATATGGTAATCCAGATTTATTTATAACATTCACTTACAATGTTAATTGGCCTGAAATCAAAAGGTACTTTTCAAAGAAATATGGATACAGACAAGAGGATAGACCTGATATAGTTTCACTTATTTTTAAAATAAAGTTAGATGATATGCTTGTCTACGTTAAATCTGGAGAACCATTTGTCCAAGCAGATGTTTGTTTAGTTGAATTCTAAAAACGAGGCCTGCCTCATGCCCATATGTTATTCTGGCTAAAAAACCATACAAGTGTTATACATCAGCTGATATTGATTCAATTATCTCAGCTGAATTACCTGATAAAAAAATTTGTCTGAATTTTTTTTAATTGTTAATCAATTTATGATTCATGATCCATATGGCAAAATAAATCATAATACTCTGTGTATGCAAGATGTGAAATACACCAAAAGATTTCCAAAACCATACAATACTGAAACCAGATTTGAGGCAATTAAACCACCAGTATATAAAAGATGCGACGATGATACAAAATTTGTGGTAAAAAAAAAATAAATGTTGGCAATAATTATGTTGTTCCGTATAATTCTAATATGTTATTAAGATATAATGCACATATCAATGTTGAGTCGTGTTCTCAATCGAAGCTAATTAAATACTTATTTAAATACATAAATAAATGACCTGACAAAACTCGAGTCTTGATACATGAAAACGTTGATGATGAAATTAGAGATTATTTGAATTGTCGTTATGTAACACCTCATGAATCAATATGGAGGTTATTTGAGCTTTCAATTAACTCTAGACACCCTGCAGTTCAGTTATTATAGATACATTTGCCCACTGAACAAAATGTTGTCTTTAAAGAATCTGACTCTCTTGAATCAGTGTTACAAAATCCTATTACAGAGATGACTATGTTCTCCAGGTGGTTGAAGAAAAATAGAGAATGTGAAGAAGCAAAACAGTTAACATATGCTAAATTTCTCACAAAATTTGTTTGAGACGCAAATAGTAAATGTTGGACACGTAGACATCGATATGAGACTATTGGCTGGCTTATGCATGTACAATCAATTGTAGGTGAATTATAGTACATGAGAATGTTATTAAGTTTTCAAAAAAAAAGACGTCGTATCTATAGCGTAATTAGAAAAGTTAATGGCATTACATAGGGTTCTTACCAAGAGGCATGCCGAGCGTTAGGGCTGTTAGAAGATGATAAAAAATGGAACGATGCCTTAACATAATGTTCTCTTACTGCAACTTCATATCAGATGCGTCGATTGTTTGCTATAATAATTATATTTTGTAACTTTTCTAATCCCAATGCTCTACTTGATGCACATTGGGTAAACATGTCTGATGATATTGTATACAAACTTCGATCAAAATTTAATATGCTGAATCTAATTATACCTGAACAAGAATTAAAAATAATCTTTTATTCGAGCATGAAAAATTATTTAAAATGACATCAACCACATTATCAGATCATCAAGTTCTGATGCCAGATCTAGATAAAGTGGTACAACTTAATAATAGACTAATGTGAGAAGAACTTGACTACGATTGTGATGCCCTCAGTTTGAAACATTTGAATCTGATCAGTAAATTAAATATGTCTCAAATGACCATATATGATACAGTAATCAAAACAGTTGTTGAGAAAGATTCAAAAAGTTTTTTTTGTCTATGGGTGTGGAGGAACCTGGATATTTTGCTAGAACCTGGAAAACCATTTGGAGGTAAATTGATTTTACTTGGTGGAGATTTTAGACAAATTTTACTAGTCGTACCAGAAGGGACAAAAGAAAAAGTCATTGACGTTACATTAAACAGTTCATTCCTATGGTCTTCATTTCAGGTCTTTCATTTAACGAAAAATATGCGATTGTCCAAGCCAGTTTATCTAATGAAGAAAAAATTGAGATAACAAAATTTGTTGATTGTTTTTTACAAATAGGAGAAGTCTGTTTGACATCAGTCTATCCCAGTAACGATATAGACGTATCTTGGATTAACATTCATGTACAGTTACTTACAAAAAACAACTGGATATCCTATATAATCAATATTCTTAGCCACTTATCTGAATTTTCATGAAAATTCAGATAATGCTGACTATTTAGGAGAATGAGCTATTGTTACACCTCAAAACATAATTGCTCAAAATATTAATGATTATGTCATAAGTTTATTACTAGACGATAAAAGAACAAATTTTAGTTCAGACACAACCACATTTTCTTTTGAAAGTCAAACAAATATTAATCTTCTATACCCAACTGAATTTTTAAACAAACTTCAATTTGGTGGGATGCCAACACATGAACTAATTTTAAAGTATCATGTTGTTAAGAAATTTGAATCAAATTGAAGATTTTTGTAACGACACGAGACTAATAATTACAAAGTTATATAATAGACTAATTGAAACACGAATATTAGCAGGCAAGAACATAACACATAAAGTTTTTATTCCAAAAATTGTTATGACGACGATCGGAGATAAATGGCTATTTACATTTAAAAGACGTCAGTTTTCTATTAAACTATGTTACGCAATGACGATTAACAAAAGCCAAGGCCAGTCTTTGAATCAAGTTTGAATATATTTATCTGAGCCAGTCTTTACTCACGGGCAACTATATGTTGCGTTGTCAAGGGTCACCTCAAAATAAGGCCTTAAAATCCTTATTAATAACAATAAATGTGTACCCAATAATTGTATAAAAATATAGTCTACAAACATGTTTTACACAATATATTAAATTAATTGATTTATCCTACTAATTTTCTAACATGCTATGTAGCTCGAAAGCTTTGTCGCATCTAATCTACACAAATCAATACTTAAAATGTATCATAAACATTCATACACATTAAACACTTTGTTTCATATTATTTACCATTACATAATTTTTTTACTTACCGACACATTTGTTCTTAAAATTTTTACATCACATTTCACATTTATAAAAATCGACGTTGAATTGGATGTGTTTCGATCATTCACATCCTTATCACTATATCAAAATTGTTTTATCAAGTATTGTTATATATGTTGATAGGAACTCGCGCGGGCATATTGGCTAGTAATCATACAATTGTAAAGGGATGTCCTGTTATATGAATCAAAGACCATTTACTCATAATTATGATATCAAGCTAACTCTTCATGCTTGGACCGGAGACGCCGATATATTCTGGTCCAGAACCCGCCTGCCTCTTTGGTATCCGATGAGTCCATGGGATCCTTAAAGTTTGCTTTCTCGCTGAGCTCTACAAATTCATCCACTAAATTTTGAAGCCTTGCCACAAACTCGATCAGAAGAGATGTAAATGTTGCTAAAGATAAGGAGCTGGCGCTTTCATATACTTTTGATTCTTCTAGTTCAGGTTGAGGTTGCATAAGATTTCCAGTAAATGATGCAAGGCGTGAGGGCCATGCTGTTAATGACTTCCTTATCACACTATCTGTAGATATCCATTGTGACATTGAAGGATCGCCACCACCACCACCAGTTCCAACATTCTGAGCATCCCAGGATTCACTAAGGGTCTCAATCACGTTGTTCCTATTATCCTGCCCTTTATCAACAAAACTGTCAGGATCTTCAAATTTACGCCCTAGTATTTTGGGTCCCCAGCCTTCATAATTCACAAGAAGGTATGACTTCTGGTCTATCATATTCTGCAAGTCTTCTGCTGCTTCATGCACTTCAAAAAGTATGTCTTTGGGGCTTAATTTTTCCATCCTTTCTACTTTGCGTCCTAGCTCGCATAAAACTTTAGCACCTTCGGTACCAACCCTTAGGAGCTCATTTGCAAAAACCTGTCTCTTCTCTGATGGTGCCTACAGAAACACATCAGCAAAATCTAAGCATGAAAATGGAAAGTGCATGGAATACGAGTCTCAAGATATTGAACGCACACACATTACTAATAAACCAATTGGTAACATAAAAAACATAGAATTCTGGTTTACTTAATCAACTATATGGGCATAAAATCCATTGCAAAAAACTTGCATGGCTAGTCTTCAATAGTAGTGGAATTGGCATGAGATCAACAGTGTGTTGAATATAAATCTTTCCACAAAACAAAATAATATAACATTCAAATATATGTGCGGCTAATTGGCATGACATATACACAGCCACAATCTGCAGTCATTTATACTGTTGATACTTACATAAGGGAAGCTGCATTTATGTGTAAAGTTCTATGAAATAAATAACAATTGTGCAAAACCGAAATTCAAGGTGATAAAAATTGGAAGCTCATTTATCTTCAATAAAAATGCTGCCTTAGGTATGAAAGAATTTGTTAGTCATTTTACTTCATGATCCAGCTCCTTAGGTCTTAGACATTCAGAACTAAATACTTAGGAGGCAGGATAACAGGAAAAAAGAAATGCTTCTACTTATGTAATCTTTCCGCTTCTTCTATTACACACTTTCTGCATAGTGAAAGCAAGAAAGGAAAGAGATATTATATCATACCTGTATTTCTGAAAGAATGCATCCATGCATTGCCATGACCATGAAAGCACAGTGCCTCAGAGAACCACCAACTCTGACATAATTTCTCCAAGGATAATTGAATGAATTATAGGGGCCATGAGGTGGCTCCCACAGTGCAAAGTCTAACTGCAATAGACAACATCAATTAGTAAGTTAAATTCACAGTTCCTACCTTCTTCTGTTCAACTTTGGACAACTAGAAAAACAAATGGGATGTATCAACACACCAGAGTCTCCTCTTGCGTTGAAGATTGTATAGTGGTTCTATATCCACTATACAATGGTTCATCAGAAGCTTGGTATGTGAGAATTTTCGAAGGAATTCTCTCATACTCGACACATTGCAGATATCCATTAACAACACCTATAATGAAACCAATGAAGATTTTTTTGAGGAAGCTATTGAGTAGATTATTACACATAGAATCAGCGAAAACTGGTCCTACCTTCCAAAGAAGTAGCAACACCCTTAAAGTTCTTCACCACCAGCTTGTGGAGATCCTCCCCTGCCCAGATAGGCAATATACATATGTTTATAACTAAACAGATTGCGGCACCCACTCCAATGAGTAGCAATCGATAAATTGCTGTTCCGATAAATGATGAATTACTCCCGGATATCAAAACTATACAGTATGTCAACAAGAACACCCGAAATCCATACTCATAACTCTTCAATGGCGGATAAAGCTTGATATAGCTAGCAAGAAAACCTAACATCACAAATCCCAAACCAGTCAATTCAACACACATCAACTACAAATCGAGCCATTTTCAAATGGTCCAAACTCTAACCTGCTATGAAAATATTGCCAACAATCACAACCTCCTGCCAACTTCCGGCCCTTACAGCCAACTCTGCTATGCCTAGAGCTATCCCTCCGGCAGATAACGTCCCCAGAGCACGATTGAACCCCTTGCTCAACGTCGCACCTTTCCCATCAAAACAACGACACAATCACTACCAAGTCAGAAAAACCACAAACGAGTACTGCAACAACAATACCTATGCTGAATTCGAAGACGACGACTACAGTAAGAATCGCCCAGATGGAATACTGGCTAGCATCTTTAAGAGGCTCCTTGAAAAAAATGAGCAGCGAAACAGTCGCCAGCGAAAGCCCCATCTTGGCGGCGAAGTAAGCTTTCCGAGGATCGGAGAGGCCCATTTGATACAGCTCAGCTGTAAAATGGTGAACGCTGTTGCACAGGTTAACCAGCCCATCAGACATCCTCCCAAACCAGCCGCATTTCACCCGATCCTCTTCGCCGCATTCTGAGCTGTTTAGGCCGAAATCCGAGTACCCCTTTCGGGACAGCAGCCGCTCCTTGCTCCTCTCCGCAAAGCTGTGCCGGAAAGACCCAATTTTGGCCGCCATTTCTATCAATTAACTAAACCGAGAGAACAGAGGGAACCTGAAGCAAAGTTCTCAGATATATTCCAAAATGAGCAAACCGTAAAAAGATTAGGATCTCATCCACACATTATTACCAAATAATACAGAAAACAAAAGAAAAGATAGAAAATACCGGGTCACATGACTCGAAGTAACAAAGATGAAACGGCATCGTTTTCACTCCCCCTTAATCTCAGCTAGGGTGAAGAGACTGAGATTGAACAATGCTGCTTGAAAGCTGGGATATGTAATCCTTGCAGAAACATATATCTCAACTCTTTCTTTCAAAAGAGGAGGAGCCGAAATATGTCTGTGTAAATCACAAAGAACATGTCTAAGCCATGAGATCTCTGCAGCTGTTGTTGCTAAAGTACAAGACTCAGCTTCTGTGCAATGACCACTTTCAGTACCACTTGCTTCACATGAAAATCACTATTATCAACTGTGGTATCATGTCCAATTGCATTATTCACTGCAATATCAACATTAGCATGAGCACTGTCAAACTCAACATTAGCACCTCTATCTGACCTCATATGCCTCACTAAACTACCCCTCTCAACAGTCACAGACTGAGGAATATGTTGTGATTGTTGTGGAATGATATGACTAAAAGTAGACAGTGGGAGAAGTACAAAAATAATGAGCTGTCATTGCTGTAATAGCAGCCAGAGACTCAGCACTCTGATAAGCATAACTGCTTCTGTGAGAACAATCAGGAGCAACATGGCCCTCATACCACAAATCTGGCACACCACATTGATTTTGATGGATTGGAATCATCCTTGGAGTAACAATTTTGAGCTGTATGACCTCTCTTTGAACATAACTGACATTCAAGTGATACTCATACTCCAAAAGATCTATACTCATATGAGTCAGATGATCTTGCTTATCCTTTGTATGCATCGACTCATATTGTATCCTCTATTGATTTGATAATAAATGACAAAATTGTCTTTAAATAAAAAAAACACAACTATTATACTGTGTAATGTGTGATTTTTGTATAATAGAAGAAAAGAAGTATTAATGCGGAGTTGCACAAAGTTTCCATGATCTATCCACGGAAAAAGCAGATGACTTTTTATTTTCTTTCAAAATTATGTTATTTTATTTAATCAGATGAACAGTGTCTGAAATTCTGTGATGCAGGATTGTTGTAGCAGACACTAGCAATATAGCCCTTCGACAAAATCTGCACTCAAGATTTGAGTAGCAATCATTCGCAAGTTGTCATCTCTTACCACACTCGTGACATTTTAGAGAACCTTTAGGTTGGTTTCCTGTTGACTAATAAGATCCTCGAGAAAAATTGCTCCAATTCTGTTGTTCACCTCGATGTTCGAGGTTTAACAAAGAAAAAGATAAATCGCACAAACGAATGTATAACATTATGTGTTTAATGTCTCAAATCTTAATAAACCACAAAGTGATGAAGACTATCTTTTATCACATAAGATATTGTTTCATACAAAATTGCATTGACCGTTAAAGCATGAAGTTATGGTACTCATAACAGCATCTCTGAAAATTTATCAATTTTTAGATGAATCTTTTGCTCTAAGAGAATACTTAAGAAGTTGACAAATATATAAATTGATAGTGAAAATTGATAAATTTATCAATCTTGGATAGAGAATTAGTTAAAACTTAGTTATTAATATAAAAGTTTATCAATGCTACTAGAGCAAAAATGTAAATATTGCTATTGATCATATAATTGTTGATAGATTTATCAATACATTTATCAATATTATTGAAAATGTTCTAAGCCAATTGATGTCAAAAACTCTGTAACTTTATCTAATTTAAACCTCAACATAATCTAAATTAAGGTTCATCAAGTACCCCAGTAAGCCTACAATCTTAGATATTTTAGATCATAGGCACTTATTTCTAAACTAGGTAAAAGAAATTCAAACTCACAATCCCATGTGAAAATCACAATGAGTAATTGTTCAAGCTGGAAAAACAAAACATAACAGGGAAAACATAAAGCCAGAACCAGTTACGTTGCTTCCTTGCCCTTCAAGCTAGGGCTTGGAGGCACTTCGACAGGCCCGATCGATGGAGGCGGGATTTCAACATAGCCATTCTCCACCGGCGTTTCTTCTAGAAGATCTTTTGGTTTGTTCTTGGAGCCAAAAGGTGGCCTCACTTCTTCTTATTTGCAATTGGAGTGATCTCAGATGTTTCAGAAAGCAAGCCAAGGGGTTTTGCCGAGAGAGCAGCTAAGAAGTCAGGTTGCTTGATCCATTTTGAGTGAGTTGCTACATCATGAGCTCGATGGAAATTCTTGACCAAAACCTTCAACTTCTTTAGAGGTCTCATGGGACACAAGTCAGCTTCTTTTGCGGCCAACAGTTGTCGAAACCAATTGTGAGTCTTCTTTCAAACCCAAATTCTCCTCATTATTAGCCAGATCAGATGACTCCCCTTGTTCACCTGTTACTGGAACCAAAGCAAGTGCATCATCTGGGGACTGAGCCACCGGTCTCTTGATGATGATCGGACGCCTCCGAGTAGCTTTCTATCCAAACAAAAATCCTCCTAGTGGTGCAGACGTTAGGGATGCAGACGTTAGGGACTTCCTTCATGAAAGTTGTAGAGGACGTTAACATGAGTTCGTAGACACTTGCACTCTTAGATATGAGCTCGTATGAATAAGTTATGATGTAAAAACAAAAGTTTCTATTTGAAGTAATTTACAAAAGGAAATTTCCATTCTTAGTTAGAAACCTAGCTTTCTCCTTTCTCCCTCTCAACATGTGCGATTCGACCTGACCCGGATCAATGTATCTATAAATTTCATATATTTCTAAACACGCTTATAAGTTCTTATATTATGAACAGATTTATGAAATGTGTGGTATGACATGTTTTGGTGATTTAATTTATATTGATCGCATGTTTTTTAAGTTATTATGGGAAACGAAAAAATATTAAATATTTTCAATTTTATAATTTTTAGTTTTTATTGGAAAAATTATTTTTGTCCACTCACTAACATAGTTTCCTAAAATGCTTTCCTCCTGGACCCTTTGAGTTTAAATGTCCAATCTGCAAATCGTGGTTCAGCTTTATAGAAGTTGAGGCATAGTACACTTCTGCTGCTACACATTTTGTTAGGGTACCCGCGTGTTGATCTCTTTGTATCTATATCGGTTCTTTTCTTTAGAATGCTCTAAACCACTAGCCATGTCTAGTTTTTTTGGGATTGTATTTGAATTTATGGAGTAGGAACTTATTTGTTAAATTTGTGGATCTGGTGATGGACTTGTTTAATATGGGGAGCCCAATGGATCCAAGAGTTAAGGCTGGATCTCGATTATAGAAGTGTTTTTGGGTTTTTTATTAGCTTAGATCCATTTTTATAGGTTGTCGATTTTTCGATATAATTTATTTGTAGGTGGCTCCGCAAGATATACTAGATTTCAAAGTGAAATTTGGAAATACGTTATAAATGGGCCGAGCCCAACACAGACCAAATAACTACAGTAACCAGCTCCCTTAGGGTTTAAGAACAATCGCACCTTCGTATTCAGCAGACACTGGCGGCTCAGCGACGATGGAGAAGGACGAAAACGGCGCCGTTCAGAGGAAGCCGAAGGTGAAGGGCAAGCACGACAAGCCCAAGCCTTGGGACGATGACCCGAACATCGACCGCTGGAAGATTGAGAAGTTTGACCCGTCCTGGAACGAAGGCGGCATGCTTGACGTCACCACTTTCTCTACCCTATTCCCTCGCTACAGAGGTCCCTCCTCTCTCTAATTTCTTTGATGCTTTAGAATTTCCAATTATTTAGTTTGCCTGATTGATACAGTAAATGTTTGCCTAAGTGATACAGTAAATTTAAGTACCTAACTCATAGAGTTGATGATAGATAGTAATTCTGAAGTAGAAGGAATGTTTAAACTGGACTACTATAGGTTTAGCTTCAGGGGTTCGGCGTTGTACTTTCTGACTTGTGAGCTTGTGCATTGTGTTGTGCAGAGAAGTATTTGCAAGATGCGTGGCCGGCCGTGAAATCTGCTTTGAAAGCGTACGGTATTTCGTGTGAATTGAATCTGGTACGTCACATTACTGTGTCGAGTTTGTGTGATATTTTTTGCGGATTGGTCACTGGCTTGTGACAATTTCTGTATAATTTAAGTGTTGTGTTACTTGGTCTATTAGGTTGAGGGTTCGATGACAGTATCTACAACCAGGAAGACTAGAGACCCCTATATTATCGTCAAAGCTAGGGATCTTATCAGACTATTATCCAGAAGTGTTCCTGCTCCTCAGGTACGAATGGTAGACTGTTTGCTGTTACTTTTTTATTTATTTGTTCCCGACTTGCTCAAATGGTTTGAAGTTGGTGCTCTAGTATTCCTTTTTATGTTTTGATATACTAAGGTTCTGTTTTGAGGCTATATTATGAGTGATCTCTTTATTGTAACTCGTATGTGAGCTATGTTTTCTCTTCACTTGGTTTCATTGAACTGGTTTATGACTTCAGATATTTGTACTCAACTTTCTGGCTGTAGGCAATAAAAGTGCTGAACGATGAAATGCAATGTGACATCATCAAAATTAGCAACTTGGTCAGAAGTAAGGTGTGTATATCTTAAATCCCTTCCATTTAAGGTGACTGAAATTAGATCTCTGGTCATGAGTGTAGGAGACCCTTACGTATCAGCGCTCTGGTGCGTTTGAAGTATTGTTCAATTGTTTAGGTTTAGTGAATCAGTAGTATGTGGTATGAGGTATCTAGGTGGACAATAGCTAAACCGAATGTGTACCCAAAGCTCAATTTCAGGGGTTAGATCGTTTTAAATTTAAACTACGTAGTTATTAAATAGTAGGAATTTGGTTCAGTGGGAATATGAGGGATATATGTAACTTGGCTGCAATGGTAAGTAGTGGTTGTTGAACATTTAGGATTCTATAATATGCAAGAACTATCACTTATCAGCTTTTTTAATCTCTTCTGTGCAGGAAAAGTTTATAAAACGAAGGCAACGTCTTATTGGCCCCAATTCCTCCACTTTAAAGGTGCATACAGTCTAGTATATATATATATATATGTATATATATATATATCATATTATCCTCTTTTACTGGCTGCTCTATCATTTTATTCTCGTTTACTGACTGCTCTCATCCAAAGAAAATGAAAATAAAAATAAATAATAAACAATCTGTGGTTTTACATTCTACTAGGTAAAGCTACACTTTTCTGTTGCTTTGATTTTTACCTATATTATCGTGGATGCAGGCCCTGGAAATACTGACAGGCTGTTATATTCTGATACAAGTAAGTGCTACTATTCATTTTCATTTTGATTGTCATATTGCACATTCCTTATTTGGTTCCCTGCTATCCGTATAGAAGTGTAGATCATGGACTTGTATATAAATCTGGCTTGCAAATAAACAGGGAAACACTGTTGCTTCAATGGGTTCATTTAAAGGATTAAAGACAGTTAGGAGGATTGTGGAAGATTGCATTGAGAATAAAATGCATCCGATATTTCATATCAAGGTGATATTGCTACCATTTTGTGCCTTTTCACTTTGCAAAACTACAGGTTCTACCTGAAGATTTGTGAATGGCTCAATCTTAATGTTTTTTTCTGTCTCTTCCCATGATAACTAGATTCTCATGGTGAGGAAAGAACTGGAAAAGGATCCGACTCTAGCACAGGAGAACTGGGATAGATTTCTTCCGAAATTCAAGAAGTATGACATTTCTATCATTTGTTGTGAAGTGTGGATATGTCCTTGAAGGTTATTTATGTGTTAGCGGTGTATTGATTTATTTCTGAACTCTCTTCCTCCAGGAAAAATGTTAATCAACCCAAACCTAATAAGAGTAAGAAGAAGAAACCAGAATATACTCCCATACCACCTCCTCAACCACCTAGCAAGGTAATAAGTTCACTCTTATTTTGGTATAATTTCTCTCTTCTTTCAAGGGTTCTACATGCTGACGTGTCTCATTCATCATGTTATTTCCTGTGCTCTTCCTTAGATTCTGTATAAATTGATAATTAAATTCCTCAACTTCAACAAAGATAGCATTGCTGTCTTCAGAAAGTGATAGTTTTGGTTAAATGTGTTCCCTGATTCGGAACTTTTAAGACAATAATTCTCTGTACATGACTTTAGTCCCTGTCACAGTAATGATAGTGGCCTAATTTGCATATTTTACCCTAGAGCATATGATTGCTTGCACATTGTGTTTTTTTTATTTTTCAGCTCAAACTTACCGTTTAGTTGTTATATAGATCTTGGCCCCACTGTGTGGTTGTATTGATATGTTCTGTCTGCAAATGCAAATTTATCCAGAACATTTTTTTTGTTTTTCGGTTTTTGTTTTTTTTCTGTGGCATTGAAAGCTTTCTTTATTAAGTACTTATAGATAAATGATATATGTAAACGCTTAACGATCTGCCTTTACAATGCTATGTGAATAATTTAGGTTGACATACAATTGGCAACTGGAGAATACTTTTTGAGTGACAAAGTGAAATCGGAAAAGAAGTGGAAAGAGCAGCAGGAGAGACAAGCTGGAAAATCAGCAGAAAACAAGCGAAGAAGAGAATCTGCTTTTGTTCCTCCAGAGGTAAGGAGTCATAGGAGGTTTATGTTCAACACTTCTATCTTTGTTTAGGAGTTATTTACTACTAAATATTATACCTTCTCATTCCTGTGCTATGTGAAATTATGCCCTTTTCTTAAATCAGGAGCCTGCAGTGCAACATAACAAGTCCGATGACAGTACCAAAGATGTCGCTTCCCTGGCCACGTCTCTGAAGGTAAATGATATGAACATGTATTTTTTTCCTCTCTTCTTTTTCTATTCTTTGAGTTTAATAATGGATTGTCCAAGTAGTCTGCTTGGAATATATAGAACTCTATTATTGTGATTTCTCAAGGGATTTTAGAAAGTGATGCTGATCAGTGATCACCTTGAGAAAAACATGAAGCTTGACTTACAGCAAGACACTTTGCTATCCTTTGTTGATGCATATACTGTGATTGTTTTGCAGAAAAAAGCAAAAGAGTACGGAAACAAAAAGTTGATTGAGAATGTAAATCCAGAAGCTTATCTTGCAGAGTCTGGAGAACCTTCCAAAAAGAAATCCAAGAAATCGAAGGGTCAGTCTTAGATTTCTGAGTTGGGTGTGTATACAAGCTCATTAGATGAGTTGTTTGTTGGACGTTTGTAATCTGTTCAAACTCTCGTCGGATGGTTCGTTAAGAAATGCCGCCCAAACCTTCTGCTTTACCTTCTTAATGTATTAAGAAATTTCTCAGTTGCTATCTTGACCAGGTTCTGTCCAGTGAAGCAAGTCAATGGCTCAACTTAGAAATCTACCATTTCAAATTCTAACCTATCAAGAGAAATAAACTATCCTTGCCAGGAGTTTTTGGACAGTAGTTTATTGGTTGTAAGGGTATAGATCGATTCTCAAAAAACAGAAAGCGTAACTAGATCATTAGCCAACTAGCTGCATATCAATAGAAGTAGAAACAACATTTATTCTTAGTTTGTGGCCGTGTTCTTCACTAACTAGCCGCTCTAAACTTTGCTTTCTCACCTAGTTCTTCAAACGAATTGACCACATTTTGAAGCCTGGCAACGAATTCGATCAGAAGCGACACAAATGTAGCCAAAGACAAGGCGCTTGCACTTTCATATGTTGTGCAATTCTCTTCCTTGCAGACTCCAAATGGCCAAGCTGGTTGATTCCTCAACACGCATTCTGACGAAGCACCTTGTGCTGCAGAAGGTGTCCATGCTGCAGAAACAGACCTCAAGTCAAGCACAGTTTCACTCAAGGACTTGAATCCCAATTTCATATCATCACCCTCAGAATCCAAAACATTTTCAGCACCTTCTTGTTCACTAGGTCGTCTTCCGATTTCCCAACTCTCTGAATTGACCAGTATGTATGATTTATGGTCTATACTCTTCTGCAACTTCTCTGCTGCCTCATGAACATCTTTCAGTAAGTCTCCGGGGCCTAACTTTTCCATCTTCTCTATCTTTTTCCCAACCTCTCTCAACACTTTTGCACCTTCTGCTCCAACCCGCCTGAGCTCCGTACAAAAGACCAGTCTCTTTTCGGCGGGGGCCTGCAGTGAACAAGATCACAAGCTTATTGAAAGCAAAACTCTGTGAAGGAAGCTGCATAGATGCATACATCCAAAATTCCAAGTAATAGATGCAGTGTAAATGGACACTAAAAAGACACCGACAGTTGTCTTCGAGGCAATTTCTCACACAGTACTCTTTTAGACTTTTCAAGAAGCATGCTTAACAATCTGTAGGTAAACCATAAAAAATTTACCTGTATTTCAGAAAGAAGGCATCCATGGAGTGCCATAACCATGAATGCGCAATGCCTCAATGCACTGCTCACTTTGACATAGTTTTTCCAAGGATAGTTCAACATTCTATATCGGCCATGAGGTGGTTCCCAGATTGCAAACCCCAACTGCATATGTTAAAAACATAAAACCAAACCTATTATTTCGACTGTCTAAACAATCATAAGCACTTAAGTATTGAAATGATACACACCAGAGTTTCTTCTTGGATCTTAGACTCCATCACTGACTTATAGCCCTCGTACATTGAATCATCTGAAGCTTGGTATGTGAGATTTTTCGATGTAGTCCTCTCATATTCCACGAATTTCAGGTAGCCATTAACACATCCTAAGCAAAGAAACCTCCTACTCAGCAAGTATCATTGACTAAAGTTTCACCAAAAAATTAAGTACTTGCATGTATACCTTCTAATGAAGTAGCAACCTCCTTAAAATTTTTGACAACCAAGTTATGCAGATCCTCTCCTGACCATATTGGGCATATGCAGATGTTAACAAACAAACACACAGCAGCACCCACAGCAATAAGCACCAAACGAGTCGTAACAGCCCCGTTATACTCTCTTGTTCTATTCCCAGCCACCATAAGAATGCAATATGTCAAGATGAAAACTCGAAATCCATATTCATAGGGTTTCATTGTTGGATACAGCTTCAAGTAAGATGCAAGAAATCCTAGTCGTCACAAAACAGCAGCAGAGTAATTAGAAAAGTGGCAACATAAATAAAAACAAGTACTAATTTCCTAATTGAGCTGGGAAAGGCTAATACTAACCAACTATAAAAACACTTATGACAATTACAACTTCCTCCAAATTTCCAGCCAGCAGAGATACTTGGGCAAAGCAGAAAGCAAGGATTCCAGCAACCAAGGTTCCTAGCCCGCGGTTAAATCCTTTAATGAAAGTCCCTCCTGCATTAAGAAAGATTTAGTACTAAAACAGTAAAACTAGTGAGTAAAATGAAAAATAAACTCAAATAATATTGTTCAAGTGTCATAGTCAAATGGAAGTAGTACCTATGCTGAATTCGAACATGACAATGACGGTGAGGATAGCCCAGATTGAGTACTGACCGATATCGATATGGTGAAATGATTCTTTCCAGAATATGAGCGAAGAAACAATGGACAATGCCAGTCCCATTTTTATAGCAAAGATGACTTTTCTGGGATCAGAACGACCCATTTCCCAAGCTTTGAGAGCAAAATCAACTACATCTTCCCCAAACTTTATTACCTTTTGGCCCAAGAAACTGAAACAGCACATATATGTGATGCTCTCTCTTTCATACTCGTCCTCTTTGAAGCTAACCAAAAGCGACTTCTCCATGCTCTTTGAGTCTTTGAATACAGCTGAGAATTCTCAACTACTTGAGCCGAAGTGCTTCCTCAGTTCCAAATGATGATCTATAGAGTATTCCAAGGAGACTAAGTAAAGAGTACTACTTAGCAAATAGACCCTGGATGCTCGAAAAGTGGAATAAACCAATGGATTACTTTATGCATAGTTGCAAACACACCCCTCGGGTGCTTGGATGTACAATGACAGATTGGCAGCAATGGTAACATATAACCAAACCATGCTTAATATGTGCGTCGTACTGTCACATCATTTGATGAACAAATTTAGCATCTAACAAAATATCACAAAAACATAATTAATGAAAGCTTTTTTTTTGTTTTATATTGAACATCATCTTCTGCAGCAGGTCGGTACAAATTCAGGTTATTTTTCGTTTGTTTTTAATACCTTACTGCTCGAAATTGCTCGTTAACGTTAAAAGAATGTTCAAATTATATGTAATTTTCTAAAAACAAATCACAGGGTAAGAGAAATGCGTTGAAGTTATTGGGAAACTGGCCTTTACTGAGGAATCTTCGTCTCCTTGTCTTTATGTGCAGAGATAAAAGTTGAGGAAACTTCATGTTTATTTTGGCGATTCTGAAGCCTGATCTTGGTCTTCAACTCTTGTAATATAGAAAAGTTCAAGAACCAATCAATTGGGGTATTATTGAGCTGCATTGTAATTCATTCTTGGACCATAATTACAATGCACATTTACAGTTCCTCATCAAGGTTCAAACAAAGAAGGTAAGCAACTAAGCCAACAACTGCCACAAATCTAAGATAATTTACGATACCAATCTTGCTTCTCTCAACATTCTGCACATTGTCACCTATCAACCAAGGCTGGAAGACACTTAAAAAACTGTATCCCAAATGAATGCATAGGCCAGCCTCTCGGATCCAAGATAGCTGATCAAAAACTCCCATCGTTCTGAAATGCCGCCAAAGTTGCCGTCCATCCGTCCAAAAAGTGCCCACAATGCAGATATCAGGCATATCCCTCCACCAACTAATCCGACGATGGGAGCACCTTTGGTCATCACATCCCCAAGCTGCGAGCGCTTTCTAGGAGTGTAGTCCGATTCAGGTGCATCCAGCCTTATAGCCATGTAAGGTATCAGAAATGCTGTTCACATCACATATGCAAGAATCATGTCATTGTGAAAACTCAACTCTAAACATCCCAATTTCAAAAAAAAAACTTCAAATCGTCGATTTCATAGAGTCATTTGTTTCTCATGCTTCCTGTAATTCACATATCTAATGCAAACCATCTTAAGTCAAAGAAAAAGGAAGAAATAGGTAATTACGCATATGCACATTTAGACACTTCGACATATATCATTAGAAGGTTAATCAAAACCAGCTGAGTATCTATCTATGATATACCACATATTCCTATGGAGTCCTCAACAATGAAGGTACATACTTTCATTTGTGTTGTACATGTTTAAGCTAATCGAAAATTCAGCTCATTCTCATTCAATCATCAAATAAGTCATAAACAAAAGAAGGCAACTGTTTGTAAGGAACATCTGAAATCCCCACAAGACAACAAGAGACCCCTTATATCTGTTCCTCTTCCCATCAGTGAAAAGCAAAGGAGCAAACATGAACATCCACTCAATCACAAAGTTGAATAGCCCTTCACACATCTGATTCCAAAAAGAACCAAACTTACACCCCATTCCAATCCAAAAACACACACACACACACACATTGCTTCAATTGGCAGTAAAAATTAACCAAAATCTACTTACCGGGTGAAGAACTGGCGCCTCAATATACCAACTACTCTGCCATAAAGTTAACCACAGAAATCATCAAGAACACAGTTAAAAAAAACTGTACCAAAATACATAACCAACTTGATTTGATCATACCACAGTTGAAAATAGGCAACACAAAGAAGAAATTCAAAGAGAGGCCCAGAAGAGATTTCACTGTTTTTGAACTAATAGCCCACAGTGGGTCTCCCTGCAGTATTAGGAAACCCAGAATCATCAACAGCCATACGAACCTTACTCATTGAAGTTGAAAATGAAAAAGAACCCAGTAACTATTTGAAGCACAATCACACAAAGGATCATAAGGGAGAAGAAACAGCCACAGAATGTTCAAATAACACGCATATGAATATGAAATAATAAATCGAATTCATTTGAGATTCGTTAATCCTCTTTCTTCGTATTATATTTATTTATTCGTGTTATATTAGTTATAATTTAGTTAACTAATTTGATTTCTACAATAATAAATTTTTTAGGTTCATTAGAGTTTGTATTGGTTAGAACACTAATAAATTTCCTTCTCAGTAAATAAATTTTTTTCTGCCTTAACCTTTGTCACGCCTCATTTATTTCTATTCGCTACTAATATTAAACACTAATAATGGTATAGGTTATTCGTCAACTCCTAGTAAAATATATATTAGTTATAAAATAAAACAGATTTATTTTATTCATTTTTCTACACATTTCTACACATTTATCTTATAAGTTAATAATTTTCATTTTAAAAAAAATCTTTTTAAATTTTATTTCAAAAGAAAGTTCTCCGGTTGGACAGCTGATGGGACGCGTGGCACACAACTAGTGGCTTCACTGTTTTCTCGCAGAAACGGTGGTTCTTTCTGTAAATTAAGGTTACATCCAATGGCAATTTCGTCTAACTGATTCTAGGTGGACAAAAACGACGTCGTGGGAGCTTAGCTGCTTATAAAGGAGGCCAGGTCTTTCTTCTTCTTCCATTTTCAAAGCGAAAGCTCAAGGTTTCAGAAGCTTTTCCCGCCAATAATGGCGCCCAAATCCGATAACACTGAAGGTAATCACTCTACGAAGCTCTGTTTAGTTCCTCTGATTTCGATTACAGATTTACTGAGCAATAATCGTTCTCTTTTGGTTTCTGAAAACTTGGCAGCAATCGTTCTCAGATTCGTGAATGAGGTAAACTCGGGTTTCTTCTCAGTAACTATTTCCGTTTTCGATTTTATAAGCGATTTCCATGTTTCATTTCAGATCTAAAATTTTAGTTACTAGCGAAATTTTAAATTTTCTGTTTCTGAGTTTTAGGCTGTTTAGGAGGTTTGGAATTCGAAATGATCTTGATTAAGCTAAACCTAGCAATTTTGCATGCTGTAGTTTCAATTTTTAAGCTTAATTTAGTTTCAATTTTTAGCCTCATAAACGAGTAAAATATGAAAGGAAATTTTTGGATATGTGTTGGGTGTTTTTGGCTCCCTAAATGTTGGTGTGTACTTGTTTGTGTTTTGTTTCAGCAAAATAAGCCGCTGAATTCACAGAGTGTGGCGGATGCGCTGCAAAAGTACAATCTTAAGAAGACAGCGGTACAGAAATCGCTGATGGTGGAAAGATTTCGTTCAAGGAGTATGGGAAGCAGAAGATATACCTGGCTCGGCAAGACCAGTTTGATATTCCGAACACTGAGGAGCTGTCAGATGAAGGAAGCCAATGCGAAGCTGCAACAACAGTTGGCTGAGCAAAAGAGGGCAGTTAGCGAGGTTGAGGGAGGTACTGATACTGTTTTTTGGTATATGCCGTAGTTTTTCAAAGAATGTTGCTGGTTTTTAGGTATCTTGATTCTCGGTTTCATGATGAACTTGTTGTTGCAGAAATCAAAGCTTTGCAGTCGAATTTGACCATGGAACAAATTAAGGAGAAAGGCACCAAACTGAGAAAGGAGGTAGGTTAAATGGGACTGATTGAACTTGTACTCTAAAGATTTATCTGTGGAAAGACTGGTATGATGAAGCTGTGGTTTTGAATTTTGTATCAGGTTAAGGAACTGGAAGACAAATTGGAGAAATTGCGAGGAGGAGTTACCTTGGTCAGGCCTGAGGACCGCAAGATTATTGAGCAAATGTACTCGAATAAGATAAGTCAGTGGAGAAAGCGCAAGAGGATTTTTAGAGATCTCTGGGATGCTATAACTGAGAATTCACCTAAAGATCTCAAGGAGTTCAAGGTTTGTTGGATTCTGCTACGGTGTAGTTCTTAATATTCTCTTATGTTAACGCAGGAAGAGGTAGGGCTTGAATAGGATGAAGATGTTGGTGTGGATCTTCAGTCATTCAGTGACTTGCTGCCAAAGAGTACGAAGCGACCTAGAGGCTGGTGAGGTTTTATGCATAGTCAAAGGTTCGAAACGAGTTCCCTGCTTTACTTAACAAATGAGTTATGTATATTTTGCACTCTAGAGATTATAATGTAGGCTTATGTATCCCAGTTGGTTAAATCTACTGATGTTACATGCTGAAACCACATGAAACCTTTGAAGTGATTAGTATGCTGAAATCTAGATCTACAGGTTTATGAGTTATGACACAAGTCTAATCTGTTTGTTTTATTTAATCTATTGGGGGTTGGAGTTGTACCCTAGACCCTAACTTGGAGAAAATCTGTCTGTCCATCTCCATCTACAAACAGCACCACTTATATTTTTGAGTTCCTACTGTAACAACATACGACTTTTTAATAGAACAATATCAAAGAGCTTCAAAACTCAACACACCAAGTTTTACACTTGGAGAAAACATGAGAGACAAAAAAAATCAAATTAATAGCCAGTTACCTTATTAGCACACCAACAAAACTTATATGCAGATCAACAAACAATATCACCCATGCTTCTCAGTGCCCAAATACCCTTCTATTTCTCAGAGAGAATGGTCCCTTTTCTAGGTTTAGTGTTAGCCTTCTAGATGATCCCTCTGGCTCAACCTCCATCCCAGATTGAACCCTTGAAGGAACTCTCTTAGGAGATGGGGCCTTGGTACTTTGTTCATTATCACTATCATCAAAAACTGCACCCTTCCCTGAATGACTGGGCTGGCCAGTCGCATCCAAGGACACTGGAGGAGTCACCTCTGATGTATCACCTTCTGAATCTGAACTTGAAGAAGATGCTGACCTCTTCAGTTCTTCCGCCTGATTCTGCACAGTGATGTGCTCATTCTGTGATCCGAATTCAGTTTTTGAGGATACATATCTGCTTGATAACTTGCCTCGCTTAGGACCAGGATTGTTTTGATCATCAGAATCATGAGTTTCAGATCTGGACAGTTCCACGGCTGCTCTTGCAGCTGCCGCTGCATAAGCTGCAGACTCAAAAGCAGCCTGAGCAGCATGAGCCACATCCTTGTATTTATTATGAGAGTACTTATCATCCCCTTCTGTCTCTTTAAAAGCCTGCAAAACTTCTGCTGATCCAGCCGTGCCACTTGAACTAGCCAGTGGGTGTGGTGGTGTCTGGACCTTATCCTGCATTAGTCACACACAGCTGCAGCCATGAATAATCTTGTTTTATTTCAAAGCAAATAATAGCAATTTCTGTTTCTGTCTAAAGTCACATACAATGGAATCAGAAGTTTCTTCTAGGTTCAGAACAATGGAATTATCAAAAGCAATTTCTTTAAGCAATTTCATTCTGCTCTCCCTGGCTGGCATCTGAGTTGCCAGTTTTTGTGTCATTATAAGGCTGACTCCACAGTGGTTGCGCAATTCGATGGCACGAGCAGTAAATTCCTTGCCAAAACGAGCGCTGAGAATCCTACGAATCTCTTGAAGCTCCGGGAAATCTCCACACCTCGAAGCAGCATATAGCATACTCGACACTGCCTCCCTCAGTTCCTCTGGACATTCCCTGTGCACGCAAAAGCAAATTTTCCGTCAATCTCAGCCTAAGACTAGACCACGGAGCGAAAACTAGAGAAATGAATCGTCTAACAAATTAACAGACCTCTCTTGTTCAATGAGGTGAACTCTTTCGATCAAGAGGTTGCAATACCGCTCGATCATGACATACACATCCAGCATGTTCTGCTCCTTGATCACCTGCTCAACCTGCAAACGATCAAAACAGACTGATCAATCCCAAGTCAACGAGACAAACTATATGTACAACAACTTGGTCAACTTAGTTTCGATCTTACTCGAAGAAGAGCTCGGTCATGGTTGCCGAGCTGGAGGAGCTGGAGCACATCGGAGCGGGACTGGCTACACTTTGCCTGACGCTGCGTTTTGAGAACGACGAGGCGGGAGAGAGCAAGAGTGAGGACTGGTTTCAACTTAGAGCTCTTGCTCCTTCCAAGGAAAGCGTCCAACTTCCTTCCCATACTGCTCCTTTTGTGTAACGCTCCCTTACAAATCACAACACAACAAAGAAGCTCAGGGTGGATTGCTCCTTTTTGAAATGACGAAGATCAAAAATGTGAATATGCGACTTTTAAAGAGATTTTAAGTATCGGTTTCTTCCGTTAACGTCGTGTGGACTACATAGCTTAGGAGCTAAGTCTTGTTTCTAGATGCATGATTTTGTTTAGGCAAGTGGCAGCCGAGGGTGTAAAATTTAGAATTAGACGCGTTGCGGTTTAGTCTTACGTGGAAATTGCTGCCAAGGGAGGCTACTTGGCCACACCAGTCGACACGGTGGGGACAGCCACGGTGTCATTCTTTACTGGATTTTAGCTTTTGTCAACCAGAATTACTTAGTTAATTAATTATATTTTTTCATAATTAATTTATAGAAAATTATATGTAACCCAAAAAAGTGATAAAAAAGTGAAAAATATCAGGCTGCAAATAAGGGTATGGAAAATATAAAAATAGATCGCGTTACCTTTTGTTAAAAGATAAAAAAAATCCAAGTGAACAGTTACGGCTCATTTTTGAGGTGATATCATTTTTGTTAGGAAAATAGATACTATAATTCTAATACCAGTAGTCAGGTTGTGATCAGAAGATCACATGATATTGTTAGAACATTTTTCAAGTTCAGAGACTAATGCTTGGAGTGACCGTCAAACTCAGTCATGTTTACTAAGTAGGCTCAGATCAACGTTGTCAAGATTTGAAACGTGATCCAATGTGAGAGCACTACCCTCAAAGCATTTACCAAATGCAGCAAGTCAGAAACTAATAAACCATTACATTTACGTGCTACATTGAATTTCGGTCGGTTGCATATTTAAAACTACATATCGATTCAAATCTCATGATCATTAAGAATAGGCAAGCAATTTTAATATAAACAAAAAATCAAAAGAAAGTTGCAAAAACTAGACCATGTAGGTCAAGAGTCGTTTTTGATATCGGATTTGACATTTGAACAGTTGTCTACAACAGGGGCAAAATGAGTATCGTGTCGACTTGGAGACTTCCATCAGTAGTTAAGATTCTTGCACATCTCCATATACGTAGTTGGCAAGAAACCGAAATAATAGAAGCTCATTTTGAAAACAAAAAGACGAATCCCGCCAGTTTGACAATGAACACCGCCACTATTTGGCACCATGTTAATGTCATGCTATCTAACACTCCATTCTCTTGTATATCACCACATTCATGTGTTCTCTTATAGCACAAGTCATCCACCGAACACCCAAAACAGATCAGATTAGTAGATTGCTTGCTGTGGTTTGATCCACCCCAGGAATGAGTTCATATGATGAAACTTTGGCATGCAAAGAGTTTTCGTGAACAGCTAAATATTACATACCACTAACACTAGATTTCACATCACTGAGATACGCTAAAGGAGACCGCTGCAAATATTCTCAGTACAAGGCCAAATCGGTACCTCACTTGATGTTGATGGATAGTAAAAGACCATCAATTACCATAGTTGTCATGACCCTGTGCATACAGACAGAATGATCCTAGCTGATTATCAGCTTCTGTTTCTTGGGGTTTGACCAGTTCACATAATAGAAAAAGGTTTTCAAAGGTATTTGCTCGGTGTTGAGGACTCAGACAGAAACTGTTTACATTAGTGTTATTGGTAGCATATTAGAACACTTGGTCGCATTCTAATCTAGAAGCTGTATATAATTGGACACAAGTTTCAAAACAAATAACATTGAAGTATATTGGGCACATTTCAGTAAATACGTAATACCACTCTAAATTCAACCAATCCGGTAAATACACATTTCAGCTCAGTTTACAACTGTACATAAAGAGAAATATAAAAAAACGTAGGCAAGAAGCCAGTTGGCCTACAGAGACACCTGATCAAACATAGTTCACTACCAATACGATCAAATGAAAACCAAAAAGGACACAATGCCAGAATCTAGCAAAAACCAACTCAATGAACCAGTAAGCTAAATTTTCATTCATGATCGACTATTAAGAGGCAAAATATGGGTTTTAGTGATATATGGACATATGATAAACATATAATGATATCATATTTGGTTTGCTCCCAAGTGGTCTGGGGTTCGACCCTCTCCCATGGTACCCACCTAGCAATTGCTAGACTTTCCAGTTTCTCAAACGTTGTGGGGTCAGGCGGGAAGCCTAGGGATTAGTTGGGTCAATGATCCGGATACCCTAGTTTCAAAAAAAAATTCTATACCTCATTTTGTTTTCTACTATAATCCCTATTCACTCAGCACATCTGAAATGTTGCTCCTAATACTTGGCCTCTCAATAACACAATATCTCAGCAGAACAGGCATTACACACAAGTCCAACAGAATGCATAAGATTGCCCACATCAGTATGATGCAAAATGCATAGTAGTAGATCCAAACTCAACAAAGAAAACAGTAACATTAACTGAGTCATTATCATGAATATTACTTACAAGCGCGGCAGGAGCACAGAGGCCAAAACCCTACAAGAAATTCAGAACTTTAGAATGTCTAATAAGTGAAACACAGAGTTTTCACCTAATCCAAAGTAAACTGATACGCTGGATTACTTACTTGGGACTTTCTTTTTGATGCAGACAGCGCCACATGCCTCATGTGCAAGTGCCTCCAGAATGACCATGGATCAGATGCAACGCAATCTCATTAGAATATGCTATGCAAGTGCCTCCAGAATGACCATGGATCAGATGCAACACAATCTCATTAGAATATGCACATAATAAGGGTAACAGACAATTAAAATACACACACGGGCAAAGACCAAAGTCAGCACAATTGCATGCATATCTAGCTTAATGTCAAATAATATAAACATTAAGCAGTGGAGTTCACCAAATCAAAGCATGGTACAGAAAATCCAAGGCCCTTTTAAACAGTTGGACACAGAAACAGAAGTTTCAGATGATGAGTACATTGTACATTGACAATTATCTCTCACAATCTCGCAAGCCAACCAAAATGCCAAAAAAGGAAAATGGATCTTGGACCATAAGTTTGCAAAAAGAAACTTACAAGTTAACAGAGTAGTTCTTATCAGAGAACAGAAAGACAAAACATGCAACATAATAACTACTTCCATGTCCCTCACAAGTCACAAGAGTCTCCTAATAAACAAACTAAGGTACCTTCTCCTGGTTTCCCTTTTAAGCATCTAAGCACTGGAGGGTTGCCTCAAAGCAGTGGCAGAAATCCTGAATGAAAAACCTAATTAGAATCCCCAGAACGAATAGTTAAAATGAAGTGGCTATAAAGAAACAATAGATAAAAGCCATATGAACATAAAAGTGAGCTGCTTAGCAAACCTTCAACTAATCACATCATAAATTCTCTGGAAATTGAGAATGCAGGTGTATATGTAAAAATAAATTAAAAGGCAAGGCAAGAAATTTGAAAAATGAAAGTAAAAAAGACAGATATATGTGTATATAATGATCTTCTGTAGTAACAGAAACTATATATTGTAGAAACCACGCTCACAGTACACATTAGTCATGATGGGAACTTATAAAAGAAACATTAAAATTCAGAAGTGGCCAGTCATGAATGATTACAAGGGGAAAAACGCCTTCGGCTAGTTGTCTTACAGTAGAAACAGTACACTCCACTGAAAGAATCAGCCAGTAACGAGTACTTCTGACAAATATCCCCCTTCAACCATGCCAAACTGTGTCAAAAGCTCTCCAGAGACCACATAGAAGAGAGATAATGCCCAATGATTAGAAACTGAATATGAAATAGGACAAAATGTATAAACATCTAGCGGAACTAGAATTCTGGAGTGAGAAAATCGGCAACCCGGTTCACTTGCCAGTGATGAATGGATGATTCAAACCTTGTGAGACTGTCAACCTCTTGTCCGGATCAAGCACAAACATTTTATCTAAAAGATCTTTAAAATCAGCTAATAACTTGGGATCTGGATCCTCGCCAGAAGAACCTGCAATCATTGACCCAATATCTTTTGGCTTTATGTTGAGAATAACGCGTTTAATAACCTGCATCAGAAGAATTGAAAACCTAAATCAGCATGATACAAAAAAGGGAAAGGATTGACAGTTAAACTCAAGATATCATGCCAGCCAGGGCAGGTTGCTTACCTTTTTTGTAACAGGATCATCTTCTGTAGCATGAAAGTTCAAATCCTGATCGAAATTTTGGTAAGTAAATGCTCCCTGCAAGCAAAACAACCAAAGAAAATAGAATATTAAGAATCTGCAACTGATATCAAATATATAACAGTTGCATGTAAAAATTCTGGAGTATCAAGCAAATACTTGCCTTCCGAAGCATCTTCTTAGGGAAAAGGCCTTTCAATTCCATGTGATGACGCAGCATATCATTATTTGTAGCACCTGGAAAAAGGACTTTTCCAGTATAAAGTTCGAACAAACAGCAACCAACAGACCAGATATCCAGTGGATGATCATATGGCAAGCCAAGAACTGCAACACATCCAGATGAATATAAAGTTATTCAGATGCAAAATACTAACTGAACTCAATGTCTATTACAAAAATATATTAATGAAGAAGCATGTAATAAAGAATTAGCTACAGGACAACTTACTTATTTCAGGGGCACGATAAAATCGACTCACAAGGTATGGTGTAACTTCATTCTTGCCAGCAAACATGGCATTACCAAAATCACAAAGCTTCAGAACATTTTTTGCTTCATTAACCTGCATTAAAGAAAATTGAAAAGTATTTGATGAGACACACAGATAAAATCAATCTGATCACGAAAAGATAGTAGCAAATAGCAAGAACATACCAGCATGTTATCTGGCTTTATATCACAATGAAGTACACCACAGTTTTTGAGATGCTTCAATGCAATCAAGAGTTGCTTAGCATATATCCTCACTGCAGTTAGCTTCAGACCAATATTGCGTCCAAACTTCTTTAAAAGTTCACGGAGATTCATGTGCAGAGATTCAAAGACTAAACACAGATGATTTCGATATTTGAAACTTGACAGAAAGCGAACACAATATCGCTTATTTTCAGGATCTTGACCTGCTAGTTTCTTCAATATGGTCAACTCAGTCATACCAGCCTTGTACCTACATCACAGATAGTCGGCCATTAGTCCAAGCTCATCAAGACCATAATAAAAACAAGCACCATCACAACACCTTACATAGTATCATTGCTACGAATGATCTTAATTGCCACTTCTTCTGGTTCACCATTACCAGCCTTAAGGTTCTTTACACGAACAACTGTTGAAAACACGCCTTTCCCATGAGCAGCAGTGATCTCATAGCGGCCATCAAGTAACTCCCCAAACCGGTAGCCTGTAAGAGAACATCATAAATGTGAATAAGGCAACAAAATATACATGATAAGTAACTATTAATTTACATTTATGACCAACACTGAGTAAGAAAAAGAAACATAAACTTTTTATTTGAAATATGACAGAAACTGCTAAAAGGTAAAGGGGGGAAGATAGAATTTGGCAAGTACCACTATCCAATAATATATGTAAAACACAATCGCAAAAATTCAATACTATAGATTGGTCAAATACTTACTGTAGTATCCTTCTGCATCATCCCAGTTGTCATGGAGACCACTCCTTTCAATTCGTACAACATCTCCTTTGTCCTGCATATGAAGAAGGCATAATACTTTAAGTGAAATATATTTTAGCATTGACGTTCAGCTGAAATAATAATAAAGATATATATACACAAGCAAAATTTAAAACTCATACAACCTAAGAACAGTTATACTTCAATTAAATAATCAATCTACTGAAGTCGCTATCAATATGTAGGTGTCATATACGCATACAATAAAACAAGAATAAAAGGTGGTAAATAAATAACTGCAGGATGCACATGAATGAACCTTACCAATTTTCGAACTCCAGTTGGGGTCTCACCAAAGATATCATCACATAAAATACCATCAGAACTTTCTTGCTTGTGTTCTGAGCCACTAGAGCCTTCACTCTGCAAAAGTTGAATATGGAAAAGCAAAAGTCACATAACTTGTATCAAATACCAAAAAGTAGTTCAACAGCAATTTAATTGTAAGACTAACAAATACACTATTTCCAAGAAAGTGTGGGTACTCTGAATTTCAAAAAGAAAGGACACACCTTTGGAGTACCCTCTCCAAGCCCTGGGGCACCATTGTGCCGAGCTGTAGTAGAAATTGCTTCTTCCTTATATACTCCTCGAGAACTCCCATCAACCTCTAATTTGATTTTGACAACCCCAGTTGACTGATCCAGATGATCTGCAGAAACACAATAGCGTAGGCAAATTATGTTTTCAAAATTCAGATAACAGACCACAAAGTATTACGATGCAATAGCCAGGATAACAAAAAGAAAAATTCAACGTCCAGAAATGGAGAGAAATTTGTTTAAAAACAAGAATTTGCATGACCATAAAAAAGAGAAACATATAACTACCTTTAATTTGACCCTCTAAATGATTGGGTTGCTGTAAATTTGACTCTTGTATGTTGGTCTCTTGCAGTGATTGTGATTGCTGACTTTTATATTTTTCCAAGATTGCTTGCTTTCTCCTCCTGCTTTCCTCCTTAATTCTGTTAAGATCTTCCTCTTCCTGATCAGCAACTTGCAAACCGACCATCTCTTCATCATCTCCTTGTTCGTCTTCCTCTCTACAAATTAAAGGAACTCATGCATCAATGACAAACATCTCTAAAGGAATGGAATTTTATGCATAAAGAAACAACAGAGAGTGTAAGCAGAGAAAGAAATACCTTTCTAGCTGAAATTCTGCTTGATCAGCTTTTTTTGAACTGTCCTGGTTATATTCTTTTTCTTCATACCTAGATTGACCAGAATGATTATACTTGTCTTGAGTTCCATATCCACCTTCACTTTCATTTCTCTCCCTCTTCATATCTCGACCCTTGTCCCTATATCTATCATCCCGCCTCTCCCATTTCCGGTCTGTAACTCTGTCCCTATCCCTATCGCGGTCCCTCTCCATATCTCTATCTCTGTCTCTGTCAGCAGCCTTGACCCTGCCCCTGCTCCTATCAACATCATCCTCCCTTGTCCTGTCCCTACTTCTATGTCGCTCTTCCCTTCTACTTTCACTATCAACCACCCTTTCAATGCTATCACCACGTCCACTTCCTCTTTTCCTGTCCCTTAACAAGTCTCTTTCACTACTTCTTTCTCCTTCTTTGTCCCTTCTACGATCCCGGTCACTGTTCCTCTCTATTTCTTTCTCCCTTCTCTGATACCTGTCCCTCTCCCTACTCTTCTCTCTCTCTCGACTGCGATCTAATCCAGAGTATCTGCTATAACTAATATTGTGTTCCCTTGAATCATCCCTCACCATAACTGCATCATCAGAGTTGTGTGTGGCCTTTCTTTTCTCAGCATATACAGAGGTTTCTCGATCATGATAACGTCTCCTTTTAGAAAGAGCTTCCTCTTCCAATATACTGCGAGAATGAGATCTTCTTCTAGAGGGTGCCTCGTCTTCAACAATACTACGGGAACGAGACCTCTCTCTCACATAATCATGCGGTACTGATCTGCTCCTGCCACGCAACCCTTCACCGTACCTGTCACCACTACTTCTATAGGGCGAGTTTTCTTTATTAGCTAAGTTGCTTCTATCATCATCCACATTTTCACTATAGTATTTCTTTTGATGACCACCTCCTCTATAAGGCGACCCAGATTCCAGGTACCGCCTCTTCTCCAAACTTCCATTGGCACAAACTTCTTTGTGAGGCTCAACAATAGGACACCCAGTATCATCATCACTATGAAGTTCTTCGCCCAAGGACTTTGAGGTTTTATCCAAAGTACTCTCACTATAAGATCCCTGCAGAACAATGCACAGAGAAAAACAAGTAAGCGCTCAAATTTCATAACTTCACACATTCCGCGGAAATTAAAAAAACAACAGTTAGTTTAATATGCAATGTAACCAGCTCTTACAAATGAAAAGTAAGCCATCAGCCTTCATTGACGGAAACGCCTATGAAACTTCTTTTGCAATTGACTCGTGTTCAGCTAGTGCAAGTGCAGGTTCTTAATATGTAAGGAACAATGGCTTTAGCACAGCCACTTGAACAATCTCTCACCCAAAAAAATTCATCACAAAGTCAAAAACAACCGAAATATACAAAGCTCTTTTCGCAAAGAAAAAAAGTTAAAACACCATCTCCAAATTTTCGACTAAAGAAGCTTAAAAAAATCTAGATGCTTAAAACCAATAGAAACAAAGAAATCATGAACAAGCAAATAGAGGCACATGTAATGTAAAACACCGGATAAGGGCAATCAGAACACACCGGATTTTTCTTATCAGAACGTTCGCGAGCTCCAGAAGCTTCAATTTCCCCGGACTCGGCACCGGAGTCCGATTTCGTTTCCAAAACGCCGTCGTCGCGACCACCGCCGCCGTCGTCAAGAATTTCGCCTTCCTCCACGTCCTCAGCCGGCCGAGGACTATCCGAAGGAGAAAGCACAACAGGCGGCGGAGGAGGAGCCTCGATATCCTCCGCAGAAACCTTGGTTTCTTCTTCGCGCTTCTTGCTGCTGTGGCGGTGACGGTGGTGACGGTGCTTGTGGCGCTTCGAGGATTTATCGGCGGCGTCGTCGGAGTGATCGCGGCGGTGCTTGCGACGCGAATCTCGGTTGTCGCCGGACATTGAAAAATCTAGGGTTTGGGGGTTCGATTTTTCACCTTTCGTCGATTTTGGGTTTTGTGAGCGAGAGAGAGTCCGCGTTGGATTTTGGTTTATTTATGACTTTTTTTAGAGTTGAGATTAGGAAAAGGCCACGTGGATTTCCTTGTTCCGGTCTACAGCGGCATGACTGCGGCCCTTTCGACTTGTTCCGGTCTATTTTTTTGTCATTCTTTTTTTAAATGATAAGAGGTTATAATAAGAGAGTTTTTACTCATATCTTTAAAAATGTTATTTATGTTGTAAAATAATATTAAGGGAATGAATTCTTCTTATCATATTGATGAAATGAAGCCCCAGAGAAATACATAGGTCTCTTGAGCTATTAATGGGTCAATGGGCCTATTACATGGATACATTTAAAATTCTATTACAACATGGATTACAACATAAAGCTCGTATACAAGGCATGAACTAATACACACATATATATCAAATATTAGGGCTGGGATCGGTACGGGACGGGTCGGGATTTGACCTATCCCGATCCCGAAGTTAATATAGTAATCCCGATACCGATCCCGAAATTCGGTACCGATCCCGATCCCGATACCGATTCCGATCCCGATCCCGATCCCGATCCCGATCCCGAAAATATGCAATTTTTAGTTCTAAATAGCTACATTTCTACTAAAATTCGGGACGGGTTCGGGATCGGGACGGATAGAGCCTATACCGATCCCGATTAAGAAATTCGGGATCGGGTTCGGTATCGGGACGTCGTATCTGAAATTTTGTCCCG
Source organism: Comarum palustre (assembly GCA_951800085.1). Lineage (NCBI taxonomy): Eukaryota > Viridiplantae > Streptophyta > Magnoliopsida > Rosales > Rosaceae > Comarum > Comarum palustre. The sequence continues at coordinate 23,060,133 of OX637577.1, read as the reverse complement.
TCCCGTTCGGTATCGGTACGGGATGGACGGGTTCGGGATCGGGATTTCGGGTCCAAATTCCCACCCCTATCAAATATCTTATAACACTCTCCCTTGTGTCGCGTGTCTTCATACCGATATGGTGTTGCCTCATCAAAACCTTGCCAAGTAACAAAAACTCTGTGGGAAAACTAAACCTTGGTCGAAGGAAAAAGAGTACAACGCACCAACTACTCCATTGAGAACTCGTCATATGATGCTTCCCCTGATGTGTACTTCAATCGAATTTTCCTGATGAATGGTGCATTTCATGTATCTCAAACGTAGATATGAGCCAATACTTGAACAAGTCTATCATGATCAACCACAAATGGGGATCAATGGTCTTGGCGGTGTATGCAATGTTACCTCGTTAAAAACCTTGTCAAGCAAAAACTCAGTGGGACAAAAAGCTTAGACTAAGGGAAAAAGAGTGCAACGTGGTTGATACAAACAACCACACCCTTCACATTTGATGATAACATGTATATGCTAAACTTTCTTTCAAATCTGCATCTCCCATGATCTTAAGATCATTCATAGGGCGCTTCCGAATCCCTAGTGACTATGGAGCTGTTTTGACAACCTGTCATCTGTATGCTCTTTTAACATGTCTCAAACGCGGCATTACTCAGTGTCAGCAGCTATGTGCACGGTGCCTAGCAGTTGTGTGCACAACGCTCGGCAGCTGGCGTGCACAGCGCTCGACAGCTGGTGCACATCGCTCAAGTATGTCCGGCAACTCGGCCACTAAACTGACCGATGCCTAGATCATGATTCCGCTTCCGATGCATCCCGATTCATGCATGGCTAGCGATGACATAGGAAACAACCTTTCTCTCATGCCATAGGGATTGAATATGTCAGATACTCTTAGAGTATTTAAGTGATGTCATTTGTCATATCATTAGCATTGCGTGTGCGCAAAGCTACTTAGCTTTATAACGAATGGAGGAGAGGTCAAGTCTTTCTTTTGATTAAATGGATCACTCTCTCTTGGAGTAAAGACTTTGATTAATCATGGGAGTATATGAAGGTTCCACTATTCTTCAGAGGACCTAAGCCGATTGATGAAAATACATCATCAATACATAATCCATCGACTTCAATACGAGAATGTATCTTTCCCAAGACATTTTTCATTCTAACATCGGACGTTCAACATATCATGCGATCATCCGGAATCAATACGCAATGGAATTATTCATCATATCTCATCCGAAATCAAGGAGTCATGTAATATGTGTCCAAAACACTTGGCCAACGCAAGCTCCACTGGATTTGGGCTTATAAAGTCTATTTAAGATCTTCATGCATATCTTTGATCACATAGAAACGTCACTATGATCATATTCATAGGGCTGCATGTACAATTATTCAGAAACTACCAAACTGATAAAGTAGTGGAGTGCTATGACATCCATTACGAGAGCATATCTCATCGTACACGATTTCAGTGCGTGTTAGTGGAAAACCTTGCGCCATAAGGTGAGTCAAAACTCTTCTTCTCACAACGCTATCCAACAAAGACATTTACACTTACAGTGTCGACATCACCTACCCAAAGACCTATTTCTTTGTTCTGGATCGTATCTTTCCATTAGGCCAATCAACCCTATTTCGTTAACAAAATGTGGTTCGACAAACTCATCATTCCACATCCTCATGTACACTAGTGTAATGTCTGTAAAGCTCTATATGAATTGGATTGAGGCGTCCCCAAACTATAATCAAAATTCAGACTCCATAAGACGGATTTGAGTGTCATTGATCAATGGATCAAGTTGTGCCAAGCTCGCTTTCTCTCTAGTGAGAGTGATTATCGAACCTAAGGGCCTTAACCTAACCCTTGAGGAGCCGCAAGGCCTGTGACACCATATTGTCACATTATGGCGTCACCAAATCACCACCCATAGTGCTCGGAAGCTGATACTCGACAGCGTCAGCAAGTACTCGGAATGAGTCTCAACACTTGACATGATGATGGCGTCAAGACCATCTCAATCTGGTCGCGCCATGTCCTCTTGATATGACATCATTCCTTACAGACATAGGCAACATTGATCTCATCACTATAGTTCTTTTAGGATCATGTTGAGACTTAGTGGTGACTGTAGCGCCCCGGGAGGGAAACTACAGTGGCCATGATTTTAAGCCAATAAGAAGCCAACACATCCGAAGGACGTGCCAACAACTTATTAACCTAGTCGCAGGCTTTTTAGTAAGTAAAATAAAATTTAAACTTTAAACTTTGAGTGACACCACATGAAATTCTTAAAACATTCATCAGAGGTTTTCCAATTTCGCGGAAGGTGGACAAATTAAAGGGTCAATTAAAAACTTTAGCGACAACAATAAAAATATAAAACAGGGTTAATAATTCAGGATGACACTTTTACTGTTTATGTAAAATGCTCTGGTAAACTACCCGAAGAATAAAACAGGAAAAGTGAGTACAACTCGGACCAAACATTGAGGAAGGAATGAGGCTTCACACACACGGCTCTCTCTATCTATCCTGTCACAGTACACAGTACCTGCAAACAATCTGTTGTAGGGGTGAGCGTCGTCCTCGCGTACTCACATATAGACCCACTAATGATAGATTTGAAAATCATAAAACCATATATATATATATATATATACATATAGATTTGAGCTCTAAATAAAACCATTTGGCACTGTCTGTAAACCAAAACCTATTGATCCAATGGCTGCACATTCGGAAAAAATTCGTTAGGGTCATCTGACTGACACACAGCGAGATGCCCTGTTACTATAAATTGTGGAACAACTTGAATCATTCGATCTTTGGCTTAGAAAGCTAGAAGATCTTCTAATGGGAAGGCTTCTGCACCGACAGTTGAGGAGAACACAACTAGTGACGAAGAAGAGCAACCCCACAACAAACAAACTTTTGGGGCTTGGGTCACAGAATTCCTTGCAGCCACTGGTGAGTTTGAACAAGTGGATACTGACGGAAATATCGATATGGATGGAGAGAACTGTATCGATTTTGTCTCAAGTGTTGCCGTTGAGCGCCTCGAACTTCAAGTACTGCCACACCAACAACCATACAAGGTCGGTTGGGTTGACAACACCCATATTCCAGTGCCACCCATGAAGACAACCCATGTCCTTATAGGAAAACCTTGGCTATTTGATCGTGATGCGTACCATTGTGGAAAAGCAAATACATATTCATTGCTGTTTCACAAGCACAAGGTTGTCTTGAAGCCTATGAAAAAGTTTGACATGGTGCCCCACAGACAGGTGTTAAGGGGACATGCAGCAACCAAGAAGAAAGTTATTAACATGCTGAAGATGAAACGGTTTGGGATAAAGGCCTGGTGGCTTAGTGGCAGGATTCTACACCCATAACTCGCCGGAGTCGAATTTTTTCAACCCGGGGAGGATAATGCAGAATAGAAGTATAATATCTTAAGTCATGATTTTATGATTTCTTTCTTATTTTAGATTTGTGTTTTTATTAGGGAATCTTTTTAAGTTTTAGAATATTATGGTTGCTTGATCCTAATTGATCTAGGGTTTTAACCTCTATATATAGAGACATTTATAGTCTTTTTTGGCAGAGTTGAATAAATAAAAGTTTGAGAGCTTTGCTTTCTATCCAGATTTGTGAGATGTAACCTAACCTTAGGTGTGATGTCTGAGATCCCTATGTGTGATGCATAGAAACCTACTGGTGTGATGCTAGTAGACCTATCTCCTTTCTTAATTCTATCTTTAAACCGTTAATCTAGAGTTTATCTTATTTGTCATGCAGACTGTTATGTCTATTTACGGGCACCTTACCTTTCATGTTCTGAAGTATTCTCCTAACTTTCCTAACACATCCATTGCAATCAACATTGAGCCTCATCACCATGCAACAGTACTGCAATTGAAAAAAACAAAGCTTACAAATCCCATAAATATCGAAGTGCGGTTAATAACGAAAAGGAGAGACAAGGATACCACAGAACTTGCCTTTCCTGCCATGAAGTTGGAGGTGCCAAAGAGCTGAGAACAATGATTGGGGGAATGATGACTGAAAAGAGGACATGGAAAAGTTTATATTGTGGAATATTGAGAATATGGTAGATTGTGAACCAACTTGTGGATCATTCCAATGCAAATTCTTGCCTTTTTGTTTTGGAATCTGATTATGCTCAAGTTAAGATAGGGAGTTTTGTTTCTTATGCATTTAAGTTATTATTACCTTAACTTCATTCTAAAGCTTTACCTGTTTCCTCAGAAAATGGCCATGTTTTGCATATGCATTGATACTACCTCTTTTCTTCAACTCGAAGGCTTACATATAAAATTTGGGGTCCCTTTCAAAAAGGGTCTCTCCATGTTTTTTTTCTTCCAAACAAACATGACATGAAAACTGAAGCCAAATATTCTCCAGTTATTTCACTATATCAGTTACCATTAGAACTGTACAAATCAACTATTGATCAATGTAAAACCATAAGCACAGACACTCATTTCAGAGATCAAAAATCACTTCTAACAATGAATTTTCCATAGCATGTAATGCTGGTTTTCTCTTGTTTGGAATCATTCAACTTGAGGAAGAACGAAGTATGCGTTTAATCAAAGCAAATTTGTTAAGAGGACTCCTGTGTACCGCAGGAACTAGCCGACCTGGCACCTTGGCTGCTGCAGTACTCGGATATCTGCATATGATTGTAACCTTCTTCTCTGAAGCACTCACCACAACGGATTCTATATCTGCTGAAGCATGTGAGAATAATCATAATCAATTACTGTGCTAATAAAAGAGATCAAGTACCATCATGTCAGAGTAGTAAATTTTCACTTCAGGAAATTATAAGGTTGCTAAATTACATGACTATGAACAAAAGCGTCCATGAAGACACATGCAGTGGTCCCTTTGCTAAGGACTAACGAAGAAGATACTCTAAGCCCTAAGCCAAGAGCAGAACTAGCAGACAACCATATACAACTGGAATAGAAAACACAGGGCCATACTGCAGCAAGTGCTACTTTCTAGGCCAGACTTCTGAAGAAATCACCTACCAGGCTGCTGCAACCAAAGTTCTAGCTCTATAAACCTTTTTGCGTAAACACTACTGCAGAATCATGGCCAAAGATCAAAGCTCTATGAGATAAACTATTTCCATAAGTCCTAAATACCGAAGGATCTTCATTATTTCACAACGAGGATCAGAAGAATGAAAAGGTCTTACCACCCATTTTGGACATCATGTCAGCAAGTCTGCTTTGACATCCAGAACATCGTATATCAGACGAGAGAACAACTTCCTGGAACTGTTATATATATGAAACTCACTAATCAGGCCTAAATAAAAAAAATGAAGTTGGTGATGAACGGATGTAACAGAGAAAGAGAGAAAATACACACAAGAGGCATGGATAAGGATTCAACAGCAGCAAGACTGGTTCCAGAAAGAGATAAGCTGCTATTCGACTTCATTGATCAGAACTCCATGGCTTCCTTCTGCTGCTAACGGAACTCACTCAACAATAGAGCAAATTATAGACCATCATACACAATAAGGTACCAAGTCGAATCCCATAAATGCTTCTCTGAAGTCGAAAAGGATCTAAGAGCTGCTCCTTGTGTAAACTAATAGAGCGAAGTGGAAAAGGTCGTTGGACAGAAGGGGAAGCAAGGTCAGACTTTATAAAACAGCAAGGAGATTAAAGGTCTCTATTTTATGTGCTGGGGCATGATGATTCATTCTCAAATGCTATTATGCTGCAGCCCCACAATCACATTAATGATAAGTGTGTGCGACCTTCTTCCCTATATATATTCCATACGAAGTTTCTTGTACCACCAACTTTACAATTTAATCTACTTTTGATTTACGAATCCGATGTGTACGAGTCCAATCATTCACTAATTGTAATGATTCTCGTAGAATACAAATACTAAACAGCTGCAAATACAGATTAGTTGAAGTTTCGGTGATTCCAGAAAGAAGATTGAGGCTCTGCTCTTGCAAGTTTCAACTACTTTACCTACTCGTATCAGAAAAGACTGAACAAGGCCAACTCCAACCAAGTACATCGGATCCCAAAATAGTCAAATATAAAACGGCTACAACACAGAATGACGCTCTGAGTTCAAGCTAGTGGTAAAAAACGAATTTTATTATGCAAAATAATTACATTGAACATATAAAGCGATATGAAGAAAAGGTTAGTTCCTCTACAAGGCCTATTCTAGATTCCAATTGCACCAAAAATTTCAGCCTGACACCAAACGGGCATAAGGCCCTTCAGGCTGATTGTTGCATAAATAAGATAAAAACTTGGATGCCATGAACTCTCAAAATATAAAACAATCAGAGATGACATTGCCCAGCTAAACTCACTAAAACAGAACAGCATCGATTCGATGCACCAGAGCTGATATATACTGTGCCTAGAAAGACTACATAACTAAGCTTGTTAGCGGAGGCGCAACTGACGAACTGAAAAGAGAGTCCCCTAAATATTTGCAGTTCTCATGGTCACCCATGAGGGATGATGGAATCAAATATCTTTCGCAAGATTTTGATCCCGTATGGCTGGAGGTGCTTTTACCATCAGTTTTAAAATGCAGCTTCTGAACAGAGCTCCCATTACCACGTCTTCTCTTCCTCGAAGACTTCCACTTCAGCTGGGTAAAGAGATCATCCTTCAAAAGATCGGGAACCTTGTCAGCTTCATTAACTTTTTCATCCTTATCACTATCCGAGGAAATAGCAGATGTTTCACGTTTCTTCAACACTGCGCTATCACTACTGATTTCAGAAAGCCCTGACATGCCATCAATTGAGTTTCCAACAGCTTTCTTGGATTCTAAATTACTTGATATTGAGGCCACAAGGTCTGGCCTATCCTTGATATGAGCCCACTCATTCCCCAGCCACTCTTGAGAAAGTCGCACTTCACCACGCCCCACAATCAAAATCTCATTTTCTCCTGCAGGGTTAAATTAGAGAAAATGAGAAATTTAAAAAGAAAATAATGATGACAATAAAAGAATAAGTGCAAGAATTGAAATGAATAGCTACAACTAGAGTACGAGAAGAAAAGCCATTTCAAACCTGGGAAGTATACGTGAAGTCTGTCATCACATTCTTTCTGAAGTACTATGCCTTCCCACCAACCGTCATGCCACCAGACATCAACAATGCTCCCAACATCAACAGACCATGAAACTCTTCCTTTATTCAACTGAATCCACGGCCGAATACTTGGCCTATCAGAAAGCCGAATGCCAAATTGATCAGGAGCTGCAATCTTTGATGCTAAAAGCCATTCCTACAGCACCAAAATAACGGACTTCTTAGCAATCTTCAGGAAAAGAACACGGACTGCATACGGAATTTACAAAGCATGAAATGAGAAAAGATAAAAGTGGTGATGCCTATACATACCTCAAGTTTGTTAGCTTCATCAACTGCATCCTGAATATCTTGGTATTGCACCTTAACTTTGTTTTTGTGATTCTTGATAATCAATGCTCTAAACCAACATCCTCTAATGCCACTATCTTGGGAGAGGACTTCAACCTGTGAACCTACTGCTAGATGCGGCAGCAGGGTTCGTTTCACCTCCTGACATGGTACAATAACAGCAGAACCCCTTTTACTTTTACAATCAGTACCATTTTTACTTATGTAGCCTGCTTCCCCACATGCTGTACCCAGTGACACCCTTCTTTCAAGGCCTTCAACATGCATATCATCTGTTGAAGAACGCTGCCTCTTTTTAGGTCTGATATCACTGGCATGACCAATTTCTCTTACTTTCAACTCATCAACCGATTGTTGAGAATTCACGTGAACCTTTGAAGGGATGTGTGTGTGCATGTATCTAAGTATCTCCTGCTTCCAATAACCTTCAACTTGAGTAATGTCAAAGGGCTTCACATCATCATTTTCGAACTGTTTGTGGCATACAAAGGGTTCCAACTGTGTTTGCTTCGCCGCTTTCAGAAATTTCTCAAAATGCAAGGGGCTGAGGACAGTAGCCAATCCATCAATGCATTCAATACTGAGATGTTGGAGACAAAGAGAAAAGAAAATCTCTCTGTCATTATAATTGAGAGGCAAGACCATACCGACCTCATCAACTTTGTGAAACCAGCGAACAACAACCATCTTGTTGCCCTTAGAGTCTTCGTACATATCTTCTAAGTAGGCAACAAGACTCTTATCCTCCTCGGCTAAAACAAATACGAAATCATGAACCTGAAAATATTTGGGGAAAAAACAGAACATCAAATGAGTGATGAAATTAGATTTTGAAAGGACACGCAGTTGAAACTTGAAACTAACATGCATTTTAAAGAAAAAAGGTCGGAAAAAAGGAGAACTTACAGAAACTATAACTCCATTACGGCTGAACGATTGATAATGCCTCCGTCTCTTCCTTCCCTTTAAAGGAGAACCTAACCACATAAACTCGGTAGTAAAGCGGCCCATCTTCCACGAGTGAGTAACCTGAAAATATAGAGAATCAATACATATCAAGAACTACAGATCCTTGGGAGAAGAGAATAAAGTGAAATAGTCAACAAAATAGTCATGAGTCAGCTTCACCATTCTAACCTTCAAAAGTTCAATATCCACCTCGCCAGCATCTTTATCATCCAATATATTTCCATCTAAACCAGATGGTACATGAGGAAGCGCATCTACAGAATCCACAAAAACAAATAAGCAATTTGGATATTTAACAAGGAATAGGATTTAGCATCAAGACAAAAATAAAAATTATTGACATCTACACACATGTAGAGACAAGAAGACAAGGACATTAATACAGAAAAAGAATCAGCTAAAACGTCTAAACTAGTATGCTATGAATGTTATTTAGGAAAGAATATAATCGGCCATGAAGGGTCTTAACCTAGAAAATTTGAGGGCAAATCGAATCCGTTGCTCTCAACCAGCTCTTTACAACTTAACTAAAAATCCTGCAGCCCAGATCATCGTCAGTTCACAGAAACAGGAACACCGGCAACATGATGTAAAGAAGCATATGCAACAACAAAACTATAGAACCGCATACAAAACAGGGCAAGCCGCCTACATCTCACTTACAACATCATTGTTCAACAAAATACACAAACTGGTTTTATAGCCAGATTTGGTTCTCCCAATAAGAAGCCAACAGGAACCCGAGTAGAGATCTTTAAGGAGCTATATATAACTCTCCCAGGGGACATCGCAAGGAGAAGAAATAGAACCCTCAGAGTATACCATGGAGTAAAGGTTAGGTCTTTAACAAATGTGATTTAGATTGGACAAAACAAACCCATGCCATATCAACAACACCAGAAAACCAATTTCCAGAATCGTGATACAAAGCGGAGCTGAGGATCCAAAAACCCAACAAAATCTGAGAAAACCGAACAAACCGTCCAGATCCACAAAATTGGGAAACACAAAACCACAAATGAAAAAAGAAAACGCAAGAAATTGGAGAGGTGGGAAATTGAATTGGATCAACAAATTACCTGAAATCATAGACTTGAGCCAATCGACGACATCCCTCCGAGACTTGAGCTTCACAAGCGAAGCCGCCGGAAACAGAGACCGGTTGCGAAACGCGTAGTGATAAGACATGTGCCTCAAGCTCTTCTCTTTCCCAATCACAGCCAGATCTGAGCTCCCGTCTCTCCGTTTCAGATAGTAATGAACCTCCCTCCGCCCCTTATCTGACGAAACAAGCACCTCCTCCCACCTCACAAACCCCAGCGCCGCCGCCAATCTCTCCATCTCCGCTCAATTCCAATTCCAATTCTCCAGAATCGATTAAAACGACGCCGCTCTGATTGTTCGCATGAAGAAAACCCTAAAGAAGAAGAGAGAACAAAACAGAAGGCGGTCCAGAGAAAATGGAATAGGAGGGTGGAATGAAAGTTTGAAACTTATTTTAAGGCGGAGGGGAAGATGCTAGGGTTTCGAGGTGACTGAGATGGACGGTTCAGAACGTGGCACGCATGAAAGTCGCGAGGAAACTGCGAAGATATCTAAGTTTGGAGATTACGGAAATGTCCCCGGGGAGTTGCGGAAATTCCATCGCAAGTTGGGGGAGGAGTGGTGCTTGCCGAGGGCAAGTTTTGGCTGCCAGCTGTCAGGGGAGAAAGTGAATTCCCCTCGTTTGGGATTTTTTTACGGTTTTGATGAAAAGTAGATTCATCATGTTTCTTTGTTTTCACCACGCTATAATTTGAAGGATTGTCTCACGTTTTGCGGTCAAAACAGTTGAGGATGAATAGTCCTTGTGATGTCATAATTTCAGGTAAAACGTGCTCTATTTTCTTTAAAAAAAAGGTAAAACGTGTCCTATAAATGTTAACACCGTAACCTTAAAATCTTTACAAATATTAATCGATCATACAAGATCAATGTTCTATTTGTTTTTTAGAATAATGAATGCTCTATTTGAAACCTCTAAAGTAATACGAATATTAACTAATCTTATAAAACGGTTATTGTAAACATCTACTAAAACCGACACGTCAATAGTTGACCATATCATTGTCTTAAGGTGTCTTGCTGCTTTATATGTTTAAGGCAGTCTAGTGGTTCCATGAGTATATGAGTGTGGTCCTGAACTTAAGTTCATAGCATGCAGTTGTCAGACTCAAAGTGGTAAGGTGCTATACTCAAAGTTGTTTAACTAACACATCTCCGGTTAGTCATATACTTTATAAACATGAATCAAAATTCATGTTTAATACAATATGTCTTTATATTTATGTAATTCGTGTCACGTAACGCAAATAATATACTTACCGTAAAATATGTGTCATATAACGCATTTGAATGGATTTATAGCATTTATAACTGAGCAAACATATTTTAATGTAAACCAACAAAGCCCTTTAACGGCCAAAAACAAAGAAAGTCGTTTTATAGGTAGGGTTACTAGAACATGTCTCATGAATCATGATGAACTCGGGGAACACAATTTTGGCAATGTTTCCTAACTGCACTGTCAGAACCGAGAAGATCAACGCAACAGCAACTTAGCTAGTCCGCAACGGTCAAAGACCAAAATCAAATCCACGCGCAAACTTGTTGACCCACCACCTACGGACCACGACAGTACAATACAGCTCCAGAGCACTGAATCACAACCAGGGCTTATCCTAATTCGCAAAAGAAAAATAAGGCAGGTGGGCCAGTGGGCCATCGGAAATGGCTCCAAAATACAGCTAAGCCGGCCCTCAAAATTTGGCACCATCATCAATGGCGCGGGGAAATTTTATTATTTATTTTCATTTTCTTTTAATTATAATTTCAATCCCCACAAATCGGGTCCATTCGGTTGGTAAGGTCCATGTCCATCGATATGTCGTCAACTAGCGGGGTATAAATGGAAGAGCCGTAAATATCCTTCAGCATTGCTTAAAATAGAAAGCTACATGTCGCCCCCAGAGTCTTCGAGAAGTGACAAAGACAATCCAGTGGTAATTATATGGTAATGGTAAAAATCGTGCGGTAATTATAGTCATGATGATTTTGGACGGGTTTTGTCTATGTGAAGGTCACGAGAATATGCTGGTATCTTTAATATTTAATACCATATTCATTCCACATTGACAACAAGACTGATAGCCTCCACCAATCGGACTCCTATTTCCCATGGGAAAAAAACTGACAATTGGGTTAGGGAGCAGTACTCGGATCTGGGCCTTTACAATTGGGAAATGTCTCCAATAGTCCAATGTAGGAATGTAAGCATCGGAAAAGCCCAAAGTTCACACAGATGTTGACTATATGTGTGTGCTCACGTACCACAAGGAAGCTAAGAAATAGCAGAAATAGACGAGAAGAAGCGTCTCTTTGAAGAGCATGAACGTGTCAAGGGAGCACAAGAGAACATCTGTGTGGTCTATACAGATTCTGGCTTGGTTGAAATCGATTTTGAAGATGACTCCAGTGATGAAGATGTACCTGTCGTTAAAATCCCATGGCGCATTGAAGCATTTGTTCATATCCAGGATATGATATGAGTTTTTAAGTGGAGTTTCTCGAGGTTTTACCTTGTTACTTTGATCATCGGAAACAAAACCATCAAATTCTAATATTTCTAACACAAGCCCTATCAAAAAACAAAAACAAAATTCTAACACAAGCTATATAATTCTTAAGTACTCATCAGTAGCTTTCCATAGGTTCAATGTAACTGCTCCGAGCTTATGAAGATAGATTTCATGACGGCTTTTGTTCTGATTTTCTGTAGATTAATTGTAAGCTTGATTTCATAGTGAAGCCGTATGTCAAGAATGAAGAATTCTGCACTAGTGAGCAGTATAATATTGTGACCTCATGAGCTGGGGAAAATTGCCAATTTATGAGGCAATCTTCTTGCCTTTGTTTGTCTGAATCCAAGATTGATAACATGTAAATCACTGGACAATTGGTCCAGTGAACCAAATGCAGGCTCAAAGGTAGAAGCAAGAAACAAATTTCTTAATAATACAGCAAAAGATCAAGCCAAAAATTGCAAGAAAAACTTAATACACAGTATACACAGATAATACAGCAGAAAATTGCCAAAAAAAAAATTTGGACCATTTCTCGATTTATGCGTGTCATCCTTGCGCAGGGGCCATGCTAATCTTCTCTGTATTGTTCCAATTTTATCGGATGTCCCCGAGGGAGCTTAGATGGGAGTCATTTGTATATAAAGAAGTCCATGTAGAAAAGATTTCCGATGTGGGATTATTTCAGATATCCTAGATCTTGAATTCAGGAAACAACAAAAACAGAGCATCGTATGCTTTGGTACGAGAGAGAGAGAGAGAGTGAAATTACAAGGAATCAAGGGGAGGGTCGTCGTCGGAAATTGAGGAGGAAGCGACGGAGTTGAAGGAACGGGAAGCAGAAGAGGAGGTGTAGAACTTGGTCGCTACTCAATATCTCGGGATTGCAAGCTATGTATTGACTCGCGTATGCCGACATGTATGCTACTCTTACCGCTACATGGCTGTTCAACACCATCTCTCTTCTCCTGTCTTCCTTTTTCTTCCCTCCTGCCCTTTGGATCTGCAATTTGCAATTTCTTCCTCACTTTTCTTTGTTGGCGTCTGGGTTGCTTGATTGTTTAAATACCGCTTATGTCCTCGTGCTTTCACAGAAACTAGCAATAATTATCTTTAGAGAGAAAAACAAAACATTTCATTAAGAGCCCACACTGCCCCACTAATTTTGCTCTTACCAATTTCAATCAAAATACCATTTTGAGGTTTGACTTTTAGGGTTTGAAGAAAGAAATTTTGTAGGATGCCTCCTTTTACCTAAATTTTTTTATACTAAAAAAAAATTTGTGCTTTGTTTGTCCCGCGGGGCAACTTCGCTATTTGGGAATGCTAAAGTAAGCATATGGAAAAGAAGTTGTTCCTTCTATGTGTGTTGGAAATACTAAAGGAAAAAAAATCTCGAAAGAAGAGAAAATACAAGAGAAATCTGATTTCTTTCAAAATTCATATGAATTACTGTTCCTCGTTCGTTGTTTGTATTTATTACGTTAAAAAAACAACGTCGTTGATGATTTTCTCTATGTTACTAAATATCATAATATATTATTGTTTGAAATTTCATCTCTCTTCTCTTTCTCTTCCCTTAAGAAAGACAGAAATTGCTTTCTTTTCCGATTGATGCCTTAACGTACTAATATGAACTGCGAGCTTTAGTCCTTAAGTGTTTTTTTTGCTCCAAAAAAGTTTAGGTGAGCGTCTGGTTACGCTACACCACCATCGTCAGGGCAAACCTGCAACCTTAACTCTGAAGGACTTACAGTAGACACGTACCTGTCACACTAGCCTCCAGATATGGATTTCCACAGGAGAATTTATAAATCGCGAACCAACGAGACCTGTTGGTAGCGGGGATCAAACTCGGATGGGGTCTCCACCACAAGCCTGCCCTTACCAACTGAGTCAAACTTCGTTGGCTTAGTCCTTAAGTGTTTTATGCACACGGTGAGTATGGAAGGAGTGTTTGATGGTGAAGTTTGACGATGACGATGGTGGCATATCTATTATAAAGTTGTCGCTCCGTTATGTTTTTCTCGTTTGTTAGGAAAAAAACACATTTGAAAAACATAGATCGTGATTTGTGACAATGCATAAAAGCTTCTCTTTGCTTCATAAGATCTGCTCATGTAGTTAGGGATGGATGATTTACACTGAAAATACGGTTACCGACCAAAACCGTACCGAAAAAAATAACTCGGTATCCGCACCAAACTAAAATGGTGACGGTTTATGGTCAAACTGCACCGAACCATAAAAAAACGGTTTGGTTGCAGTTTGAAGTTATAATTCAACTTATTTAAACCTAACCCACCAAATTAGATTTTTTAAAACAAAAAATAATCATTGATGTAGTTTGGTTTGTAATATATAAAAAATTCATTTATATTCAAATTTGTAGTTTGTAAGTTGTTGTGTTTGCATAATAGTTGATATATGTTGATTTATTAAATGATAAAATATAGTATTTTTATTAGTTAATTGAATGACATTAATTTGTAGACATGCATGGATATACTCTAAATGCATTCAAAATTTGTTCACGTTATATAAGAATTGTTGAACAAAAATTTGGATATCATTTCTTTGTTAAATAAATAAATTGGTACTTTAAAAAAAATCGGTTCACAACCGAAACCGACCCGCACTGCATCGAAGAACAGTATATATGAAATATTCAAAAACCGAATAAATCAGTTTGTTTACGGTTTGAAATATTACAAAATAAAAAAAACAGTTTGGTTGCGGATTGAGCCTCAAACCGATCAGATCTGACCCATGCCCACCCCTATTTGTAGTTGTATGTGATAAAGTAGTATGAGGTTCAACTTCAAAACCAATTGGCAATAGAGAGAGTAGCTCAAACCCTTATAAACTCATAAGCAATGTCTCATATTCCCAATGTGGGATATATATATCTCAATACTCCCCCACACGTGTGACGAATCTTTAAGCCTAACACGTGGACAACAACTTGGGTGGTCGTGGAGTTTATGTGACCTTTTGACTTCACACATGTACGTGGTAACCCGCTCTGATACCATGATAAAGTAATATGGGGTTCAACTCCAAAACCAATTGGCAATAGAGAGAGTAGCCCAAACCCTTATAAACCCACAGACAAGGGCTCATATTCCCGATGTGACAAGTGGTATCAGAGCCGCCCTGACATCAATGTCCGTTGTCGCCGAGCGCTCACACGTGTCGTCGTGTCCCTGAGTGGATGGGGGATCCTGAAGGAGGGGTCGAGTAGGCAGGGTTTCTCGAAGGGTGAGGACCAGATAGATGTCCGTTGTTGCCGAGCGCTCACACGTGCCTTCGTGTCCCCGAGTGGATGGGGGAATCCCGTGGTAGAGGGGTCGAGTGGGCAGGGTGCCTCGAGGGTGAGGATTGGACGAAGTCTGGTGCGGAGTTATGTTGGGAGATCTTTGGGAAACTCTTTTCGTCGCTCGGGCATCGTGGTGCGAGTAGAAGTGCGTGTTGTGGGTGTCGTGTACGAGGACGTACACCATGTTGGGTGGGGGAGGATGTCACGTCCCGTTTTCAGGAGTGTCTATTGTGGGCGATGCTGGTAGGATTGCGCTCCCAGATCACGGAGTGTATGAGCATATGTGTTGTCCATTCGGAGTTCAGACAGGCCGACCCGGTTGAGTTTAGAGAGCTTGTCGCTAGTCGAGGACTTGACACTGAAGAGGGGATTATGCCATCCCTACACAAACTGGTCGGGGTCTGGAGCTGATCCCTTAATGAGCCCAAGACAGGGCGAAACCAGTATGTTGTCCCGATGGATAAGGCTGGCTTCTAGGTGGAGGGGCGCCGCATGGACCAAATGTGGTGGCCGAATGGCTAGGTCCGTGACAAGTAGTATCAGAGCGGGTCCCTCTTCAATTACTTCTCCCAGCATAAAGGGGGAAAGTCTCCCAGCATAATGAGCCCAAATTTGGGTTCATCGAATCGAATTGCCGTCGAAAAAATTTTGATTGGCCCATACCATACCAAGTGCCTATAGTGGGCTTTGGACCGCATACCTTAATTTCTGAAATGGAAATTGGACCGAATGAATGTACCGATTTTCCGATATGGGAATTGGACTGAATGAATTTCACGTGTCAACCTAAACAATTAGGTTGCACGTGAGGGGGAGTGTTGGAGAGGAAAGATCCCACATCAGAAAAGAGACAAATAAAATATAACTTATAAGTGGATGAATTGTATCCAATTGTACCGATGTCTTCTGTGATTAAAACCCAACACCTTAAAGATAGTTAATTTGGGTCATTATCGGTACAATGGTGATCCACAGACAATGTCTCATATTCCTGATGTGGGATATATATCTGAACAGGAGGTATTGACGGTCCGAAATCATCTTTAGGCTTCGTCACAACGCCTCATGTAACATAATATATTATTCCATCTTCATTCCTATTGAGTTTGTTTTCTTAATGCAGATAAATGTATGTTCAAACTGTGTCAGCCCCGTAGAAACAAATCATCTTTACATTAGCGTTTTTACTTTACAAATTTACTCGGTCACTTCTCATATTGGTTAAAATTGATCAGTGGGAAAACCAGAAACCAAAACACAAACAAAAAATTACAATTGTCCAAAATGAAAAACCTAAACAACGAAGTGACGAACTGAGGAGAGTGGCCAAGTGCCAGGCGAATGGCGATGTAAACAACTCCACACCTCGTCTTCTCCGCCCTCCCCTCTCCCTATTATTCCCCACCCCAACTCCACATTCCCACTCTGAATCCTCCAATCCCCAAAAAATGGCCTCTCCTTTCCTCTCCAAGTCCCCCATATCCTTCTCCTCGTCTGTCTCCACCTCCCTCCCATGGCGCCCTTCCGCCTCATTCCGCTCCAATCCCCGCCGCAGGTCCCTCACCGTCCAATCCAAGATCAGGGAGATCTTCATGCCCGCCCTCAGCTCCACCATGACCGAGGGCAAGATCGTCTCCTGGATCAAATCCGAAGGCGACGTCCTCTCCAAAGGCGAGAGCGTCGTCGTCGTCGAGTCCGATAAGGCCGACATGGACGTCGAGACGTTTTACGACGGCATCCTCGCCGCGATTGTCGTCGGCGAAGGCGAGACCGCCCCCGTCGGCGCCGCCATCGGTATTCTCGCCGAGTCTGAAGCCGAGCTCGAAGAGGCCAAAGCCAAAGCCGCTAATTCCGGTGCTGCCGCGAAGCCCGAGGCTAGGGCCGTTACGCCCGCTCCTGCTCCTGCTATTTCCCAGCCGGCTCCTGCTGCCACGTCAGCGGCGCCGGCTGGGCCCAGGAAGACTGTGGCCACTCCCTTTGCGAAGAAGCTGGCGAAGCAGCACAAGGTGGACATTGCCGCCGTGGTGGGGACCGGGCCTTTCGGGAGGATCACTCCTGCCGACGTGGAGGCTGCCGCGGGCATTCAGCCCAAGAAATCCGTGGCTGTAGAGCCTACTCCGGCTGCGGCCGCTCCATCCAAGCCTGCTGCATCTTCCGCTCCGGCATTGCCTCTACTTCCAGGCTCGACCGTCGTGCCTTTCACCACAATGCAGGCGGCAGTTTCGAAGAACATGATTGAGAGTCTGTCAGTGCCGACTTTCCGGGTGGGCTATCCGGTGAACAGCGATGCCATTGATGCGCTGTATGCGAAGGTACATTGGGGATTGTGTTTGATTTTGTTATGATTTTGCAGTTGGAATGTGGTTTTGGTGCGCGTGGTGTTTGCATTTATAGTATTTGAGCTGAATTCATTGGCATTGTGCAGCTTAAATCAAAGGGTGTGACAATGACTGCCTTGCTTGCCAAGGCGGTGGCTCTGGCGCTCGCTCAGCACCCGGTTGTGAATGCCAGCTGCAAGGACGGAAAGAGCTTTTACTACAACAGTAGTATAAACATTGCTGTTGCTGTGGCTATTGAAGGCGGGTTGATAACCCCTGTTCTTCAGGATGCAGATAAGGTGTGTTATTGTTATAAGGATTAATTTTTTTTTTAATTTTTTCGTAATGGTTTGTATTTTGTTTACTGAGTGGTAATTTGAACCTGTTGGCACAGGTGGATTTGTATTTGTTATCCCAGAAATGGAAAGAGCTGGTGGAGAAGGCTCGCTCAAAGCAACTTCAGCCCCATGAGTACAACTCAGGTCTTTATCATTGAAACTTTTGTTCATGTTCACTGATCTCATTACCTTCTGTTGTAAAATGTACTCATCAGGTTATACTGAATCCTGTGCAGGAACTTTCACTCTCTCCAATTTGGGTATGTTCGGAGTGGACAGGTTCGATGCTATTCTTCCTCCAGGCCAGGTGAGTTTCAATCCTCAAATTACATGAACAGATGAACTAATGACATTGTTCTGGTTGTTGGGAAATAAGAATTAATTAAGTTTGCTGAAAATTTGAACTGATGATCAGGGTGCTATCATGGCGGTTGGAGCTTCAAAACCCACCGTTGTAGCTGATGCAGATGGATTCTTCAGTGTAAAAAGTAAAATGCTGGTGAGTATGGACACAGTTTAATCGAAATTTATGCCATGTTTCTTAATGTTTGGTGCACTAATGAACCGGAGAGCTCGATTAGAATATATATTTCAATTTTGACCCCCTTTTAAAGCATCAAGCTACTAAACTGAAATACTGAACAGCATAGCATGCATATGAAAGGAGTACTGACAGTTTCCTTGTTACACTTTAAAAGGGCCTTGTATTTCTGTTTTATTAGTTGCTACACTTGTGCTTGTTGTACTGAATTCCATGTATTACAGAATGCATAGTGTGCAAGTCATTGTTAGAGGTTTTCATAGCTTTGCTGAAAGAAAGAATGATAAGGAAGGCATTATACATTTTAGTAATTTTACAGTGAGTAGATATTACTACCTTAACATAAATGGTGTGAGCGACTGAGGCTACCTGTTTAGTTTCACATGTGATGTGCTGAAAGTATCTGTGGATTCATACCTTTCTATTCTTCATGCTTAATTAGTTTGTAGGAGAGAATCTTGGTAGTAAACATACCTTACAAGGAACCACACTCATGTATATCTATTGTGAAAGGAGGGGAACAGCCATGCATTGTTACTTATATTGTCATTTTTCTCTCTGCGCATCAGTAGAAACTCTAGGAATAGAAAATTAATGTGTATGGGATCTGTCTACAGGTGAATGTAACAGCAGATCACCGAATTGTTTATGGAGCTGATTTGGCTGCCTTCCTAAAGACATTTGCAAAGATTGTTGAGAACCCAGAAAGCCTGACATTGTAGATAATGTTCAGGATTCCCATGCTTGAAATCATTTACCCTCCCTCCGGCCTCCAATTTTCATTAGCAACAAAGGGATGATCATCTTTCAATCGGGGTGGCCAACGAAGAACACACATTTGCAGTCATTTCCAGCATTTTCTGCTCATGTTGTACTTTATTTTCTTTTTCTTTTCGACTTTTACTGTTGAGATTTTTTTTGAAGAAACAGGAAATAGCAACTTTGACAGTGTTTTGATAAGTACTCTGTTCAATAATATAACATGCTCTGTAGTTTGTTTAGAAGCCGGCAGCGGTTCATTAATATCAGAAATTCACAATCTTTGGCAGTTGAAACTTCATGTATTGTGGTTATTCAAATCAAACATATAAGTTGCCTAATGAAGCATTTGATTTTTGTCAAACATGTAACTGTTTGACAGAACTAACAACATTTCTGAAACTGTGGTCTAAAGAACAACCCCTATTAAATCGTATCAGTGGCACAATAACATTTATGTACAGACCCTCTTTTGTTCTAGAGAATATAACGTCGCTTAGCAAAAGCCAGGACAAAAATTATATACCTACTATACGAAAATACTCAAGAACTGGAGAGAGCTGCAAAAATCTCTTAAACTGGCACCACCCTTTTCTTATCAGGCAAGATGTAGAACAGGCTTCTGCAGAACAGGTTTCTGTGTGGCGGGAAGATCCACCATATACAATGTCTACTAGATGAAGACTCTCAAGTCACCAGTCCAAAACGATATTCCTGGAAAGATACAGGTTGTCAATGTACCGGATAACCGGAAGTGCAGCAATGATGTACTGTTTCATTTTTATCTCTGCCGATGCATCTGTAACAAGTTCAATGATAACCAACAGTTAGAATGAAAAATTAAGTTGATCTGCAACAAGTTGTTGACAGTAACAAAAGTCCCAATAAGATTAACAATACTTGGAACAACTAGGCTTCTTGAGAATAAGTGTCAAAACATATTTGATGTAGTAAATCCGAAATTCTGAGCTGTAACCATATTTATTTTATACTTACGGCTTTCTTTGAGATTTATCAGAAGTTGATCCCTTGATGGAAGAGCATACATCCCAGCAGCTACTGCTGTCCTGACTGCCCAAGTGTGGTATGGGGCACATACTTGAGCATAAGCTGTTGAAGCTGCCTCCTTTAAGCAGTCATCACTGAATGTGAAAAAGAACATAAAACAAGTTAGAAAACAGAGAATGATATAATCTGATACAGAACATGCGGTTATATATTGAGATCATAAGGGAGGACATACTCTGTCGCCAAAAAGTTTTCAAATATAGCTCTGATGAGGTCAAGACCCTGCCTCACTCGGCGTAAGTTGCGTGAGCGGCTGCCTCGCGATTTGACAGTGTCATTTGCAACATCAAAATCAAGTATGTTTTCTAAAGTGTCGCAAGTCTTTGCTGCTTGCAGGAGATTCTCAACCTGAATCAAACAAGAAGAGTGTGAGACCTAGAAAGGCCAATGAATTAGTGATGAGCTCATCAAGAAAGATACTACAAATCATGTCGGAGTAAAAGAATACTTCAGAAGGCAAATTGGTTCTAATCGGGCAACTGGTCATAAAATTGCAAGAAATTTTTGAAGGAATTCACATCTGAGTCATAAGAAATCAAAGAATTGCAAAATTAGTTGTGATAGGTTTTGCTCACAAAACTAGCTTAGGACTATTGCTAACCGACACACAAGTGTTCTGATTTATAAAAAAACATCAAATGCAGATGAAAGCATAACTTATATCAGCAACAAACAAAACTAAGCAGTATTTTCCAATATTACATTTATCTTGCTGTACTTAAATATAGGAGGATTCATCAGTTCAACAGACAGTTGATATAGCTACACAAATTAATCTGATATTCAATTTGGGGATCTCAAAATCTTCATTGCATCAAATCCTAGGGTTTGAAATTTGCAATATCAACATAATGTGCATTATGTGCAGGATCAGCACAATTGATTTCCTCACACAATCTAGCATCTACATCCCCAAACAATTGATTTCCACACACAATCTAGGGTTTTGCTAAATGCACCATCAACATTATATAATCAGTATCAATCTTAAACATGAACAAAAAAAATTGACCCATTCAAAAAACCATGAACAAAAAAAATTGACCAGATCAAAGTTTTGAAAATTGTGAATAGAAACCTTTGAGACGTACTCCATCTCGGCGAACTTGAAAGCGAGGCCGAGGCAGCTGAAGAGAATGGAGACAAACGAGCAAGCCTGGCAGAACGTATCCAAATGCAGATCGCCTTCTTGTTGTTGGGACTCGAGAATCTTGGACAGTTTCTCAAAGGCCTCGACTATGGAGGTCAGAGGCGTCGGTGACGTGGCCTCCTCCATCGACATCTCTGCCATAATGTTAATGGCTGCTGCCCTGCGTTTCCAGTGCCACCCTAGAGTCATAAATTCTCAATCGGCCTCCGAAGAGAAACGCAAAATAGAAAGAAAAAAATTAGAGAATAACAAAAGGGACTCCAAAGAAAATTGCAGAAGACGGAAGGGGTAAACGGTGGTGGTGAAGGTTTCGAAGCTGAGCTAAGAACGCGGACTACCTATGGAAGGAAGAAGGAGAAACGCTTCTTGGCTTTTGCAGGTCAACACTAACGACTTTGTGGTCTATTTCTTGGTCTTCAACGTTTAATTAACTCCCAATTTCTTGGTGATTTTGGGCCTTTTGTTAGGGAGTATCTTCAATACCAATGTTGTTTGCCTTATTTGTTACAACAAATATGCATTAAACATCTTTTCTCGAATTCTAATATTGTAACGCTACATTAAGATATATTTTTAAAAATATATTAATAACTCACACACCTTACATATGAACTCACACACCCATACATATGTCTATTGAGATTTGAACCACTAAAATCTAAGTTGTTAATTAAACACATTAACCAATCAAGTTACACCTCACCGACAACGATACATTAAGATAGATTACATTCAAATTGTGTATCAATGGACTAACTGTAAAGATATTGGAGTCAACTAAAGATAAGTTTATCAAAACTGTGAGAAAGATTAATGATCTTACAATTGTTCAAATTACGGGTCGATTAGGTGATGTGTGTGGACGGTTAGACATAATCAGACGATGGCGGCAATCTAGCATTAACCTTAGCATTAGTTTAGAAATTAGCTGTATATTATTGTAAATACATATCATTACATATTAGTTCCTGATTTGTAGTATCAGTTCATGATTTATAGTAATTGCAATTAGATATTGCGTTGCAATCTCTTTGTGTAACAACAACAAACTTGTGAATGATCTTAGAATGATTTATGATTTTATAATTGTTCGAATTACAGGTAGATTTGATGATGTGTGTGACTATTTACTAATTATGATTAAGTATTGGTGATATATAACTGTGTTTATGTAAAATTGTTATAGTAAATGAATCAATTAAAGTTCTAAATTTTAGGGCTGGACACTCGTACAATAATCCTGGTTTCGTACCGAAAATTGGCGGGATGGGACACAATTTTAAAATGGCGGTACCGTCCCGTCTCGGTAGTTTGGAAACTGGACGGGACCATCCCGAAAGTATAAATGTACTTGTATCTGATCATAACCATCTGATTTTTAGGGTGTATAATATCTTACAATGAACTCAAAAACACTCAATGAGAGGTCCAAAATCTAAATATAAATTCACAGTACTAGTTCTATACAATAAGGGTTATATAATTCATTCACATTTGATGATGATAATCGTATGAAAGATATCGGCCGCCACAACGAATCTATGTAGTGATAACTAAAGCTCTTTTGATTTTTCAAACTTGAGAGTTTTCTCGAGATCTTACTTAATTAGTTAGATACAAATTACAAGTATTTAATTAATTGGTTGTTGATTCCCTTTTCATTTTTACAATTTATGTTCGTCTTGTATTTATATAAAGTTAGGAGTTTAGAACTATGACAATTATATCATAAAAAAGTAACACCATAGAATATATATATATATATATATATGAGAAATTAATACATAATAAAACTCTTATTAATATTGGATGTATTCATATTGACTTTATAATAATAGATATAAAATTTCTTCAAGAATTTAAGATCAATTTATCTCTTCTATGATTTTATTTTTATTTTTTTATCATTGCGGGATCCCGGTCCCGTCCTGATCCCGTCCCGGTACCGAACGAGATCGTCTCGTACGGGATATGTTTCTAAAATTGCAATCTCGTCCCGCCTCATGCCCTGCCCTACTAAATTTACCTCACATTTCATATAACTAATGCAATGTCTCTCCATAATAAACAAAATTAACCTCCTCCCTCATCCAAGCTTAGATCTATCAGTTTTTAGTTTATGCGTGGGAGACGATTTATCGAGTGGTAGAAATTAAAAATTTGCATAGATCGGTCATCACCAAACTAGCCTAGTTGGGTTTTCGTGATTATGCTTAGAGGTGGCAAACGGGCCGACCCAGCTAGGCCCGGCCCATGTAATCGGGCTTCAAGTCATGTTTGGGCCGGCCCACGTCTTAACGGGTTCAGACCGGCTCATTTACTCAAATCTAAGTCCCACCCGACCCACGGCCCAAACCCATAACATATTGGGCCGTGCTCGGGTCGGGCCGGACCCATTAACGGGTCTGTTTGTAGTTAAAAATAGAAATTAGTTCAAAATTGATATCATAGTATACCAAAACAAAAACAAATGAAAAATAACTCATATTTTCTATCAATCATTTGCTTTCTTTTAAAAAAATAAATAAATATATGATATATGAATCATATGATCATTATTTATACTTGGTAATGTTTTAGCAAAACTTTTTATGGGTCTAAGATAATCAAAATGAATAATTATTAGTATTTATAAGTTATTGTTTAAACTTAAAACAAATTTTATATTATTTATAAATATATAATTTTCATATTATAAAAAAAAATATATATTTTAAAGCGGGACAGGCCGTGGGTTTTAACTTATCGTGCTTGAGCCGGACCGAGCCTATAACGGGCTCGAGCCAGGCCCGTGGGCTCATTTTTCTAGGTCCGGCCCCTGCCCATTAAGATAACGTGCTTGACCGTGCTGGGCCGAGCCACTTTTAAACGTGCCGTGCCCGTGCTTTTCGGCTTGTGCGGTGCTCGTGTTTTTCGGCCCATTTACTCTTGTTTATAGGCTTCCAGGCTCCAGCGTTTGGATTATAGTTCTGGGCCTCACGAGAAACCGGGTCTTAGAGCCCACTAACCATTTTATCGTTGCTCTTGAATTCTCTGCACATTGTTTATCAGCTTTTACCGGCCTCCGAATCCAACTCCCCGACTCCGTTTCTCAGCCGTTTGAGCAGCCATGGGTTCCGGTACCATCCTCTCCCGATTTTCACCATTCTCAAAATCCCAAGGGTTTACAGTCTTTTAATTTCGAAGCAGAATCAGTTGAACGCTGTCTACGTCGCCTTCGTTTTGTGTGCAGATGCAGATATGGAGGATTACGGATTCGAATACTCGGATGACGAGCCTGAGGAGCAGGACGTCGATATCGAGAACCAGTATTACAACTCCAAAGGTATTCTTCGTTTTCGACCTTCCCAACTTTTCATCTAAATTCTTAGCCTTAATTTTCGTTAGGGTTTGATAACTTTTTTTTTCTTTCTGACTTTTATTTATTTTTGTGTGTTTGATTTTCAGGTTTGGTTGAGACTGATCCAGAAGGAGCACTCTCAGGATTTCAAGAAGTGATTCGCATGGAGCCTGAGAAAGCTGAGTGGTGAGTAACACACCATTAACCTATTTTTTTATCTGCAAAAATTAAATGAAGAACTTTGCATTTAGGGGGTTGTATTTTGATTTGGTTAGAGAGTTTCCGGCCTTGATGAAGTGTCTATACATTCCGTAATTGTTAAGTGGAGTTAGAACTTAGAGATTGGCCAATGCCGCAGCATCTATATTGATTACTTGAGTTAGGAGGACTGCAACAGACAGTTTTTTTTCTTTTTGCAAATCTAGGAGGTCAATTCACTTGTTGGTTCTGCTGTTGTTTTTTTTGTTCCAGGGGATTTAAAGCTTTG
Source organism: Comarum palustre (assembly GCA_951800085.1). Lineage (NCBI taxonomy): Eukaryota > Viridiplantae > Streptophyta > Magnoliopsida > Rosales > Rosaceae > Comarum > Comarum palustre. The sequence goes on along the minus strand of OX637577.1, from coordinate 23,034,743 downwards.
AAGCAAACTGTGAAGATCTATTATCGTCTCGGGAGGTATAAGGAGATGATGGATTCATACAGGGAGATGCTGACGTACATCAGATCAGCAGTGACACGGAATTACAGTGAAAAATGTATAAACAACATTATGGATTTTGTGTCTGGGTCTGCTAGTCAGAATTCTGGTTTCCTGCAAGAGTTTTATCAGACTACTCTGAAGGCCCTTGAAGAGGCGAAGAATGAGGTCAGGATAGAATCTGTAGTTTTGCGATATGGTTTTTCTTTCATATCTTCAGTCATATGGTTTACTAGCTTTGGTGATTCTGGTTTATCTTTCTTTATGTGCTAAGTGATAAGTCACATGCCATATTCTGACTTGTTGTGCAGAGGCTTTGGTTCAAGACAAATCTTAAGCTTTGCAAAATTTGGTTTGATATGAGTGAATATGGGCGAATGAGTAAGGTATATGTCTATGATTATTACCTTTTAGCATCATACTATGCATATAGTGATCATCATAAGCTCGGGGTAACCTTGTTGCACTGTTAGATTTTGAAGGAGCTCCACAAGTCTTGTCAAAAAGAAGATGGTACTGATGATCAAAAGAAAGGAAGTCAACTTTTGGAGGTTTATGCAATTGAGATTCAAATGTACACCGAGACTAAAAATAACAAAAAACTGAAGGTAAGTATCTTTGTTATATGCATAATGCCTTTCTGTCTTTATGTGATCAATGAACTCTATCTCTATCTCGTTTTTTCTGAACGTGTTGGATTCGTTTAGTCAAAGCAGAAATTTATGATCTTATTACTGGTCTGTGTCAACTTATTAATCAGGAAATATATTACCTGTTCCCCATCTTTTCCTGGTTGTAGTTTGTATATATAAACAGAGAAGCACCTGTTGATAGTTTTGGTATGACTTGTGACAAATATGATGTATTTTTTCACAGATAATATCACATAGGCACAGAGTTGTAGTCTAGTGTAACAATTTAATGGATCTTCATACATAGTGAGCTATATTTCAACAATGCTCTCTTTTTAGTAATCATCCAGTGAAATACTTAGCGGATTTTGTTTTTGTGTTACTGTTTACCTTTGTGCCCAAGCAGCATCTGACTCTACATTGAATGCAGCAATTATACCAAAGGGCTCTTGCAATCAAGTCAGCAATACCCCATCCTAGAATCATGGGAATAATTCGTGAGTGTGGGGGTAAAATGCATATGACAGAGCGTCAGTGGGCAGATGCCGCTACTGATTTCTTTGAAGCTTTTAAGAATTATGATGAAGCGGGGAACCAGAGGCGTATACAATGCTTGAAGTATGTGTTTCTGCTGCTAAACATTTTTCATTAATTGTTTATATTTTATAATTGCCGCCCTGCTCTCTCTCTTTTTCTCTCTCTCACTACACACGCGCTATAGTGTGTGTGTGTGTGTGTTTCCCTGTATATCCGATTGTTTTAGTTTTTGATATGTGGTAATTCTACTTGTTTTGCCATTCTTAAGAAGCAAGTTTCGGTTGTGAGTTGAAAATATTATCCCACCTTTACTCTGATTTCATGCTATAAGTAAGCATAAGGTGGGAAGTCAAGTTTCTTTTACATGATAGACTGCAAGATCATTTGGATTAAGTGCTAACATTCTTGAGATATAAGACAATTAATCATATTTTACCAAGGGGGCCTGCTTTCAGTGATTAAAGATTATAGTAGCAATTTTTTTAATAGGTAAGATAGGTTTAAGTGTCAATTTTGTGAAGAATATTGAAATAGAGGACAACCGCAACCTGACAAAGCATTTAGTTCCCTTATGAAAACTTGTTTGGTTGATAGCCTGGAGTGACCTTTTAGATATGTGGTTTGGTATCGTTGCAAACTTAAGTCAGATACTAGTAGCAAATTTCTTGATGGGTCACAAATTTCTCAATTTTGTGATGAATATTGAAATAGAGGACAACTGCAACTTGTCAAGGCAGCATCTAGTTCTCTGATGAAAAGTATTGAAAACTAGTTTGGTTGATGTCCTGATGAGGCTGTGTTTCAGCTGAGGGAACTGGACTAGGTTGTAACACAATACATGTACTTTCTGGATATAAAACTGTATACATTTAAGGAAGTACTTTGTATACTGTATTAATTTCTCCATCTTCCATTTGCACGATTCTGCAGATATTTAGTTCTGGCTAATATGCTGATGGAGTCTGAGGTTAATCCATTTGATGGTCAAGAAGCAAAGCCGTAAGTTTTGAGAAAAAGGGTTTCTTTGAAGTGGCTCTTTTTTTATTCGCTAGTTTGAATATTTCTGTTGTACAGGTATAAAAATGATCCTGAGATCTTGGCAATGACAAATCTGGTAGCAGCATATCAACGAAATGAGATTCTGGAGTTTGAAAAAATTCTGAAGGTGTACCTTTGTATTATCTGGGATGTTAATTTCTTCTCTGCTAGTGTGAGTTGTGTCTAAATTTTGCTATTTCTATCTGCCTTGCTATTTTCGTCAGAGTAACAGGAAGCCAATTATGGATGATCCATTCATTCGGAACTATATTGAAGACCTGTTGAAGAATATTAGGACACAAGTGCTGCTTAAACTAATCAAGCCGTACACACGAATCCGAATTCCCTTCATATCAAAGGTGAATCCTAGTTTTGATCTTTTGCAGTTGTAGAAGCATCATTTGGCTGTTGAGTTATCATTTGCTTTAAAACATTTTAATCGTAGCCATTAACAGCATAATTGTATTTCCCAGAAACTTACTAAACTTATTTGATGTCAGGAACTTAATGTCCCTGAGAAAGATGTTGAGCAGCTCTTGGTTTCACTAATTTTAGATAACAGAATCGATGGACATATTGATCAGGTGAACCAGATCATGGAGCGTGGTGACAAGTATGTTTTTACTGTATTTGTGTTTTTATTTTTCATGTTTTACTTTAAATAATTGCCACTGATTCATTGGAAAAAACTGCAGGTCAAAGGGAAGGAAGAAGTATGCTGCCATAGATAAATGGAACACGCAGCTGAAGTCTCTGTCCCAAACTATTGGTAACCGAGTATATTGAGAAAGATGGCACAATATTGCTCATGATCTCATTTTGAATGTGGGCGGTTTTTTGTCATGTCGTGGCTTGAGTTGGAGTTCCAAACTTTATCTGTTGCGGTCCAATGCTTGAGATGCTGAATGTGATTATGACGTAAGTTTAGATGTTTGCTAGTAAGAATTTTTCTCTGTGATACCGTAGATGTCGCTACTCATCTGTGTTAACAGCAATTTTAATAGCAGGTTTCCAAAAGATTTTATATTTAAGCACTACTGCAAGTCTCAGTTTGATTCAAGATAGAAACATCATACCGTAATACTTCATTTTCATTTTATTTTTATTAAAACTAAGATACAGTAGGCTAAGGAATAAAATCAAGTTTATGATAAATTGGTAACACAAAGTTGCTCAGTTTTTTATGGTCCAAAGCAGTTTACATAAGATGTTACGGACGATTAGCGTGATTCTCTAACTCGGGGCATTCATCGTGATATATACAATGCCTTACTCGAACTTCAGAGTTTAGAGTATGATTTTAATTATTTTTTTGATGAAAGTATTTGAGTTTGGATGTTGGAGTCAACTAAATACCTGTGTTATTATGTTGAATACTATCCATTTTTTCTATTAAAAAAATAGTTGAATAAACACATTCAAACAGGTCGGTTCAAAATACACAATGTTTACACTATTTTTTACACTTATTTTTATCCTTGTAATTAATTCATTAATTAATAATCCGTGTAAACTTCTAAACCCGATTAGCAAGCTCCACACCCTTTCCTTGAGACTCAGCTTCATCTTTCCCATTCACCTGAATCGGCTTAAAAGTATATATTTTAGCGCACCAAAGGTAGTAAATCAGATTAGCAACTTGTAACAAGGTGATCAACCAGTAAAAGTTCTCCAACTTGCCCTTGTTGAAATTATTATCCGGTAGCCAGTTGGATCCATTAGTCCCGGCGCTAAACTTGTGCACCAATGAAACCAAGAGGGTGCTCAAATAATTCCCGGCCGATATGGCAGTCCAAAACAGTGCGGCAGCAGTGCTCCTCATGCTCTCTGGCGCCTGGTCGTAGAAAAATTCGAGGTGCCCAATTGACATGAAAGCTTCAGCTATCCCATGAAGGCTGTACTGTGGCACAAGCCAAAACACTGAAATGGGGATTATGGAATGTGGCTGATTCACAAGACCATGATCCAATGCTGCCTTCTTTCGCTTCAGTTCCACGAATCCAGCGACGAAAGTAGCCATTACAGAAATGACGAATCCGATTCCCATTCTGTGTAGGAAGGTGATCCCCCTGTCCAAACCTGTCACCCTTCTGGCTAGGGGTATGAAAACTCGATCGTAGAATGCGATTGTTAGGAGCATAGGAAATATGGTGAACACTGACATGGAGGCTGCTGGGATTTCAAAGGACTTAGTGAGGTGTCTGTTCATGGTTTTTGCTTGGCTGAGTGAAAAAGTGCTTTGTTGGGAATAGGCTGTGATTAGGAGTATGCCTGATGCCCATATCGGTCCCATTCTGATCACAGATTTCAGTTCTTCCACGCGGTGGACGGTGCTGATCCTCCATAAGTTGGGTGATTTAACTTCGTCTTCCTCTACCACAATGGCTGCCTTGTCAAAAAATCTGCATTGTTTTGCAATAAGAACAATATTAATTGCCTAGTAAAAATCTGGGCTTACTAACATAATTGGATCGTGAAATTTGTTTACCAACTAGTTACCCTAATCTCTATGTGAAAGATTCTGAAACAAAAACATGGACACTATATTTGGGAGTTTTGGGGAATAATGTCAATCTATTGTTCTTGTTCAATCACTGTACTGAACTATTGATGGTCTCTGGTCCATGAGAGTAGCTGCTCATACGATCAGTGACACATGAATTATCAAATTAAGAGAGACAACAAGTATTCGAAAACTAGGATAGGTGACCAGATTACATGTTCTTAGCTATTGTTGGGTCACTATGGACTGTGGAGGTGGGGATGACTCTGACAGTGTGAGTCTGATAATGTAGTAGAGGACACAAGCTCTCTTTGTTCCTTACTGAACAGACCAAAAATGCTACAAACAAAAGTTCGTGGCGCTGTACAGATCAAGAACATAGGATCAATATCACGGTCCCTACAGCCATATCTCCAAGCCATGAATTATTTACTTAGACAAAATGATCTAGTCATCATCTGCATTCTGCAATATGAATCCAGAATCCACCTAACGATGACTAGTTGGCCAGCTAAATCGGATACTGATAAGGCAGCTCTATTAGCTAGCCACAGCCCGATGTCGGTTATGTGTACAATGATATTTCATTGTATGACATGTTTTACTAATGATTTAAAGATATATTCGAAATATATGAAACTATGAATAATTCATTAAGCTTTTGCGTTTCTACTATTTCTTCTCTATGTGTGGAAATGATTCTGTTCCAATATCTATAAAAGAAATAATTCAGAGCAGAGCACTTACTTCATATGCTTAGTATGGAGAAGCTTGCCACCCATAGAAATAGGAGCGTCTAGTTCATCGTTCTGATACAACAAGCTAGGATCAGAAACCATAGGTATCTTTCTCTTCTTGTAAGCAGCCACAATCACTTGTATCAACCGGGTAAACGGACTCCCGGCCGGATCCAAATTCCGGTAAAGTGGGTACCCTATCAAAAATGTGACAACCGAAAGGAGCATGGCTATAGTTGGGATACCAAGCCCCCAGCCCCATCCGATATTGTCCTGGATGTACACTAGGACTGTCACAGCAATTAGTATGGATGCTCCCATCACAAAATAGTACCAGTTGAAGTAGCTCCATGTCTTGGTGTTTTGCTTTGGATCACTCTCGTCAAACTGGTCCGCCCCGAATGCCACCACGCAGGGTCGTATTCCGCCGGACCCGAGTGCTCCTAGTAAGAGAGAGATGTACAGGATTGCAAGTTGTCCGCCGTCGGCTTCTTGGCACACTTGGTTGTGGCCACATGGGGTAGGCCTCAGTTGGGGAAGTACTGCAGATACTGTCAAGCTTGTCATTCCCTGCATAATAGAAAAAGTTTTTAGTATGTCATACAAAATCAATAAGATTAATTATAAAATATTACTTAAAGTATGTTGTTATTTTTATTTTTATTTTTATACCAAACTATCAAGAACTTACATTTTGATATCTTAAGTTTTATTCCGTTAGTATTTTGATACATTGACTCCTAACACCGTTAAATTTTAAGAGCATTTTTCGTTATTTCATCAAATGTATCATTTTTACATTTACTTTAACAAAATAATTTATTTTTTGAGGTTATCAAATACAAATGGAACAATTTACTCTAGCAAAAATATTCAAAAAACTGTAAAATTAAATATTTGTTTTTGCAACAATATAGTGATAAAAGTTAATAGATCGAACTCGTGTATGTATATATATTTTTAGACTTACGTATTAATAAAAATAAAATAAATAAAAACATTATAATTAGATAAATTACAAGCCAATAAGAATAACCAATAACAATCAATGACTAAAATATCGAAGATTATGAAAATAAAGGTGGTTCAAAAAAAACCTAGATGGATATACCAAGAAAAAAAATCGAACATCCATGAAAATTTTATCAAATTTTATATAAAAATAGTATATTTGGCCACAAATAGATTAAATATAAAATATCAGAAATATATGAAAATTAATATGGATGTTTATAAAAAACTGAAAGTTCAAGAAAATATCAAGGATATCGTGAATATTTTAGTCCATGATTACAATAACTCATTGATTTGGGTGAAGAAATGATGTTCTAGAGTTTGAACAATAGCAATGAAAAATATTTAATTTTAATAAAAAATTTATGTATATTTTTTTCTTTCAATTACAAAGATATTAAGAATTGTCATAAACACCCTTGACTATTATCAAATTTTAACGATGTTAGTGGTCATGGTACCAAAATACTAACGGACTAAAACTTAGGGTATGCAAATACAAGTTTTTTTATAGTTAGGTATAAAAATAAAAATAAATTCATAGTTCAAGTGATAATTTGTAATTAATCCAAATCAATAAAATGAACTACCTACAAGCTTATCAATTTCAGACCTCAAAGTATATGCTATGTCCAAATTTATATGCAACTCTAATTAAGTATATAATTTCTATAATCATCTTCATGCATATGAGAGAGAGTTCAGTTAATTACAATGGTGTAAATAACGGAGGCAATTGTTATAGTCCAGAAGCGTCCGGCGTAAGCATCGGCCATGAAAGCACCGAGCAAAGGGGTCAAGCTAGCGGTGCCGCCGAAGTTGGTGACGGTGTTGGCTGCTTGTGTTAACGGCATATGCATCTGGGATGTCAAGTAGCTCAGCATGTTTGCATTGAATCCCACCACAGCCATCTTCTCACAAACCTCATTTGCTGCACCAATTCACCGTATATATTCAACATAATTTACATAAAAGAATAAAACGGATGGAAGATTAAAGAAAGAAGAAGAAGAAGAAGAAGAAGAAGAAGAAAGAAAACTCCATTACCAAAGATGAATGGCATGGTGACCAAGCCTCCTTTTTTCCTTGTAGCATGGACATGATTATCTTTCTCCATTTTTTCCATCCAAGGTTCCTTACGTACTGCTTCTACAAATGACCCCGGAGCTTCATTATTTATAGGCGATTATGAAGGATAGAGCCAACCAGTAACAAATTTGAGTTACCTCACTTACCTGTGTACTGTTTTATCTTATTTTTGGAAGGAGATTCTGATAACCATAGAAACCATAGAGAAAAAGAAAGTATATTTATTTAAAATTATCATGAAACTTTGTCTTAAAGTAGTGATGAATTATTGAAATATGATGTTGATAAATTTCCTCATAATTATTGATACCTGATTGGCTAATTGGCAGAAAGCACAAAAAGATCGAAAAATCTACACCAGAAGAGAAAGGGTCACAAAATTTAATTGCGTTATTAATTTGTTTGGGATGCATGTCATGTTGCGCTACTATGCTTATTGAGCTCTACACATGCATGGTTGGTATATTGAGGCTTCAAATATATGGAAGATGTCTTAATCAGTTAATCATATACTAATGATTTATACGTATATGCAATCAAACCTGAAGTCCAAGGATGTAAACGGAGAGACTTTCATATATTAAACCACTTTCATGTGAACTTTGTACTGGCAAGGCATTAGTGGTTAATCTATGATTATGTGCGACAATTTTTCAGTTAATGATTCATGTTAGAATTGTTGAGTAATGTTACAGGGCCTAACAATTATAACTTTAATTATATATGTCATGTCATCTTAACTCATCATAATTTTGATAAATTATGTCAAAGTCATTTTTAAGTGAAAATATAATATTAACTCCAACAATTACTGATTGTTAAATTAATATATTACCAATATTAAATATTTTCTTATCCTCTAAATATGGATGCCTATATCAAATTTAGTTTAACAATAATGACCAAAAAATAATAATATCAAATTAGACTTTATACCATAAATTTATTGATATTGTTAAATTAAACGGCCCGGGTGAGTTATTTCCAGGGCCCGGTACCAACCGGGCCGAGCCCGCCCGGGTTTCAGGCCCGAAACGATGATTTAGGGTTATTTGGTTATGTTCTAGTGCCATTGTACCTATTATATAGGTTTAGGACCACTTACGAATGCTAATTGGATAATGACACCTAAGGTCCCGAGTTTTCGGACTTTTTTTGTTTAAGGATATGAAGGTCCGGGACCGGCCCAGACATAACAAAGCCCGGCCCGTTTATCACATAACAAAACATGAGCTCGGAAAAAAGCCCGGCCCACCCGGGCCCGTCGGTCTGGTCCGGGTTTTTTTTTCTTCTTCGGGCTTTTTGCCCAGCCGTACAAAATATAGAGCAATGACTAGAGCTTGTTGTGAACTAACATGGTTGAGAAATCTTCTCAGAGATTTAAATGTTCTCCACTCAAATCCCGCTTTGTTGTATTGTGACAATAGAGCAGCTTTACATATAGTAGTTAATCCTGTATTTCATGAAAGAACCACACACATAGAGATGAAATGTCACTATTTCAGGGACAAGATTCAAGATGGCTCAGTGGTGACAAAACATGTGAGTTCTTATTCTTAGTTGGCTGATGTTTACACCAAAACTTTGGGCAAAGATATTTTCATTCTTTTAATTCGCAAATTGGAAGTTCAAGATATGCACTCCAATGTGAGAAGGAGTATAAGAAAATATTTTATATAACTATTGTAATAGATTTAGAATATCATATCAGGTTTATTTTAGGAAAGTAGCCTTCTGTATTGATACCTTGATTGTAGCAGTATAGCTTGCATGTTGTAGCTATTCTTTGTATAAAACCCTCTTTGTACAGATCAATGAATCTATTCATTCCAGCCAAACTATATTCGTTTTAATCCGTGGATCATCCTTGTACTGATACTGTCTTAAATTAACCATCTTTAAGTGTTGGGTTTTAACCATAAAATATCTCGGTACAATTAGGAATGATTCATCCACTTATATGTTATATTTTATTTGTCACTTTTCTGATATGAGATCTCTCATCTCCAACACTTCTCCTCACGTGCAACCTAAGTTTTTAGGTCTATACGTGAAACTAATTAACAAACTGAACCCGAACCTCATGATAACTGAAAGACAACAACACCAGACCAAACTCCAAAGAACCATACCAAACTCAAAAGAACCGGACCAGGGTCATGACCCCTGAAATTGTTGGAAAAATGGTGAAAATAACCATTTTATTTAACCAATTTAAATGAGAGAATTTAAATTGGTTATAGGGTGAATAAGAAATTGTCACCCAAAGATGAATAATTACTTGAAACCATGTGTCATAGACTTTATATAGTCTATTGACTAATTGAATTCTATGAGCTATAACCTCACATAATGTGTAAGGATGTAATCTCACTAATGTGAAAGGTTGTAACCACACATTTATGTGAAAGGTTGTAATCACACATTTATGTAAAATATTATAACCACACATTTATGTGAAAGGTTGTGGCTATAGAATGTCAAAGGTTGGAATTAATAGGATTGTAACATATCAACCAGAATTCATGGCAATTCAAGTAGTTGATGGTTTCCCCCATGTATAAATAGGTGACACTTTCTTTGTTCTAATCACAATCGACAACATCATCATCTCCTCCTCTCAAAAAGTTATTCTCTATCTAGTTTATAGCATTCCGGTGATAGATTGAAGGTACTACAAGTTCGTCGGGTGTTCTTGGCAGCAGTGCAGCTCCAAAAACTAGTAGTCGTTGTATCCTGGGAGACAAGTGTCATCAAGCATTTTGCACCGGTAGAGGAGGCATAATTTGTCTTAAGGAAAGTGTGTGAAACACACGACTCGACTTCATCACTTTCCACGTATCCTTCGTTTGATTTTGGAGTCATGATACGTTTTTGGTGTTCTGCATACTAAGTGTTTTAAGACACGTGATTCAGCTTTCACAAGTTCTATTTCTCCTTGAATCAAGTGTGGTAACCAATGTTGCTCATGATAATTATTTTTATGTTTATCATTTCATTATATATGATTATTGATTAATTATAAATTAGATTTATGTGAACATATATATGCAATATCTAACCCCTTTTTGTGTTACAGAAATAACGCACCCCGGCTCATGGGAACACAATTGTAGAGAGACTCATTCTGATACCAAGTCAAATAACGACAAGTGTGACTCGTTGATCATCTTTGTATCGATACTTTCTGAACCTAACTTTTGACATGCATGCAGGTGCATACCATTTTGCTAGCTCATCTGATTCTCATCTTCTGGTTTTGGTTAGGATGACCAACTAGGGCACGTACGTATTTTCAACTACATAATGATCGGCAGAGACTGGGTCGTTCGGTAAGGCCGTCCATAATCCCCTGTTGTGATCAAGTTATGATATTTGTCTTTAGGATAAAGACGTTTTGCATCGTATTTAACACTTTCAATCATGGAATGCATAATTTAGTGCATCACCTAACAAAAGTGATGGTCTGAAGTAGGTCGGTCCTCATATTTTAGAGTCTTGATGTAAAGAATAATAAATCAAACAATAAAATGAAAAAGAATAATAATAAGAGTGATAACAAAAAAGAAAAAAATGGTAAAAAAGGAAAAAAAAATAGTAAAAAATTTGAAAGGCTCCTAGATTCAAACCCAGAATCATACTCGGGCCTTCAACTAGACTAACCGCTGGGCTATCTCAGTTGTCTAATACAATTTTGAAGAACATGTTTATATATAAGGTTACGTTTCACATAATCTGAAAAAAAAAAAAATCAGAGGCCCGTCAGAGACCGATCGCCTCAAGTTGCACACTCCAGGGCCAGCCCTGGTCTGAAGTGCCATTGATCAGACGAAGACGTACGATATTCTAATTAAGATGTCATGTTTCAAAGATAGAGAGAGAGAGCATTTAGTTTGATTGTGTAATATGCAATATGATATGATCATATGAACGGGGATGTATGTATGTGTGTATATATATATACATTATGGGCAAAGAAAAAGAACTGAACAGAAGAAAGTGACACAGATCTAAGATCTTTGAAATTATTTGTTTTAACTGGTTTTTTCTTCTGGTTTTGATGTTTAAAGTTGCAGCCGCAATAATGCTGCAAATGCACGGTAGATACAGCAGGTAAAGTGGCCGGCCGGTTTATCCAATTCTATATAACTTTTCGCTACGCAATGAATTATTTTTTCTTTCTTTCCATCATCCATCTCGTTGGTTATAAGTCCATTTCTATCACTAGAATTGAAGAACATTGGATTCCAATTTAGAAATATTAGTCAGTTTTAGTGATAAGCCAGCTGCAACAGGATAACAACTCGGCTCTCATCAAAATCTAGATTTAGTAGAGTGATTGAAGATGACTTTAATTAAGTACATGCTTCTATTGCATCATAAAGAATTCAAAGAAAATGAATGAGAAAATCAACTAGACAGAGAATCATAGAGATTGATTTATGTTCTCTCTCATCTGCAGCAATAGCTCGCTTAGTCATGTAAAATCCCTGAAAAAATTGAATCAGTGCTCCTTGGCTCCTGCTCTAAATATCGGTCATTCGGCGTTTTGATCTATCAGACATATGATCCTCAAGCCAAACGTACCTTAACTAACTACGCAAAACTCCTCCAAGTGGTTGCGGGACAAAGCTGCCGCCAGCCGAAGGTACTATGCAGTGGCTCTTTTCTAGAACATGTGTAAGAGATATATACAGAACTCATATAAGAACAGAAAGGCCAATGCTGAAACGCACTAGTGCACTTGAAAAGTGGGAAAATAAGTGATTTGAATTGAGCACTTCGATCAGAACCTGACAAGCAAGGTTCTTGGCTCTATTCGACGAGTCCTATTGTTTGATCATTTTGGCACAGCGCATAACAAGTCCTGCCCCCACCCCATTTTCTCGTCCGTTACTTTCTTCTTTCAAGCTATAGGTCTCAGTGAATTGCTAAACCAGTCCACAAAATATATCGGATTTTCGTGTACCAGGGTGGAGTTTCCATCCTTTCTTCTGTACGTTTAAAATGAGCTTTGAGCTTTTGACATGTCCGCTAAGAAAGAGCATGTATTTGTTGAAGATGTGGACTAGGCTTTCTAATCAACCAAACCAAACCAAACCAAACATGGAGACGATAACACTGGTCTTCACTAATTGTGGTTCCTCTTATTCATCTGTAAGCTATGGACCTATGGTGACCGACTGCCAAACAAAAATCATGTGTGTTCTCACCGTGTTTCATTTCTGATTGTGATTTGAGACTTCGGAGCATAACACTCAAAAGAATCATGAATTCACCATGACAAAAATCTAAGTGGTGTTCCTTTTCTAAACCAGCTTATTTCGAAAAGGCCGAAAGGAATAATAATGTTCTGTCATACACATAATAATCAGCTGCCACTTTGCGATCAGAAAACTATTTCATCCTTACTCGCCCAGTCTTTTCAGTTCATGAAAGGAAAAAACAATGTATGAAATAAAATTCATTCATATTTGGTTAAAAGCAGGTTTTTAAGTATTTTGGAAAGGAAAAAAGATCAAGTTGTACTCGAGAAATGATTAGACAGGGTAGAGACTACCCGTTCATTATAATAGACCATAAACAACCTATAAACAATCCATATCACCGAAGCTCCAAACTTCAAAACAGCTAAATGTGAAAAGATGCAAGAAAAGTAGAGAAAGGGTAGGAAGCCACAAGATGAAGGGATTCTTAGATTCTTCTTTTCCCCCTTCTCTGATGGAGGGGGTTGAACCACTGATCTACCTTTGATCAATCCTCAAACTCGTGTATGTGATCCAAGAGGTAGTTTGCAGCCAATTCTTCATTCCTGTTGCAGGCAACGAACACCTCCAATACAAGTGCTCTATCAAAGCCCATCGCTTCAAGCTGGCAAGAAAAAAGAAAAATCATCATCTTCAAAAGCAACAGAATATAAAGCCAAAGACTCAGGAATCCCTTACGATCACAATCAGAAAGAGCAGATACGTTGGCCATAAGAAGCAAATTAGAGTTTCCGAACAAAATAATAAATTGAGCATCTGGATGCTGAATTGTCAAATACACTCATCTGATGCAATTGTGCAAAGTATATGATTACAATTTGGATAATTAGAATAACTAGCTCAGAACACCTTCCCAAAAGATGAAACAAAACTGAAATTAGCTTCACATCACTGATCGAGAACCAGTAATGATTGAACAATTGAAAATTTTTAGTGTTCATACAATAGTGTTAACTTACACGTTCTAAGGCTTCATGCTCCTCAGGAGTGACATTTATCGCTTGTGGCATTGTTGCATCCAGTTGTCCCAACACATCCCTAAACAAATGATAAATGAGCATCCATTATTGTATAACAAACATATAAACCCCTTATAAAAGCTAAAATGATGAGCTCTCACCCTTCTCCGCCTTCAACAGGTTCATTAATCAGGTGAAGGAAGTCAGCTTGATGTTGTTGAATTAACCTTACAAGCTGAGGATTTTGTTTACCCAACTCTTGAAGCATAGGCTGGCCACCAGTAAAGAAGAATGAGGGTCGAAAGAAAAAAGGGTAAGAAATCGTAGTCCCACAGGGGGACCAGGGCTGGGAAGGCAAACCTGTAATATTTGTGGATTAGCCTGCACCATAGCTCGTAGTGCTTGGAACTGTTGGCTGTCGCGCAGAAAATCAAGATCACCTGCACCAGCACCAGCGCCGGCAGCAGCACCCAGGTTGGGAAGACCCTGTTGTCATCAAAAATAAGTATATACCACTAAGAAGTCCTCATCATAAGTTATCTAAAAAGCTGTGCATAAGGACCTGTGGGAAGAGGTCTAAAGGGTTGGCATTTGGTCCTGTTGAAGGAACAGATGCTGGCTGGGCTGATGGGGGAGCTGAAATGTTTGCAGCTTCACCACCCACAGGGATGCTAGCTGCAGCTGGAGCTTCAGGTTGCTCAGGGATGCCCTTCAAGAAATATCAAATTTACATCAAAAGGAAGAGACAACCACAATCTAGGGAGCAGCACAGGTAACACCCTTTTTCACGTTAAAAATGACTACACTTTTTGGTCAATTATTCAAACTTACTAAACGGTCTAGAACATGTACACTTAAAAGAAGGTAAAGCAACTTGTAAGTTTGTCATTGTATTATCTTCACTTACTGAATATAAGTAATCAATTGCTCTAGCTGGGTTGTTGAATGCAGCACGAAGAGCACGTACAACAGTATCTCTGTCCCAGGTTCCTCCACCCATATCCAGAATGTGCTCAATTGTTCCCTCCAAATTGTTTCCAGCTACCAGATCAGATGCTGCTTGGCCATAGTCCAAACTGCTTGAACTATAAGACAGAAGATATATTGTACGGCAAGTTAGTGGGGAAGATGGGTGGGGGAAGAAACAGGGCCTGTGCTCCATTTTTAAACTGAAAGCACCGCCAGATGCAATAAAATACTCACTCTGTTGCGGCCGAAGGAACAGAAACTGGAGTGGTAACTGATGCCGGCCTGAATAATAAAGAATATTATAGTCAAATGAAATGCAACAGATTTAGATTGTATATATACAACTACAAATTTATAGAAAAGAAAGAGCAATATATATCTCAAGACTCAAGGTGCTTACGTTGAGACAAGAGCCTGAGGTGTCGTGGATGTTACAGTTGGAGCAGGTGAAGGTGTACTCGGCTGTGGGGGCTGCATCAAAATAAATGCATAAATTAGTAGGTAGATACCTAGTCAAAAAATTTATATTGTACAAGAGATATCTTCCTGAATAACTGAACAGTAAAAATCCATGTACATTTTACACCCTAAAAAATCTGAAATAAATAGATTATTTTCATATCAAATAAGCATCAGATACATGAGATCATTTAACTAAGTAAATAGAAAGTTGAAGCTTTGTAATTTGTAAGATGATGACAGCCCTGTTCTTTTGAGCAATCAAAACATCTTACAAAGAAAGCCCTTAAAACCCTAAAAGGAGTGCTTATCTCAAGCAACAAATTTCAGCATTCAAATCTGAAAGTTTAGGTACTGATGCTACGGCATGATCAGTATATGCAGAACTCTGCCTGATATAAGCATCACTACAATGCGGTGAATGAACACCACAAAAAAATAATAGATCAAACATAAAAACTATACAAAACGGTTCAGTTCCAGCAAAAGCAAGAATGCATTTCTGGGAACAAATCTGGGTTACCAAGCAATTCACTGACACTGAATAGAAAGGTTCTCTTTCCATAAGCCCCGAAAAATAGATATCAATTTGAATAAACAAGAAAGAAAAAAATAACACATGAAAGTCAACATATCTATTGATTCATTCAAAAAGGTTAGAGGACTGATGCTCCTCTTTTCCACTCAACAACCAGAAAACACAAACCAATGAAAAGAATGATGATAGAGGTGTTATTCTAACCTTATTCAAAGTCGCAGTTGACGCACTTGAACCCTCGCTAGATGAGCTCTTACTCTAGCATGTTAAAAAGTCAGTAACAAAATAGTAAGAAGGAATTGAGCAAGGTAACAAGTTGTCATCATTCAGACATAGAAAGAAGGTTGAGAAATATTGTACATAATGAAATAGTTTATTACAAGCTTACAACAGGAGTACCGGAGGCATAAACTGGATGTGAAAGAAACAGCATATTCATAGTAAGACATTAGTTTTTCTAAACAGAAATTTCAAACTGACCTAATTTCTGAACTTTTCCTAGATATTCACATCAAATTTATCAAGACATTAGTTGCAGGCGCTAGCTTACCATTTATTAATTTCCAAGCTCACCTACTGACATTTCCATGTGAAAAAGATCAACCTATCGGGACTCTCTAAGATAATACATTACCACCGTATTACTGGTTTGATCACTGTTCTATGTTTAACATAATCAAAACTCTATATTTCCGAGTGTAGAAGAAAAATACCTTGGTCAACATAATCACAACAAAGCTTTTTTCCACAACTTTGTTTTCTTCCAATGTTGTATCATCCTTAAGTACTTTCCCTTGATGAATTAGCATCTGTTGTGCAGCGGGATACACAGCCGAACCTTGAGAAGTTTCTATCGATTTCTTCACATCAGCAACCTAGAAAGAGCAGCCGTTGGTCATCACGCCTATCGTAAATAGAATTAAACAGCCTCACAGTAGAATTTTCACAGCATAAGGAAAAGTAAAATCAAAATTACACTCAAAACTGTATACTGTAGAACTAGCAAATTAACGCACACCAATTCTCACCATAACTGAATCAAAATGAGTAATTTTCACAACGAAAACGCAATAATCAGATTCTAAATTCACAAATTAGAAGCAAAAACCTAACACCTATTCATCCGAACACTACTCGCACGATCCAAGCTCGAAAATCATATCCTGATGCCCAAACTAAATTCAAACAGAACTATGAGAACCAAACCCTAGAAAAATTTCAATTACGATCATAATGCTCGTTGCGAATTACACGCCATAAATCAATGAAAAAAATAGAAAAAATTAAAAAAATTGAAAATGATTGAAGCAAACCGAGTCCTGAGGCTGGACTTGGATTTCGAAGTGAGTCCCCTTGAGAGTCTTCACGAAGATCTTCATCTTCTCCGACTGAATCGCCGCCGTGAAAAGACCCGAAGCTTCTGATCTGGAAAAGTTTAGAGAAGCCGAATTCGCAAGTAAGGTGGAGCAGGAGAACAAAGAAAAAAAGAAACCCGAATTTTAGGGTTTATATATGAGAGCTACGTGGGGATCACTATACGTGCTAAGAAGAGAGTGCAAGACACGAGAGTTTAATTGGCCGTGGATTTAGATTGGGCGGTGTAAAATCCGGAGGGATAGTGAGGTTTAGAGGGAGCGCGTTGGTTGCGTTAGGAAAAGATGAACATAATGAGCTAAGATTTTTGTGTGGACTATTGGAAATTAGGCTGTTATATTAATCCACCGCCAATGTGGGCCCAAAGGGGCAAATTCTGTTAGTTGGATTGGGCTTTATTACTTTAAGTTAGCCCATTAAAGTGCAGCTGGCTCCTCTCCAATTGGCTTTACTTTTTAAAATGATCATCTACAATTCGCTTAACAGAGCATCAAGCCCTCAAGGATCAATTTTAAGGTTACAAGTTACAAAGTAATGATTCGTATTTATAACATGAAACCAAACTAATCTACTTCACAATCACATCCGATTTTGGACGACTCATGCGTAACATTTTCACAATTTAAATTGTATGACAACTTATTGGTTGAAGATGACTTGGTTATGAAATCTACTGTTTAGATGAGTAGCGTCACATGGATATGTATTTTATTAAGTAGAGTTTTATGTTTCAACCACAAGATGGTTATGAAATCCACTGAGGGGTAACATATTCGCAATTTAAATCATATGACAACTTATTGGTTGAAGATGACTTGGTTATGAAATCTACTGTTTAGATGAGTAACGCCAAATAGAGATGTATTTCATTAAGTAGAGTTTTATGTTGCAACCACAAGATGGAGAAGGCCATTGTGCTTAAGGTACTTGCCTATTGCTTTCTGACACGGTTATCTAATGCAAGTATGCAACCTTTGGTCATCTATGAAACAAATATGGTTTTGAGATTCGTTTTATACTCTATGAAATATTTGACCTCGTTGAGAATTGGATCCAAGACCGGTCCTAAATAAGTCTTAGGCAACATTTAGGCTAAATACCTATGGCCCTAAAAATAAGCATGTTTTGGGTTTGCAACCCTTAGAGCGTCAACCATCGAGGCGAAGCCCTAGAAGGACTCTAGCCCACGCGAGATCAGAGTCAAAGAGAATCTCAGTAGCTGACTCCGTGTCAAGAACTTCAAGTTTTGATAAGCGAAGGGTCCAGTATCTGTGACCTATGCGAAGGCTACTTACATAGCTAAACGTATGTCACCTCGTTTAGTAATTATTAAGTAAAACGAAATCTTCTAGAACTCAAGTAGCACAAACAAAGATTACAAGAATTGCATCCTTATCTGATCATTATACGAACCACTATATAGAGGGGTTTGGGGATCAATTCACACACATAACTCAACATTCACACAATCTTTACAATAGCAATACCTTCAACATAGTTGAAACCCCAAACGTTAAAACACTACACCTGACCATCTTTTACTGTTCAACCTTTTCGGAGCTCACACCCTTTACTTTTTCAAGCTCCCCGGAGCTTTGTTTTGTTTCATTTCCTTTCAATTCATGCTCTACTCGACCTCACGTCGTGTATTGATATTGTGACGCCCACGTGCTAATGTAAGTCTTTGTCCGTAAGACGGATCTAAAGAACCTTGTTGTGGAGTTGGCGCTCTCTTAGAAGCAGAAGGCTAAGTGCACCTTGCTACTACAGCTACTACTTTTCACGTTCGTGTGGTAGCACGCCCTCAATGACTGAAAGAGTCATTTCATACTTAGACTTACTGGTATGGCCAAAACGGTAACATTGCTCTCTTCTTTCATGATAGTCAATATATTTTGAGCCGATATGGGTCTAGACTGCCTTGTTGATTTTAGGTTCATACAACCTTAGCCTTCTTTGTGGTTCAATGTCATCCTCCTCTGTCTTCGACGTACCATTTGGATTAGTTGAAGGAGGGAATTCCTATAGGTTTTGTGTTATATGTTGCTGCTACATACATTTTTGAAAAAAAATGTCGTTGAACACTTTAAGATCAATGACATAATTCAATAGCCTGACAACATCACTCTTTTCGTAATATGTTGAGCTCTCGTTATATCTTCATCAACGATGAACAAAGACGATGTATTATTGTCGACATGTGCATCCAACAATTAGATAGTTAGAGGATGTAGAAGATGTGTAATGAGTTCACATACATTTAGGTCGACATATATGCTCAACTTAGATGAGGAACAAAGATGTTTAAAACTCAAGCCACATTTTTAACTGATTCTCTCTTCTTTCTCTTTTTAACAAATTTTCTGTCTTTTCTCTTCCAAACCCAACCGTCTGGTTTCTTTCTCTCCCCTTCTCTCGTGCCCGATCTAGATCAACGATCTGGATCTATGGCTAGAGAGTTGAGGGAGAGATGAAACGCCAGTTTTCCCTCTACTTGAGGGCTATTTTTTTGCCTTTCGGTTGTGTCTTCTCTATTTCCATCGTTGTTTCGAGCGGCGCTTCTCGGAGCATGTCTCCGTCTTGAGTCTTGTTGGTTTCAGTAGTTTCAGATCATCGAATTTTTGTGTATTTATACTTTCATCACCTTTTTCTTGATGGGTTTTCCTTATCCATAATCGACGATCCCCCTCCCAATCGAGTTCTTTTGAATCTGATCGGTCCCAACTTGTTCCTCTTTGGGAGATCGAAATTGAGCATCTATTCTTACATGTGCTTTTCTAAAAAAAAAGTTTGCTTATTATTGCATCGGGTGTGCTTCAAGAAGTTGTGTACCTCCACTGTTTCTTTCCTTCACGTGATCTCGCCTAACCCCTTCCCCACTTGGCAAGTTTCGTTTGTTACGATCAAGGTGATGACATTTTTAATATCTAGGTTTTGATGGTTGGAGCTTTGAAGCTTGCATAGGTCTTTCTTCTGTGCTTTTGATTTGGTTGTTCGGCTGCTCCCCCACGGTGGTTCCGTGGCTTCTTCCTCCATATCAGGGGTTGTAGAGCTTTGTTTATTGGGTCCTTGTTTTTTCTGTAACCCTTGGTGCCTGTGTAATTTATCTGGTTTGAATAAAGTTTGTGACTAGTCAAAAAAACTAAGCCACAATGTATCCCATAAAAAATACCAAATAACTATACTAATCAACTCCAATGTTATTGGGGAGTTGTGGTTTGTTGATTTATTGGACCATTTAATCAACAATATAAATGTCACATATTCAAATCTCATTTACATTGTGAGTAAATTAGGCCGAAATCAAATGAAACATTGAAAATGTACTCAACCACGGAACCACATCTTGCGCAAAATTTTTACTTGATTGGGATGATAAAAGAGCGTTCTTTTGGGTATAGGAAAATTGGTACAGCTAGAATAACCTAACAAATGACAACTCATTTCATTTTAATGTGACAGGTCCCATATCCGTCTCATCAACAACCATAGAGTATTACAAAACTTTAGAAAATGGACAACATTATTTTTTCTGAAGGCAGTTGTATCCAGGTCGTTGAGTAAACAAAAAATATATTCTTCACGTACTGTCAATATTCCCCGAATTACATAATTACAGTTTTACCGTATAAATTTACTGGCGGAATTAAACGAACCGAATTCTTGATTATCACACCCTTTAAAAAGATTAAAAAAGAATTTACAGATCTGTATAATATTCCATTTCCCGTAAACGTTTCGTTCCATCCTACTCCGCAGGCAGCGTTTCGAAACGCCACGAAAAATCGGAGTAATCAGACGATTCAAAATACACATCTGAGTTCTCGAACAGCCCATCAAACGCCACGTAACCGCTATCATCAAAGTTACTCCCACCTCCGGCGTTCAGCTCGAACGAGTCGCAACTCGGACCCTGGTCATCAAACCACCATAACTCGTCGATCCCGGATGAGTCAGACGACACTCTAGGGAACTCAGACTCCCTGAAGCCGTCGGACGGCGGAAGGCCGAGCTCATCATCCGACGCTTCTAGAAGGTGCGTGAGATCCGGATTGGAATCGCCGGAATCCGACGTCGGATCGACCACCACCGGAGCGGCGGAAGATCCAGACGCCGGACGCGGCGACGTGGAGCATGAGTTAGTAGCCGAGATCTCTTCCTCGAAGCTTTTCATGAACGAGTCGAGGTCGTGACTCGCCGGAACGGGATCGGAATCGTCGAGGAAATCCAGTAGATCGGCTCTGAGTCGCTTAGCTTCGATCGAGTCGTGCTCCGAGTCGGACTCGTAGTCACGAACTCGCTTCTTGATATTCGTGTCTTCCATTTAAAAATCGAAATGTGTTTTTTTCAGATGAACGTAGAAACTGCGGTGGTGGTGGTGGTGGTGTGGAAAAGTGAGGAGAGAAGCGGTTGGTATATATAGGGGGACAAAGTAGTGTGGGTGGTGATGGTGACGCGGGCGCGTGGGTTCGAATACTTAGGCCATGACGGACGCCTTGCACTTTCTTTTTAAAAATTTACTTTCTTTTATCTCATTTATCTCATGATCTGTTTCTTTTTCTATTAATAATTGATTTGAATTTCGGGTTTAGGTCGGGTCAGTAGGGTTTTGGCCCATTTGCCCGGGTCAATCTCGGCGTTATTTTCTTTTATCTCGGCTCAGCTTGACCATTTTGATGGATGGAGTGGAGAAGATGAAATTCTTGGTAATAGTGAGGGTGTTTTAGGCAACGTAGATTTGGGTGTTTTAAAAATGGAATCAGTGGATTGAATTGAATGGGATCTTCGATTTCAGAGGTGAGTCTTTTTCAATGAAGACGGGTGTGAGAGTAAAGGATGTAGGTAATTGATTACGTACCATTTTCTGGAAATTGGAAGACCTAATTGGGTGGTTGATGTTGTGACTAATGATAACGATGGGTATTGTTTCTTAAAAAAACTGATTGCTGGTAAAATTGAAATTTCTATTATTCAACAGACAGTAGAGATTGATTACGTTAATCAAATATCTTAAATATTTTATTTGGTAATAAATATCTTAAATTTTAGATAACATATTTATATAACTCATTACTAGATAGAAAAAACTTCCGTCCGATCTAGATCGGATGGAGTTTCCCGTTCGATCTTCAAGTTAGGCTATGTGTACAATATCAATCGTAATCTTAACAGTTCAATAGTTGAATTAACCAATGAAGATCATCTATACAAAAAATCAATGTAAAACATGACTGTTTACTTGCCCGAATGCATCAAATCAAATGGACAGTTCCTGAGCTTTTATGATAATCCATTCATTTTGTTCGATGCATTCGGCGAGGAAACAATCTTTTTTTACATTGATTTTTTGTATAGATGATCTTCATTGGTTAATTCAACTATTGAACGGTTAAGATTACGATTGATGTTGTTAAAAGTACATTTTGAGGAGATCGAACGAACTACTTGGTCCGATCTAGATCAGACCCAAGTATTTTCCTTACTAGATTACTATTAACCAAATCAAACAACTGATGAGGTTCTCAATTTCTTAGAGCAATATATTGTGCTCTTAATCTTAAGATTTTTAAATATCTCTAAGAGCTATTGTATTAAATATATAGAAATATATAAATTTATTCAAATCAAACCTTAAATATCTAGTTAATTGTTTGAACTTTATGATGTTTTGTTATTTTTTTAGGAAAAAGAATGAATTCAAAAATATAAGCAAAAAAGTTTACATGAATAAACAAATTTGTAAAAATTCTATAGATTTATATGATATGTTTCTTTATGTTCTCACATTTTGTATTATAGATGATCTTTTACATAAGCTGTTTGGAGCTAAAAAATGATGCTTTTCTTCAGAATAAAGATTATTCAAGTTTTACAATAACTGTTGGAGATACTCTTAGTGTTTGAAATGACATTAGTGCCCTTCATCGGATAAAGATGTGGATAATTTTCAAGAAATTATCGTTATAGAAACGAAAGTATTAATGTTTAAATAATATTATTACATTTGAAATGGTAAATATTAGATGGCATCATGATAAGACCATAAAAACAACAACCAAGCATGGAATTTGCATAAATATTATATATGTATTTTGTACTACTTTTCATCTACAGTAACAATAATGCATTTTCATTTGTGTCCTCATTAGTAGGCAGTGAAATCTCATACTAACCTCGAACTGAAACTCAATATTTTTTTTCAAGGACAAACTCAGTGTTCATCATCTTCTATCTTTAAAAGATCAAATAGGAGGTATAACTCAAGAATTAGCCTTTGGAGGAAAATGAACATTAACCATCTAATTAATGATGGTTATGGTGCTAGTGAGGAACAACAGAAAAAGGGTGGAGATGCTTTAGATTTTAGGCAGAGGAGGCGATAAGGTGATGAAGAAGACGGTAGAGGAGAAGATTCAAGTGGTGATGTTGCCAAGGTGAAACCGTGGAGGTGCAATTCAGGGCCGACCATGTGAAGACCAGAACTCTATAATAGAAGAAAGAAGAAGAATGAAAGCAATTGTTTTGAAACTTTGAGTGCGCATAAGAAGACTAGAACTCTAGAATAGACCGGCACAACTCATATATTTTTTTGTTACAACTTTATATAAAATGACCCAAATTTTGAGGCCCTAGACCCATATTTGGTCCGTTTTGCCCCAGAACCAGGCCTGATGGAATAGTTGGAACATGAAACCATAAACATGAAACCTATATCGAAAACTAATGAAAAGGAAAAACTCATGAAAACTAAATGTAAGATTTAAATTTAATTCGTACAACCAAAAAAAACTCATCTATATTTCATAACTTGAATATTTTAGTTATACTTTAGTTAATTTATTATAAAAAAAAAGTTTTTTTTTTCTTTTAAGTCTAACACCTCGTATAGATTGTTAATTGAGATGGACAAGAGAAACGAACCGTACAAATACGCGGACAGTTTCTAGTCATTTCCTACGGCGCGTCGAGTGCGTAGGGCAGCCGCTGTTTTGATAAAAAGCCGACGGTCGTTGGATTTAGATTTTATTTGAGGCCTTTGGCTTCCACGTTTCCACGTAGCCGTACCGTTTTTTCCTCCATTTATTATCCACCCGCCTTTTGGCGCCAGATTTCGGATCTGTTTCAATAATGGCAATAAGAGAGATCTAGAAAGAAATAATGAAAAATGGTGGGGTATTTGTCAGGATGATGCAACAAGGGCAGTGGGTGTACGTACGTTTCTTTGTTTATTGATTTATTTATGTCGTGGTATTCACTTTTCACGAGGAATGTGGTGTCATGGTACGAGACGCCATAAGGTCAGAAAGATTACACAACTGGCTGATACTAGAAGATTTACAAGACAATAATATCTAAATACACTGTAGAATCTGTTTTAACCTTTAGTGGTTAGTTTCACTGTAATGATGAGATCTGAAAAAAATGTTACCGTTGTGTTTGTTGAATCCCATTTTCAAATGTGCTGTTAGTCGTGAAATAGGAATATTACTTTCATGTGTATAGAAAACAACAAGGTTGTTTCATTATACAGTGGTATTTATAAGAATACAGTCATGGGTTGGGTACGGTGCAAAAGACATCATCGTAAACCAGATCGTTCGCTTCTTATTTTGATAACTTCTAGCGATGATTTTTCATTAACCACCGGTTATTTTTTTAATTATTTTCTATTTTGACAGAGATGTTTGATCAAAATTAACAATTGTCATGTCTATCTTCATTTTATCTATTGACTTGATGTTCTATGGGCAGATGAGATGATCGGGTTAAAGAAAAATAACAGGAGCAGAAGCGTGCCTTGCAGTCTCAGAGCACCCAGCTTTGGAAAATTGATACCATATTATCCTGTCGTCAACGACAAGCGGCACGGTACTACTGTAGCAAATCATCATCATCTATTCATCTTCATACTTTTCTTTATGGACTAATCTGTCCCCCACTATCAGCAATGGAATCACTTGCACAGTTGCATTGCTTAAATTGACCGAGTTTTTTATTTCGTAGATGGAAAATATTTCTCTCGTTGTCTCGTCGCATTCGTGTTTCCCAGAATCTCACGTTTAATTTATTTGACCAGTTTCCAGAATCTCTCGCTTAATTTCTGGGTTCCAGGAGCATCTTGTTTTGACGTGTTTGATAAACTTCAACATGTACAGGTCAGAATCCATCGCGGATAATCATCATTATTTTCACGTATTTAAGGTTAAACAACAAAGCTATTAGTTTTTTTCTGGATTTGAACAACAATTCAAACGTTGTGCGCTTCCATTATTGTAATCGGAGTCAGATAAAAGGCACCCCAAAAAAAGGCCATGCCAATGCTGGTTTGATCATGTCGGCTCCAACAGCAATCGAAAACAAAAGGAAAAAAAACTATAAAAACAACACATTTCATATTTCATCTTTTACAAACTTTAAAACGGTATCCAATATTTTGATTCCAACCTAATATCAGTATCTGAAACTAACGCGAGAAATCAGTTCTGTTACGAAAACAAATTAAATTCAAATTATAAAGGATAATAACGTCTAATCACCAAACAACATCTGTCTCTTTACCCTATCGTTTTTTCCAATCTTTCAAAACAGCCTCTGTCTCTCTTAACGAATATGTCTTTCTCTTTGTCTCATATCTAATTCACACGATTTGATTCTTTGATACAATAGAGAAAAGACATAAGAAGATTCGATAGCATGATCGAAAAAATGAGATATTTTCGTGTGGTAGGGGATCGACCAAATTATACAGGTACATATGGTTCTCTTTCTTAAAGGTTGCGATGCCTTTTACTTCTTGAGTTGTAATGGAATAGTATCGAATTTGTTCCTTTTGAAGTTGTTTATGGCTTTCAAGAGTTTTGTCTCCTGACTAAGGTTTAGAGTTCGAGAGTTAACCCCTTTTTCTTGCCCATATTTGGATTTTTCAATTGTTGTCTGTTTAATGTTGAGATTGAAGTAGCTGGTGATGAATAAATTCTCTAAATACAGTAGAGCTACGTTGGTGATAAATTTATAATCCCTGTAATTTTAGGATTTATGGGACTTAAATGAATGGGTGTTTAAGCCTGGGTTGGTAATGTGTGCCTTCAGTGTTGTGTGTTCCTTTATAAAGTCAGTGGCAAAGTATGTAAACACAATAAGTAGACCATGGTAGCTTCAGACCTTCAGTAGTGTGTGTGTTTCTAAGTTGCCCTAGTAATGATATGTTATTCAAGAAATACTACATTGTTTTACACCAAATATTCAAATGGTTCAATGGACTAATGAAATTGCTTACCTGCTTATTATACTTGTTTATAATTGTTCAATTGCTCTACATCATTGGATGTTTGACATATGTTGTTTATTTGGTTATTACAGATCTAAATGTTTTTACCATAAAAATCTGTCATGGGGTAGATTTCATAGCATGAAAGGGTCAAACCAAAGATTTGGAGGAGATGTCTTGTATGTAGATGAAGTAGACCGAGACAAGCTCTCCATGACAGAGTTGGTGTGTTGGGCTAATGAAGTTGGATATGAGCGCCCTCCAATGTAATTTTGATTTAGGATACCAGGTAGTGAAGAAGGTGCTAGTTTTTTGCTTGTAACTTGTGACAAGGAGGCAATGGATATGTGTGGTTTTGTGTCCTCAAGAAGCAAGATGCTTGAGTTATTTATAGTTTGTGAAGCACAAAGAAAATAGTTTGAAGAATACGAGCTAGAGAAATTTGTTGAAAATATAGACCACTCAGCTTTTTTTAGGGTGTTGGATTGATAATGTTGAGGATGTACATGAAGAAGTATTGGACGACAACCCTTTTCTTAAGAATAATTGAAGAGAATGAAAGGGTTGAAGTAATGAAGGGTAGTGTAGATAATTGGCTAGACACAATAAGAGCTAAAGCAGACAACCAAATAGATACTCAAATAGGAAAAAGAGGAAAAGCACTGAAACATGTGGAGAAAAGGTACTCAACTAGAAGTAAAGGGGGGGGGTTCAAATCATGGTGGAGTTGAAAGTTCAAGACCGATGGAGGATTACTCTACTGAAAGTACTACAGATACAAATGATTCTAATTTTGATAGGAATGTCGATTCAGATTATGATCTTGACTCAGAATATGATGATTTGGAGTTTGTAGGCAATGTGGATGGTGACACGAATGTATGTCATGAATGGGTTGAGATGGGGTTTGGGATGAGATGGGGTTTAAAGGGCAGATTTCATATGAGGATGGAAGCGAGTCTGATGGTCTAAAAAGTTCACATGGTTCATCTGATGAAGGTTTGGACAGGGGGAGTTTTCCTGTGAAGTGCAGGAGAAGGTTTAATAATTAGATACAATTCAATCCCAAGGTGCACATGAAGAATCCTTTGTTTGTTTTGCAGATGGAGTTTCCAAGTTCAAAGGTATTGAAACAAGCAATTAGGAAGCATTCTGTTATGACTACGAAGGAGTTACGGTTTCCTACTAACAACCGACACAAGGCATGGATTTATTAATAAAAGTAAAAAAAATATAAGGTACAATATTTTCTACTTCAATTGATTTTAATTTTTTAATGGCAGTTTTGTTTTTTATATTTTTTGCAAGGTTGTTGCCAAGTGTTATTCAACTGTAGGGTGTCCTTAGAGGATATATGCAGTCACGATAGATAAGAAAAGCCATTCAATTTGGATAAGAACTATAAATGAAGAGCACAAGTGCACTACAATCAGAAAGAAAGTGTACCACATGCATGCGCCCTTCATAGCACATGAATATCAAGATTTCTTCATGAGTGATCCGAACTGGAGTAAAGAAGGGATTCAGAATTCAGTCAGGAAGGAATTTGATATGCAGGCTAACTCTCAAATGTGTTACAGAGCAAAGAAACATGTTGAAAAGTTAGCACAAGGGAAATATGAAGACCAATACAACCTAATGGAAAGCTATGCACATGAGCTAAAGAAAAGGAATCCAGGTACATCGTTTGGATTCAGACAGAGTTAGATGGTGAAATAACAAGATTTAAAAGGATATATATTTGCATAGAAGCATTGAAGAGAGGATGGAAGACAGGGTGTAGACCTTTTATAGGGTTGAATGGTTGCCATTTGAAATCAATTCATAAGGGGCAGTTGTTATTTGTTGTAGGCCCACTTAGATGAGAACAATGGAATTTACCCAATTGCTTGGGCAGTAGTGGAGCAAGAAACTAGAGATAGTTGGAGATGGTTCTTGGAGTTTTTGAAGGAAGATTTGAACATTCATCACTCTAGCCACTACACTTTCATGAGTGATAACAAAAAGGGTTGGAGTTAGAAGTACAGGTGTTATTCCCAGATGCTGCACACAAACATTGTATGAGACACATGCATAATAATTTCAAAACTGATGGTTTTCGAGGTTAATCTTCTCGCTTAAAGTAGTTTATTTTAAAGTTTTGAATCACTTATAATGGTTATTATTATTATTATTATTATTTTGGTGTGGAAGGTTTGGATCTTAAAAACAAGTTATGGGCAATTGTTAGAAGTTGTACACTAAACACATTTCAAGAAGCAATGGAGGAAATGAAGAAGAGCACAAAGGATGGATGGAATTGGTGTATGGAGAGATCTGCAGTGCATTGAAGCAAGTCACACTTTGATTCCAAATTCAAGTGTGTTGTATTGTGTAGGGTGCCATACGTGCCATATGTGCTTTTGATATTTTGTAGGGTCAAACAGTACAAGATGATGAGCAGCAGCAAACACCAGTGAATGCACTGCAACAACAACCACCACTTAATCTAGTTGACGATATGCAACATCAAGCAAAGGTGGCAGAACCATTGACTCATGATGTTCAGTCTAGTTCACAACCACCACCTGAACTCAATCAGTCATAGAGCTTAGTGGAATATGTAGAAAGATTGTTTTTTGTGGAGTATACTGCATTTGTGGAATATGCAAGAAAATTGCTTTTGTGAAAATATGAAAGAATGCTGCTTTTGGGGAATGTGCTTGTTTAGCTAGCTTTTGTGATGTTTATTGGTGAATCAAACACTTAGATTTGCATATTTCATGGCCTTTGAGACATTTATAATATAAGGAACTGTGTTTGGATTTCTGTTTATTCATCTAATGTTATGGAATCTTGATTTAGAATAAGTTTATGGTTGAACAGGATATATATTTTTGTTCGGAAAATGTGTTATGCATTACATGTACTGACTTTTGGATGAATTAAAAACATCAAGTACATAATTTCATTTTGTAAAAGTTAAGGAAAATATCGTTGGTTTTCCAAATTGGCTATGAATTTTTTAATTATATTTTTACACTGTTGGCAGTAAATATGTACTTTTGGCGGTAAATTTGTGACCAAATAGATTCTGACGCCAAACTGTGGTCCTGAATCGACAGGAGAAAGGAACAGATGAAAATACCTTGCAAAATATGCCACCTGGCAACCTCTTTAACAGAGCTGACGTCTCCCGTTAGTTTCAGATACTGATATTAGATTGGTATCAAAACGTTGGATACCATTTTGAGATTTATAGAAGGTGAGATATGAAAGTTTTTCTTTTACACATTGTTTAAAATTTTTTTCTGAAACAAAATTCAGAAAATAAATAAAAAATTAAGACCGGCAGTGTTTGCCAAGTTATATAACAACAGTTCTAGATTAGCATCATATTACACAGTCAAAAACAACTACGGCTCTAAATTACAACCATGAATTTTTATAAAAACTGAGACACCGTGCAACATAATATGAGACGTAACACAAATAACTCTGCTACTATCTTCATTATATTACGGTTAAATTATTTCATAATTAGTAATAGAGTTGCTTTGGTTTCGAATTAGTAATAGAGTTGCTAGAGCTCCGTCACGTCACGTCACTCTATTATTTGTTTCCAAATCCCTCAAGTTAAACAAATAATTGTACTAAAGAATAAAGTTGCACGTTAGACATGCGATGTTTTAATAACTAGCTAAAGGGGAGACAATCTTTATGTTCGATTTCCATGACATAATTAAGAAATTGAAAACATCCAAAATAGACTTGACCATCATCACATTTTCTGCATGATTTTCTTGGCTTTCAAGAAATATATAAACTTGTAGACACGGCGGCCCGTATGACTCGAATTTCGTTTATCACGAAAATGTTATGAAAATAATTGGTAGCTTTTTATGAAAAATTTACCGTGCATTAGGTGCGTATGCACCGTAGTTCAATTTTTTTTTTGAATTTAGTTTTTTATTTGTTTACTATTTTTATTTAATTTGATTTCATTATTACTGATTTGAGTTTGACTTCCTTTACCTGTCTATTTTCAAAACTTATAACCCTGTTAAAATAATGATAAATGACTCGATGCATATACACTAGATGTCCCCAGCCCCCGCTCTCCTTTTTTGATGAGTGGGAAAGGTGCAACTTCCTATTTTATTTCCATTCTTATGAATATATCTTCTTCCTTTTCTCTTCTCTTGCCATCAAGTTTGCTCCAATCAATTGCCTTACAAGATAACAAGTCAGATAACCTAAATTTTGTTACACCTACTTCCTTTCTTTAATTTGGAGAAAAGAAATTAGCATTAGTTGGTACGAGAGCTACTTATTTATGTAAAATCACAACTATATTCTCAACGGTCAAAAATATGACTACAGTATTATGCTTGTTAGCTTTGCTTGTTGACACCAATTGGAATTAAAGTATCCTTGCCTTTAAATTATAGAATCATAAGTGTCTCGTTGATATTTTCTAATTGACATTATTTTATGACAAAAACTGGAATACACATGTAGAATCGTGTTCCCGAGAGAGACATTAACGCATGGGTGTTTTTGTAATATTGCCACGGTAACTGACTATTTTTACTGCGGGACGGAAAGTAGAACATAAATTTTGCATAGTGAACTCTCCTCTCCTCCTCCCCGTCTGCCACGGCCCCAGCCCTGGCGGTGAACATGACAGACTGCTTGTCGTATGTTTCTAACGACAACAAGATAGAGAAGTCGGATGAGTGTTTGTTGCACCTGCACTGGACTCGAGACTCTGCTCAAGGCTGACGCTTCGTCTCTGTGAGGCCTTCAAGAGTGGCGGTCAGATCGATATGCATTCTCAACATGACTAAGACGCCATGGCCCTCTCCGCCTTCAAGAGTGGCGGTCAGTGATAATGCGCGACTCCCTTACATAGCTGAAACAGAAAACTCTGAACCATTGCCAGTGCCAGCTGCCCCGGATTAGGGCCATTTCGGTAGAAATCGATGATTGGTGTCGAAGTACTCGACGACGAGGTAGAGGACGTAAGGGCTTGCCACTAATTAGCCCTCTCCGTTGAGCAGACATGGCTCGTTTCCGGCAACCCCCTCTTTCACGGTGTATTGAGTCCCTTCCATTTTAACAGAAGCCGTGGAATCCGGCTGGATTCCCGTCAAGTGCAAAATTTCTAATATATCCCTTAGATGTACTGATCACCAATGAAAAGTCGCCACGTATCATGAACGTGTAGCGCACTACCCGCGCTTTCCTTATTTTATCTCTCATAAGAGTAATTTTGAATTTGAATCTCCTACTCACAAATGACTGTAGAGAATTACAAGAGTCGAATTTAGAAAGTTGTATACCAAGGCAAAGATTTTTATTTTTTATTTTTCTCTTTAAGATAGTAAAGCAAACCCACCCAATGCCCCATCAGATGTCACGTATATAACATAAACTCTATATAATACATAAAAGTAGTATTATTTCTTAATTGCATATGATAATTTCATGAAGACAATAAAGTGCATAAAGCACAAACTATGGGGGGAGATAACACTATCGGATGTTCATAAATCTGACTTTTACGGTAGCTGTGGATTTGTAGGGATCCTAAGTAGCAGTTGGTTTTGGTTTTGGTTTTGTAATCGTGGAAGAGTCAAAAAAGCTTTCGAATGTTATGACTAGAAATACACGCCTTAGAATTAGACTACTAATTCTAGACTTTAGTGTGTAATTCCAATTAGGTAAGAGGCACTATTTGACGAGAGGAGGAGATCCAAGAATGACAAGCACATCCCGTCTTCATTTTGTCTTCATTTGATGAGGAATCATAGGTTAACCTAAGTTATGGGTTTTGGTTCATATGCGAGAATTAACAATCCAAAAAGGTGAAGAAGAAAACGAAAGACCCGTACGAATTGGTGGAGCGCCTATTCGGCGAGATGTCTTGTCCTTGTAACGTGTTCTTCTGCGTGGCTTTGTCTTTGTTTTGAACAAAGGATGATGGAGGCAATGTGAGTCGATTGGAGCATAGGAAGGTTTAGTGACCGATAATGGGTTGGTGGCCGTGTATTGTAATCCGCAAGTGATGTGTTCTTTTGGGTTAGATACGTTCATGTTTGGTAAATCGGAAAATTGATCAAGAAGATTATAGATCTTCCCTATTAATATATCTTATTTGATAAAAAAAAGATTATAGATGAGTGAATTTCATCTAAACGATAGTGTTTCGACTCAAAAACAATTTTGAAAGGCCGATTTCCGAGAGCAAGATTTGTAATGAAAACATAATGGAGACATGAATTGGCATAAACATATCCATAGACTGAGCATTATGAAATATTTGGTTCAAAAAGATAATTATAAGAATGACTTTAACTCCGTATGAAATATGAATGAAAATCTCTACTAAAGTAAAATTAAAGTTGACAGGAAAAAGATGTGTGTTGCGTTTGTGTTGTGCCTAATAGTGCTTACTATGTAAGAAAATGATCAGATTTTCTCACGGTAGAAGTAATTTTAAGTGATTATGAGAAATTAATGTATTTCAGCTAGTTAATTAGTTTCCCACATATATAGAGAGAAATTTTATTCAAACACTTCCATTTGCTTAACATGCATCACAAACTCGACTAAAGGAGTCTCTGACACCTGACTCTTTCTGATACAGGTGTATCCTTTAGCTTTTAGGAATTAGGATTCCTTCTCCTTTATGGGAGAGGAATAGTTGTCTAACTAGGACAATGTATAGTTTTCTAGTTAGATAAGGATTTATAGGGTTTGTGACTCTATAAATAGAGATGCCTAGCATCAGTTCTAGCATCGAATCATAGTGTTATTGTAGCAAAGGAGTAGACATCAGAGATTGTAGCCTTTAAGCACAATAATAAGAGAAGAACAATTTCTTCGACCAAAACCCGTGTTCGTGTTGTTTTCGTTTCCGCAGTTAACAACTTAGCCGTGATTCGTATCACTTTCAGAGCAAAGAACTCTAGGGTTTCGAATAAGACGACGCAGAGGATTTCCTTCCGTACAGATCGTCAAGGCGACATTAGGCTCGTTCTCCGAGACTAGGTGTTACGGATCTGGCGGTGGTTCTGGTGAAGAGGAGAATCTCTTGATCATGGTGTTCTCGATTCTGGTTTCGTTCCGTGTGTTGTCAAGGCGGAGGGGTCTTGATTTGAGTGGGGCTCGGGATCAGTGGTGTCTTTGCTCTTGTTGGTGTGGAGTTGTGCTGTTTGGTTCTATCGAGCGACGGTGAGGGTTCTATTCAGGTGTGGTTTGCGAGTTACAGCGACAAGCAATGGCGGTGAAATTCTGGGCGGTCCGCTCTGTTGTAAGGCATTAAGGTTCTGGGGTTGCCTTCTTGAGGGCTAGAGGTCGTCTTCGTCTGCTTTTCCGGAGGAGGTACCAGGGCCGTCATGGTTTCGCGGCGAGGAAGGCTGCCATGCTGATTCACAACGACGGCTTTGTAGCCCTAAATCGGGTCTAGTGCAAATGGGTCTGATGCTTTAGGGGGAGGTTGTGGGCTGGGTTCCTTTTGACCCATTTGTCATCTCTCCTTTGTTGTTAAACATGTTTTGGATTAGACCTTGTTTTTAAGGCAAAGATCTCTCCTAAATTTTAGCTAGTCCTCTCTTTCTTTTGATAAGATTAGGAGACTACTAGGGCTTGAGAGGTTCATTGTTTTTCTAGCTTTGGTAAGAATAAAGTTCTCTTGTGGACATTATTTTTTAGTTAGTCTTTTTTATAGTGTAGGCTTTTTGAGTTGTTTCGAAACTTTGCTCCAGGTTGACCAGCTGTTAGACTTGTATTAGAGTTATACTCCCTTTTATCTCATTGTATCGAGATTAACTTTACATGAGATGAAATATATCTAATCTTTCAAAAAAAAATGTATCTCAGCAAGTTACAATAATCTAATTATAACAACTTACACTATTCATGTGTTTTCAAACATGAAATTTACTTGTCCCTTTCAATTCTCAAAAACAGTATTGGGTGAGCAAAGTTCTCAAATAGTCAAATTGGTCGATCGGAAACATGTATTTGTATTTTGTACCTGAAAATCATGGCTCCACTCCAAGCATGTAAACCATAAACGGGTAGGGCCAAATCTGCTCATACGGTCTGGTTGGGTGATCTCTGGCCTTAATCTATGGCTGAGTGGGCCATCCCCTCAAGTTTGGGCTATAATGTGAGTAAAGAACAATTGGGCCAAACACAACATAACCCAGAAGAAAGGAAAGTTGCCAATGCTAGAGGATATTATTTATGATTTGCATTTGCTTAATTTTCATGACCTCATTTCCCCCTCTCAAAAGAATAGCCGTAGGAGTCTAGGGTTTCGGCAGTCGGCTTTCAAACCTTCGTCTGGCGGCTCTCATGCCACGGCGAGTCTCCTCGTTTGTGTGCCGTGAGTGCAGCCGAACGACGAAGTTTTAGATTGACGTTCTGGTCGTGGATGACATGGGAGAGTTCAATCTCGGGCAAGGCTACGGGCTGCTGTGTGGGGTTGCATCTTCATGCTCGTTTGGAGGACTCGTCGACGACTGAGAGGTGATGTTGGCTTTCTTCGTTAGACAACGACTAGCATATTGGCGACGGGAGGTGATGGTGGTTGTCCGTTTCTTATCGACGTAGGTGTGTTGGGATGCTTGGCAGAAGGCGATGGTTGACAATTTCTTTTGGTAGCGACTGAATTTTTCATGTTTGTGACAACGGTGTAGCGGCTACATTAGTTTTAAGTCTTGCTTGCTAGGGTTTAGGTGTTTTAGGTTTGAATTTGTTTTTAGGTTCAAACTTTGTTTTGTTAATTTTGTTTTTAGTTGTCCAATAATACTCTTCCGGTCTTTGGTAGTGTGTTGGTTGTCCCTCCTCTTTTGAACGAGGGTTAGAGTTTTGATAGGTTGGTGTTGGTCGTCCCTCCTCTTTTGGGCGAGAGTTTGAGGTTCTGGTAGGGTAGTGTTGGTTGTGTTGCTGAGGGAGCCATTGTTATGGTGTCATTTTCAGGGACTACTTTAATATCGGTTAGTTCGTGTTGTCAATGTAATGGGGAGGTTACATATGCATATATGCTGGTACATTTGACATGTAGTGTTTGAAAATGTTGTTTCTTCTTGAGGTTGACTGTAGGAATGTATCGAGATTTCTGGATTAGGATAGGTTACAGTTGTACCTTTATTGATATCGGTTCTTGTCCACTGTAATCGCTGTTGTTTCAGATACGTATGGTGAAAAGTGAGGAATTTATATTCACCACTGTTATCTCTCATTATTTTAATTTGTATTCTCGTTAATTCTATCAATAAAAACCAATATTCTTCTAAAAATGACCTTATTTCCCATTCCTTCCGGCCTTCCAGAGCTTCATTCCCATTATTTTGACAACTATATCTCACAACTGGTCACTATCGGATTCGTTCATGGAGATAACTTATGTGTGCAAATCGGAAACACAATTTGTGTATTATTTTTGACATTGGTACTACATTATTTTAGGGACCATTCTATGACACAGGTCCCTGGCTTAATGTTCTGTAGCCACTAACATTGTCCTTACAGCTAGTAGAAATGAAGAATCAGAGTTTGCAATTTCAAAGAAATTGCTACGATCGAGCAAATTTCCAGATACACCCAACACTTCATTATTTTCCAAATTTGCCCTAAACCCTTACTAATTTATCGGCGTTCTTTACAAAAAACAACCATTCTCAGTTTATATTCTAAATATTCTATACTACTGCCAAGTTCCAATTCATTTTCACAGTTTGTTCTGGACTGGCTAAATTTAATCTTCAATCAATAAGAAAAGACTTGGAGTTGAATGCAGGTCAGCCATTGATGAACAAACTTAGGGTTGAAGCAATTATCACAGATTGAAACATTACATTACAACCAAATTCAGTTCAACAAAAAGAAACCAAAGAACCTAAGCAGTGGGATTAGCTTTCTTCCGAAGCAGGGTCCAAATTGAGATCCAAACCCGAGTCCGTATCCGGTTTTTTCTCTTCCTCAAAGTCCCTTGCTTCGAAAGAGAGCCTCATTTTCTTGGACGTCGTCAACTTACGGTCAGCTTCTCCCTCCTGTTTCCCAAACTGTCTGACGGCCACGTGTATCCTCCTGATTATCGCAAAGAACTCCTCCATCTCCTCCTCCGTCACCACCGTGCCGTTATCTTCCTCTGGTTTCGCTCTCTTCCCGGCAACTCCGCCCTCATCGTCTCGCTTTCGCTTTTCTGCATCCATTGTTTTGAACAAAGTTGTGTCTCAATTTTATACTCTGGCCTGTTTATTATAGAGCTTTGGCCCTGTGACTTTTGATCCTGTCTTTGTCTTCTCTTATATTCCTGGCTGGCTCCGCCGGGGTTAGTGATGCCATTATAATCGAGATGCTCTGCGTCATGCAAGTGACGTTTGCGATTTTGCATGTGCAATTTGGAATTCCACTGCTTTTGGTTTTGGTCATCGTTTCAAGTCCACTTTGCTTTGCTCCTAAAAAATAAAAATAAATCAATAAGGAAGACCGACCTTGAGTCTTTTTCTGGTGCATAAAGAATTTGATACCACATTAATATTACTATGTGTTTAGTTGTTTGTTATTTAAGGGTATTGTTTTGTTTAGTTTGTTTATAACAAAACCAATATTTTTATTTCTAAAAATTGTAATCAGTAGGAAGAAACTATGGGATAAACACATTGATACAAAACTACAAATGACTGGCCGCTAAAGGTAATGTATGATGTAACTGAACAATTTCAGAGTTTTAAACTATGTTTTCTTAAGATGAAAGGTGTAAATAGTAGGATTGGTGAATCGTTTTCGGATTTTAATTTAGTTTGAAACAAAACACTACCGAGGTTGTAACTCTCTAGACATGTAATCTTTTTCAAGCTCTTCTTGTAGCAAAATCCTCTAATGATCAGAGAAATATACCAAGAACAACAGTATCCCTGCCTCCAATAATCCATAAAAGTGATAAAACCCAATTAGCTAGCACAGATAAATTCCGGTTTCGGTTCGGCATTCAAATTAAAGTCCACGTTCTCCTTTTTAATCTTGGCCTTCCCTTTGAAGCCGTCCACAAATTTGCTTCTACCGCCGACGTCAGCGAATAACTCCTCAACATCGTCCCGTTCACTGCCGGCGCTTTCTTCTTATGCTTTTGCCTCCGGCAAACGAGCTCATTGCCGGCCAGCTTTTTCTTCTTTGCCTCCATTAATGTTTTCGGTAAAAAGAAAGTATTGGTCACTCCATTAATTTTCATATGCTCGACAGTTTACTTCAAAATTTTTCAATTTCAATCGGTTACTCCATTAACTTTTCAATGTCACACAATTAGATACATCCGTTAAGTGACCGTTAAATCTTACTGTTAACTTCACTTTTTAATTAATTTTTGAATAATATCAAACTTTCAAAAATCATTAAATATAGCTTCAATGTCCAAACGATGCACCGAAAAATCCTACGAACTCGTAACGACGTCTACTTTAATCTCATGGCTCGAAAAAAAAAACTCGACAAACTAAAAGTATGAAATTAATTTTTGAAATCTACTAAGAATTTCAAGAATATATAATAGAAACTAAAATAAAAATTATAGGTTGAAATATATTTTTTGAAAAATGTTACAATTTAACACCTACTATTACAATTACTGACTTATTTATTAGGGGGCATTTAATTTTAACATTTTTTATTTCTCAAAAAGAATATATTTCGAGCTATTTTTATTTTAGTTTCTATTATTTTTGACATTCTTACTAGCTTTCAAAAATTATTTTCAAATTTTTAATTTGTCCAATATATGCCTTTCGAGCCATAGGATCATCGTAGACGTCGTTACAAGTCCGTATGATCGTTTGGATATCGGACTTATTTTTAATGATTTTTGAAAGTTTGATATTATCCAAAATTAATTAAAAATTAAAGTTAACGGTAAGATTTAACTATCACTTAACAAATGAACCTAGTTGTGTGACATTAAAAAGTTAATAGAGTGATCGATTGAAATTAAAGATATTAGAGTTAACTATGGAGCACATAAAAATTAATGGAACAATCAATATTTTTTTGTAATGAATTATTTTTTTTGGAGAACTGTAATGGAAAATTTGGATAGGACGTTTCACCTCTTATGACGTCGTGAAAATAGTGACCAGCAAACGTTCAATTGCATCGCCACGCGTGGAGAAATTCTGATCAGTGTTTTGGTTTATGCGGGGATATTTTTTCCTTTGGTGATTGCGTGTGACTGACGTCAGTGAAAATGTAGTCATAGGCTGAAACAATGGGCGCTTTGTAGACCATAGCGATTGCCTGTGACATTTAGGCCCATTTATAATCATGTTCCAAATAGTCCATCAGTAGAACTGTAGAAGAGCCTCCTCAGCTACCTCACTTTCTGTAGTAGAAAACTTGAAAATTAGTGGTAAATGATATGCAATGTGCTCTTTCCCTTCCTTGTCTTTAGGAATTGCTCTAATTTTTGAATACATTTTTCCCATATAATATCTCTTGTGTTAAGCAATAGTTTTATATCTAGTGTAGCTAAAAGAGTTGAAGTGTAAGGACCTGAACTATGGGCCTCGAGCATGGGAGTGGAATAGTATCAGATTCTTACGTAAGGTGGAAATTGAAAATGTCATTGCCAAAATCTATCTTGATGGTCTGCTTAGTAGTGCACTGATGCCTGATGCCTGTTGCCTGTATTAGCTCACAAGTCATTTGATGATAATGCTTCAGTTGCCTCATACTTAGATTTGGGATTGAGAAGTGTCGGTTCATCTGAGCATTTCTGTGGGCAGTAGAGATTTTGGCTTTATATTAATCCTCTTACCATGTAGTAGAGATGGAAAAAAGAAATAAACAACCAAGTCAAGCAGACAACACGTTTTTAACGAGGTTCGACCAATTTCTTTACCTATGCTCTCAAAGAGCTTTCATATTCACTATGAGAAAATTATACAAGCACAAAATACACTACTCAAATTTATACCCAACCCGAACTTATGCATCCAAAAGGATACACCATTATACACCCACTCTCAACCTAAAAGATCACTGGACCCCAAGAGTTATAGATGCCCTTGTGTTGGAGATGAGAGATCTCACATCAGAAAAGTGACAAATAAAATACAACATATATATGGGTGAATCATTTCTAATAGTACCGAGGCCTTTTGTGTTTAAAACCCAACACCTTAAAAGTGATTAAGTTGTACAGTATAGGTTCAAGGACGATCCACGGGTCACGCTTGTCGCTGTTTAACATGGTATCAGAGAGAGTTTCTCTCCAATTTCTTCTCCCACGAGCCTGGGTGTGTTCTTTCAGAGATCATGACTCTGGTTTGGTTGAAGTTGTTTCGGAGTTTTGTTTGGAGTTCTTTCGAAGTTTGAAGTTTGTGGTTCGAAATTTGGAGTTTTTTTGGTTAACTATGGGGCCCAAGTTCAGTTTCTTAATCAGTTTCACGTGCAGGCCTAAAAGTTAGGTTGCACGTGAGGGTGAGTGTTAGAGAGGAGATATCTCACATTAGAAAAGTGATAAATAAAATATAACATATATGTGAGTGAATTATTCCTAATAGTACCGAGGTCTTTTGTGTTTAAAACCCAACACCTTAAAGGTGGTTAAGTTGGGATAGTATCGGTACAAGGATGATCCATGGGTCACGCTTGTCGATGTTTGACACCTTGAACACAACTCCTTAGAGCTACATACATCCAAGAGCTATACACGCCCTTGAACACAAATCTCTTTATCATCTACATCTTGAAAACACTTGAAGTTCTACTCTATTGTTGTGTTGTTGTCGTCTTTGACACATTCTGAAATAGCAAATGACCTTTTTATATATAGGTCACGAAGATACTTTTAGTCTTACTCCATCAATGCTTATTTAAGAATGAATTGTTCATCTTCCTCCATAACTCTATTGAAACACCATTCATGAACCAACTCTCAACTCGCTCCTTAACTTCATAGAAGGTTACAATGTCCATCATGAATAAACTCATGTATTTATTTTCAATGCATCAACTTCATCATGTATTTATTCTCAATACATGCACTTAACAATGCATTAATTATCATACATAAGTTAACACCATGAATACATAAACCGTAGCCATCATGCATTCATACCATAGAAAATATCTCTACCGCGTAGGATATGCAACAAACCTAATAGTGGCGGTGTATATACTAACTAGTTCCGTGATATCTCTTATCTGTTCCCGGGAAATCTATTTAGTCTGATATATAGTTCTCTGCATTGGCACATGGTGGACTGGTGGTGCTGGGGTTGGGTGAAAGGAGACCATTCAAATGATGGCCTCACCGTCGCGGATGCTTTTTTGAGATTGACTATCTTTGCCGGTAGGGACTTCAATGTTAGGTTGGTGGGTTGAAACTTGGAACTTATGCAAGTGCACTGGTTCCTTTTCCATATTTCTGTTCACAAGAATCTGGTTCCTCTTTGTCAGATATCATACGGTATAGTTCATGTATCTGCTTTGTCTTTACCTACGCATGCACCCTCATTCAAAATGCTCTTGTTAGTCTTGTAATGAATCTGTGCATGAGTATGTAAAATTACACAAATAGTACATTAATTTTGATCCAATTATAATTAAGGTCTTTAAATTTTATTAAATAACATATTAGTACATGAACTAGTCAATTTAGCCTAAAGTTTGTGCATGTCGTTATAACACAGTTAGAAGTTATTGTTTACCGTTCACGAAAAAAAATCCAAGTCACCCCATGTTTAAATTCTTAATCGGTTACTAGGTGTATCAGCTCCTGAGGTTAATGGAAGTCAGTGAAGTTGATCAAAGTATGTTGGAGCAGAAAACTTCTGTCTAGAAGATTGACTCGCCAACGAATGTAAACAAGAGCAGGAGTCGTCTTGGATTAGTCATGAAGCCTCAGATTAGGTGGGGGTACCTGCAAAAGGCACTTCGACGCCCAAGTTAGAGTTTATCAAAAG
This sequence comes from Comarum palustre, assembly GCA_951800085.1. Taxonomy (NCBI): domain Eukaryota; kingdom Viridiplantae; phylum Streptophyta; class Magnoliopsida; order Rosales; family Rosaceae; genus Comarum; species Comarum palustre. The sequence continues at coordinate 22,993,348 of OX637577.1, read as the reverse complement.
GAGACAAGCATCGCTAAATGGAATCAGATCTCTTACCTCAACCTCTCTATCTCTTTTTATAGGAGCAAAATACCCAACTAAAGAGTTATGTTTATTGTTGCATTAACGTACATACTTACTCCTAGAATTATGGTTGTAGCCATTACTCTTCATTAACGCCGAAACTGTCATTCCTTCCATCAAGACATTCATGGCTCACTTACTCTTATAATAACTCAAATGTTTCTTACTGTTGTCATTACTCTGTCGCAACCTAACCCCCTCCTTGCACCTGACCTTTCGCTTTCTGTTATCTCATCTGCCTTTACTCCGTCCTAAATACAAGCGTGAATTATTTCTTGCTCCTACAATGCCCCCAAAATTTTATTTTGGAACACACCAAAGAAGAAATTTTAATCACTGTATTGGCCACAAGGATGAACACTGGACCGGAAACATCCGCCCAACTGTTAAATTCTTCCAAACGCTCTCATGCACTCTCTTCAACGCTCATCCGCAGACGTAGGTGCGCTCCCGTACCACTACCGATAGGCTCTTGCACCGCAACCGGAGCTCCCCCGCGCCAGAAGCATGTCCGGCTCGTGCTCCCGCACCACGAACGGAGCACCCCGGCGCCAAGACTGGCGCGCTCTCGCACCACGAATGGACCCCCCCGCACCGAGACCAGAGTGCTCCTGCACTAGGTGTAGCATCTCGGGAGGAAAAACTATAGTGGTCACGAATTTAAGCCAATAAGAAGCCAACACGTCCGAAGAACGTGCCAACAACTTATTAACCTAAAGTCGTAGGCTTTTTAGTAAGTAAAATAAAATTAAACTTTAAAACTTGAGTGACACAACAAGAAATTCTTAAAACATTCATCAGAGTTTTTCCAATTTCGCGGAAGGTGGTCAAATTAAAGGGGTCAATTAAAAACTTTAGCGATAACAATAAAAATATAAAACATGGTTAACAATTCAGGGTGACACCTTTACTGTATATGTCAAATGCTCTGGTAAATGACTCAAAGGGTAAAACATGAAAAGTGAGTACAACTTGGGCCAAAACATCGAGGAAAGAATGAGGCTCCACACACACAGCTCTCTCTATCTATCCCGTCACAGTACATAGTATCTGCAAACAACCTGTTGTATGGGTGAGCGTCCCACATATAGACCCACTGATGATAGGTTTGAAAACCATAAAACCATATATATACATATAGATTTGAGCTCTTAATAAAACCGTTTAGAAAATTATTGGCACACTAAAACATCATTTTATGCTAAAACAGGGGCCAAAGCGCTCAATGAACAATACAGCATGCAGGGCTTCATGAATCTCTGTGACCGAATCCCGTGTTTTTCTATAGAGCAAACCGGGGTCAACTACCTATGCGTCTGAAGACGAATAGTAACGAGAGTGTCCATTTACTGCTAATGCCTAACAAATTTCTCGTAACAGCACACCGCACTTATGTCTCGCTTAACTCTGTACGAGACGAGCGTAAGTGGGATAATTAAAATAAATAGGGCATTGCCCTCCGGAGGTTCACTTTCATCGACACCGTGGGAGTGCTATATACTAGGTCCCGCCACTCTCAGGTCACTCACCAGAAATCAGGACAACGGTGCTCAACATATCACATCATCATATAAAAATCATTTACGTCAAGCCTCGAGTTTTCTTGGCCTAATCATAAATCATTTATCTTTTAATATAAAGAAAACTTTCCCAAGACATCGACCATGAGCATACACAAAATCATGCACGTTCTCAGATATACACAAAACCACTACTAAAGAGGGTTTAGCTTCCCTACCTGGAATAGCCGTTCCATACGTAAGCTCCAAGCTTCCAGGAACTGCCTCGGTGAATCGAGGTCACCGCGTAAGCTACCTCATCCAATAATCACTGCAGAATAGAGTAGCTTAGCAATCAAGATACAATAATAGTCAACATACCTCATCATTCCTAGTTTGACCAGAAATGACCACATTGACCAAGTTGACCAACCAAATTTCTTTTTAACTTGCCTTTCCGGTTATCGACTCTACTCAATTTACCGGAAGTCCAACTTAGTTTCCGAACTTTCCTTTACCATTTTAATGGCGTTAGGGTGTCACATAATAATTCGTTAAATTACTATGGACACCCAACGTGTCACACTAACCAATTTATTTACCAAAAGTCGATTTACCGATTTACGTGAAACACCAAATTTAGTTAACATGGTCAACTTGACATTTTCAGAATTCCAGTTATCATTTTCGATAACAATTTAACACTTTACCAAGTTTCACCAAATTGTGTCAAACTTCGTTGAACTTCAATTCTTTACTAAACCGTTTTTCTAAAAATGAGACTTTCTCAAAATGAAAACTTTCCTTTAATGGAAACTTTCTCAAAATGGAAAGTTTCCCAAATTAGTAGGTTTCCAAACTTAGAAAGTTTCCTAAAATGGAAAGATTCCAATTACGGTTAGTTTCCGTTTTAGTACGTTTCCTTATACTTAACTTCTGATTACGACTCTTTAACTCTATTAAACGGAAACAACACATTTTAAAAAGGAGTCAAAGACTACCTCTCGGTATTTTTGCCGGATTCACTATGTTATCAGAATAGTCACCGAATTCCGGCAACTTGCCAGAATCTCCTGCCAGATTTCGGTCAATTCGTCAGAGTTTCTCCGTTTTCTTCGTCTCCAAGTTATCGACAACATGCAATCAAACAACAACAATTAGTCACATAGATCAACACCACAACAAAAACAGTAACACAGTTGTAGAGTGATGAGACTCACCCTTTATGGATCTCGAACTCGAAACCATAATCCCCTTTACTCACCAAAACCACAACAGGCGCTCCTCACCTCTGCTAGTTGCTGATCTGAATACAACAGCTCCTCCAATCAACCAAACTGCCACCAACTGCTCTGCCTCTGCTCTGCCCAACAACAGACCTCAAACCCTGCCTAAATAAGCATCAGAGCTCTACACCAACCTTCTCAGGCTCAGCACAGCTCGAGAAGTAACCCAGAATCCCGAATACGCCGTCGCCAGAGGAAGGAACAGAAAACCCAGAAAAAGAGGGATACAGGGAAAAGGGGTTTTCTAATTAGGGCTCCAATCTAACAAGCAAAGGTAGTAGAAAGGAAGAAGAGAAAAGGAGAAGAGCAATACCTTCCTTATAGGTACTCGGTAATGGAGGAAAGCTCGCAATGGAGGAGGAGAGTGCTCGGCAGAGTTTTAGTATTTCTCTAACTTTTTGTGTGAATGAATGACCTCTTTTTTTGATGTAGAGAGCCTCCTTATATAGTGGTCAAACCTTCCTCTCCACCATTGATTTAAATCTGATCCAATGGCCACAAATAATAACACAAGTTAATCAAATAATATTCCATATTATTCCATATATGTCTTGTGCATTAAGTCTTCGAATTTGGCTTGAAATGTGACCGGATACATTGCTTGTTCTCCAAATGGAATCGGCTGAATATCCTTGATTGTTGCCGATTTTATGATGACAATTCCTTCCTTGATTCTTGCCGATTTGGTGATGGTAATTCTCATATATATGCTCCAATTAATGTTCCTGAAAAGGAAGAAAAAAATCAGATTTAATATCTAGAAATATTAGGAATTGATATGGAGAAATAAAAGGTAAGAATCTCCTTTAATTTTCTTGATTACAAATCAGCCATTATTTTTGATTTGAGGAAGATTCCTATCGAAATTTGCTGCCTAATCTCCATTAAAATTCGGCCAAATCCCTTAGGAATTTTCGATTTCCATATGTGCTTCATCGTCTCCATTTAATGCTCATTCCTGCTTTGATAATTTCCTGAATTTAAGAATAGAAGGTTTCTCAAAATAGATTAGGAAAGTTTCACAAATAGTAAGCTTCTTAAATCAAAATAAGAAAGTTTCTTAAAATGATATAGGCAACTTTCCCAATTTGAAACAGGAAAGTTTCCTAAAAGACTTAACATTCTTAATTTGCCGGTTTTAGCTTTCCTTTCCGCTTTTCTGCTCTTTTACCTCTACAATTACAAAACAAGTTAGAAATGACTTTGTTAAGAGAATAACATTGCTAAATAAGGTAGGAAATATGTTAATAACATAGCATAAAATGTGTCTATCAAATTCCCCCACACTTAACTTTTGCTAGTCCCTTAGCAAAACCAAACTAACAAAAAGACTACAACTAGAAACAAACAAAACAAAACTCAACTAAACAAAATAATGCCCTTAATATTATTCTCATTATCTCCAAACTTATGTTCTTAAAATTAGCAATCATCAAGAACAAATCCATGAAACTTCCAAAGTTAATTCACACGCATGAATCACATAGAACCTGTAGGACACAATAGATCAATGGTGATGTTATGCTCGACATAGTTAAGATAAGTATGAATTCAAACTCACAAGGTATGCACTTGTTTCTTTCCACTCGAATTTCTGGTTCACTCAAAAGTATGCAAGCCATAAGAATCAAAACAAGTAAAAAGCTTGCATTTATATGAACAAAAGGCACACTTGAGATCAAAACATATTCTCACAATAGATAACCAATAATCACACAAATGAGCCAAAGCCATAAGCTCACCTTTTTGAATTATCCCTCCACAGACAAAGTCTACCTATTTTTAGATCAAAATTGAACTTTAGGGTTAAAATGTAGGCAATGCTAGAGGTATGAATTTAAGGATAGTGAGTTACAAAAACTCCTAAGGACCTAGCAGAGCGTCTTCAATAGCTTTGTGTCGCCAAAAACAAGGACCATGATCATTGGACCTCCAAAACGTCACTGCACTTCCCTTACACAAACATGAAATAGAACAAAGGCCATGTATTTCGATTTTAGGCCTTCCATTTACATCCAATCTCCAATTTCACAAAACAAATAATGTCCAATTTTTGTTTATGCCGAATTTGATTTATTTATTTCTTTTTACTTTTCATGGCATTTTTTTATACAAGACATTTTACAAACAAATGAACTCCAATTCCCCCACACTTGCTCTTCGTCGTCACACCAAGTAGTCTTCACAAAATGCTCCACTAGGTCCAAAAGACAAAGGTAGAGATATGCTATACTAAGCTCATGATAAAAATTACATGGTGATGAAAGAAAGGCTTAACGTGGGCTCAAACTAAAGGGGTGTGCAACGCACACAAATATGGAAACAAGCTTATTTGATATTGGTGTTCATCCTAAAAAGCTTACTGTTGTCATTACTCTGTCGCAACCTAACCTCTCCTTGCACCTGATCTTTCGCTTTCTGTTACCTAATCTGCCCTAATTTCGTCTTAAATGACAGGACCCACCCCGGGTTAAACCCCTTTAACCCGAAGTAAATCCTGCGGGGACCACCTCAAGGGAACTTCTTACCGAAACCCCCTTGAAATGGCCAACCCTTCCTACACAACTAGCTAAACCGGGTTAGTCAGAGCAGTCTACAGAGATGATTACCCCAAAGAATTTCAAGCAGCAACGGAATGATCGACTATGCCTCGGCTCTCGTACGCGCTCGACCTCCTCTCAAGAACCCTGCACCACTGGGCATTTAAAAACGAAAGGCCCAGGGGAGAAACATTTAAAAAAAAACTATTAGAGTGAGTGGACGAAAATGAAATATAAAAACTCCATTTCCTTTAATGCTCTCCCAAAACTTTAATGATTCAAATAACATTTATGCATGCCCACAATTACTCAATTTCCACAAATGCACGGTAAGATAAACAAGGAATATGGGAAGAGAAATGTTCACAACATAATAAGTCTGACCTCTCAGACTAGGGTCGGAGCTAAGAGCTCTAGTGGCGCCCTCACGCCATGCTAGCTAGATAAAATAATACGGTCAACCCTTATAATATCAACCTGACCTCTCAGGCTTGTCTGTCCACTCAGACCAGGGTCGGAGCTAAGAGCTCTAGATGAAGTTATAACGGTCAACCCTTATAATATCAACCTGACCTCTCAGGTTTGTCTGTCCACTCAGACCAGGGTCGGAGCTAAGAGCTCTAATGAAAAGATACGGTCAACCCTCATAGTGCACTACGTAGTTGCCTGACCTCTCAGGCTAGGGTCGGAGCTAAGAGCTCTAGTAGCGCCCTCACGCTACTCTAGCTAGCATATTTATTGGTCAACCCTTAAAATACACATTCATAACAATACATTAATCAAACTCTCTTCCCAAAACAAATAAGTAAAACAATTCCTTGTCATATATGCATAAAACCAATTTCCAACGAAGTCTCGGGTTCAAATCCATTCGAAGGACGGCCCTCACCGTCTATAACCATTTTCGGAAGAAATAGATAATTGAGTAATAATGTAAATACGTTCAAGAACCCGAGAAGGATATAATTCTCGAAAACAATCATAAAAACCATGCAATTAACTCAATAATTAAGGCATGCATTTATTTAAAATAATATGTCCACTCACAGTACTATTGCGACCTTCTCGCTCGGAAAGCTCCTCGAGCGAAACCCTCGAACTACCCGCGTAGTCGAGCCCGTCTCACGTTCAAACAGAGACTGTACAAACAAACCACTATATTAGTCATTTCATCGTTGACTTGGTCTTTTCCCTAGTTTGACCAGGAATCCTATTTGACCACGCGTTGACCAAGTCCCTTACTTTAGCACTTTAACCTTTTTGACTTTCTTTCCCGGTCATCGACTCTTAACTCAATTTACCGAAAGTTCGACTCAGCTTCCGAACTTTTCTTTATTACTTTAACTTGACGTTAGGGTGTCACTTATTAATTCGTTGAATTACTATGGACACCCAACGTGTCACATTAAACAGTACATTTAACCTTGAGTCGATTTACCGATTTAACCTTTCCTCATAACTGGTAACCTTCCATAAAGGGAAAGTTTCCCAAAATGGAAAGTTTCCTAAATTGGTAAGTCTTCCTTAAAATGGGAAGTTTCCCAAAATGGAAACTTCCTACTTACGTCAAATTTTCCGTAAATGTCTAAATTACGAATTAATCGTACTTTTGACTCGAGTAACGAGGATTCGATTCCTACCTCTTCGGCATTCTGCCGGTTTACGGTATCACCGGTATCTTCGCCGGATTCCGGTAACTTGCCGGAATTTCGCCATAGTTTCCACGTTTCCTTCGTCACCAAGTTATCGACATGAAACAACGAAAACAACACCCAACAACATCAGCATCAATACCAGACCAACAAATCAAACAACACCAACACAGTGATCACAGAAGCAGAACACAGCAGCAATTACTCAAGAACACAGAAGATCTGTCTCTCACCTCCACACTGGCACCAGCAGCTTCCTCTGCTCTCCTGCTCCTACTGTACGCCATTACTGAACACGCTGCCCTGCTGCCTCGAGCCCAGGCACCACTCCAGCCACCTCCATTCCTTCTCCATCATCTACAGAGCCTCAACAACACTCAGAGTCCTTCAAAAGACCGTCGCCGGAGCTGCTAGCCTCATCGAGAAACCCACTGTCTAAACCCAGAAAACAGTGAGTAACAGTGGAAGAGGAGTTCTCGAGCAAGGCTCACATCGAACGATCAGAAGCAAGGAAAAGGAAGAGGAGGAGGAGAGAAGAAGGAATGTACCACTCACGCGCCGAACCGCCGCCTGGATCGCCGGAAAACAGTCGTTGACCGCCGAGCCAGTAACCTCCGATCTCCTCGCACGGTCGCCGTCTCGGTGAGCTGAGGATATGGAGGAGTAGAGGAGGAAGAGGGGAGAAGAATGGAGGTGGTCCGCCGGCGTGTAGTGGCCGGAGTCGCCGGCGCCGGGCGAGCACAGTGGAGGAGGCGTGAGCTCGGGGAGAGCTCGGTTGACCGAGCCGAGACAGTTTTGACCGAGTCAAAACTGTTCTCCTATTTATAGGAAAATCAACGGTTGAGATTCAATCTTGAAAGGATCCAACGGTTCAGATTGGAAGAAGGTAAAAAGTGAAAAGGTTAAATGGTAAAAACTGATTTACCGGATTATAATTAAAAGTTACCGGAAACTTCAAAAATCCGTAGAAAATAAACCGAAGCTCCGAAAAATATTCCGAAAATACCGGGAGACTCGTGTTGACACGTACTACAACATCGAGTCATCAAATCAGGTATTTGGAGAACTTAGAAAAACTCAAAAATTAACTCGAGCGATAACTTATCAAATTACCGATCGAAATTAAAAACCCTCGGTAACTCGTGAATCTCTGTGAAAGGTAACTTTTATTAACTTCAAAAGATTCGGGGTGTGACAATTCTCCCCACCTTATAAAAATTTCGTCCTCGAAATTTCAATACTCAAAGTCCAATACAGTGGGGGATAGTACCACTTAAAATAATAATATTGCTCTCCAATATCACTTCCTTCTGAGAACTCATCCGAGACGCCTCACAAATAGCATTGTCAAAACTCTAAACACATGCCCTTTACGATCAACATAACAACTTCGACCAGTAACCAATCTCCTATCCCTCCGGGTTTAGCCAACTAAGCACAAACAACTGTCCTTACCAACCACAAGTGACGTCGTCACAATACTGCTAATACTCATTCTGATTCAACCAACCTCGCTTATCGCGAGTAAAATTCCTTCAAGGATACTCGTATTCTTCCTTTAAACTTTAGATATCATCTCAACACATTCCCTCTACAGGAAATGACTACCACGCCCGAGGAGTAGGGTCCGATGTCATTAATGGATTTAAATCCTCCGATATCATTATACGACGTGGGGTCAACACCCATGACAACATGCCCACGAGGAAACTATGACGACTTGTGTCACACAAACTATCACCTCATTTAAACCAAGGCCCCCTGTTCTGGTTTACGCTTCCTAGAAACCATGCTGTCAAGTTGTCCTGTTGTAGAGTAATTGTCTTCCCTTACTCTATCATTCCTCAAACCACTTGCACACACAGGACATGAGTTGCCATGACCTTTAGCGTATTCCCAAAATCATAGCCTTTAAATCAGGGAGATACAAGTCTCCAGACATCGAGATCCCACAATACTTACTCCTCGCATGAAGACAAATTGTCAGGCTACACACTGCTCACGTAACTATTTTGACAACACAAATCCGGGTTTTTTTTTTTTTTTTTTTTAAGCCAAACATAAAATCGCTTGCTCAATTATCACCTCGTGGAACTACAACATACTTTACCACGGTAATACCTCACCGTACTACTCGTCGGTGAGGTACCACTGACCTCCCCATCTCTTACTTTAACCTGGAATGACGCATAGTGCAGAACTTGCACTTCAACCATAACTGTGCGTCTATTAAACAATATCTGCATCACAATCTGGGATAAACTTACCATTAAATGACTCCCAGAGCCTTACCCGCTCAACATGGTTATTCTATTCCCAGATGCCTCCATTACCACTTCGTCCATATTAACTGACAACTTGGGCATTTAACCAGATCGGACATCTACATAAAATTCAGTGCCACTGGTGCACACCCAAAGGAACCCTTGATCAAGCATCGGGAAATTAATTCCGCCCGAACTTAGCCATATTGATCACCGAGCATCCAGTTATCAAGGTATAATTTAACAAATGTCATCACCGCACTGGGTGAGTGAACATCACAGTGTCCACTCGTACAACTAGACAGTTTCTAACACACCTGTCCCCCACGCTCTACAAGTACACCATCCACCGCAACCTCTATTCGGAAAGATTCAAAATTCTCCATCGCTTACCACTCTAGATCTTAAATCACAAGATCCACTGCCCCACGTTAACATCCTCTCAGATCGTAACTTAATCTGAACGTGGCTTAGTCACTCCACGGTTTCCGATGGAGTGTTGCACAACTTAGCAACATACTTTACTACTCTTGTAACAATTTGGTTTCCAAAACCTTGACTCGTAACACCTTTGAGTCATCAAAGAAACTCTTTCCTCAGTTTCACTGCATTTCATACTCACCGAAATGTTGACAATTTCGCAAGTCACCTCCAATGATCTTTCTTGCTACCACTTTACACTCGTGGCGCCAAGAACTGTCGTTAGGTCAATAATTCCTAACAAGTAGGGTCACTACTCAAATGACCAATGACCATAGCAATGCCAACAGTAGTTTAATCCTCTCAGGATTTCATTATGTACACCAAAATTCAATTTCCCAGACCAAATTGAGAATATTTCCTGTCTCTGCAGTGGATGTAACTTATGAACTCCAAACACGTCTAAGTACACCTTCGATTACAATATTTGATTAGTCCACAGCCAGTGGGTGCACAAATTCCCATGTCATCAAGCTCAGTTAATCGTCCTCACAGAAACCAAGTGTCATAACAGATGACTTGGGTTGCAGGTTCAAGCTTGGCCATCTACTAACATTCTCACTCATATTCAAAGATTCAGTAGACCTTGCCCCACTGCTGTCACTTCACCTTTTCCGTGCATTTAACTCAGCAGGCAATCAACCACTTACTGACCACATAAAATAATCTCGCTAACCATCATAAGGGTCGGAACGACTATGAATGACCCACCTCCGACATATACCTAAATGGTTAGGCCATCTACTGGACGTTTGCACAGAAACTTCTACCCGAATGTCCTTAATCTCCGTTCTCAATAAATGGAACTCTTATGACACATTCTTAAAATGATGTCATCACCAGCCTTAGTCACTTATCTGGTGTCATTTTGACCACACACAACTGCACACAATAATTATGCCTTCCAGCATGTGCTACCCAAATTTCAACTTTACCACTTCCCTACACAGGTGGGTACACGTGCTCATGTGGGGTATACCCATGTACATCTTCAGCCGTCAAACAGTGCCGTTTGCACAACTACCGGTTCCTACACCACAATAATACCAAGTCCATCAAGGCTCGTACACTATCTCTGGTACCCCGAGCACCCTTGGCCCATGACCCGGTGGCCTGTTGCCACTTCCAACATGTTTCTTTAAATTCCGAAACCAATTACCTTTAATTAACACTAGTAACGCTTCCTCGATCTGAAAATCGAACTCTAACACAGCCAACCTGGAGACTCCTCCACAGGTGTACTAATTAAAACACTTTGACCGCAGGTGAATAACTCACCTTATGATTCATAGGAGCCCCAAGATCTGGTGACACGATTTAATTTCTGCCTCCATGATAAATGGTCCAATGATCATTGTCACCAACCATTCAAATCACGCTTGGACTCACTAACGATTCGAATATTTCTAGTACCCCAAACATGGGTGGCTGGAGCTAAGAAGATCTAGTCGTAGCTGACGACAACAATGTCAGCACCAAAGGTGACCCAAACCATCAGTTTCAGTGGTTGTCCCACAAACATCAAGTGACCAAAACAGCCTTTAGTTCCTTAACATTTTCCAGTAGTGTCACATCAAGGACTCGTCACCAGAAACAAGTCCATTGATCCCAAAATGACTACACTCAACTTTCTTGAGTCATTCCACTTTCATATGTCCGTTGGTTTCTCCAAAACCACACTAATGACGAACCTCAACAAAATCGTGGCAATCGTCAAATCTTATTATTCATCCTCTCAGAATAATCGCGCTAGGCGACTTCAGCTCCTTTTTCCATCACAGGATGCAACATCTTTCAGTAACTCGTACGACTCTTCACTGCTAAGAGCCTCATAACACGAACACCAAAGCCTTGTCTTAGGCTTCTACAGCATCCCTGTCAACAACCATGACAGCCTTCCAGGTGTGAATTACTGTTTCACCACCGAATACTTACACATAATGCTCAAACGTTAAACGTGAGTTTCCAGCTCGATCCCCAACTCAAATCTCAATAAATCCTTGGGGAACTCATAAACATAAATACGTAACGAGCTTACCTTGTTCCTTACAAGAACTCTCTGTGAGGTCGCGCGTACGGAGGCATAGTCTTGAAGATTCGATCGTTTATAGGACCACTCGGTCCATATCTCAATCAGGAAGTACTAACTCATATCCTCAATAAACACTAAGCATCCAAAGCATAAAATGCCGATGGATCCGCCGCGGTCGGACCATCACTCTATAGACACTAAGTGATACTAAGTACATGAGTTAGTAACAGGAAACGATAACCTAATGCTCTGATACCATTGACAGGACCCACCCCGGGTTAAACCCCTTTAACCCGAAGTAAATCCTGCGGGGACCACCTCAAGGGAACTTCTTACCGAAACCCCCTTGAAATGGCCAACCCTTCCTACACAACTAGCTAAACCGGGTTAGTCAGAGCAGTCTACAGAGATGATTACCCCAAAGAATTTCAAGCAGCAACGGAATGATCGACTATGCCTCGGCTCTCGTACGCGCTCGACCTCCTCTCAAGAACCCTGCACCACTGGGCATTTAAAAACGAAAGGCCCAGGGGAGAAACATTTAAAAAAAAACTATTAGAGTGAGTGGACGAAAATGAAATATAAAAACTCCATTTCCTTTAATGCTCTCCCAAAACTTTAATGATTCAAATAACATTTATGCATGCCCACAATTACTCAATTTCCACAAATGCACGGTAAGATAAACAAGGAATATGGGAAGAGAAATGTTCACAACATAATAAGTCTGACCTCTCAGACTAGGGTCGGAGCTAAGAGCTCTAGTGGCGCCCTCACGCCATGCTAGCTAGATAAAATAATACGGTCAACCCTTATAATATCAACCTGACCTCTCAGGCTTGTCTGTCCACTCAGACCAGGGTCGGAGCTAAGAGCTCTAGATGAAGTTATAACGGTCAACCCTTATAATATCAACCTGACCTCTCAGGTTTGTCTGTCCACTCAGACCAGGGTCGGAGCTAAGAGCTCTAATGAAAAGATACGGTCAACCCTCATAGTGCACTACGTAGTTGCCTGACCTCTCAGGCTAGGGTCGGAGCTAAGAGCTCTAGTAGCGCCCTCACGCTACTCTAGCTAGCATATTTATTGGTCAACCCTTAAAATACACATTCATAACAATACATTAATCAAACTCTCTTCCCAAAACAAATAAGTAAAACAATTCCTTGTCATATATGCATAAAACCAATTTCCAACGAAGTCTCGGGTTCAAATCCATTCGAAGGACGGCCCTCACCGTCTATAACCATTTTCGGAAGAAATAGATAATTGAGTAATAATGTAAATACGTTCAAGAACCCGAGAAGGATATAATTCTCGAAAACAATCATAAAAACCATGCAATTAACTCAATAATTAAGGCATGCATTTATTTAAAATAATATGTCTACTCACAGTACTATTGCGACCTTCTCGCTCGGAAAGCTCCTCGAGCGAAACCCTCGAACTACCCGCGTAGTCGAGCCCGTCTCACGTTCAAACAGAGACTGTACAAACAAACCACTATATTAGTCATTTCATCGTTGACTTGGTCTTTTCCCTAGTTTGACCAGGAATCCTATTTGACCACGCGTTGACCAAGTCCCTTACTTTAGCACTTTAACCTTTTTGACTTTCTTTCCCGGTCATCGACTCTTAACTCAATTTACCGAAAGTTCGACTCAGCTTCCGAACTTTTCTTTATTACTTTAACTTGACGTTAGGGTGTCACTTATTAATTCGTTGAATTACTATGGACACCCAACGTGTCACATTAAACAGTACATTTAACCTTGAGTCGATTTACCGATTTAACCTTTCCTCATAACTGGTAACCTTCCATAAAGGGAAAGTTTCCCAAAATGGAAAGTTTCCTAAATTGGTAAGTCTTCCTTAAAATGGGAAGTTTCCCAAAATGGAAACTTCCTACTTACGTCAAATTTTCCGTAAATGTCTAAATTACGAATTAATCGTACTTTTGACTCGAGTAACGAGGATTCGATTCCTACCTCTTCGGCATTCTGCCGGTTTACGGTATCACCGGTATCTTCGCCGGATTCCGGTAACTTGCCGGAATTTCGCCATAGTTTCCACGTTTCCTTCGTCACCAAGTTATCGACATGAAACAACGAAAACAACACCCAACAACATCAGCATCAATACCAGACCAACAAATCAAACAACACCAACACAGTGATCACAGAAGCAGAACACAGCAGCAATTACTCAAGAACACAGAAGATCTGTCTCTCACCTCCACACTGGCACCAGCAGCTTCCTCTGCTCTCCTGCTCCTACTGTACGCCATTACTGAACACGCTGCCCTGCTGCCTCGAGCCCAGGCACCACTCCAGCCACCTCCATTCCTTCTCCATCATCTACAGAGCCTCAACAACACTCAGAGTCCTTCAAAAGACCGTCGCCGGAGCTGCTAGCCTCATCGAGAAACCCACTGTCTAAACCCAGAAAACAGTGAGTAACAGTGGAAGAGGAGTTCTCGAGCAAGGCTCACATCGAACGATCAGAAGCAAGGAAAAGGAAGAGGAGGAGGAGAGAAGAAGGAATGTACCACTCACGCGCCGAACCGCCGCCTGGATCGCCGGAAAACAGTCGTTGACCGCCGAGCCAGTAACCTCCGATCTCCTCGCACGGTCGCCGTCTCGGTGAGCTGAGGATATGGAGGAGTAGAGGAGGAAGAGGGGAGAAGAATGGAGGTGGTCCGCCGGCGTGTAGTGGCCGGAGTCGCCGGCGCCGGGCGAGCACAGTGGAGGAGGCGTGAGCTCGGGGAGAGCTCGGTTGACCGAGCCGAGACAGTTTTGACCGAGTCAAAACTGTTCTCCTATTTATAGGAAAATCAACGGTTGAGATTCAATCTTGAAAGGATCCAACGGTTCAGATTGGAAGAAGGTAAAAAGTGAAAAGGTTAAATGGTAAAAACTGATTTACCGGATTATAATTAAAAGTTACCGGAAACTTCAAAAATCCGTAGAAAATAAACCGAAGCTCCGAAAAATATTCCGAAAATACCGGGAGACTCGTGTTGACACGTACTACAACATCGAGTCATCAAATCAGGTATTTGGAGAACTTAGAAAAACTCAAAAATTAACTCGAGCGATAACTTATCAAATTACCGATCGAAATTAAAAACCCTCGGTAACTCGTGAATCTCTGTGAAAGGTAACTTTTATTAACTTCAAAAGATTCGGGGTGTGACATTAAATACAAGCATCACTAAATGGAATCATATCTCTTACCTCAACCTCTTTATCCCTGTTTATAGAAGCAAAATACCCAACTGAAGAGTCACGTTTATTGCTGCATTAACGTACGTACTTACTCCTAACATTATGGTTGTAGCCATTACTCGTTCTTAATGCCGAAAGAGCCATTCTTTCCATCAACACAGTCATGGCTCACTTACTCTTCAAATAACTTCAATGTTACTTACTGTTGTCATTATTCTGTCGCAACCTAACCCCCTCCTTGCACCTGATATTTCGCTTTCTGTTACCTAATTTGCCCTTATTCCGTCTTAAATATATACGTGAATTATTTGTTGCTCCCACAAAGTACGTACGTGTTTCAGACATAGTTTACTAGGGCACTGGAGCATATGTATCTAGAAGAGATCAAAAATCGAAAAAAAAACCAAGAGCGTAATGGAAGATCGACGTTAGTGTTACTCTCACTTCGGCGGCATATAGTTACTACATGTAAAAACTTTGCCGGGCAGATTATTGTACTATATATCTCTTTAAAACGTTATATATGGAATGGACTGCACATTCTATGACTTCTATCAGTTCTATATTTCCATGTTACAACACTGACAGGTGATCAGGGGAGGATCTACGTGAAGAGGGCTCTATAGGCTGCAGTCCAGACAAGATTTTTGGATATATACCACTACCTGTATAACTATAACAAATCAGTATTGTTATTTTAGTAGGCATAAGGCTCAGTTTAAAATTGGAATCCCCCTCCCCTCAGGTTGTGGGTTCGAATCATGCTCTTCCCTTTCTTGTTTCCATTGTTCCTCTGTTTCCCTCTGTTTTCTTTTCTTTCTCCCTTTTTTTCCTCATTTTCCCTCTGTTTTCTTTGGCCCATCAACTACTTTCTATTTGATCTTTCTCCATTTTTCTGGGTTTAAAAAAAACTACACCTCTAAAACTAATCTAGGTAGCTTTCGGATCCTAGATCCCCCACTGCAGGCGATGATGAGTATAGTTTGTTAAGATACGGTAAGGCGATCTTCATGGACTAATCAAACTGGCAGCTTCAAACTGCGATGGACCATTTAGCTAGCTAGGTTTGGGACCGGCCATTCAGCCGTCGTGGTCAATAGTAGATACATGCATGTATCAAACTCTTGCTCATTTCAAAGGAGGACCAGTTTACTCCATGCTCGAGAAGAACCGAACGACTACACTATTCTAGTGCTTTTCGCTTTGCCTACAATATCAGCATCAAGCATCTTGGAAGAACGGAATGGTCAATATTATGATTTTATATACACAGTGGTTGTTATAGCAGTTGTGCTGCGGTTCGCTTGGCTAGCACATTTGGATTCCTGTCGAGGCCACTCCATCGTCTTCAACCTGGATTTTCTGAGATAGATTGAGCCCGAAGAAAATTGATTGATTACAATTTTTGGGCAAGCGAACATTTTCCAAACAGTTGTCTTCACGTTGTGATGTTCGATCTCTTCGTTTCCCTGATCAGACAACGGTACCTTCGTTCAGTACTACTCTTTCTGTCACCAACAGGATGAATCTGCATGAAGAAAACTACCTAAACCCCCCCTGAGGATTAAACAAAGGAAGAGGTACGTTAATTAGTGTTCTTAATATTGAGCGCGGTGGTCTTGTAGTTTTGGTCTAACATCTTGTTAAACAATTGCTGATGAACGTACAAAACACGAGTGTATGTATATATAGTACTGTATCTGCTTGATTCCTGCAAAAGCCTAGATATTTTATTTACTCTATGTCTTTTTACTCAATCTCTTTCCGATATTATTTATTTAACACCATCATTAGGTAATTAGAATCCAAGGAGAAGCCTTGTTCGTTATAGCTGGATTGTGTTATATTTATCAGAGAAGTACTTTTATTGTCTCAATGTTTCGGTCCCTAAGCTTGTAGTTTCACATTTTGTCTTGTACTCCTAATTTTCGATTAATTAGTCCACTTTCGTCCTCACTGTCCAAATACTTCACGGTCTTGTTAAAAATTTGAACAGTATTTGTCGGTTATACCCTTGGACAAGTATCAATTTTTGATCTCACCTCATTAGCTTGACTGCGCGCGTGCTCCCAAAGTCCAAACCCAGAAAACGTTTAGCTCGAATCCAAACCCAAAATCTTCATTTTATTCTAGACCCAGAAATTCCTTCGATTCTCAACCCGAAAATCCCAGTGAATCCAAAATCTTCGTTTAATTCTCAACCAAAAATCCCCTTCGCTTTTCCCCTGACGCCGATTCGCCGGAAGACAACGTTACAACAAAGTCGTTGCTCTGGGGAGAGTGGAGTTCGGGAGTTTGATTCTCACCGAGTGTAGTATCTTTGTTATTGATGCTTGCGTGCATATTCTCTATTTACATATTTTTAACAATATAAATTATAATCTTAGTCGTTTCAAAAGTTTAATTGACCAATCAAGATCATCTCTGCAAAAAATCATTTTGAAAAAAAAATCGTTTGATCAACCAAATGCATCAATCAAATGGACGACAGTTCATGAGGCTGCTAACTTTCATCATAACTGTCCATTTGATTGAAGCATTTGGTTGAGTAAACGATCATTTTTCAAATTGATTTTTTGTATATGTGATCTTAATTGGTTAATTAAATTTTTGAACGGCTAAGATTATAATTTACATTGATAAAAATGTATAAATAAAGGAGAGTATGTACGCACGCGTTAATACCGGTATTAATACAAATATTTTTCGATTCTCACGTTGTAAGTTATTAATTATTTTTTACTTACAGGGAAATAAGAGGCGGTTTGAGATCAATTTTGCATTTCTTTCAATTGTTTTGTGTGGTGAGTGTGTGAGTTAATTTCGTTTTTAGTTCTTCAGAAATTTGTAAGGTTTTGGATTTCGCTTTGGGTTGTTGGTGTAACTTCGGCTAGAACTTGTTGGTGTCGATGAAGGGAAGAAAAGGTAACGAATGAATTGAATAACATTTTTTTGTTTATCGATTCAATTGAGTAGCATTCTTTGATAAAAGTATGGTGCTTGGTAGATTGATAAAAGAATAGTTCTGGGTAGAGAAAAGAACGGTTCTGGGTGGATTGATAGGATGAATCTGCAAAAGAAACACGATTTATTACAACCGGTGCTTCCAAATCAATATTTTGATCATATCCGACGCACAAACTATGAAATGAAGGGGTGCATTGACAAAGAGAGAAGGACTTGAGGGATTATTAAGGAAGGCTCATGTGCTCAACAAGAGCTCTTACAGGCATTTCTTATACAAAGAGGTGTCAAAAATGTAAGCAGTCACAATCTTAGCCCAAACAATTTTAATTGAGGGGTGTAATAGTCAGTTTGCCACTTAATGAATGCCAAGTCATTGAGATAACAGTCAAATTTAAGGGAAGCCAACGGAAAATACTAATTAATCGAAAATTAAATAGATGAAATGAAACGGTAAGACACTCTAAATAATATTTATTTCTTTATTATATTTATGGGTACACAGATTCTAGAGTTTCATTGATCTTAAAAAACATGCGAGGCTGTAATTAGTAATTATCTCGATCTACCTTCTGTTCTCCGTTTAAACTATTAATCTTCAATTACCAACACCTAGCTATCTGTCTAATGTATAATCTTCAGTTTAAATCTCATGTATAAAATGCATAACACTGGATTATATGCAGAAAATAATTGTTGCTGCTGCGGCTGTTAAATTTGATAAAAAAATAGTTCACGGCCTTTTCCGAAGCCAAATTAATTTGTGGAATATGCCAAGTCACTATGTCGAGTACGAGCGAGTGATCAAAAAACAAGCATTCGAAGTCCAAATTACCTGCTTCTTCGTTTGATTTTCCTTTGGCAATCGAGCTAGCTACCGAAATTTATTTGTTCACGATTCTTTTTGTTTCTTATTTCAATAATCACGCATAAAGCCAAATGCAATTACAGAATGAAATATACTAATCTTTACAGTCATTACGATGTTAAGATTTGATCTGAGACACAATCACGGTTTCGAATTTTCCTCTTAGTTTGCAGGTTTTCGCATCTGGAAATCTCAGCACGTACATTTGTTAATTCATTGCCAAATCCAAGTAAGTATCGACCTATATAACATAAAAAGGGACCAGTCGAACCACCCTCACGTTAACAAGCCCGTCATCCATACACAAAAAATGATACACTGATATATGCCCGAAAATACCTAATAATTTTCTCACTGCAAACGCTAAGTTAATTTGCGATTTTTGTGTATGGTTTAACGTTCAGTGAGACAAGCATGATACAAATTAATTTTGGGTTTGCTGAATTTCTACTATTTCCTGCAAGAAAATCAGGGTTTCTAAGTTTCTATATCGTCACTTTTGGCTGTCTTCAACTTCCGGCCACTTCGATTTCTTCGCTCACAGCAACCTAATAAGACCACTAATTTCATCAATCATTCCGAGTGCGCTGCGATTCGGAGCTCCATTCTCACTAGATCCGGTCAACACTGAGGCTCACAGTAACTGGGGTTGATTCTAGCTAGCACTAATTATTGAAGTTTTAATATTCTGAAACATTATCCGACTCCAACGCAACTCTACCTGATAAAAGCAAGATAAGTGAGCTTGGGTCCAGCGCGGCCATGTTACCCTCCAATCGGTGGCCCACAACCATCATCACTCATATGTATCCGACGACTGACTGTGTATCACTCTCTTCCAATTTATATAAACCCCCAAACCAATCCCAACAGTCACTCCCTCACGCACTACTCTCTGAAACTCACTCAGTCAGAGGTAGTAGTAGTCCCTAGTAGCAATGTGGTCTTTCACCACCACACTATGCCTCTCCTCTCTTCTCATCCTAATCTTATCTCTCTGTTTCTCCGGTGCGTACTCTTACACCAACCCCAAGATCATCGGCAAAGGCTACCGTCTCATCTCCGTTGAAGAAACCCCCGACGGCGGGATTCTCGGCCTCCTCCAACTCAAACAAAAGTCCAAAACTTTCGGCCCCGACATCCCGCTTTTACAGCTCTTTGTCAAGTAAGTCACTTACGCAATAAACACAAGTCACTTACACTACAATGAAACAAACAATGTTTTGGAGTAGCTAACACCGTCTGATGTTGTTTGATTGTTACAGACACGAGACGGATCAACGGCTGAGAGTCCACATTACCGATGCTCAGAAGCAGCGGTGGGAGGTACCCTACAACCTCTTACCCAGAGAGCAGCCTCCGTCTCTGAAGCAGAGCATTGGGAAAGTCAAAGACCCTCTAACAGTCTCCGAGTATTCAAGCTCGGAGCTCATCTTCAGCTATACCGCAGACCCATTTGGGTTTGTGGTGAAGCGAAAGGTTGATAAGCAAGTACTTTTCAACACCAGTTCTGATTCTTCAGACCCTTCTTATGGGGAGATGGTGTTTAAAGACCAGTACCTTGAGATCTCCACAATGCTTCCCAAAGATGCATCCCTTTATGGGTTGGGAGAGAACTCTCAACCCCATGGGATCAAGCTCTACCCTAATGATCCTTATACCCTCTACACCACTGATGCCTCTGCTATCAATCTTAATACTGACTTGTATGGCTCCCACCCAGTTTACATGGATCTGAGGAATGTGGGTGGTGAGGCTTATGCTCATGCTGTTCTGTTGCTCAACAGTAATGGAATGGATTTGTTTTATAGAGGCAATTCTTTGACGTATAAGGTCATTGGGGGTGTGTTTGATTTCTACTTCTTTTCTGGAACTAGTCCACTGGCTGTGGTTGACCAGTACACTTCTTTCATTGGAAGACCGGCTCCAATGCCTTACTGGTCTCTAGGTATGTTTTTCTGATTCTTACCCTTGATTTTTTGTTATTGGTTTATTTCATTATTGTTTGGTCTGACTTGAATTTGATTAGGAATTTGGGATTATTGTTCTTCTGCCGAATCAAGAGCCTTGTTTTGGCTTATAATTTGCTATCTTAGTGGTCCCAAATTGCAAATCTTTTGCTCACGTTCAGTGTTTCTATAAATTTTAATTCAAGTTGATGATTTTAAAGAGTTTTTTTTTGGCAAAGGAATTTAAAGGGTTTGTGTGTTTCTATAATGTTTAACTTGTCCCTAATGTGATATGCTCTGTGTGTATGACCATGATACTCTGGTCTAAACTCTAAACAATATCAGATTTAGTAATGAGTAATTGAGTGTAGACAAGATTAGCTTTATCTTTTCTTATCTTGGTTGGTGCATTGGTCTGGTCCATTTTTTGTTTAATTCTTTTCCTGCATTTCTTATACCTATCTCATTAGAAACAACTTTCTGTTGTTTTTCCTTGTTTAGTGATGGAAAGTAACTTTCTAGGTCCACTTAGAGATATAATCCAGCGTAAAGTTGGAAATTTTAATCATCTCCCTCACCGTCACAGATACCTTTTTCCAGCTATTTTTGTATCCTTGGCATATTTTTCATACGAGGTGCTTATTGAGTTCTATCTTTAAGCTCTATCCAAAAGCTGTGGTGTTTTGCTAGTAGGGTTTTGTTGATGGTATTCTCAGTCATTCCAGCAGAACTTATTGCTCTCTGATCTCCATATATCATTTCCATGCCCTATGTATGATAATGACAACCATCTTTGGCTGTTGGGCATTCTACAACGTGTTAGTGTTGTTCACTTGCTCCCCCTCATACTCATTAACTATGGTCATGTTCTGGGAAGTAAGTTATTTAAGTCGGAGTTTATGTTAATGGTTCCATTTTTATGATAGTGCTTTCTCCTTAGCCTCACATCTAACTGGTGCTTTAGAGGCTAGTGGTTCTGTTCAAGTCTTGATTCTGGATGCAGTGGGTGAATGCGGTTGTGTTTTACAAATGAATTACATTTATATGAGAAGTATTTTAGAGTCACAAGTCGCTATACTAAAAATTAATTGTCTTCCATGGTTCTCTTGTCTAGCTCTTATTATTTATGCTTTTCATACTCCTTTTTTTTGTCTCATATGACACTAGTGGCATTTTTCTCTTTTGGACTATATGCTGGTTTCCTATACTCTTCTGTTTTGAGTGATACAATAGATAATTGAAACAATTTCAAGGAAATGTAAATCTGTCTGATCCATTAGGCATTGTTAAATATTGACTGTTGTGGCAAATGATAGATATGTAGTATACTGGAAGATTTGAAAATATCTGAGAAAACTCTGAAAAGCAGGATGCCCAATTTCTGCAACAATTACATGATATTGCTTCTAACAACATTTGCTTTTTATCAAATCAAAACATATTCATCTCTCTTTCTTTATCTTACCTGATTTTTTTTGAGTATTCAACATTCTTTTTTCCAACTTTTCTTCTATCACTTAATCAGACTAAGATATTCTTTTCTTTATACTTACTGGTTTTTAGTTTTTTACTCTGCTAATTGCATCAGCCATCAGTTATGTTCTTTTTTGTTTTTGTTTTTTGTTCTAGTCTTCAACCCATTCTCCAATACAGGGGTGGTTTTCCTTATCTTGGTACTCCAAGTCTCCAACAATCTTTTCATTCTGTTATTCTCCAATCAATTTAGTGTGTCCTGTGTTTCCTGACTGTATTGTATGCCCCTGAAAGTTATTATTTTTCAAGCCATTTTCATTGATCTGTGTCATTTTAATTGTACAGGATTCCACCAATGCAGATGGGGTTACCACAACTTATCTGTTGTTGAAGATGTTGTTGAGAATTATAAAAAGGCTCAAATCCCTCTAGATGTCATTTGGACTGATGATGATCACATGGACGTGCGCAAAGACTTCACTCTCAGCCCCACAAACTTCCCCCGGCCAAAGCTTCTGGCATTCCTTGACAAAATTCATAAAATTGGCATGAAGTACGTTGTCATTGTCGATCCTGGAATTGGTGTTAATAGCTCATATGGTGTGTACACAAGAGGTCTTGCTGATGATGTCTTCATCAAGTATGATAATGAAAATTACTTGGCTCAGGTTTGGCCAGGGGCTGTACACTTCCCTGACTTCCTCAACCCAAAAACTGTTTCATGGTGGGCTGATGAGGTCAAGCGCTTTCATAAACTTGTCCCCGTTGATGGGTTATGGATTGACATGAACGAGGCTTCAAATTTCTGTTCTGGGAAATGCACAATTCCAAAGGGGGTACAGTGCCCTAAACCAGGTATACCTGGCTGGATATGTTGCTTGGATTGCAAGAACATTACAAACACGAGATGGGATGATCCACCTTACAAGATAAATGCTTCAGGGACGCAAGTTCCTTTGGGGTTCAAAACCATTGCCACTAGTGCATATCATTACAATGGCGTTTTGGAGTATGATGCTCACAGTCTTTATGGTTTTACGCAATCCATTGCAACTCATCAAGGTCTTCAAGGGATTGCAGGCAAGCGGCCATTTATATTAACCCGCTCCACTTATGTTGGTTCAGGAAAGTATGCTGCACATTGGACAGGTGATAATAAGGGAACTTGGGAGGATTTGAAAATCTCAATTTCTACTGTCCTCAATTTTGGAATATTTGGGGTGCCGATGGTTGGCTCAGATATATGTGGGTTCTATCCAGCACCTACGGAAGAGCTTTGCAATCGCTGGATTGAAGTAGGTGCTTTCTACCCGTTTTCAAGGGATCATGCAAACTTCGCTTCCCCAAGGCAAGAGCTTTATCAGTGGGAGTCAGTAGCTATCTCTGGTCGCAATGCACTAGGTATGAGGTATAAGCTCCTTCCTTACCTGTACACTTTGACCTACGGAGCTCATATCAGTGGAGCTCCAATTGCAAGGCCACTGTTCTTCTCATTCCCAACATATACTGAATGCTATGGGTTGAGTACTCAATTCTTGCTAGGGAGCGGTCTTATGATCTCTCCAGTTCTTGAGGAAGGAAAAACTGAGGTCAAAGCATTGTTCCCCCCTGGAAGCTGGTACAGTTTATTTGATATGACACAGGCTGTTAATTCAAATGGACAGTATGTTACATTAGATGCGCCATTGCACGTAGTTAATGTGCATTTGTATCAGAACAACATTATACCAATGCAGCAGGGTGGAATGGTATCTAAAGATGCAAGAATGACTCCTTTTAGCCTCGTAGTAACCTTCCCAGCTGGGGCAAGCAATGCGACAGCGAAGGGGAACATTTACATCGATGACGATGAACTTCCAGAAATGAAACTCGGAAATGGCTACTCCACATATGTCGATCTCTATGCAACAGTCGGTCAGGGATCTGTGAAGGTGTGGTCAGAAGTTCAGGAGGGTAAATTTGCTCTAGACCAAGGTTTGATTATTGAGAAGGTGAGCGTGCTGGGATTGGGTCGAAGTGGAGGAGCATCAGCTCTCGAAGTTGATGGAACCACAGTGACAAGTGTTTCAAACATCGAGCTGACCACATTGGAGCAGGAGTACCAACAGGAAGTGGAAGATGGAGAGAGCAAAACCAAGAGCGTAATGGTTCAGGTCAGTGGTTTATCACTTCCTGTGGGGAAGAACTTTGCCATGTCCTGGAAAATGGGCGTCCAAGGTTGAGAGCTATAAAATGTGCGTCTTCCATTAGCTTAGATCTCTTGATTACTTTCTTTTCTGAAGCTGTTAGCAGAGAGGGTGTTGTTCATTTCGAGTTTATTATTGTCGGTTTTTTATGGCGAGGAGATGAGCCAAGGAAATGCTCATCCTTTTCCGTGCAAAAAGAGCCAACACAGAGGTTTAGAGAGAGTCATCCATTGTTGTAGCTGCTACCACCTATGGAATAAGGCAAATTTCATGTCATGTTTAAGGGAAATTGAAGAAGTAACTTCTGTAAACTTTTTCTACCTGGTACTTTACCAGTTTACTGCTCAAATTTCATCTCTTTCCAAATGGATATGTAGAACGAAAGTGATGCAATCATCACAGCTACCTTAATGTTTGGACCAGCTTGACATGCGGACCAATCCGAGTCCATTTCTCTTGCGGCTACACAAGTTACTAAAACTTCGGGGCAAGCTTTGTTTCTCGCAAACATGAAGTATCTGACCCACCCAATCTCGGCAGATGTGTCTTACTAACCAGTTTTATACAACTCCATGATCAGCAATCCCTCCCCAGATTCTGAACATCATCATCTGGTGCTTCAGAACCCATGTTGGTTTGGTCTAGTGGTCGAGGTTAGATTCATCATGTTAGACAAATGTCACAGTGATACTCCTGGTAGTAAGGAGGTCACTGGTTCGATCATCCGCATGGTAAAGAATCTCATAGGGAGAGCTCTAACCTTAACCCCTCCAGCGGTTCGGAGTAGTAGCTCACTCGACTACCATTTTGCTAAGAGAAAATCATCTTGTGCTTCAGAACCATACATATATATACAAGCTTTACGTATTTCATTGGGAATTTGAAGTCCCAAAATTCTGCTAAAAATTTTGTTTCTGGAAGCGGCATGTGATTCTGAAGAGTTCACCAACACATACAAGGTTTCATAAGTCAAGGTTGGTATCAAGAAGTCCCAAAATGAAAATCGCAGTGAATTTGGACTAGTGTAACAGGTAGCAATATTGGCCCATGTCTTTCAATGCTCACCAATTGAGTCTGATCTCTCAACCACTCCAAACCCTTTTCTAACCTCTTCTTCCTTCTCTTGAATTTTCTCAATCAGCTAAAAAGGTTTAAAGAAACACGGCAAGTCTGGTAAGGTGCAATAAATTAAAAACCTAAGACCATGACATAATATATGCTCATAAGCAATCTAGTTATCGAGCAAGACATAAGTAACACAATGTACGTAATTGTGAACTTTTTTACACCCTTCTTTTAGATTGTTTGCGGTATCTTAAAAACTTCGTAATAAGCCCAAGGACATATCGCCAGGTGTCCAGACAACCAACATAGCAGTTTAGCTCTTACATTAAGGTTCACGATACGTATATTGTTATAATCAATACTCATTAAAACACCAAAAGTCCAAAAGCCACTGTATTCTCTACATTAGACAACTGTATTCTACACATACCAGTGTGTACTATTATACACCCTCTATACCAGTGACCAGTATAGACACTGTAATAGTCACTTTACAGGAAATTGCGGGCAGAGGCCCACCTTAGAGCGCCCCACCGTATCACTGCCCAACACCTGTCAACTATGTTGTCCGCGTGTCGTGTTGTCGTTCGAAGAAACACCGCCAAAAGCGGCGTTTTGGCGGGAAACTGAAGTAAGGCCTCCAGCTCCGGTCCGGTCCCGCTCCGTTTGCGTAGCCCACTTGGCCTCCTCTGACATTTACCTTTGGTCTTTAGTCAACTTGGATATGCATCATCATCATGCCCACCATGGCATGGCCATCATCATGTCATTCACACTTTGAGAGAATGATTTTGAGCCGTCGGATCAGGTTCACTACAGTCATTGACTCAGTCAAAGTGAGTGGGATATGAGACAGTAACCTACCATGACTGTACGGAGACGAGCACGTGATCTTTTTTTTTCAACTTATTTTTGGTCCCCCAAGCAAACACGGTCACGTGCTGGGTGTGAGGAAATCTCTACCAAAAATGGGGCCACGGTTCAGAGAGAAACATAAATATCGCGTTTTTAGTAGGAAAATGCGAGAAAAAGGAGATTGGGTTATGATGAGGTCGGTCTTATAATAATTTCCTATGCACCGATGTTTCCTTTGATAGCGCCGACGCATTGTTACACTCGCGACGACCTTTGCAGCATAATATAACGCTGGCGAATTTAGGAATGGGGTGGTTTTCAAATTTCGTGATTTTTATTACAATCTGAAAAGTGTATGAACCAATGAATCCACATCATTCATTAATTATTAATGATTACGAATGTGTAATAAGAGAAATTTATCTCTGTTATTTAAAATTAGAGAGAATTATAAAAACAGTATACTAATTTTGCTCAACTGATAATTTTGGTGTCTGAACTTTGTTAAATAACACATTGGTACATGAACTAACAAGTTAAGTCTAATTTTCGTACATACCGTTATAACACCGTTAAAAGTTACTGTTCAATTTTTTTTTCCTGAAATCTCTTATCTTTTTTTTCTTTTTAGAGAGAATTATAAAAACAGTACACCAACTTTGCTCCACTGATAATTTTGGTGTCTGAACTTTGTTAAATAACACATTGGTACATGAACTAACAAGTTATGATTTTCCCAAAAGAGAAAATTTTCAATTTTCAATTTTGGGAGCAAAGTTCATCAACAAGTCTGAATCAGCTGACTTCTAATTCCAATTACAAGTTCATGGAAGCTATAGAATCTAACTCCAATTTTGTTCATCAAACTTGATAGGGCTCTAGGTACCTTGCTGAAGCTGCTCTAATATTCCAAGCTCAAATGAGATTCTCAAGCTGAACTTCAATCTCCAAACAGGAGCCGAATTAGAATCCATTCCTTCCACTCTTTTTAAGTTGATGAATTCAAAACCAAACAACAAGCCAAAGTTGTTACCATGTCACAACCCCATTGTTAACCTCCATAGACCAAGTTCTAGGAGTCTGCGGCATGGAGGACCTCGTCCTCCTATCATTCACCGCTGCAGGCCTCATTTTCGGCAGAATTTTTTGCCCAAATATATCTCTAGGCTTGAGCTTATATAGCCCTAGGTTTGTATCCGCCCTTGAATGCACTCCCTTTTTGTTGGGGGAAATGATGATTTCGTTAGGTTTATGATCAATGCTAGACAAAGGTTTTAAAACTCGGTCTAGTCGGCGGTAGGCCGAGCTGATTTTAGAGAAATCAACGCATATACTCGGCCGGAAAAAATCGACCGACTAGCCAACTCGGTAAAAATTGGTCCAAATCGGTAAAATTCGGCCCAACTCGTCAGAGTCGGCTCAAAAAATGGTTGTGATTGTTTTTGCAAGAATCAAATTTGAAATTTGTTATTATTACTTAGAACTCATTGAGTTATTGTTATAGTTGTTTTTGGATATTATTATTTAATTGTTGTTAAATATTGTAATGTTTTATTGACTATTTTTATTATTTTAGACATTATATTACATTTAAAAAAATATATATTTAATTATATGTTTTGAAAAAAAAATCGAGTATTTCCCGACTACTCCTCTACACGCTAGTCTCAACGACTTTTAGAACCTTATCAATGTACACATAAACTTCATACAATTCCTTACCTTCCGTCTCTTTCCGTGGTGAGCAAGGAAAGAGAAGGTAGGGTCGTTGATTGCTCAAGCTTAATGCTCTTATAGTTTAACATATGAAAGCCACACGAGAACGTCTGTCTCTACTCTTTATTGGGAGAAACCAGATCGAAAACCTCCCCTCTCCTTCTCCTGGCCAGATCTTTATCCAGTAGGATCTAGACCGAGGGCTTTAAAGCGGGGGAGACCTCTATTGTTCAAACTTTGACATAAGTTGTCTTCCATCTTCAAGTTTCACCTCCATTTATTGGTTTTTCCAAATTTGTTCTCACCCTTCTGTGGTGGTTTTGTACCCTTTATGTGGTTAATCCTGACTGTGTCCATTTCGGGAGGGCTTTTGTTTCTCAACCCTAATTGTTTCCAGAATCAATCAACCCCTAAACAAATATTTTATCTCTTCACTCAACCTCCAAACGGGTTCATACAGCTGCAAAGTCTAACTCCCTTATGGAATGACATTGGTTGATCAATGGAATAGCTAGATTCTCTGTTTCAGGAATTTTCTCGGCGACAGTGCGGCTGGAGGCGCGAGGACAATGATAGCTAAGGTTTTTATAGTGGGCTGGTCCATCTATGTTTTAGATATTTTTAACCTTTTTTAAGAATGGATTTTATAATACTAAGAGGGATGTATTATGTTTAGATTTTTGAAGACTTTTTTAAATGATGGATTTAAAAAGAGTTTTTGTATTTATGAAGATTTATAAAATCTTATGGATTTATATTGATTTTAAAAGTTAAATATTTAAGGATTCTTGAATACAAATGATAAACTTGTGTAGATTTTCGTAGAATTTAATAAGCTGTCAGTAGATAAAAAGTTATAATATGAAATCTCTTAAGTTAAGCTTTATGTGTGTATCAAATCTTTAGAACAAATAATGTAGAATGAATGAATTCGAAGAATTCTTATCTATAGGAGATCATTTTGAAAAGTTCATGTCAAAATGACGGATCGTCTATGTTACACTTAATGATATAATTGAAACAGATTAATATAAGAATTATAATAGTATGAAACAAAATAAATAAAATATATACTTATAAAGGAATAATTGTGGAATAAAAGTGTTGTTGCGGGACATAAAACTTAAGAGATCAAAAAAGTTACTAGTTAATGTAAAAAAAGAATAGAGATGTGCAAATATATATGAGTGAGAGAAGGAGGAATCGATAAATAAAATACTCTTACGGTGTATCTTTCCACTGCCACCCTAAATCACAAATTGCATACCACACCACCTAGTTATGTTGCAAAGAAGGTTGACACCTTCACCTCCGACAACGTACCCAAATATGATGCCACATTGTTGTCTTTGCACCATTGTTGTCCGACTTACCAACACCATTTATCAGTTACCTTCACCGTACCTTACTGATCTGGTCCGAGAGGCTGGGTGTCACGAGTTGCATTAAAGGATAGGGTCATCGTGACAGTCCATAAAGGTGATGTCCAAGAGGGCATGTCAATAGCAAGAATTGGGGCGGATATGATGTTGAGTGATAATATTGTAATTAAGTGAAACTTATAGTTTGAGGTATTTCAGTTTGAAATTTAGGAAAAATCTGAACACAAAAGTTGTCTGAAAATGTTGAAAGGAGTTCAACGCACTTAACGACATATTTTTATGAGATCGTATGAATTAGTTATGATAGTTGATCATCCTCGGCCTTTTAATGTTTCTTTAAATTCGATAATATTATCCAATACAATTTGGTTTAGCAAAGTAGTTATAATATTTGATAAAAAAATTTGATAACAGTGAATGTGTTTTACCATAATTAAACAATTTAACATTGAGGTTTAAAAAAATTAACATTGATGTGGTAGTGAAGCCACAAATTTTGACCAGAAAACAAAACGGAACACGAAATCTAGGTGATTTCAGTTGTCTTGGCACTCGAGTTTTTTCGATTGAATTGGCACTCAAGTTTCCATCTCATTCTGGGCTAAATTCCAACCGTCCATAATTACTGATCTATCCTGATTTTCTCGATACACAATAATATCTTTCCTAAAAATACAAAAATTCGTTTCCTTATTTCTAGAACCAAACCAGGAAAACACATCAAAAGCAATCTCGGAATATTTGGGAAATTAATAAACTTCAAAATTCACTAAATATTTATCCTGATTTTCTGCTAAGTACTCGCTCTATTCCCCAATCTGAAAGCAACTGCAGACTCGGTGGCGCTGCGTTTCTCATCTCCCCAACACGCCTCATTTACAGCGCGTGTCTCCACGCCTCCCTCTAAGCCGTCCGATTAGCGTGTGCGCGACGTGGTTGTGAAGTGCGAGTTTGTCGCGGCAACCGTAGCGTAACAAACTCGACAGCTGGCATGAGATACATGAACGGCAGATGGGTATGGTCATGCAGCATGTATGGGCCAGGCCCATCAGCACCATTGATATATTTCCTAACGAGGACAAACCTAGGTAATAT
Source organism: Comarum palustre (assembly GCA_951800085.1). NCBI lineage: Eukaryota > Viridiplantae > Streptophyta > Magnoliopsida > Rosales > Rosaceae > Comarum > Comarum palustre. The sequence goes on along the minus strand of OX637577.1, from coordinate 22,962,752 downwards.
TTATTTACAGCTTGTGAAAAGGGTGTGTTTAGGCAGAGACAGGGAGTGTGAGAAGAGCAGCACATACTGAATCTGGGAAAGCCGAAAGGGACGTGTGGCTGATTAGAATATTGGGCGAGAAACCAAACGCAGGTATCTAAAATTAAATTAAATTTTTCTCTGAAGCTTCTTCTTCCATGGAGATTTGCGTTGGGTTATTTTTTTTACTCTGTGTTTTGTTTAATCGGGGAGAACGGTCGTGGTCACCGACTGTAAATTCGATAATAACTATTTAACCTACTCGCTGGGAGAGAATCATGGCCATAGATTTGTGATCCTTTTCTTTTGCTGGTTTTGTTGCTTTTGACCTACCACTCTATATGTAAGCCGTCACTGCCTTTTAACAAGCTCCCCATTTGCCTTTGCCTTCTCTCCAGTGGTGGTGTTGTTGACGAGAAAGAGATTTTGGGTTGCTCTGAGGAACAGAGACAAAGATTCAAGGAGGCTGATTAGTGAGATTTTATGTCGGCTTGTTTTGATTTGGTGTTGCTTGGGGCTCTGTTGCAGCAGCTCTGGATTTTATCTTCGTCAAACTCTTCTTGTTGTTCTTCTGGTTCAAAAGCTTGTTCTGCTATCTGCTGGTTACGGCAGAGATTCAACCTGGTGTATCAGACGGTTTCGATGAGTTTGAAACCCATAAGGTATGTTGATTTCTGGCTTAAACGCTGTGTGGGCTTTTCATTTTTGTGATAAAGATTCATTTTTGTTGGTAAAATTTGGTTTTGATTGTAAGTATTGCGTTTTAATTTTGCAGGGCTTGTTCTGGAATACAAATCTTTCAGCCTTTTCATATAAAGCGATTTTCTTTCCTCTTCTTATTCTTGAGAGTGGATCTTACCTGATACCGCCTTGATCTTGAATCTCGAACACCAATTTTGTTTGTTTTTTTTTAATTTGTTTTTCTGGGTAAAGTTTCGGAGGTTTTGGAGAGGGTTATCTTTAATCAGTTTCGAAAATGCCTGAGCCTCGTAATCCACGGCTGAAACAACGGAATAGTTTCAAGAAGTCTAAGAGGGAACAATTGTTTCCTGCTGAAGTGCCCAAGATGGTGAGGAAGGTTCGGATAATCTGCTCCGATCCTTATGCTACTGACGACTCATCTTCCGAGGATGAAGGAATTGATCGAAAATTTCACAAACGCATGGTGAAGGAAGTCACTCTTCCTTTCCATTTTACTAGGCCGTCTAAGCTTGTCGTTGAGCCTCAGAGTTCTTGCAACAAGGGAGTCCAAACCCCAACGTCTAAACCCAAGTTGGGGGTTTTGTCTAAATCTTCAAAAAGAGTAACCAATTCACCCTACAGAGGTGTGAGGCAAAGGAAATGGGGCAAATGGGCAGCCGAAATTCGTGACCCTTTCAAAAAGAATCGGGTCTGGTTGGGAACATATCACACCGCTGAAGATGCTTCAAGGGCCTATGAAGAAAAGAAGCTCTTCTTCCAAAAGTTGCTCTCGTTGGCCACAGCAGATGTCAGCTTCGAGAAAATCAACAACACCACCACCTCTTGTTCTGCCGTGGTTTCTCGGACAGTCAACACCCAGCATCCTGCTGTTTCATCTGAAGAGGAATCTGACTGCGTTTACTCCCAAAGGTCTCCTGCTTCAGTTCTGGATGTTGAGACTTGTGCTTCCAACAACATTCTCAGTGGCGGTGATTCGGAGAACGGTGGTGATATGGAGAATGAAGATGTTGGGACTACTGCCCTCGGGCAACTGCCGATTCCGAATGACTTGGGATTCATGAACGAGCAGCCATTTGAGTTCAACTTTGACGCAATTGATCCAATCAGCTTTCAAGCGGAGATCGACTCTCTCCTCCTGGATGAAATTGGGCAGTTCTTCAACGTTTTCGGTAGCGTTGATGATGTCCAAGTCGGTGGTTTTGAAGGAAATGAGCCCAGCAATCTACCTGACTGTGACTTTGGTGATCTTGGCGTGGAGGACTTTGCTTGCTGGATGACTGAAACCTCCAACATACAATGCCAATAAGTTTTGCAGTTAGATATCTTGTTTAATTCTGTTATTTAAGTTATTGTTTTTGAAGCCAAGAGGTGAAATCCCATGAACTCTTGAGTGAGAGTTTATTTATTAATTTGTTTGTCCAGTGAGATTAGAGGCAAGTGCAGCAGCAGCATTGTAGGGTTTCAGTACAAGTCCCTTGAGTTTTATTGTGCTATTAGAGCTTTCCAAAGGGTTTATGCTTATCTGGATCTAGATGAGAGTCTGTCTGCACATTGTCCTCCCAATCTATTTCTTTCTCCGGTAATGTAAGAAGTATGAAATGAGTTATTGCAGTTCAAATTTCTCAGTTCTGCCAATCTTTAATTTCAATATTCCAATGTGAAATGCTGTGTGATTTTCATTTACAAGTTTTCATCAACTCTACATTGGTGCTCATTTATGATGTGCTGCTCTCCAAGTTGTTCATGGCCCTTGAGTGAATCGCTGTCTGGTGAAAGAGCACAGACATCGTGCTGTTTTTTATTCACAAGTCTTTTCAACACTAAATTCTCTGGCGTCAAATTTGACTGTGACTCTTCACTAGTACTGGAGTGCAGGCTAGCTCAGAGAGGTCTTGGGTTCTATTCTTGGTTCCAGAAACGTACCGGAGGTTGCACCAGAAGGATGGTTTTCCTTGTTGATGAGCTAGGCTAGCTGTATACCAATGCTCATTAGGCTCGTCTCATCCCACCATCGCCCCTCATTTAGTGACTAACTAAAGGGTGTGTTTGGTGACACTACTTCAATGTGTCTGTTTCCCTGTTCTGCACGTTTTTATGTTTTAGCAATGAATCTTGCGACATCATGTGACATTGCTATTACAAATTGCAATTTGGGTGGATAGCACTTTACTAATGTTGCTAGCGAGTCTTGGCAAATATGGCAACATAAGTTACTTGTTTTATAAATTTTCATTATAATTGATCTTAAAAATTATAATTCATAGCGAGTCGATAAATTGTCTCATTATAATTTATCTTAAAAACATGATTCAGAGTGACTTATTAATAATCAAAGTTTATGTTGTTATGCCTCCATGAATAGAGATTTTTGGAGTGAGTCTTGACGAATATGCCAAATATAAATTAGTCGTCTTATGAAAATGTCTCATAATAATCGATCTTAAAACCGTAACATGGGGAGTCATTTATCTAATTATCTTCTCGGACTTGTTATGTGGATTTTAGGTTAAACGAAGTCAAACACCATTATTGTAATTCGGTTTCGATAATTTCAGTCAGGTATTCATCCAATTTGTTGTGCTATTGTGTTTACTGTTTAGTCTCAAAAGCTGACTGGTTCAATATGTTGTGTAAGGTAGAAAATGGCTGTTCAGTTACGGGATACGCGTGCAGGATGAAACGGTGACAACCGTTTGATTTTTAATGAACGTAAACAGATTAAAACGGACATAATCAATTCATTAAATATCATTTTTTTTATCATGAACGGTATCGCACGTCTCAACAGCTTCATATGTTGTGTTATCTTTGTTTTAACCTAAAAACTGACTCAGACCAATGCTGTTGTGACTTGTGAGTCACTAAATTGCATTATGCAGCTTAATCAAATCACTAACGCTTAACTAAATTGCTTGGTTGACTTGCTCTCAATTAATCTATATTACTGTCTGACCAATGGTCCTCCTTTTTCAATACACTTGAATAAGTGGAACGTCTGGAAATGATTGATTATAAACGTTGATTAGAAAGCTGTTTACTGTAGTGATTGTATGAATGACATTACCTGCATAATTTATGCCAATGCGTTAAGCTGAATAAAACATAATTAAGTGTAATTATTATTTGAATGACTGAGCTTCATTGCCTTCTACATATTCTATCAATTTGTGTATTATCTAGGACTACAACACTCCCCAAGACTTAATGAGATCAAGTCCGAGCTAGGATAGGACAAAGTCTTAAATATTTAAAATATTATTGATATTTATTTAAAATTGTTGTTACTAGCACTGATAATAGTTTTTGTATGTTTTTGATATTTTATATATTTTTAGTTAAATATATAATTTTTATATAAATTTTTATTTTAGGAAATTTGATATATATATATATATATGTATGTTTTGGTCCATACCTTGTATACGGGCTTTATGTAGTAATCCATGTTGTAATAGGGTTTTACATATATCCATGTAATAGGCACATTGACCCATGTAATAGCCCAAAAGGCCCATGTATTTCCTTATATAAAGGGGCTTCATTTTGATCATAACGGGAGAGAGATGTAAGCCAGAATTGTTTGATATTCTTGGGCGTCTATTCCTCGAAAACAACGAACTACGCCATGATTGTCTGTTGTGTTTGTGTGCCGACATGATGTTCTCGGCAGCCGCACAGTACCCATGTTTTCGTTGTGTAAAGCTTGATCTTTAGCTAAGGTGAAAGATCCTCTTATGCTATGCCACAAAAGATACCATTCTTACTGAAAATCCAAAGAGGGATTATGTAGACCGATGCAACCAACGTATGGATACCGTATACGCTTTTATAGTGTTGGTTGAAAGGCTAACACACTGGTCATGTGTTGCACCATCGTCTACCACATGCTGCTTATGTATCTATGGGCTCACTACCTATCCCTAAAGAGGGACATGCAGGCATGTATTAATTCGTCCACGACTTACCATCATTGCATTGATGCACGACAGCTCGTAACTGTGTGCTAGGATTAACACGTAGTTGTAATCCTTGAACTCGGCGGGATAGTAACGGATCTCCAAGCCTTGAGTTTCACAATGTGCCAAATTGGACCGTCACAGTGCCTAATGATGATGTGTCGTATGAGATGAATATGTTCTAAGGTTGGATATGAGTCATTTTATTGTTTTCCACCTTAAGCTCCTTGACAGACGATCTCCTTAACCGCTACACTGCAGATTGTCACTTTAAGACTGTATTCTCGCCGTTAGAGGGAGATACGAACACCAGTGTTCAAGTGGGAACGACGTGAATGTCGTGGTTGGTCACCACTAAGTCTCAACATGATCCCCCATAAAACTATAGTGACGAGATCAATGCTGCATATGTCTGTAAGGAATGATGTCCTACCAAGAGGACATGACTCGACCAAATTGAGGTGGTCTTGATGCCATAGCTCGGCCATATTGAGATGGTCTTGACGTCGTCACCTTGTGTGGTGATATGAGGGCGCCATGATGTGGCAACATGGTGTCCTAGGCCTTGTGGCTCCTTGAAGGTTAGGTTGAGACCATTGAATTCGATATACACTCGCACTGAGAGAGAAAGCGAGTTTGGCACTACTGGTCCATTGATCAGTGATACTCACTCCGTCTCATGTTAGTCTGAATTGTGACTATCGTTGGGGGACGCCTCAACGTCAAATCCAATTCATAGAAAGAGATCTCTACAATGACTACACTAGTGTACATGAGGACATGGGAGTTTATCGAACCACACGTTTGTTGATATGTCGACAAAGTGTATTAACCTAAAATGGGAATATGCGACACAGACAAAGGGATAGGTCATTGGGCAGGTGTTGCCGAGACCGCAAGTATAAACCCTATCAAGTAAACCTTTGTGAGTTAGCGTAGTGAGAACAAGAGTCTCAGACTCCCTTATGGCGTAAGGTTTCTCATAAACATGCACTGAGATCGACTACGATGAGAAGTGCTCTCGTAATGGATGTTATTGCACTCCACTACCTTGTCAGTTTGGTAGTTCCCCAATAACTGTACATGCAGCCCTATAAATATGATCATAGTGACGTCTCTATGAGATCAGAGATATGCATAAAGATCTTAAATAGACTTCATAAGCCAAATCAAGTGAAGTTTGCGTTGGCCAAGTGTTTTGGACGCATAGTACATGACTCCTTGATTTCGGATGGGATATGATGGATAATGCCATTGCGTATTGATTCGGGATGATCGCAGTATATGCTGGATATCCTATGTTGGAATGGAAAATATCTTGGGAAAGACACAATCTCGTATTGAAGTCGATCGATTGTGTATTGATGATGTATTTCCATCAATCGGCTTAGGTCCTCTGAAGAAGAGTGGAACCTTCATATGCTCCCATGATTAGTCAAGGTCTTTACTCCACGAGAGAGTGATCCGTTTAAAGAAAGACTTGACCTCACCTCCATTCGTTATAAAGCTAAGTAGCTTTGCGCCCACGCAAATGTCAATGATATGGCAAAGGACATCACTTGAATACTTTAAGAGTATCTGGCATATTCAATCCCTATGGCATGAGAGAAAGGTTGTTACCTATGTCATCGCTAGCCATGCATGAATCGAGATGTATCGGAAGCGGAATCATGATCTAGGCACCGGTTGGTTTAGTGGCCGAGTTACCAGACATATGGCACGCTGCCTGTGCGCTGCCGGGGCACTGCTGCCAGGCACTATACGTGCACCTGTGCACCCAGATGCCGAGCACTGTGCACCAGAGGTCGAGCGTTGTGCACCTGCTGCTGAGCACTATGCACCTAGTTGCCGAGCGCTGTGTACGCCAGCTGCTGAGCGTTGTGCACCCGACTTCTAGGCACCGTGCACATAGCTGTTGGCACTGAGTAATGCCACATTTGAGACATGTTAAAAGAGCATATAGATGCTAGGTTTTCAAAACAGCTCCGTGGAAATTAGGGATCCGGAAGCGCCCTATGAATGATCTTAAGATCAGAGGGAGATGCAGATTTAAAAGAAAGTCTAGCATATACATGTCATGATCAAATGTGAAGGGTGTGGTTGTTTGTGTCAACCATGTTGCACTCTTTTTCCCTTAGTCTATGCTTTTTGTCCCACTGGGTTTTTGCTTGACAAGGTTTTTAACGAGGTAACATTGCATGCACCACTAAGATCATTGATCCCCATTTGTGGTTAATCATGGTAGACTTGTTTAAGTCTTGGCTCACATCTACTCTTGAGAAGCATGTTGGAATGCACCAATCATCAAGAAAATCCGATTGAAGTACACATCAGGGGGATCATCACATGACGAGTTCTCAATAGAGTAGTTGGTGCGTTGTACTCTTTTTCCTTCGACCAAGGTTTAGTTTTCCCACAGGGTTTTTGTTACTTGGCAAGGTTTTGGTGAGGCAACACCGTAAGCACCATACCGGCATGAAGACACGCGACACAAGGAGGAGTATTCTAGGATATTTGATATATATGTGTGTCTTGGTCCATGTCTTGTATACGGGCTTTATGTAGTAATCCATGTTGTAATAGGGTTTTACATATATCTATGTAATAGGCCCATTGGCCCATGTAATAGCCCAAGAGGTCCATGTATTTCTCTATTTAAAGGGGCTTCATTCTATCAATAAGATAAAGAGAATTTATTCCCTCAATATGATTCTATAACAATTTTGAAAAATTTTCATCAATATTCGATAATTTCTCGATATATCCATCGAGATATCAATTTTCTGAATCACCGAAATTTCCATAATTGTCGATAGTATTCTAGGATATTTGATATATATGTGTGTCTTGGTCCATGTCTTGTATACGGGCTTTATGTAGTAATCCATGTTGTAATAGGGTTTTACATATATCTATGTAATAGGCCCATTGGCCCATGTAATAGCCCAAGAGGTCCATGTATTTCTCTATTTAAAGGGGCTTCATTCTATCAATAAGATAAAGAGAATTTATTCCCTCAATATGATTCTATAACAATTTTGAAAAATTTTCATCAATATTCGATAATTTCTCGATATATCCATCGAGATATCAATTTTCTGAATCACCGAAATTTCCATAATTGTCGATATTTTAGTCATTGGGATTGAGTTCTATGCATCTACTATTGTTGTTTTTCAGAATCTATTGAAGAAAAGTGGCTCTTAAATTGGAAAATATATACCATTATCAGCTCACAGGCTCACAGCTACATCCCAAAATGCCAAGATGCTTATCAACTGCTGATTGTTTAATAGGACTTGGTGGTGTTACAGTCGAATAAGTTTGACCTAGCAAATTGCTTCTACTTTTCTGTTGTACCTAGGGGTCATTGGGATGACACTGTTCTTGAAACAGAAATTACATCTGATTTTACTATTGAAGAAAGGAATAACATAACACACTCATTAAGAGAGGGATACCCTGCTTGTTAGAAATGCAAGTGTAAAGAAAACTAGGATCAGTAGTGCTCTGCAATTTGTGGGATTAATTCACAGAAACCCTTTCTCTTGAAAACTTGTGATGCAGTCATCAAAACATTTTTTTCCAAGGGTGTTGAATGGAGGAAAACCCAGTTGAGCAATTTTAGTGGTGTCCATGCTATGCGGCTATTGTCTTCTTCATTGCATCTACACCTACACATACATTATTTGCCATACTTAACATTTCATGATGAAGATGAACCAGCAGGTATCCCGGTCTGGGTCTGGAGCGGAGTCCTGGGCAATCTGAAACCGGCACTGATATTGATACTGGGATGAAGATGAAGATGGCCTGGACTTTGACGATGAAGATGGAACTCTGGTCTGGGCAGCGGAGATGAAATCGCTGGGCTGAGACAGGCGCAGACGACGAACCTCTGTGAAGACAAAAGACAACGATGACATAAGACAAAACTAGTTTGACAATAAAACGAAGTTGGCGGCAAGATCACCAAGACAAGTTTTTTGATAAACAAATCACAAGGTAAGATTTGAAAATGTTGTGCCGACAGAACCCTAACAACCGGGTTCACAAAAAATAACCGAATGAAGAATTAAAGCGGAAGCTAAGAGACAAAGTTCTTTCAGATGTTTGCTATGATACCAAGTCAAATATAATAATCAGAGAATGAATTGACTGATGTTTTATTTATCACACAGTGAAGATTTATATAAGAGATTACAAAGAATACAATTATTAAGTAAAACCCTACGATATAATTACATTCCTAATATGACTCACGTTGAAAATATGACTCACACACTGACATCATGAATAACAAGGCTGAACCACATAGGAATTTAACGAAAGCTTGCTTGTTCTGCATTTTCTACTTGCTTTCTTTCATATAGATAGGATGGATGTTTGGCCTTGAGCATCAGTGTGCCCTACCGAGCTTGAACATATAAGCCTGCCTGATGCTTTGCTTTCCTCCATGGCCAAACTGTGTGCAGCTACCACATCATCTATATATATGCACAAATTCTACTGTTGTATTTGGGTATTCACCTCTTAAACCTAACATATAAAATGTAAAGCTATGAAAACTTGCTTCTTAGTTGAAAACTTGAAATGGGATATTCGATCTACAACCAAGACTCACTTTTTGTGCCATTGGAGCAAAACACAGAGCACTAGAATAACGAATATGATAAAAAAAGGAATAACGAATATGCAAGTTTTGGGGTGATTAGCATTACCTTTTTGATGCATGAGAGCTAAATTGAATGGATTTTCACTTTTGTAAAATATAACTTACCTTGTTATTCTCCATTATATTGTGTGCTATAGATATGGTGAGAGAAGTGCCCCCTCAGAATTGAACTACTTTTGACCAAGTCTAAAGTGCATAGAAGACAGCTCATACTGTAACTTTGAAATTATTCTGCTGATGATGGGAAGCCTAACCGTTAAGTATTGCAACAGCAGTGTGCTTGTAGGTTGTGATGCTAGCAGAGGACCAACCACGAAAGACGGATTCACCACCGCAAGATCCAATCCACTCTCCTCGGCGATTCTCCACGCCTCTTTCTCCGGTGTTGTCCTAGCATAGGCATACCAAAGCTGTATGCAAACAAGTATTTACACACAATACACTAGAGCATCTTCTTGTATTATTTCTTAATTATATAAGAGAAAATTATAAAATCTTTTTAAAAAATTGACTTCAATTCTAACAATTATTCTATTTTACTTTACTAAATTAAATATTTTTTTTATATAATTTAATGAACATATATAAGTATTCTATAATTATTCAAATCAAAATCACAGGGTTACATGTTTTAATTTCTACATTTTCCACTAAAGAGAAATAATGTCATTTTTTCTTATTTCTTTAGGAGAGAGAGTGAATTATAAAAGCCAAACAATAAATTTTAGAGGTTCTCTTATGAAATATGCAAATTTTAAGAGTTCTATAGATATAGAGAATCATGTTCTCTCTCTGTCTCTTTCTATTTTTTATATTTTAGATGATGCTTTACATAAACTGTTGGAGCCAAAAATCGATGTTTTTCCTCTAAAATAAAGAAAATGATTAATTACAAAACACCATCTGAACTAAGATGCTCTTTTCATTTTTATACCTAACTATCAAAAACTTGCATTTACATAACCTCAAGTTTCATTCCGTTAGCATTTTGATACATTGACCACTAACACCGTTAAATTTTAAGGGCATTTTCATCATTTCATCAAATGTATCACTTATATCCATTAAAATTTTCTTTTTGTGAACCGCTTATATTTTTATGATCGTTGATATTTCAGTACTTGATTGTAATTGGTTATTCTTATTAGCTTGTAATTTATTTAATTATAATAAATTCAATTGTAATATTTTATTTTATTTTTCTTAACATGTAAGTCCATACACACACACACACATGAGTTCTACTAACTTTTATCATTATATTGTTGCAAAAAACAAATATTTAATTTTACCGTTTTTAAATATTTTTTCTAAAGTAAATTGTTTTATTTGTATTTGATAACCTCAAAAAATAAATTATTTTGTTAAAAGTAGATGTAAAAATGATACATTTGATGAAATGATGAAAATTCCTTTAAAATTTAACGGTGTTAGTGGTCAAGGTATCAAAATGCTAACAGAATGAAACTTCAGGTATGAAAATGTAAGTTTTTGATAGTTAGGTATGAAAATGAAAATAACATCATAGTTCGGGTAGTGTTTTGTAATTAATCCTAAAGATAATCATAATTTTACATGAGGTGTTGGAGATATTCTTAGTGTTTTACTTTAAACGGATAGAACGAAAGAGAGATCCATTAGACCGATGAGCTATATGGAAAATACTTGTGTCTGACCCAGTCTGGACGCACTCGTCTGGACTCTTTCTTATTTGCATATGTTTTTTCAATGTAAATCGTAATCGTAACTGTTCAAACGTTAAACTAACCAATAGAGATCATCTCTGTGAAAAATCAATGTAAACAATAATCGTTTGCTCAATCAAATGCATCGAACAAATGAACGGTTGATTATGAGACGGTTAACTTTCGTTAGAATTGTTAATTATTTTGATACATTGATTGAACAAATAATTTTTGTTTTCATTGATTTTTCTATGTCAAACTCAAGTATTTTCTGAGCTATATTTGCCTATCGAGTTTGTGCTAGAGCCAAGCATGCAAACCATATAGTTGACACATACAAGGTGTCTCTTCCACACGTCGAAAGACAATGGCAGAAGAACCCTAGATTACTATTGCCGCACTCACCGTTTGCTAGTTTCGAAACGTGGCGACCTCTTAAGGAACCAACAAGAACAGAAGAAGAGGAGAGCACTTAGAAAAACAGAGCAGGAAGTAAATGATGCGTATTGATGAAGAAGATGAACGAGGAGGAGAATTCACCTACGTACGGCGCAGTGACTGGTCAGCAGGCTTTATCGGAGGATGCATATCCAACGTTATCTCTCTGATGACTCCTCCCGATGTGTGCCGCCTGTCGTTGGTTTCGAGGAACTTCCGGTCGGCTGCTGAATCAGAAGCCGTTTTATCACTCGGGCCCTGCCTACTGCAGGTCCAGGAGCGGAGGGAGATTGGGACACAGTAGGTCCTGTGCCTCACTCTCTCTTTTACAGCACAGATTTGATATGATGGTGCCCTACTGATATATACAAAAACAAATGACATATTGTGTTCCTTTGATATGTAGTGTAGTGAAAATCTGGCTTTGTAGTAACCTAGTAGCCTGGGTTTGAAACGTGCCATGCACAACAGGTCTTTTTTTCTTTTTCTCCCTTTCTCTCGGAAACTTATTCATACATCTTTAAACACTTTGTACTTTTTTTTTGTAAGTTATGGTTGATTTTGTCAACTTACGTAAAATTACATAGAAAATCTTTAATGTGTTTGACACTTCAACTAATCAAGCTATGTATTTCTAATTTCTCAAAAACAAAAAAAAATAAAGAAGGATCAAATAGTTTTTCTTCTTGCATCGTATGTACACAAGCCAACTTCAAACTAACTTAATTATCAGATCTTTAGTTTTTTTTTCAATAGCGTAAACATGCTCATGCTATTCTTAGGTTTTCATCATCGTTTTGTGTCATCAATTTTTCAGCTTGATTTTGTCCCCATGTTGGAATCCTAATCCATAAAAAAATGGTATGGTTTCACCGTCATGCAACACCATTATTTGGACATTCAAAAGAAACAATATAATAGGAACTAGCAATATTATGCTGATATGATTTTTGATTATGTTGTGACCCTACTTCTTGATCAAGGTTCAACATCAATTTTAATGAGATGCAGTTATTCTCTCATGATTCAGTACAATTGTCCTTTAGAAACATAGTTAGCAATATGCATGCCGTGAGTCATTCAGAAACTCGAGAAAAAATCTCTATCGTTTGGTGGTTGAAGCATGTGAGTAGAAGGGTCAGAGAGAACCAAATACATGGTCAATCAAAATTTAGAATTTTTTCCTGCGGAAGAACCCTAATTTTGATGATTTTATGGGTGAGTGGCATACATGGAAAATTTGGGAGGTCTACTTAGCATTTTCAGTATTTAAAAAAGTAAATTAGAGATCCATTAAGTAAGGAGGTCCAATTAGTGTTTCTGAAGGTATGAATAGAAGTTCTCTTCCTAATATGCTTTTGTCTTTTCCTTTTTTAAGTGATTTTTTTCCTTGTATTTATAGGTTAATTCTGTTTTTCCTTATATTTGTTTCTTTTCTGTTTCCTAATATTGATTTTTTTCTTGTATTTTCTGACCTTTTGTGTTTTGTTTTATTTTCATGGTTTATATTAACTTTTGTGTTTTGTTTTATTTTCATGGTTTATATGAACATCAACAATTCTCTTGTGTTATTGTAGAACTATTTTCTTAAAAATCTCTTGCGATTTTGGTGGTAGACACTTACGATACATAAAAAAATCTAATTTTCAGTGTATTTTTTTGCTTTATGAAGTCATAATATTTTCTTATTGCCCAACTCAAATTTAAATCGTGGCTCTGTCAGTGTGCTGTACCTTAGCCAATTGATACATCATGGAGATTCTACACACTGCTAATGTGCATTTTAGCAGCCTTAGGCATTAATTTGGTATTGAGGTGAAAAAACTCAATTTTGAGAAAACTCGGTTTTAAATAAGCAACATTTAACATGTTTTTAAAAATCATGATTATTTAATCTTAATTTTTTTAAATAAGCAGTTTTTTAAGATTTTACCAAATATGAAATCTATTTAAGAATAACATCAAATGGTGCAATATTTTTGTATTTGTTTGTTGGTTTATATGAAAATGGAGAAATAAGGTGATTTTTGATCCTGTCTTTACTTTTCCCATATATCCTAAGAATTTGATTTGGAATTATATTGAGGAATGGAGCGGTGCTCAGCTTAAGGCTAACATGAATTCCATGTTCAGTTATACAATGCTTTCTTGGTGCAAGCCTCCTTTGAACTGGTTTAAACTGAATATTGATGGTACTAGGTCTTATACTACGGGGAAAATTAGGGTAGGTGGAGTGCTAAGAGATGATCTAGGAAATTGGATTAATGGTTTTCAGCTTAACCTTGATACCGGTGAAGTTCTTGATGCTGAAGCTTGGAGCCTTTTCTTTGGTTTGAAAATGGTGGCTAAGCACTCAATTGCTCACCTAGAAATTGAGTCAGATTCTGCTGTTTTGGTGCATCTTATGCTAAATGCTGATACCAATCTTCATCCTCTGGGTTCTTTCCTTGATGGTTGTGTTATGTTAATGACTAGAATGCAGCAAGCCAAACTTAATCACATTTTTAGAGAATGCAACATGATTGCTGATTCTCTATCTAAAAACAGTATAGACAATGATCTGGGTATAATCTATTTTTTTGAAGTTCCTGCTCGTGCTACTCATCCGGTTTTTGCTCTAGTTTGTAGGTTGTAGAGTTTTGCTTTGTTCTTCTTTTGCTTGGACCTTTTAGGTCCCTTATGTAACCAAAAAAATCTATTCAAAAAGATAATTATAAATGATTTTATGCTCTAAAACTCAATATCAAAGTGGGTCTTACATGTGATAATTATGATAAACAATGAAGTTATGTGTGCCATCAAATTGTAACAAATAGGGTTTCAACAGCCTAGCTTGTTGTTGCCAATTGCTATATATGCTATGTTATGGTGACTATTCTTGACGTTGTCCAGAGCTTTTCACTTGACAAATGGAGTGGGAGTGTTACATGGTAGCTGCAAGACCGTGTGATTGTTTGGGCCGATACACATCTATTGGAAATGGATTTCTCTGCCCGATTACAGATCTAAGATTTAGTTTGTTCTTTGGTTTGCTTAATTATTAGCATAGTTGGATGGTTATGACTTGCCCAACATTGTTTTTGTAATGTGATCAAACAAATACAGGTTTGAAGGGTTGCTGAGCTTGTTAGGGTTTGCTGGCTTGAAAATCGTGGCAAAATGACACACGCGTACTGTTCCCTCGACTATGTAAAGAGCTTACCTTGGGTTCAAGTCAACAGCAGCGGCTTATGGATTTGACTACCAACCTGCAGAGGTTAGTGTAGGTCTGGTCGGTGGAGCAGAACCCGCAGAGCAGACTGTGTTTCTTTACGCCGATAGAAGCCGGACTCAGAGCTACCAGATTGTGCCAGGGCGTGTTGGTATATTCCACAGAAGCCGCATTTTGGGTGTGCAAGTGCCTCAGCCCAGAGAGATCAATGATAATGAATACCTGAAGGAAAGAGCAGTAGGTGGTTGGAGATTGGGTTGGGTGAGTTATGTGAAGGAGGAGAAGGCGGGGAGTTGGAAATGACTTGTTTAGGGGTGGTCAGTGGAAGGGTGTTCTTGTTCAAGGCATTGAGGTCAGGCCGAACAGGAAGGCCCAGCGTTAGTAGGATTCATCTGTTTAATTTTTTTCTTCTTCTTTGATGTTGATAATTTTGTAATTTAAGAAAAGGAAAGAAAGGACTCTCCCTTTACATTGTAATTTTTGCTGTAACTATGATGTGTGCATCACTTTGTTGTGTAAAGAATAAAAATTATAGTGTTGGTTGGGGACACAGAAAGGGAAAGACAAATGGGTAGGATGCGTATGAGCGTAATCAGCTAACAATCTGCTACAAATTTGGCTTCCATGTAGACATGCCTGATGTATATGGAATGAGTCTGAATGACATTGGTGCTAAGGTGAGTGTCACATACAAGAGTTTAATTCTCTACGGTATCGCAGATTTCTCTGTCAAGTAGTCCATAAAAATTTTAGTCACCCCCTCGACAAGCACTTGCTGAAAATTATTTAGACAAACTATATGAAGGCCTTCTCTGAGTGTTGCTTCTGCGACCAGGATCCATCTTCATGTTTCTTACTCGCTGACACAATAAGGTTTCCATGTTGATCTTGTATCTCAAATTCCATAGTTGCTCATCTATACCAGACAGATCCATCAAAGTTGAGCTCTACTTGATGATTATCTTGAGGCTACTAATTCCATTTGGTTGGATGTGGATTTTCTTGAATTAGTTTCGTTATGTTTCGCATCAATGGATATTTTTCAAGTAGATTTCCTCTCATCTTATATTTCAATCTCATATATTTCGCAAGAGTAATCAAGTTGTTGTTGTTACTTGTTAGTTACGAACTTGCTTTGGATCCAGATCATTAATGGATGAAGGGATCAAATTTTCAATCCTCAAAATGCTGGACACTTGTAGTCGTAACTCGTAAGTCGTTGGGGGAGTGGTACGTTTAAGCTTGTGTTGGATCAAATTTTGGATTGTATATATGTTTAGTGACATCAAATTGTTGCCTCAGGTACGATTAGAATAAGCCTAATTGCAACATCAGTTTAATTATCGGTAGGGAACTCGAAACTGAAATCGGTACTGATGCTATTTTGAAACCAGATTATTCTGAGAACTTGAGGAATGCGTACACAGGGAAACATCCAACTGCGTCTGGGGACTTAATAGGAGTTTTCCAGCCAATGCATGAAGGAGAGCAAAGGACTGATATGATAAACTGCATGACATGCACGAAAGCCATGGCAAATATGTTTCTGCTCGGTCTCTGATGTGTTGGTCCGAAGTGCATGGTCAACATTTGGCTAGCTATGTGACTCCAGTTTGGAGGAACCATTTGGTTTGATTATATGATATGATATATAGCTAGAATCATATTGCTTTAACTTGAAGCTATGTCGAGCATCATGAAGGGAATTGTGCCCAACTTTTATTCTGATGAGTAAAATAGCCTAAATTTAACACGGTGGCTTTTGTCTCTTCGAATTATGAATATACAGTATCAGGTCGATCATCTCCGACTTATTACCTAATTAACCCTAATCGAAGCAAAATCAAAGAAGAAAGACAACAAAACAGACCTGTCAAACATTACTTTCCCCAAATGTTCCTTTCATTGGGTCCAATGGCGATATAAGCTGTGGGCAAGATATTCGAGAAAAACCACTTAGTTTACTGTAAATATCTTCCTGGAAAAGGAACCGAAAATTTTCTATTTATAGTTCAGAAAATTACTCAGTTTTTCAAATGTTCAATCAACTTAAATAGTTGGTTAGATTAAATTTATAATATTATTTAATTTGTTAAATAAAAACTAAATATAATGATCCATAATTGAGATTTTTAAAAACTGATTAGTTCACTTACATCTGAATATATAAATTTTTTAAATTTTAAAGATAAGACAAAAATAATAATTATTTGTCAGGGCCATGAATTTGTGTGAGATGTAACGTGATTCAAATTTTTATGAAAAACAAATTAAGATGATCAATCGTTCAAGTGATGCGACCACTAATACAATGGTTTGAAAATCTTTATTCAGTTTTGAGTTTTTTCTTGGGTACAGTACGTCACTCCAATGGCTCATAGTAAAATTGAATATATTTACCCAAAAAAACCGTACGATTATTATTTTTTCTTGAAACAAGATGAAAGATAAAATTTTTGGCATCCCAAATAAGATTTTTTTTTTTGAAAAAGAACTAGTGCGGTTGCCCTTAAGCCTTCATTAATGAAACTGTCGAATACAAGAGGAGACATGAAACCTAACTCCCTGATTACAATAAAGTCTCAAAATAATATCGAGAATGTCTACAAAGTACATGTACTCAAACAAACACCGACTAGAAAAGAGTATTACTCTAATTGCGATTCTATTTGCTTTGAAACAACAGTGATATAATGGAAAGAACAGTTGACGTGTAACACGTTTACATATCCTAATATCCAATAAAACATTTTTCCTACTATGTTGCCGCTAGAGAATAAACCTGATGACACTTAGTTTCATCTTTCCACTAGGAGGCTGTGACCATTTGACGAGACAAAAGAGCTGCTGCTTACCTAGAGCGAACAGGGCACACAAGGTGCATAGACCGGCATGAAGCCCATTTTACCCTACCATATAATAATAGGGTATTATTGGCGACAAAAAGCCGCTAAGTACTCAAATTGAAATGCAATAAAGCAAATTAAACCATAAAATAGTAAAATAAAACAGACCTAAGGTTAAACCCCAAACCCAAACCATGATGGGCCCAACACACCACAATCGGACTAAGGCCAAACGAGTCTAATTCATGATCTCAGCCCATGTAGGCTCTTGCACACGCAACCAATACACCACCAACGAATCCTCAATCTTCACAATGGTATCTCCACCACCACAACTCTAGCAACGAGTGGATACAGAACCCCTCTCCTGCCACATCCACTAGATTTTGAGTCCCGATCCCAACTTGTCTCCTGCCAGATCCACGAAGATTGACCCACAAAACCACTCAAATCGAACCTCACAACAGATACTATATCGAGATCCAGCTGAATTTGATTGATCACCACCAACACGCCACATTTCTTTAGGCGAATAGTAATCGAACAAAGCGGTCTCCCTCTCTTCGTTTAGAGAGCCACGACCTCAATCACACCTCCACCAAGTGTGGTTGCATCGCCTCCATATGCGGTGATGTGCCTGTTATTGGGTACTCTTATCCTTGCAGGTATTTGCAACTAGTAAGTGTGATCTCGTCACTTTAGCAATATGTTTAAATGCATCAGGTATCGAAACTGTAACGTTCTTGATATTGATCATGTGGGGATTATGATGAGACAAAGTGGTGACAAACCAAGATAATTCTCGTCATTTCCTTAGAAAATTCTTTTTCTTACCTCCCTCTAACGACAGAAAGATTGTCTCATCAAAGTGACAATTTGCAGGTCTTGCGGAAATGAGATTGTCTATAAGGATATCAAATAACGGATAATTGTTGGAGGTGCGTATCTAACACAAACATGTATTCATTTATGAGGACCCATTAAAATGTGTTATGGGACGCAATAGGCACATATGATGCGGAACCTTTTATGTGTAAATATCATGCTCATGTCTAGTTACCAACTGTACGCAATGGATGGTTGATTTAGTAGTGAGCCCAAAAATGAATAAGTATGGCTGCGTGAAATATTGCATAACCCCAAATAGATATAGGCATGTTGGTATGTATAACCAGTGCCTTAGCCACCATCTATAACCTTGCTATGGTGGCTTTTGCGAGACCATTTTGTATAAATATATGGGGTACAAGATTATTTACATTGATCTTGATAGACATGCAATAACCATTAAATCCTTGTACTTTCAACATTGTCAAGCCTTATAGACATAGTGATCAAGGTGGTGAGCCCTTATAAAATGCACTAAGAGTTTATAAATGTTGCATTTCTTGTAAAAAATTATTTGGCATGTGACCAATATATCAAAACGTTCTCGAGAACCATAAAGTACTGTAATGGTCCACATCTCTTGATAAATAAGTTCATAATCATCATGTTTTATTATTTGTAAGAATGAAATATTTTAGTTTGTAGCTTTACCATTTGAAGGTCTCTACCATATTTTTGCTAAATGATTGATGTGCCTTTGAAATAATAAATAAGGTATAATGGTAGAGAGGATGCGTATCATGTTCGTTAGAATGCAATAAATGCTTTGGAGCAACATTCTACCAGCTGAACCAACCAGTATATGCCGATCATAATCGGTGTCGTCAGCTTGCAGTGTAACGAAGTTTTGTCTCATTTTGTCATTCACTCAAAAGAGGGGATGTCTGTGTAAGTTTTTAAAATGACATTTCCTCATGTGTGACCATGGTATTTTAGGTGGTCATGTCAAAAAGTCTTTGAGGGTCAGTATCCTACATTTCATTGTAGGTGACTTATTAGGTTCTTTAAAATGTGTTTCCTTCACATTTATTTAAGGTAATATAGTTTCATTCTCATAATGAGATTCCTTCCACATTTTATTATTAAATAATAGTCGTTGGCATAATTTTTTTGAAACTAACAAGGTTCGATTTGCTCGTGGTGCATACGGAGCTTATGTGACTTTTAACGTTGTGTAGTTACGTAACATAAATTAGGCAGTGTCTTGCCCTTTTATTATTTGTAAAGATCACTGCATCTTATTTATAGTGAAATTATAATACATAACTAATTCCCTAATTTATTCTTTAAAATAGCATGGGTTGTCCCACACTTAACACCTTTTTTTCTCCAATATACATTTCTTAAAGTATATCAAAGTATCTTTCATTGGAAATATATAACTCTTATTCTTTAGAGTATTTTGATTTTGATAGAAATGTATACTTTTCATTCTAAGAACCATTTTGTTGTTTGTAAAATGCATTTCTTTGCATTTTATAGTGCTAGTTCAAACCATATATATTTGCAGCAAATAAAATTGAACAAATTCAATGCTTTAGAATTCAATTCAAAATTTAACAGGCCAACGATAGTCAAATCAATGTCTTATTTAATTTAGTAAGCATTATCTATATAAACTTTAAAACCAAAACAATAGTCTAATTAAATAAAGGCATAATGATCTTCACACGAGTATCTTGGAAAACTAAGAACATATTTAACCGAAATATGAAACTTTCTTGCCTTATATCTATCTTCTTCCATTGGTAATCTTCTAGAAATTGATACTCTTTTTCAATCCTGCTGTTTGAATATACTTTTTTAATTTCTCGTACTTCCAAGATTGTCTACACTTCTTGTAAGTCATAGCTAATTCATTTGCTGGCTTGTAATATATAATTTTTGTTAATTCACAAGATTAGCAGTTTATGTCACTGCTTATGTCACGCCGCAAGACCCTCTTACTATGTTAATTTTCCTTTTCTTTGGGTTCAATTTCACTTTCGGTTATTTTGCATAATTTGTTTTAGGACATTTCTTTGTTCTACATTGTCATTTAAGAGATTTTGAATATGCTACTCAGCTACTTGTATATAGTTGATAAAACATTATTGAACATATTTCAGCATGAACTAATTGGACAATATAATTGCTCCCAATGATGAAATTTGAGGGGGTCTATTACATCGTGTCATTATATATGTTATACTTTTTCACAAAATTGTAACATGTCCAATAAGTGCATCATGTTTTTATTTGGAGTTATTAATCGACTCATAATCTAGCATATAAATTTTTTTCCACTGATCTTTTAGTTTTAGAGGAAATTGCATTTATGTTTCCAAAATATCCTTAAGGCGCAGTTCATAGCTTGAAAAAATTCTTTCAACTATTTATATTTCCAGTGGATGTTAGGATTGATGTGTCCCTCATAAACATTAATTCTTTGAGCCATCGTTGGCTCAATAATTGAGGAGACTAGTACTCAAGTTCTTCAGAGTCTAATATGTCGAAATTAGGCTAATGTTTTAGTCATTTGTAAAAACATAGTGATGAGAAGATGTATTTACTTTGTAGTCTAAATAGACATTCACGAAATGTGAAATTTGTATCATGAATATCTATTAAAAATGATGAATCTGCATCTTGAAATATTATTTAGACCCTGATTTATCATAGTTACCAGTTACCATTGGGGTAAGACCTTGATTTAACAGAAAGGGGTAAAATCTAATTTTTTTGGGTCAGGTCGTTGATCGGGGTTCGTTGGGGCCCGATCCGATATTAGGGCAGCAAAAGCTAGGGGCGCTACTTTGCCGGCACTAGAGCTAGGGCGCATTGGCTCAGATGTAGCCAGATCGGTCCAACGTGGGGTTGGGCGGAGGCTGGACGCGCGTCGGAGGCTGGACGCGCGTCGGAGGCTAGTGATGTGACAGTGGCCACTCGATTGGGCTGGGTCGCCGATGAGGGGACGAGACAACGCTGAGTCGGAAGGGAAAACACCAAAAAAAATTCTGGATCAAGTGGATCATAGCGGGGCAGCATGTGTGCTTGGCAACAACATAGTACGGGGTTAGGTCACCGACGCTGGTTTAGAGTTAGAACGAATCGGAAGTGAGCGGCACTGGTGCTCTGGTGACTGAGGTTCATATTGTTTCGGCTTGTAGCTGGTTGTGAAAACCGGCGACGTGGTGGTAACGTCGAGGTGCTTCCGAAATTTGGGCTAAGTTTGAGGCGCGTGTGCAAACTTGTGGTGAGGCAGAACAGTGTTGAGAGGAACTAGGGTTTTTAGATTTTTTTCTTGATGTATCAGACTCAGAGTAAAACAAAGTGCTTATAACGTGTAAAAGTATATGAGAATCAGAAATTGTCTACTCATTTCATTGATACCCCTCTTTATATAGCGGGGAGATTACAAATGTAATAACATCGTACATAATAACTAATTTATAATTTATTAAGTAATTACATTCGTCAATTGCTAATTGCACAATTAACTATATGTCAGTTAATTTGACAAATGCACACCTAGAGAATTATGCCTTCAACATAAATGTTTTATTGATTGAATACTCTTAAATGTGTATACAAAATTAAATTATTGTTGTAGGAAATATGACATGTGCGTGTGTGCTCTTGGTCTTATACCGTGTATATGGGCTTAGCCTATAGGACTCATGCATGTGTCCTAGTTGTAATAGGTTTACATTATGGAGTTAGCCTAATCCTTTAAGGATTGGCTCATAGTATTAGAGTGAGTCTCTATATAAAAAGTTTCTCCATATTCATAATAAGATTGATCTCATTCTTTCTCTATATTATTCTACAAGACATTATCAGTCACGCTAGCTCTAGGAACTTGAGCTAAAAGAGGCCGCCGACCACCACCGAAAAAACCATAAAACCCAAAAATATGTTTTTCGGCCAAATCACCTTCTTGAGACGCTGCAGCTACTGCTGTACTTGATTTTCTGTCGCGTGCGCTACCCCTAGTCATTGTTGCCTCACAGACGCTGTCGTTGGTGCCCATCGTTGCTGCTGTGCACCTGACTGCTGATGCGCACACTAAGCTGCTGCTGCTTATTTGCTGCGAATGGTTGCTGCCCCCAAGCATCAACGGATGATATTTCAAGCTTCTTTGAAGATTTTATCGACAAAGGTATGTACTATTGAACCCTAAACTCGTTCAAAGTTCACTAAACATGGGGAGGATAAAATCCATTTCTCCCTTCTTCATCTTCATTCTATACTTGAGACGTTTGTCTTTGTAGGTTAATTTTGTTGAATACAAACCCTAGATGGAGTGATTGCATATGGCTGCCATGCTGTCGCTGAGCGTTGCTGAGGCCTGCCCCTGTGCGCTCGCAAACGCTACTCCCGGCCCTACATGTGCACCTTCTGTGCGCGCGTGCGTTGTTACCAAGCACATGCATGCACCTGCTAGGCTGTTGCCGAGCGCTGTTGTCAGGGATTGCCCTGTGCGTGTGCACGCTGTTGCCGGGCACTGCACACGCACTTACGGTGTACTTGTCGAGCACTGCCGTCGAGGCCATGCCTTGGCACGTGCACGCGGCTGCCAGCGTGCACCTATGCAATAAATATCCTCTCTAGGTCTGCATGGTGTGGTATCCATGGCTGTTTTGATTTTTACAGAATTAAGCATCGAACTCAAATGGTCTCGAACTAACTGCTTGAATTCTTGTATGCAGAGTCAATTGACAAACATATGTAGTTTGATCCCCTGGACGCCCAAGACAATGAGTATCACCGCTGGGTCCTCGACACGAGGCAGACTTTCATTGGTAAGGACTATATCTCCACCATCGATCCTCTCATCGAACCCCTAGCAGAGGGTGTAGAGATGTATGACGAAAATACTAAGTCCAAGGCACTTATGTATATCTGTCGGCACCTTGATTCCACATTGAGGTGGCAATAACAGCAAATGCCCGACCCACTGGAGCTATGGAACAAGCTCGCAGCATGATTTGGTAATATTCATTTTACGCTTCTACCAGAGCTGTAGCCCAAATGAGCTTCCATTAGTCTAATGGATTACAAATCTGTAGAGGAGTAACAAATAGACATGCTTGCACTACGTGCTCGTTTGCACTTTTTTGGAGTTGAGAAGTCCGAGGATGATCTCATAGAGAAAACGCTGCTCACTTTCCTCAGGTCGTCAGCCATGCTGATGAAACAATATAGACATGACTATAAGAGTGGTCTTACTCCAATGTTTGACTCTCTTATGACGTTATTTCTAACTAAGGAGAAAAATTGTAAGCTTTTGACTAAGAACATTGTTCGGCCTGTTGGGACCATTGTTGTTTTGGAAACTGATTACAAAAGTGTCAGAGGAGGGAAAATCATGATGCCGAGAGTAAGAGATCGTCATGAACCATATCACCGTGAGCAAGGCTCTGACCGAGGCACCCAAACTAGGAGAGGCACTAGAGGTTCTAAACGCTCTAGGGGCCGTTCTAATACTCAGAAGAAGGATGATGAACCTGCCCATACGGGCCATGCTCCCAAGCCGGTTCAGAGATATGCCAAACATGTTGCTGCTCATAGGACAAGTGAATGCCATCGTTGTGGGTCTAAGGATCACTGGATGAAGCAATACCAAGCACCTGCCAACATAGTGGCTGTATACAAGAAGTATAACGAAATTGTGGAGAGTCATGTTACTGAGGACATGGACATAGAGTCGAACTCCAACCCCACGGTTGATGATTTTCGAGAACAAACCGACTTAGATGCACCCGACTTTTGAAGTTGTAGAGATCTTGTTTGTTTTTACCTCCATGAGTTGTTAGATTCCTTCCAAGCATATGTAATAAGGCATCTTAATGTCATGATTAGTTTGATTTTCTGGACAATTTGTTCTTGAGATCTTTGGTTGTAAACCATTATGCGTGCAATAAAATTTTGATGTTTTTAACTTTTGTGTTCGATATGTTTATACAAACACTTGACACTATTCGATGCACTTGACCATTTAAATGTCACTCTAAGTCTCTCTAACAGAGTTTGGAAGCTGAGCAACACTGTTTTATGCCTAAGGAAAACAGATATTGAGCGTTGCCTAGGAGATGCCAAGTGCTACACCAAGCTGTTGGTATGGCTGCTGAGCTGTCGTGCACCTCTGCCGAGCTGCCGTGCACCTTTGCCGAGCTGTCGTGCACCTCTGTCGAGCTATCGTGCACCTCTACCAGCTGCCGACAGTCATGTGCCTGCTGCCGACCTAACGTGTCTGTTACTAATCTTGTATGCTAGCTGCTGCCCTTGATTGTTTTTGCTAATATTGTGTGTCAGCTGCCGGCCATGTGTGCCAGATGCTGCATGTTGTGTGTGGAATGGTAACACCTATATGCTAGATGTCGATAGTTGTGTGTTTGTGGCTCTATGCTCTACACATTAATTGCCATGCACTGTGTATTAGATACCGAGCACTAAGAACCAGATGCCTAGCACTAAACACAAGGAACTGTGCATTGATCACCAATTGTTGTGCACTTGCATCAGAGGCCAAACACTAAGTTAGTTACATAGCACAAAACACTCGTGGCCGTGCACAAGACACTAACTGCCGAGCACTGTGCACCAGGGCCGAACACTATGTAGCAGCTGTCGAAGCTCTATGCACCTCATGCTATGCACTTAACACAAGTTATCGAGCCCTTGCTGCCCCAAACTGTGTGCTATGTGCGCTAGCGGTTGTGCAGCCACCGAACATTGTCGAGTGCTCGGTACACCGGCATAAGTGTGGCTCCGAATGCACTACTAAATGTTGTCAAGTGCTTAGTACAATGACATATGTGTAGATGCAATGCGCTGCCAAATGTAGCCAAGAGCTTAGTGCATTGACATATGAGCAAGATGCAAATCAGAGCCATAAAAAATGAAAACAGTGAATATGTCACCTTCTGTACAGCAACTTCAGAACAGCTTTTTGATCAGCTCCCGATGAACTAGACGCAAACCTTACTGGATAGCTACGCCTGTCTCGTTTTTAATGGTTTTCACGGTTCATTTATATTCGTTCTGACGAAGGAGTTATGACTATTTTAGTGAGCAAATGTCATGCTCACAGGAATTTTGCAATGCACACGGTTGCCTTCAGTTTTAATATGCCTTTTTCTCACGTATATACCTTGTTTCGACAGGTTTTTCATGTGGAGATATTGAGTGCCTTGCAGACAGTGGGACTACCCACACTATCCTATGGAACATGCTACTCTTTATAGAGCTTACGCCATGTTAAACTTCCGTGAAAACTTTGATCGGTTCTTCTCCTGTGATTCAAGGTCGCGGGCCAGCTAGGTTCCTGCTGCCAAATGAGACCTTGATTATTTTTTCTGATGCCTTGTATGCCCCTAAAGGCCTTCGAACACTATTGAGTTTCAAAGACATCTGCGTCAATGGTTTCCACTTGGAGACGCATTGTGAGAATGGACGCGATTTCTTCTACGTAACTTCCAACGAGTCCGGCTCTAAGCGCATCCTAGAAAAGCTTATGAGTAATCTAGTGTTTTGTACCTCACCACCATAAGGGTTATTGAATCATATGCGGTCACCAAACATATATGATTACTGGGACCATGACTCGTACAAGTTGTGGCATGACCGCCTCACTCACCCCGGAAGAGATGATGATAACGATTCTACGAAATTTGTATGGACATCCTTTCTTCCTCACAAAGCGAAAATGTTTGGGACACGTCATCTCCAAAGAGGGTAGAGATGTCGTGTCACCAAAGAGAGCTCCCGGCTGACACTTGGGTCACTAGAGGACAGCTTCGCAGGTCCTCACTCAGCTTTGAGGCTCTGGACCATCCCTGATGCGTCAATGACACTTTCTGATGCTCATAAGTCGCTTTGTAAGGCTTATGCAATGGCTAAGTGGGTGGCCAGACTGTCTTATGCCAAGGCAAACACAGAGAACATCCCATTTGTCCAGCGTATCCAAGGTAATATCTGTGGACCTATCCCTATCCAGAATGTGGACCGTTTAGATACTTCATGGTTCTGGTGGATGCATCGACACACTGGTCGCATGTCTCTTTGCTGTCCACATGGAGTGCTCCCTTCCTCAAACTCCTGACACAAATATTAAGCTGAGGGCTAACCACTCTGGTCATCCAATCAAGTTGATTCAGATGGAGAATGCCGGTGAGTTCATGTCAAAGACTTTTAATGAGTATTGCATGTCGGTTAGGATAAAGATTGAGTATTCCGTCCCACACTTGTATACGCAAAATGGTTTGGCTGAAGCTATGATAAAGAGACTTCAGTTCATAGCTAAAGCACTGGTCATGGGCTCAAAGCTCCCTATTGCGTCTTGGGGTTATGCTATATTCCATGCAGCTGTGTTAGTTCATTTTCGACCCGCCTCAAACCAAACATTTAGTGCATACCAGTTAGTTACTGGATATGAGCATGACATTTCGCACTTACGCATATTCGGCTATGGAGTGTATGTGCCTATTACGCCACCACTACGTAAGAAAATGGGTCCACAACAACTTTTGGGTATCTATGTTGGCTATGATTCTCCAACTATCATTAGATACCTAGAGCCTTTGACAGGTGATCTTTTAAGGTCTGATATGCTGATTATCACTTTGATGAGACCGTCTTCCCGTCGTTAGAGGGGTATGAAAGCATACATGCTCATCGTGAGCGATAGGATTTAGCCTGGCCATTTCCAACGCTTGTTGAGAAGGAAGTGAAGCGAATCCTTGAGCTCCAGCAAGTGGCAGATTCGATGCCCGACTCATTTACTGAGATCGCTAAGGATACTAGATCGGACATACCAGTTGCTAATGTCCCTGCAAGGCTAGAAGTCCCAAAGATGGGCATTACCACCCAGGGTCCGAGCACTGCTGCCAACGGTACGGGCACTGCTGACCCTAATGGACTGGTGGAGGCCGTGGCTCTTCAGAGTAAAAAGGGGAGACCGCTTGGTTTGAAAGATATGCAGCCTAGGAAGAAAAGGGCTCATATGGCACAATCAAATCCCTTACTCATCGATACTGAGAATCTTTCTCACGAGATTATCTCTGATTACACCTATGTCCTAGAAACAATGTCGGTGTGCTTGGGGGACGCCCCGACACCCACGTCGGTAATCGAGAACATATAATTCTCGATGTGTTATGAGAACACAGTTGAATTGTTGGACCGATCATCCACGCATATCGATGATGTATTTGCTTATGCCGTGACGCTAGAGATTATTGAGCACGATGATATCGAACCACACTCCGTCCATGAATGTGAATGTAGAGAAGATTACCTTAAATGGAAAGTTGTTATCCAGGCGAAATTGAATTCCCTAACAAAGTGACAGGTGTTTGGACATGTAATACTAACGCCGTCAAGTGTAAAGCCTGTAGAACATAAATGGATCTTTGTTAGAAAGCGTAATGAGAAGAACGAGATACTAAGGTATAAAGCTCGTCTTGTGGTGCAAGTTTTCTCACAATGCCATGGGATAGACTACGAGGACACATATTCTCCCGTAATGGACATAATCACTTTCCGTTACCTTGTCAGTTTGGTAGTATCTGAAAAACTGGACATGCAGCTCATGGACGTGATTACAGCATATCTCTATGGGGATCTTAATTAAAAAATTTCCTAATAGTTTCCAGGTGCCTAAATCCAGTGACTCTAAGCCACAGAGTGCGTATTGCATTAAGTTACAACGCTCACTATACAGATCAAAACAATCTGGACGGATGTGGTATACACGCCTTAGTGACTACTTGATTAGGAAGGGTTAAAAGAACAATGAGTTATGCCCTTGTGTGTTCATAAAGAAAACGAGTTCTGGATTTGCGATAGTTGCTGTCTATGTGGATGATATGAATATCATTGGGACTCTTGATGAGATCAATGAGACCGCGGCACATCTGAAGTCTGAGTTTGAGATGGACTTGGGGAAGACTCGGTTTTTCATAGGCATTGAGCTAGAGCACCGAGCCTCTAGATTCTTGATACACCAGAGTGCATATATTCACAAGATACTCACGCGTTTCAAAGTGGATAAAATGCATCCAGTTAGCACCTTCATAGTAGTCCGGAGTTTGGATGTTAAGAAATATCCATTCCGTCCTAAAGAGGATGGCGAGGATGTACTTGGAGTCGAGGTACCATATCTTAGTGCAATCGATGCGCTACTATATTTGGCTCAGTGCACTCGGCCAGACATTGCTTTCTCGGTGAACTTGTTAGCTAGACAAAGCTCTGCGCCAACGTAACGCCATTGGACCAGTGTCAAGAATATATTTTGATACCTCAAAGGGTCAATGGACTTGAGCATATTCTTTCCATATAAGGATTCAAGATGGACTGCAAATGAGTGCAGTATTCCTAAGAATCTAGGCGCTGGTCACCTAAGGAACCAAGCTGCCGGGTATGATACATATAGCTGTCGTGCACTGTGCACAACTGCCGAGAGCTGTGTACACGCTGCCGAGCATTGTGCTGCCCCTGTCGAGCACCAGAAGCTGCCAGCTGTGCATTGGGAGCACACTGCCGACTGCATGCCGAGTGGTGCACATTGTCCGCTAGGCACTACCTGCTGCCTGCCAAGCGGTGTACGCTGGCTACCTAGTGTTGTGTTGCAGCTACAGGGCATTACGTGCACGTTGTTGTGCACATGATGTCGAGTATGATGCAGCAGTCAACAAGGGTTGTGCACATGACTGCCGAGCACTGATGCCGAGAAGCATTACTCTCTCAATGTACTTCCCATCGCTTGCTGCCCTTATATCGAAACACCTAATGATATCTTGGTTGGTTTCGCGGATGCTGGATACTTATCTGATCTGCATAAGGGGCGCTCCCAAACTGGTTATGTCTTCACCATTAGGAATGCAACGATATCTTAGAGATCCATTAAACAGACCTTAGTGGCAACATCCTCGAACCATAAAGAGATTATAGCGCTACATAAAGCTGTTTGCGAATGTGTTTAGCTCATATCAGTTATTGAACACATTAGAGGGACTAGTGGATTGAGCTCCACCACAGACAAGCCGACTTGTATCAATAAAGACAATGTCGTATATGTAACACCTCGTCCTGAAATTAACATTTTTACCGGGATTAGGCGAGTTACAGAGAATGGTAATCGCACTGTTGATTTTCCCCGAATTAATATCGAGATATTCTCGGGTCTGGGGGGAAATAGAATTAATGTCCCGAGGGGTAGATTATGTTAATACGAGTTCCCCGGTATGCCCGGAAGATTTTCCGGAGCTACGAGTTGATAGTTACGAATTCATCCAATGTACGGAAGTAACAAATCTTAAATTTCTTTACCGTAGTAATAGATGATTTTGTGATAGGTAGGGAATTTGAGGAACTTTCCATCGGGAAAGATGTAGAGGACGTTAGTACGAACTCGTGGGTATGTCCTACGAATTAATCGGAGTTCGTATGTGAAAGTCATGCGGGATAAAGTATTGTTACCGTGCGGTAAAAAGTAAATAGTAAAATGTCTAATTACTGTTCATGGTAACTAATCTGTGGCAGATCTGGACCGTTGGATTCGTGAGATTAGATCCTGACCGTCCATTTTCCCTATAAATTAAGGTGAGAGGTTTGACTCGGTTAAACCCCCCATTTTTACGGTCAACTCTCTCCCTCGAGCTCTTCCGAGCTCCCTCGCCTGCTCCACTGTTCCTGTTCGGCGCCGGCGACTCCGGCCGCCCCACTCCGGCGCACCACCCTCAAAATGCTCCTCTAGTCCTCCCCTACCTAGCTCTACCCTCAGCTCGCCGAAATAGCCACCGTGGAGGGAGATCAACCGAGAAGAGGCGCGACGGTCAACGGCCAATTTCCGACGATCCAGGCGGCTGAAAGGCGCGTGACCGGTATCATCCTTCTCCCCTCATCATCTCCTTCCTTTTATGGTCAGCTGCTTGTTCAATATCAAGCTAATTCAAAATCTCCCTTTTCTCTGTTTTTCTGCGTTTATTGGGATCTTGTGTTCTCGACTGGACGAAGAGTTTTTGGCGTGCTGGGGGGGGTTCTCGAGCCTAGGAGATGGTGGCAGCGTCTGCTGGGAGGGCAGGCGCATTTTGGGGAGGCAAGGGTGGTGGTTACAGAGGTTCCTCTCGGCAGAGGAATGAGGAGAAGGTGAGAGACTGGTTTTCTTGGTTTTAGTCCAACTGTTGTGTTGTTATGATGTAATTGTGATCTTTAGTTGATTAGGATAGATAGGTGGCCGGAAAATAGGTAGAAACCGGTCGGTAGGCCGACCAGAACAATTTTGGTGAGGAAGGGTAAGTTTCTAGATTTTTACCGCGGTAGATCCAGAAATTTACCATTTTACTGTGGTTGTAAAATGTCAAAACTGCCCCTGGCAGTTTGGGAAAATTATAAGGGGTGCCACTAGGGCTGAAATCCCATAAATACCCCTGATAGTTTTGTATAATTACAAGACTGCACTGAGTTTGAAATTACTAAAATACCCCTGACATATTTGTATATTTATGGGGCTACCATTGAGGTTAAAAAGACCAGACTGTCCTTGGCTGATTTGTTTATTTACAGGGGCTGCCACTAAGGCTGTAATTCCTAAAAGACCCCTGGTAGTTCAGATTAATTACGGAACTGCCATTAAGGCTAGAATGTCCATGTTGCCCCTGACAGTTTTGGGCTAATTACAGGAATGCCATTGAGGTGGTAATTCCATAAATACCCCTGGTAATTATAGTTATTCTTCAAGGATGCCCAGTAGGAGGAAATATCTTAAATGCCTATGGTTTGGTTAATTTACGTGGATGCCACTATGTTTTATATTTATAGTTATGTGTGATGGTTGTTTATAATCGTGTGATTGCCTTTATTGTCCGTCTTGCCGTGATGGATGTTATTGTTATGCATGGTAGAATGATCGGTTTAATCCCGAGGATTAGTTGGTCGGTGGATACCCCATTCGAGATGTTAACTCAGGATATGCGTTAGGTGTATGCTATCCTCATTTAGAAAGCAACCGATAAATAGAATAGCGGGATTCGCCCGGTTAGGGTGTTAGTTAATACAAGAGCTACGTGTGGCTTGATCCCTGAAAAGACAGGGTACGTAGGCAGCCTGACCGGGATTCGGGTGCAGTCACAAATGTTATTAGAACCCTTAGGTTCTTTAAATGGTTGATTTGAGATCCAAATGTGGGAATCAGAATAACCTCCGGTTTGAGGTCTATTCCGGTGCCGTTTGGACTGTTTGAATAGGGTTATCCTGGCTCAAGGGGGATTTCGAGTAAATCTCTCTTGAGTTGGGTCCCGCACGTCTTAACCCAGGGTTAGGGAGGTAATTTTGGGTCGGGGCGTGACAGTATATATTGAACAAATAAGGCAAGACTACATCAAGGGTGATCATATGAAGCACATCTCACTAAAGTTCTTCTATAATCAGCAACAACAAGTCATCGTCAACATTCAAGTTAATCAAGTGAGTTATAAGGAAAACGTAGCAGACTTATTTACTAAAGCTTTGCCTAAGTGTACTCTCGAGAAGCATGTGAAGAGCATTGGAATGCGATGACAATCGAGCCTCTCTGATTGAGCTACTCATCAGGGGGAGCCACGCTCTCGATCGAGAAACATGGTGCGTTGTACTTTTTTTTCCTTCGACCAAGGTTGTTTTTTCCCACAAGGTTTTTGTTACTTGACAAGGTTTTAATGAGACAATATTGTAAGTATCATCCGACATATCGACGTGCGACACAAGAGGGAGTGTTGTAGGAAATATGACATGTGCATGTGTGCACTTGGTCTTATGCCATGTATATGGGGTTAGCCCATGTGCCCTAGTTGTAATATGTTTACATTATGGACTTAATATAATCCTTTAAGGATTGACACATTGTACTAAAGTGAGTCTCTATATAAAGAGCTTCTCCCTATTCATAATAAAATTGATCACACTCATTCTCTATATTATTCTACAAGAATTATATAGTTCTTTTATTTTATATACAAAATTAAATATTTTCCATATAATTTAATGAATTAATATAAATATATAAATTTACTCAAATCAAACCCTAATTATCTAGTTAATTGTTTTAACTTTATTATGTTTTTTTTTCTTTTTTAAGAAAGCGAATGAATTAAAAGGTAAGCAATAAAGCTTATATGTTTCTTTTTTTCTCATTTTTTGTATCATAGATAGATCATTTACTTAAGCTATTGATGCAAAAATAATAATATTTTTCTTCTAAATTAAAAATTATTTTAATTTTATTAAAAATTATTTTATATAATTGGTAGAGGTTGTAAAAAGGCAAATTAGTGTGGTTTTCAATATCAAACATGAAAAGTTTAAAGTGACCCGATAAAACATCATTCTATTAAGATAGCCTAGGTTTGTAGTTCCAGACACTTTAATTTATTATAAATTAAAGGATTTAAAGTTAAAATCATATGGCGTTGCTTACCCCATTTCTTAGATTTCATTAGTGTGTGAATTAACCCCATATTGTATTTGGTTTGGCATCCAAAGCCAACGAGGGGTAGATTTTAACTGCAAACGATCCTCGAGATGTCTCTTTGATGGGCTTGTAAGTGTTTCTCTCAAATCTTAATAAATATTTTTTTAATGAATTCATATTTAATGTTCAAACTATTATCCTTGGTTTGGCGAGACACAGGTAGATACATCTCGAACAGTCAATTTAAAAAATTATTATATGTAATACAGTAAAAGTTTTAAAATTTAGATATCATTTAACAATAATATTTTAGGAATTGTTATTTATTTTAGTTTAACAAATATTATAACCACAAGGAAAATTTAGCTATCGATTTAGTTATGAAATAAAAATTGATAAATTTATTAATTTTATTTAATAATTATCTAGTTTAATAATATTTTGTCTTTGTTTTATCCAACATTGAACTAATGTAAAGTAACTAGTTTCCTATGAAAACTACCACGTAGATGATTTCATTACTGTAACCAAACGAGGGGCACGAGTAATAAACTACTTTAAAATAGAGTAGGTATCCGTACAATTATGCCTTAATATACTATAGACATAATGGGTTGATTAATCATGTATTGGACAAGAATAATGCGCAATTAGCGAGTAAATAAACTGATAATCAATGTAGCGAGTGGGCCAAGTAGCACAAGGAGACAGGGGATTATATTCGTCTTTTGTGGTTATGCGTTGTACCAGATGGCAGGTGGCAACCAATAAGGTCATATCCTTATAATGGAAAATTTTACCATTCTATTTATGGGAAATTTATTAATACCAATAATAGAAAAATCTACTCGAGGCGTCAGATATGTTTTCCTCTCCCATTGGACCAACCACCCCATCCTAATCTAAAATGACCGATAACAAAAGCACCTTCACCACTCGCACACCTCGGAAACGCGCCACTGTTGTAAGGGAAACTTTTGGAAGTGCATCTCACGCTACCACGGTAGCGTGTAAGTTGGAATCAAACGACGTCGTCTCAGCAAACGAAACCCCACGTTAAGCTTTTGAGATGATTCGGCCGATTTTAGTCACCTCGTGGCCATTCATTGGAACACTGTGGGACCCGATTATGCGAGTCCCACTGGTATTAACAGACCACTGACAGACGTTGGTATGCCGGAGCTATTCCGTGGTTAGTCGACGAAGACCAAAAAAGAAGAGATAATCGCAGTAAAAACGAAATTACCTTACATTAGTGTGGTAGGCTGACCCAAAACCTAAAAGAAAATCATAGTCCCACGACGGCGGCTCCGACGAAGAGATTTGAAGTTTCCGATTCAAACCTTGCAAAACCTAGTCGGTGTGCCGGGGCTTCGATTTCTCTAACTGTGAAATTTTCACCGACTACAAATTAAGTACACTACTCTTCCATCTTGAGCTCGTTATTCTTCTGCTTCGTCTTCCGTTGCCATATTTGATGAATTAGAAGAGGAGCCATTATTTTCTCCTGATGTTTTTGATAAGAGTACTTGAAAATCCAGCCGATGATGATGAGTCTGCCTTTGTGACTCCTCTTTTTCATTTTGTTTTTTTGTATTCTCAATCTTGACCCACTGATCGCTTGATTCATCGAATCAGATTGTCATCTGTTTGTTTAAAGATTTATCTGTTGTTCTGTTTTCAACTAATGATTCGGTTTACTGGATGAGATTTTTTTCAACTTGGGTTTCTGAAAATATTAAAGTGCTTAATACTTTACTGTATGGAGAATCAAAGTGGTTCTGGTAAATTTCTTGGTTTATGTATGTGTTTA
This sequence comes from Comarum palustre, assembly GCA_951800085.1. Taxonomy (NCBI): domain Eukaryota; kingdom Viridiplantae; phylum Streptophyta; class Magnoliopsida; order Rosales; family Rosaceae; genus Comarum; species Comarum palustre. The sequence goes on along the minus strand of OX637577.1, from coordinate 22,928,089 downwards.
TATTTTATGCAGCCTTAGTAATTAGTAGAGATACTGTATCTGTCATCCTATACAAACTTATATACAACCAACAAATGTATAGTTTAGCATTTATTCATCAAGTATATGTTTCATAGCGTCTGATTTGCATATGCTCTCGAAAACTCGAACCCGATCGAACGCCGGTCAAGATGGGTCGCCGCCCAGTCCCGACACCAACCCCGATCGAAATTCAATGAAGAAGGAGATTACCACCGCGCCGCTGCAAGAAGCCGAATTGATTGATAGACGAGATCTTGTTTTATCTTGATGATGTGGGACGCACAGACAAACAAATGCAGAAGAGAAGTTGAACTGATCGCTAGACGGAGAAGATGAACAACGTTGATTCTTGAATCTGATTAACTAAATAGTTACCTTTTTTGTTTTTACCATATTTGATTTTTTTTTGTGTGTTGTAAACCTTTTTAACAGAGTTAATATTGATGTCAGTGTCACTTAATGGTGTTAATATTGGTGTTAATGTCATATAACAGACTAGATCAAATAAACGGTTGAGATTGAATTATAACATTAAGTTCACTTACACCTCGCTGTATACCAGAATTTTGCCCCGTTACCACCCCACAGGGGGCTTTAGGCTATTATCGCACTCGGCCCTACGCAGCCTTAAAAAGAAGGAAGAGAGCTAAAAAACTAATTAACACATCAAGTCTCAACGTCTCAGTCCTAGCTAATTGAACCAAACTAGGCCAAGGGCGGCCGATTATGCTCCTTCGATCACAACCGCAGCTGTGCTTGTGGTGAGATTCTAAGAGAGAAACAGAGGAGATGGAAGGCAAAGGTGTTGAGGGTACTTCCGTTATGAATCGAATAATGCTCAAGTACCGCCCGATTGCGCCGAAACCCTTCACCGGAGGCTTACATTCGGACAAGCTGCCCAAGAGGACCAAGAGAAGGTACGTTAGGAAACAACAAAACGGGAAGAGTGAAATGAAGAGCGAACAGCGCGTGGAGACACTGCAGCTGTTTCCTCAGATGATAGAGGAGAGTAGTGGTAGTAGCTGCTGTACCGACCGCTCAAAACTCGGTGGCGGATCCAGCTCTGAGGTTGATGCTAGGGTTGTTGGAGCTGGCAGTCATTGGTTGACCTTGAGTTCGAGTGGAGCGGCGGCGATGGGGAGGCAGGAGGTTGAGAGCACGTCAGATCCGTCGGCGGTGATGGATCGGATGGGAGGAGTGGAGTCGTGGGTGACGGTGGAGTGCGTGAGAGGCACATGCATGACGGCTCCGAGTTCTTCTCAAGGGTTTGGGTCTGAGGAGATAATGAGAAGACTGGAGATCGACACATGTCCGGCGTTCATATCGGACTGTTGGAACAGAGTGCAGTGGCTGAATGGAGCTTTTACGAAGATGACGACGACGACGAGGAAGCAGCAAATGTTGCCGGAGGTAACGGTGTGGTTATGGATGAATGAGGAGCTGCCGCACAAGACGAACACGGCGTTCACTTGCCAAGTGAAACTGAAATACACGATGGTGGAGGAGAGTCACAAGAAGGACAAGAACTACTACTCGCAGTTGGTGCCTTGTGATTTGTGGAGGATGGACGGCGGAGGATTTGCATGGCGGCTTGACGTTAAAGCTGCCCTCACTCTCGGCGGCTGAACCAACCAACTCCGTCATATCCCGATCAGGTATATAATACGAAACATTTATTTGGGAAGTTGCTATCCACGAATCAAATCTGCTTCTTTAGAGATAGACAAGACTAGAACACATATAATTTGCCCCTACTCAACAACCAATTAGTTTAGTTAGATTTTTATATGTAAGTGTTAACAACTAATCGGTGCGGATCAGGAGCGGAGGTCCGTTCCTAAGCTTAGGAACGGACCTCCGCTCCTGATCCGGACTGAACAACTAATGTCCTTTATTTTTGTAATTGTTGCCACGAAATTCTGGACCGGTGTTACCGTGTTAGAGTCTCCATATATGTCCATAGTAATGCGACCCCCGTTATTGTTTACGGATTTATCTCATATGGTGATGGGGATGCTTTACTTACCTTAAAACTGTGGTTGCATGTGCTTGCAAGGGGGGTGGCGTAGAGACTGAAGAAACTTCTTCGACTAGGAATTGAGTAAGTAGCGTACCCATCACCATGGTAGAATTTTCCATTGTTTATTACTTAGCTAACCATCTGGCTTTAGTGGCTTGTCGTTTTGACCAAAATGATACGGATGAAAATGGGTCGAGTCGAACTCAATACTAACATGTTCGGCTAATTTATCCTATATCAAGCTGGTGAGTCGGGTTAAAATTTGAATATTGTTTTTATATTCAAGTTCAACTCGGCTTGAATAGTTTTCTTTAAGCTCGGTAGAGGCTTGGTGATTTGAATCATAAACTTATAAGTGTACGAATCACGAATCATGTCAAGTAAAAGAAATATTAATACCTTAGTTATCATACCATGAGAATTATGTTGGACCTAACGGAGGTAATCGGCTCTAGGACTACTAAAAGGCACACAAGAAAACAAATAAAAACAACGAAAACTATAAACAATCAAGACACCAAACCTTGGTAATGCTCGGCCAAGCTCGCACTAAGCCTATTCAAAACCACTAACTTGTACCCCTAAGGTGGATATGCACAAATAAGTCGATAGTTGAAAGGAAGTTGAATTTGGAATTAACTAAATTAATGTGAACTACAATGAAAGTAACAAACTAACTAACAAGCTAGAAAGTCAATTTGGTTTTTCAAATCAATGGAGACATGGGAGTATCGGGTGATCCACACTAACCCTTTTGTAAATATTGACATCAATCTCACAAATATGCATTTCCTAATGTGTCAAGTCTAGAATCTAATACCGATTAAGACTAGTACACCAATTATTCTTACGGTATACCGGTGTATCGACTATGCTGGTTAAGGGTACAATCAATTCTCCAATTTAGGTACTACGCCGGTTAAGGCCGTAATATCTAAATTAGAGGCCTATAGTGAAGGATAATAAAGACCCGAGCAAATTTAGTTACAATTAAGCTAGCTAATAGTTACCATGCTCAAATCCTAGATGCCACAAGACTAACAAGTAATCAACATATTAATCGAATCAAAATTGCCCACAACATAATTTTAAAGGGTGACTAAGCTTAGAAACATGCTTCTAAGGACCAAGAAATTTGAATTTAAAGCATACACAATGAAAATTGCATCTATTATAATTAAAGTATCAAGTCATTACAAGATGAGTTAGGGCTTCACAACCCTAACACCCAAAATCAAACTACTCATTACCCATTAACAAAAACATCATCCAATACATAAGAAACTGAGATACGAGATAGAAAAGAGAGGAACACAAACTAGATAAATAAATTACTATAAGCAACCATGAACCCGTTTGAAATTAAGTTTTTCCTATTTACTAAAATCAAAATCCTTGAGTTGGAGAAGTCTTGATGATATTGGTGAGAACTCCTTGAGAATAATAGTCTTGAGGAGAAATTGGTGATGAGAAGATTGATCTTGGGGTGAATGGTATTGAAGAGATAAAATATGAAAAAATGGAAGAAGTGATAAATGGTGGTGTGCGGCCAGGGCCGACCTTGGGGTGTGCAACTTGAGGGCCTCAGACACCGGTTTCTGAAGGGCGTCCGATTTTTTTTTCAGATTATGTGAGATGTAACCTTATATATAAATATTTTCTTCAAAACTATACTAGACAACTGAGATAGCTGAACGGTTAGTTGGAGGCCCGAGTATGATCCTGAGTTCAAATCTAGGAGACTTCCAAATTTTTTACTATTTTTCCCCTTTTTATCATTTTTTCTTTTTTTGTTATCGAGCTCTTTTTTTTCATTTTCGTTATTAACAAATTAATAACGTAATAAGATACATGAAATTTGTATATATATGAAAAACGTTTGTTCGATTTATATGATTTACTATATGAGATCACATTTTAGTTGTTCGCTTCAAGCATCTAAAATATCAAGACTGACCCTGTGTGCGGCTGTCTTAATGAGGAAGAGAGTATGAGATTTTGGAAAAGCTTCTAATGAGAACCTTATAATAAGGACTAAGTGAGGACTTTTAAATGAACGGTCGGATCAAGGTTTTCACTTTTAATTGATAGTTTCTAATTCTCATGTGTATTTGATCCAACCGTTCAATTTAAAATCCTCACTTGATCCTTGTTATAAGGTTCTAATCTCTGAGATTTTTTTATCTTCGATCCTCCGGTCCGTCTTGCTTCATTTTGAGGGATGAAGTTGCCACATGGCAGCATGATATTGGTTCATTCTCCACCAAAAGACCTGTCTGATGACAAGCATGATGTTGCTAATTAATCATTAATTAATGACACCAAGGATTAAATATCATTAATTCTTCATTAATCTTGCAATTAAGCTTCAATTTCTGGTCGATTTCTGCATTCCGTTTATTTCCTACAAGCAAATAAAATATTATCAATTACATTACAATTAACTTAAAAATTAACTAAATTCTCATATTTAAGCAACAATTACGTGTATATAAATACGCGTAATCACATCTCCACAATTAAATTTTGCTTGTTCTCAAGCAAACTAAATAAAAATAATCTGAAATCTACTATGTAAAACACATATAAGCTATGTAGTAGTGCTACCGTTTCTAACCATATCCTCTCATTTGATTTTGAGAAGATATGGTTGGAAACGGTAGCACTACTACATAGCTTATATGTGTTTTACATAGTAGATTTCAGATTATTTTTATTTAATGACACATGGTTTATTTTTATATGTGGTTTGACACAAGGTTAACACATGTGCAACTTTTACATGTTATATATTTGCCTCATAAATTTGTGAGACTTATATATGCGCTCAATCAATTTCATGTGAGATAACAGATATTGATCTTAAAATCGATATTTTATCCAATCTTCTGATAGTGAATTACATGTTCTAATATAATATCTGATATCTATATGCAACTATGAATATACAGTAGATCTATTTATACAATTTCTTTCATGTAATATGCCACCAAAGTGGAAATGCTGAAATGGATTTCTTCATAAATAAATACATCATTAGAATAATGATAATTAGATAGATCAAGTTTCACTTACTATATGCTACTAAAGTAGACTAGTATACCAGAAACGATCTATTCATATCTAATTTACACATCATAATAAAACTTAAAACTAATTAATATTTGTCTCCAAAGATATATATATATATATATAAACTAATTAATATTTGTCTCCAAAGATATATATATATATATATATATATATATATATATATATATATATATATATATATATCAAGCATTTGGTTTATGATTGTGCATGTAACAGAATTTGAGACATTTAGATTTTATTAAAGATGAGAACACCACAAAGGTAGTCAAAGTCTCCAAAATGATTGATGTGGCACCCCGGGAGGGAAAACTATAATGACCACGATTTTAAGCCAATAAGAAGCCAATACGTCCAAAGGACGTGCCAACAACTTATTAACCTAAAGTCGTAGGCTTTTTAATAAGTAAAATAAAATTTAAACTTTAGACTTTGAGTGACACCACAAGAAATTCTTAAAACATTCATCAGAGTTTTTCTAATTTCTCGGAAGGTGGTCAAATTAAAAGGTCAATTAAAAACTTTAGCGATAACAATGAAAATATAAAACAGGGTCAACAATTTAGGATGACACATTTACTGTTTATGTAAAAAGCTCTGGTAAACGACCCAAAAGATAATACAGTAAAAGTGAGTACAACTCGGACTAAAGATCGAGGAAGGAATGAGGCTCCACACGCACAGCTCTCTCTATCTATCCTGTTACAGTATACAGTACCTGCAAACAACTGCAAACAACCTGTTATAGGAGTAAGCGTCGTCTTCGCGTGCTCACATATAGACCCACCAATGATAGGTTTGAAAATCATAAAATCATATATATATATATATACATATAGATTTGAGCTCTTAATAAAACCATTTAGAAAATCCTCGGCACACAAAAACATCATTTCATATCTTTCGGGGAAAACTGTGCAGTATGCTAAAACAGGGCCAGAGTGCTCAAAGAACAATATAGCCTGCAGGGCTTCACAAATCTCTATGACCGAATCCCGGGTTTGTCTATACAGCAAACCGAGGCCAACTACCTATGCGTCTGAAGACGAATAGTAGAGAGAGTGTCCATTTACTGCTAATGCCCAACAAATCTCTCGTAACAGCACACCGCACTTACGTCTCGCTTAACTCTGTACGAGACGAGCGTAAGTGGGATAATTAAAATAAACAGGGCATTGCCCTCCGGAGGTTCACGGTCATCGACACCGTGGGAGTGCTATATACTAGGTCCCGTCACTCTCAGGTCACCCACTGGAAATCAGGACAACGGTGCTCAACATATCACATCATCATATAAAAATCATTTACGTCTAGCCTCGGGTTTTCTTGGCCCAATCATAAATCATTTATCACATATATAAATAAAACTTCACGAGGCATCGACCATGAGCATACGAAATCATGCACTTTCATATATATACAAAACCACTAACAAAGGGGGTTTAGCTTCCCTACCCTGTTCCTTACGTACGCTCCAGGCATCCAGGAACTGTCTAGGTGAACCGAGGTCACCGTGTAAGCTACCTTGTCCAATAATAACTGCAGAATAGAGTAGCTTAGCAACCAAGATACAATAACAGTCAACAAATCTCAGCATTCTTAGTTTGACCAGGAATGACCACATTGACTAAGTTGACCAACCAATTTCCTTTTTAACTTGCTTTTTCGGTTATCGACTCTTTACACATTTACCGGAAGTCCGACTTAGCTTCCGAACTTTCTTTTACCATTTTAATGACGTTAGGGTGTCACATAATAATTTGTTGAATTACTATGGACACTCAACGTGTCACATTAACCAATTTATTTACCAAGAGTCGATTTACCGATTTACATGAATCAGCAATTTTTACTTAACACAGTCAACTTGACATTTTCGGGATTTCCAGTTATCGTTTACCGATAACAATTCAACACTTTACCAATTTAACCAAATTGTGTCAAACTTCGTTGAACTTCAATTCTTTACTAAACCGTTTTTCTGAAAATTGAACTTTCTCAAAATGGAAACTTTCTCTTAATGGAAACTTTCCCAAAATGGAGAGTTCCCCAATTACGGTTAGTTTCCGTTTTTAGTAAGTTTGCTTAAAACGTAACTTTTCGATTTACGGCCATTAACTCGATTAACGGAAACAATACATTTCTTAAGGAGTCGAAGACTACCTCTCGGCATTTCTGCCAGTTTCATTGTATCGTCGGGCCCGTCACCGTATTCCGGCAACTTGCCGAAATTTCACCAGAGTTTCCCTAGTTTCTTCGCCTCCAAGTTATCGACAACACAAAGAAAACAACAAAAAAACACGATTTAATCTTAATTTCAACAGCAACAACAATATCAGCCATAACACAGTAGCCCTAGGTAACAGTAATTACCTTTAAAATCAATCCGAGGCAGAAACACCAGGCATTTGCCTCTGCCCTAAACTCTCACACTTCACAGCCCAAAATGCCTTGGCTGCCACCACCTCCACTGCTCGCTACCGATATGGCCTCCATGCTGCCTACTTCTTCCACAAGCAGAGCCTTTACCTCTGCCTTTATCTAACCACCAGCAGCTGCCCTGCAGCCTCGTCTGAGCTTGAGAAGCTCACCAGAAAAGGTCGCCGGAGTGAGAACCAAAAACCCAGAAAAAAAGGGAAAACAAGGGAATCAATTCCTAAACTGGATTCAAGGGCTACGGGTGTTCGAAATAGAAGGGAGGAAGAAGAGATTACCTCAATGAAGCTTGAACTCGTCAGAGATGAGGGAGAATCGGCCAAGATACCGATTTGGGCTAAAGGTTGACTTTTTGAATTGGAGAGGAGAGTGAGTGTATGCTGGATTTGTGGGTATGGGTAGAGAAAGGAGAGTGAGGTGAGTTCGGCGGTGGTGACGCGTCGGCGACGATGGGTTGGAGGCGGACGACGCGCCTGCGTCTGCCTTCTCTCTCGAGCTCTCTCTGTTTCTCGAAAGAATGAGAGGATAGGGAAGAGATTTGGGTTTTATACTTGGATCCAAGGGCTTAAAATGAAGGATGAAGATCAAAGGTCAAGATTAAAAGTTGGCTTAAAATTAGAAAATTGTAATTTAGAAATTACCATGGACTTTGGAAATTCGTAGAAAATAGACGGAATCTCCGAAAAATATTTTGAAAATACCAGAGACTCGTGTCGACACGTACTATGACATCAAGTCCTTAAAAGAGGAATTTGAAGAACTTTTAAAAACTCAAAAATGAAAGTGGTCGTTAACTTGCAAAGTTACCGAATGCGATTTGAACCTCAGTAACTCGTCTTTAACCACGGTAAAAACATTCAGGGTCTCACAATTGAGTTTTCAATTTTCTTATGTGATTTAGTGTGAGTGATTATTCTGATAAGAATTTTCATTTTTTGGACTGTGAATCATTCTGGTATAAAAATCAACTTGAATGTTTTTACTGAAACACTTTTGATATGGTACAACAATGCATTTTCCCATGAGTATTGGTCCAGTTGAACTGCTGAATAGATCAAACTATAAAAAGTGGAAAGGGGACATTGAACTCAATTTGGGGATACTGGCATTTTATTATGTGCTGAAAGATGATCCACCTGCTGCAATCGCACCAAACACAAGCAAAGATGCAAGGGATAGATATGACAAATGGCACAGGAACAATAAGATGGCTTTGCTGATGATTAAGAAAAGTATTGCTGAAAGTGTAAGGGGTAGTATTCCTGAGAGTGAGTATGCGAAAGCTTATTTCAACTCCATTGATAAGATGTACAAGATATCAAACAAGGCTGAAACTAACAACCTGATGAAGTCCTTGATGAGATTGGAATACAATGAAAATATAAGTGTTAGGGAATTTATTATGAGAGGTTCTGATCTTGCAACAAAACTGAGGGGACTGAATATGTCAGTGGAGGACACTTTTCTGGTTTATTTGCAGTTGAACAAGCTTCCTGAAGAGTATGACAATTTGAAATCTCTGTACAAAACTCAAAAGGAGAACTGGACTGTGACTGAAATGATTTCTCTCTGCCTTGAGGTTGAGGATGAAACCAAAAAGAAAGTGAAGGAAATTGCTGTGAATCTAATCAACAAAGTGTAGCATAAGAGGAAGTTTGGCAATAATTTTCACAAAGGAAGTTCCTCCAAACCTGCTGCTAAAGGGGATAGCTATAAAGTTAAGTCTCTTAAGCCTGCTGATCCAAAGAAATGCTTCTTTTGCAAGAAGCCGGGGCATTTAAAGAAAGATTGTGATGGTTTCAAGACTTGGCTAACTAAGAAAGGTAATTTTCTGTCAAAACCAATTTTTAACTTAGCAACAGATAATTTTGTTTGTGATGATGCATGGTATTTTGACACCGGATCACCTATTCATATTGTCAATTCAATGTAGGGATTATCAAGAAAAACAATCCCAAACAGGAATGAGACAAGGGTGTGTTCTGCAAAAACTACAAAAAAGAATTCAGTTAGCCAACAAAGTTTGCCACGACTCGGTTTTGCAGTCGTCGTTGGTCTAAAATTTGCGACGGCACAACGACAGCAAACATGCCGTCGCTAATTTTTTTTCTAGTTTACGACGACAACTAGTAAGCTATGAAAAATGAATGTAAAAAAACGAACCCCGTCGCATTCTTTTCGATCGATGGCGACAACATGTGTTGTGGCTAAACATAAAAACACGGTATGACATGTTAAAAAAATTGTGAAAGTTGCAGTTGTTTCTCTCTCTCTCCATAAATCTCTAGAGCATGAATCTGTAAAGATTCGTTTCTGCTCATCTGCATCATCTCGTCGGAGATCGGTGATAGAGAATCCTCTAGATCCACTGTCTCTCTCCTTCAAATTCTCGTTTATGCTTTTCTCTCTCCGGACGACCGATGCTCGATTTTTGGGTTTTGGCTTTCCAGGATCTGATTGGGTGGGGTTTCAAACTACCATCCTCTCTTATCATCACTCATCATTCTCGACTTGTTGTACTGTCTGTGTTGATCTCGAATTCTCAATCCGTCAAACCCCAACTCTCTGATGGGAAACCACAAGGGTTGTCTAGTTCACAAAGGAATGGTGATGGTTCAATCTGATTGTTCGTGAACGAGGGCCTGAAAAGGAAGAAAAGAACAAGACTTGAAATCCTCAAGCTCCCAATCTGATACGACTTCTTCATCGTCAAGGACGACAAGGTTTGTGTTCTAACAACTTGAGCCTTTTGGTTGCTGCAAATATATATATATATATATATATATATATATGCTAATACTTGGGTAAATGGAATCTGAAGAAACGTTGGGCTATGCCTATTAGGTGTTTGTAGAAATGTCTAAAGCCTGGGAGTAACCCAATGCGATGATCTCTAGGATGCATATACATATATATATATATATATATATACATATATATATATATATACATATGTATCAAGGTATGGTGCTCAACTCAGTAATAGCTTAAGTCAGTAATACTATTTAGTTTCTACGCATGTGTAATGATTGAAGGAGATTAGAGATCAGAGGTATGGTAATTCCTGGTTTAACACCATCGTTGGGATAAACATATTTAATCAAGGAAATTCTTAGCTTGTACTGTAGCTTTCATCAATAATGAAAAGCTTTTGGGGTCCTGATGTATGTTTATAATATGGTCGATCTTTTGGGTATTGTAGATTCAACTCTGATAGAAGATGAAGGGCATGCTGCTGGTATGAATATAAATGCTCCCCTCTGTTCTTCAATCTCTAATGGTTAGTACTCTTCCTCTACCTTTTTATATTTGAATTGTTTTGTGTGAACAGTTTTAAGCTTTTTACCTTCCAAAATTTTGTCGAACATGATTGTTGATCTGCTAAAGGTGTTCCTTTTGATTGTTAACATTCCTTGAGTGCTCCTTTTGGAGCCTCACAAGAATTCAAGATAATCAAACAGTGTTAAAAAGTAGAACTCTAATACTATTGAGTGCTTTGTATTTGTTGAAGTCACTTACAGAATAGTGCCTCGTATTGAAATTTTATTCTCTCTATGTTCTTCTCAGTAATAAGGCTGTGTAGTTAAGTGGAAGTTGAAAAATACTATGAGACCGGACAACTGCAATACTGTTGATCTCTATGCTGCATTAGCTGAACATAGAGTTTGATTTAATGCTGCATTGAGTCATTCTATTAAATTGGGATAGTTCAGGCACTACATCTAGTATTCAGGGACTCTTTATACAATAAGAGTACTGGGAAACTAACAAAATAAATGACAAGTAATACTAATGTCTATATTGAGAAGTGAATATTAAGTGGAGAGCTTGTTTGAGTGAATACATTAGTAACATAGTGCATTTCTACATCATTAGTCTAATCTGGAAATTATATCATTAAGTTATGAGCTTGTTAGTTATTAAACACAACCTCAAGCAAAGGATCAACCCTTCAATGTCCTACATGATTTTGTACTCTCACCGTGTATGGAACCACTTAATAAAGCTCTAGCATAACCTCAATGAAGTAAAGCATCACCCTCTCAACTTGGAAAGGACAATATTCAATACCCTTCGAATAACTAGTGTTGGTCTTCCCTTTAGAACCTCCATCATAGCCTTTGCATTTGGCACAAACCCCTTGCTTATCATCATCTTGAAGTGATTTTGAGAAAGCTTTACTCTGACGTAAAACTCTGAAACTAGTAATAGTGCATGAATATTCACATTGTAGAATTTTTCTATGGGAAAGCATATAAGCTAGGCTTTCTCTAAGAATAGTTCTCTAGAGGCATATAAAACGTTAAACTATCTATGATGCATTAAAATAAATATTTACTAATTAATTTACTAACTCTCTCTAAGTAGGACTATCCACTAAAATGGCATGTTTTAGTAGAAAAATAGACAAAGCAACTCTATTTATTTAGGTTATGTTTCATCCCTTGTATGATTCATACATATATTTGTTACTTGTTAGTACTAGTTATCTCTGCACTTGCTATTTCATCTCTTGTACACATTGTAGGTTTATATTTCATTCCAGATTCTCCAAGGTGTCTGGTGAGTACAATTCAATAGACCATAAGAGATTTTAATTTGAATAGCTGGTGAAATTTTCAACTACAATGCTCAAGTAGACTGGTACAGTAATTTTTTGTAGGCCAAAGTTGGGAGGCATAAAGACTTTGAAGCAGCTCATCAGTGTCTGAGAGAAAAGAAAGCTGACATATCTTAAGAAACAGCTGATAGAGGGAACAAGCTTTAACTTTAACTTTGATATTTCAGATGTAAGATTAGCATTAATTTGAAGACATTTAATTTAGTGTAACAATTCTTCTTCTAATATCTTTCTTTTTGCACAACATTTGTCCAAAAAAAATCAGACCAAATAATATATGCTTGTCAGATAATTTTTTTTTTAAATTCAAAATACAACTTCGCGACAGCTTTTGCAGTGGCTAAATGCCGTCGCCACTATATGGTGACAGCTCGTTGCCGTAGCCTAGAGCAACGGCCTCGCCCTCAACGGCGACTGTAAAAATGTCGTCGTCAAGCCGTCGTTGTTGCCCTTTTACGACTACAAACTGGCTTTTGGTGACGGCAATCAGTCGTGGCTAACTGAATTAATTTTTGTAGTGAAATGGCCAGAAGATGGCAATCAAGGTTGTAGGAAGTGTCAATCTTATGTTTAAGAATAATTATGTATTAAGGCTGGATAATGTCTATTGTATTTCAAATGTCAGTGGGAATTTAATTTCTGGTTTTAGTTTTGTATCAAACAATAGTTTCAAATTCTGTAGTGATAATAAAGTTATGTTATTCTAGTATGATTATGTGTGTTTTGGTAAAGCTATTTTAGAAGGTGGTTATTGGCATGTTGATTGTGTTCCTGAAAAATTGTTTTCAAAACAAGATAAAGATGTTTTTCTGCTAGAAAATTCTACTTGTGTTAAAAGAAAATTTAGTCAAAACAATTCATCCTATTTATGGCATAAGAGACTTGGACATGTTTCTAAAGGATGAAAAGTCTGATGAAACAAGACATTTTGCCACCTTTGAATTTTGAAGATTTTGAAACTTGCATTGACTGCATAAAAGGAAAGATGACCAACTCTAGAAATTTTGGTTCCAAAAGAAGTGAGTTTTTGTTAGAACTTATACATACTGATGTCTGTGAACCCTTTCCAATCAATACCATTTGTGGTAATTGTAGTTTCATTATTTTTATAGATGATTTTTCAAGATACTGTTATCTTTACTTGATTTGTGAAAAATCATAAGCCTTGGATACCTTCTAAATCTTTAAAACTGAAGTTGAAAGACAAACAGGGAGACTTATAAAAGTAGTCCGATCTGATAGAGGAGGTAAGTACTTTGGAAGATATATAGAAAAAGGCCAACATAAGGGTGTTTTTGCATTGTACTTGGAGGAATGTGGAATCGTTGCTCAGTACTCTACACCATACACACCACAGAAAAATTGAGTCTCTGAAAGGAGAAATAGAACATTAATGAGCATGGTGAGAACTCTGATTTACAGATCAGGTTTACCAAAATTTCTGTGGGAAGAACCATTGAAGACTACAAACTATATCTGTAACAGAACTCCAAGTAAAGCACGAATATTTAGTCTAGAGGCTGGGAAACTTGATTCTAATACAGTAAGTTCATATTTCATTGGCTATTGTGACAAGTCAAAAGGATACAAGTTTTATTGTCTAGGGAGAGATACCGGAATTGTAGAAAGTCACAAAGCAGTATTTTATGATGAATTGATGGAGCGCCAAGAAAAGATAGATGATGATATGGCTACAAATTCACTGGAAAATACTTTTGAGGAGTGGTTTGTTTATTTTACTAATGATGGAAGTGTTGCTGTAAATAATGAGAAAACTGTTTCTGAGAGTGAAGAAGGGTCAAGCATCCTCAATGAACTACAATTAGTTCCATTACCAGTTCCGCATATTCAAGAAGCACATAATGAGCATGTAGATGTTTGTCAAGAGGGAAATAATGAAGGTGTTCAAGTGCCAGTAGAAAATACAGAAGAAATAGTGGGAGAGCAAATAGTTTTGAGAAGGTCTGAAAGAGAAAGGTCAGCCATTCCTAATGAATAACATGTTTACTGTATAGATGTAGAACCTGATATAGAAGAAGATGATCCCAAAACAGTAAAGCAAGGCATGCAAGCAATCAATAGTATGAAATGGAAAGAAGCTATGGAAGATGAATTGAAGAGTATGTCTAAGAACAAAGTATGTACTTTGGTGAAAAAGTCTGAAACTTGTAAACCTATAGGGTGCAAATGGGTTTTGAAGACAAAGAAAGCTGCAGATGGAATGATTGAGAGATATATGGCAAGGCTGGTCGCTAAGGGCTATAATAAGGAGGGAATTGACTACAATGAAACTTTTTCACTAGTTTCATAAATTATTTGTTCCAAAATGCAGTTGTACAACTTTGGGTGCTATTGATCTGAAAGCATATTTGCAGACAAATTTTTAAGTATGAAATTATTCAGTCTTCAATATATGTTGAAATTTTGGTAGGACATTATATATGTTTCATTGCAGATGATTATCTTGAGTAAAGCATATATATTTTACTGTGTTATGAGGAAATTCATGTGAATTTGCTTGCTGTACTGTGATTTATTAGGAGAGCTGATGGGTTTTCAATCCATCCTGATTTTCTTTGGTTCATTACAATTAAGTACTTTTAACAGAATTTAGAAAAAGGTTTGTGATGTAAATTGATTTCAAGTGCGCGCACTATAGTTATTGTGTCATATATGTAAATGAGTTTAAGCAATGTCTAGTTTAGTGAGAGATTGTAAGAAATCCTAAAGACGTAGACAACGTATCAAGTTAAACTTAGTCTATGTATATGACTGGTTTTGAGATCAAATATTGATATGAGATAAGAACATTACAGAATCATATAAGTCTATTTCATTAAACAAGTAACAATTTGAAATTCAAATTGTATTAATGCAGTTATTCAGACAAATCTATTGAGGAAGTTATAAACAGTTTGAATGACAGTTGCTTGATGGAAGTAAATGTCATAAACCATCTGCTATATATATATATTAGATTTTGGTCCCTGCTTATACACGTTATTATTCTCACAAAAGTCTCATATACCTAAGAGAATACTGAAGGTGTAATAAGGAGAAGACGCAAATGACTGAGTCAAAAGTTCTAGGTATTTCAATATTTGATTCTTAACAATACTAGGATATCAGATAATACAGATATCCTAAAATTCAATAAACACAGAAGATAAAGCATGTATTCTTAACAATTAGATAGAATTTATTAACACTAACAAAAACTTCTTTCTAGCCTATGCATCGTAAGTATACAGAATGAAAGTACTATTGCTAGCCCAAAAGTTCACGAAGTCGCAAACCAAGGCATCTCCGTGTCAACATGAAACAAGTACTCATCCGGAAAATGCTCAATCAATGGTATATCGGGAGGGTCTCCACCATGCTCAAATCTGAACAAATGATCTACAACAAGTTTTTGTTTACTCGGCTTATCCTTGATCTCAATATCAAACTCTTGGAGTAATAACACCCATCGAATCAAACGAGGCTGGGCTTCATTCTTAGTCATTAAGTATCTCAAAGTTGCATGATCCGTGGTAATAATCACCTTACTCCTAAGAAAATAACTCCAAAACTTCTGCAATGCAAAAACAATAGCAAGGAGCTCCTTCTTGGTAGTAGTGTAGTGGACTTGGGCATCATTCAAGGTCCGAGAATCATAGTAAATAACATGAAGTGCACACTTACTCTTTTGATCCAAAACAGCCCCATCATAAAGTCTGAAGAATCACACATCAACTCGAATGGTCTAGTCCAATCAGGTGCAAACATGATGGGTGCCTGAGTCAACTTCTTCTTAAGTAGCTCAAAAGTCTGTAAACACTCAGAAGTGAACTCAAATGACACATTCTTTCCTAGCAAGTCACACAATGGCTTTGCAATCCGAGAGAAATTTGCAATAAAATGTGTCATGCCCCAACCCGAGTTTACCTCTCTAAACTCGAGATAGAACGTGCGGGACCCATCTTAAGAGGGATTTTTTCGTAATCCCCCTTGAGAATGGATAACCCTATATCCAAACCATTTTCAAGCAATCCAAACGACACCAAAATAAGCCTCACTATACCTGAGGTTATCCCGATGACCGAGTTGGATTTCAATACGAACTATTTCAGAGGACCTAGGGTCTAGATGTTAATTGTGACTGCATCCGAATCCTGGTTAGGCTGCCTACGTACCTTTTGAAGAGGAACCAAGCCACACGTAGCACTTACATACTTAAATTTTCTAACCGGATAATCCCCACTTTTCTATTTAACTGACCATTTAATAATCCGCTAAAAGTATTCCTATCGTAAACTTGGAGTTCAACCCCACCGTTAGGGTAGCATTATACATCTATTTAACCGGATTATCCCAAGCATACTTTATACCGATACCAAACCAAGTGTACAATATACGATAAATACTAATCACATAACTAAATATAATGCAACCACGTAATTAATAAATCCATCAAGGATATAATAGTCAAATTATTCATAATGCCATTCTTGTAAATTTTTTAAACTACTAGGGGCATTTTTGAAATTTCAACCTCAAGGGTAATCATATAATTAACTAGAACTGTCAGGGGTAGTATTGTCTTTTTAGTCTCAGTGGCAGTCTTATAAATATACAAAACTGCCAAGAGCATTTTTGGGATTTCAGCCTCAGTGGCATCCCTGTAATTACCATGAACTGCAAAGGGCAGTTCTGACATTTCACACCCTCGGTAAAACAGTAAAAGAGTAAATCTGCCGTAGTAAAAACCAGGGTTTTACCCTTGAGTTTCCTGATCGGCTGGTTTGCTGAAAAAAAAACCTTTTCCGGCCAAACCAAGCTTCTATGCCTGCAAAATCATCTCCTACAACATCCCTGCAACTTAACAAGGCTAAAATCGAGAAAAAATTTAGAGGTTTTATACCTCAAATTCGAGCTCTACAGGCCTCCGATGAAGCTCTGCTGGCCTCCTCTTTCCTCCTCCTTGCTCCTGGGTAGCTCCTGGTGCTTTCTGGAAGCTCCTTGCTCCTCCTCTCGGCTGGTTTTGCGTCGAGGTCGAGTGAACAGTAATCGAGTTCCTTCTTCCCTTTTTTGGACGGTGCTCACGCCGGCTCTGGCATGGCTGGAGGTCAGGGTTTGGTCACCGGGCACGGCGAACCTGATGGTGGTGGCGGTGAGGCGGGACGCGCGCCGGTGGTGGTGCAGCTTGGGTCGTCCCCAAACTGCTCGAAGGAGAGAGAGAGAATGTTTCTCGAAGAGGAAAGAGCAGAAGAAGAAAAAGGAAGAAAAAGGAAAGAAGATAAGGATGAGGGAGAGAGATATGGTTTTTTATAAAATTTTCGACGGCTACGATTTCATGATCGAATCAACGGTCATGATTTAACTGAAACTTAAAATAATGTTTAAACCAAATACATTTATTATTCTCGTAAGCTAATAATTACATACTACTCAGCCTGTAGCTTCGGAAAACATTCCGGACATACCGGAGGACTCGTATTAACATAATCTACACCCTCGGGACATATAATCTATTTTCCTCATAATCAAAAATATCTCGATATTATGTTCGAATATTAATTTAAGAAAAACTAATAGTGCGATTACAACTCTCGGTAACCCGCCTGATCTCGATAAATGGTGAATTTTGGGGCGGGGTGTTATAAAGTGTCTGTAGAAGCCTGCATGCTCGAGGAAACTCCTAACTCCATTCACATTCTTCGGTGATGGTAAACTAACAATCAACTCAATCTTTGCCTTGTCCACCTCGATTCCATGAGAAGATATAACATGGCCTAACACAATACCCTCATCCACCATAAATTGGCACTTCTCTCAATTGACAACCAAATTGGTCTCCTCACACTTCTATAGAACAAGGGTCAAGTGTCAAAGACAATCATCAAAAGAATCCTAATGAATCGAAAAATCATCTATAAAAATCTCCATAAAGCGCTTCTTCATGTCATAGAACAATGCCATCATGCACTGTTGAAAAGTAACGGGTACATTGCAAGTCCATAAGGTATCCTTATATATGCAAAAGTACCAAACGGACATGTGAAGGTGGTCTTCTATTGGTATTCCTTAGCAATGACAATTTGATTGTGCCCTGAATATTCATCTAGGAAACAATAGTAGCTATGACTGGTTAATCGCTCTAACATATGGTCAATGAAAAGTAGTGGAAAGTGATCTTTTCTTGTCGCTCCATTAAGCTTTCTATAATCAATACAAACTCTCCATCCATTTTGAACTCGTTGCGGCACATCTTTACTTTTCTCATTTTTCACAACTGTAATTTTGCCCTTTTTAGAGACAACATGAACTGTAGAGACCTATTCCGAATCAAAAATAGGGAAAATGACTCTTGCATCTAAAAGCTTAATGATCTCCTTCTTCACTTCCTCCATCATAATATCATTCAGTCTCCTCTGAGGCTCACGTATGGGCTTACACCCCTCATCCAAGTAAATGTGACGTTGACATTTAGATGGACTAATGCCTTTAATGTCGGCAATAGTCCAACCAATGGCTCTCTTATGCTTACGTAACACCCTTAGAAGTTTCTCCTCAATCATTTTCAATTTCGATGAAATAATAACCGATAATGTATTATCCTCCCCTAGAAAATACATATTTCAAAGTCAAAGGCAAAGGTTTTAACTCTAAATCCAGCGGTGTCTCATATGAAGAAGTAGGTGGTGTAGTTGAAGGTAGCAAGGGTATAATGGGTGTGACACCTTTAGAAACATATGGTCTCAACTCTCATCCTCCAATTGTACAATAGCCTCAACAAACTCCTTGCTCTCAAATATGGTGCCACCTTGAGCAATACAAGTCTCCAAGTAATCCGGTGATGAATGCTCAAAAAATGTTTCTCAACAATATCATCCATAACATCAACCCGAAAATATTCATCAAGATGATATAATGGGCTTCATATAGCATTAAGAATCTGAAACCCAATAGTAGTGTCAAAGACCGTCATGGTGAGCAAACCCTTTTGAACATCAATCTTGACCCCAACGATCACCATAAAAGTTCTACCAAAAATGATAGGCAACTCATTTTGGTGGCTCCATTTGCTTCATCACAGAGCACTAAGCATTGTCATCCACCATTACCATCTCCACCGTCCCTAAGGCATCTAGTGGACGCTTCAGCTTTACATCAATAGTTGGACATTTTGTACCAAAAATGTGATAATTTACTTGAATTGTAACGAAAAACCAATTTAATTACCATACCGAAATAAAACGATGTCGTTTTATGACCACACATATCAAACCGCATAAAAGAAATTTGGTGACATTTTGTAGTCATAATTCGTACGATTTAAACCGAACCACACTAATGTTGTTTCAATTACATTATTGATCTATTTCTTCATAGTTTGAGCTCTTGGTATGTAATATTATGAGAACTCAATTTTTTGTTGAAGGTTTGTAGTTTATAAATTTTTTATTTACTTGATAATTGATATGTGTGTGAGTTTGTTTAATGTCCATATATCTACTAGTTGTTTGAGATTAGAGTGACAATTTGTATATTTGTGTAGACTCTAAATGTATTAAAAAAATTCATCTTTTAGTAAAATTGTTAAGCCTGACTTCAGATCTTCTTTTCAAGTTTCGAATATATCCTACACTGAAAAACAATGTGGGGTGTCTGCACTTTATTTATTATTAAATGAAAAAATAGCTAAACACCTTCTGAATTTGGCTCTAATTGTCAATTTACACTATCGACTTCCAATTGTGTCAATTTATCTCCTCAAGTTCGTAAAAACTGCCGATTTGCACCCTATCCGTTAAATCAGATGGTTCAATATGTCATGCATGAGAGGGGTATAATTGTCATTTTAATAACTTGTTTGTAATATTAAAAATATAATAAAATCTCCAAAAAGAGATTTGTTCTAAAAAATAATACACTCTTACATTGTTTTTTATTTCCTTACACGTTATTTATTTAATATTTTTTGTACAATTTTGTCATTCAGTTCATCTTTTTGATGGGCATGAATGAATATCCTTTAAGAAGATGATGTCTACGTTGAAAATCTTTTTTTTAGAAAGAATTGATGATGATAATGAATAAGACATAATTTGTCTAAGACTAAAATGACTAAATCATGCAATTCTAATTAACCATTATTTCTTTCATGCCTCTCATTTGAAGATTTTGTTTCATAATTTTGATTATTAAAAAATAAAATTATAAAAAGATAATTATATCCTCACACGCATGACACATAACTTAAAATTGGATGGAAAGCATCCAATTTAATAGAGAGTGCAAATAGACAGTTTTTATCAATTTGAGAAAATAAATTAACACAATTAGAAGTTGAGTGTAAATTAACAATTAAAGTCAACTTCAGAGTGTTTTAGCTATTTTGACTTATTAAATTAATATCGAACACAACCACTTGCATGCAAGGTTTTAAATATCTAAAATATTTTCGATATTTTCTCAAAATTTTCATTTTTTACAAACACCGATATTAATTTTCATATATTTCTAATATTTTATATTTAGTCTATTTTTAGTCAATTATATAAGTTTTATATAAATTTTAAAAAAATTTCATCAATATTTAATAATTTCTCGATATATCCATCGACATGTCTATTTTTCAAACCACAGATATTTTAATCTTTACTTGCATGTGTATTGAACCGTACCCATGATTTTCCCAATGCAAACGGCTATGCTTAATGTAGCTCAATTTCAAACCGCCAAAAAAAACCAGCCAATCTTTTATCTGTAAATCTAGCATCTATTCGTCTGCATAAGCAAATAATATTTTGGGGAAAAAGGAAAAAAGTGTAAGCAAATAAGATAATTCTTCATACAATATCATTGGAAATATACTTTCTCAAGTATTTTACTTTTTATGGCCCACATTATTCAAGTGCATTGGCAAATTAGTTACACAATCACACTACTGGCCATGTCCGGCCGTCTACACAGAATATACCACACCACATATACTTTCACATTCAGAATCTCCCCAGTTTAGCCACACTACGGAAGCCTGAAATTTGTAAGAGTGCAAATTGATGAACAAGTTTCATTCCAGTCATGAATAACATATATGCATGCCTTTTCGGAGATGAAGGCAACAAGGCAAGCTCCCTCACCCAAGTTTAAGAGATAGAGTGTCGGTGCCAGAGACACGATCCACCACGGAAGAACCGGTAGAACAGCAGCTGCTGGCATTAGTGTCAGACTCCGACACCAAACCTTCTTCAGCAGGCAAGATAGCTTCTTCAGCAGTGACACCATTTCCATTGGATGACAACATCCCTAACTGTGGGTAATTAGAGCAAAACGCCATATTCACTCGCTTTTGTAATCAAGAAAATGACACCAGATAATAATATAACAGAATCAGAACAGGTAATTTTCACTTACCCGATGCCTCAATTGCTTATTCGCTAGTTCCAACTCAGCTCCCTGCAAATATGTATAACAGGCAAAATAACTGATAAATAAAAAAGATATCATACTGATTTTCATTTATTATAGTTTATTAACTACTTTTAGTTTCAGTCATCAGTCCCACTACCGTACCAACCCTGCTATTATTCATCATTGGGAAAAAAAAAACTTTATTCGAACTTGCAATTGCTAACCTCTGCCTCAAGTGCTAAGATTTCACCGATGATATTTTTTCCCTGAAATGAATGTAAAATTATTACTTTTATGTAATAACAATATACATGTATAGTTATAAAAATAAGCCAAAATACATAAATCAGATGAATTTGTATGTACAACTATCAATACACACCTTAGTTTGAAGCACACGGTCAAGACTTCCTTCAATCATTTTCTCCAATTTCTGCAACTCATTTAAGTTCAGCCCATGTAGATCCTCTCCATTCATCTGCCTGTTGTGAGGATGCAAAAGACATACAGTCCAAATGTTTGATCTATAGCATCAAAAACAAAATAAAAGAAAAAAAACTTGTACGTATTGACATTGACATCGTATAGAGGTCAACTAAAAGACCTTAGCACGCTGCTCTTGTCCGCGAGTTCCTTACTCAACTTGAAGCAATCATGCTTACATGAGAAACACAAGTAAGCACTAAAACACACAACTATAAACAAGTGAATCAAGCATCATTTTTCCTTGCAAGAACAATTTGAAACTCTAAGGTCCGCAAGTTCCTTACTCAACTTGAAGCAATCATGCTTACATGAGAAACACAAGTTAGCACTAAACACGACTATAAACAAGTGAATCAAGCATCATTTTTCCTTGCAAGAACATTTTAAAACTCTAAGGTCCCCTATTGTATGTATCAACTGAGATTTTCATTTCCCAGAATTCAACTGCATTGATGAATTAAGTTTAGTTACCTGGAGCTCAAGAGATGTCTGGTCCAGGTTTCCCTCATCACCCTTGATCGATTCATACCTCGCGATGACATCCTTCGTACTTGACACAACAAAATTAACCACTTAATTAATAACAATGTTATGTAAATACACAAATCGATCTTCACATCAATTGAAGTTGATTCAGACAAATGTGATCGTTATATATGGTTCCTTTTATCTTCCACGATCTAGATTAGTTGCTGATATTGATTTTTGTAAATTTTTTACTTATCAATTAATAAGAAAATTATTTATAATACGCTTATACGTACCCAACAAAATTATTATCATATTCAACGATGTCACTCCGTCAAAATAGAGAATGGGAGATTTTCATATTCACTCAATGTTGAAGCGTGATTTTAAATAGACATCTAAATGTATTAATTATAATACATATTATGTTCTATTTTTTTCTAAATTTTACACAATTGCCACCATTATAACATATAAACACCCAATTGATGTTGTTTTAAATAAGTTTATGATTTTTTTTCTAACACTAACATTTTCAATCAATTTGCAAGAATTATGCAATTTTCTTTATTTTTAGGAAAAATATCATCTATGTGAAATGATGTAGTTCTTCATTCTGTGATCTATAAGGTAGAATATAATATAAATAAGATATCTGATTATTAAAGTAAAATAACGAAATTCTAAACCCTATAACCCTAAACCCTATACGCTAAACCCTAAAATTGAGAAAGATACCAAATTTAGCTTTTTACAATCTGAAGGGTAAATCTGAGAAACCGAAAAATGAAGAAAACTATTAATTATGGACATATGCTCTATATGAGAAGTTTATTTGTGGAGTGGGTGTAAAATAAAAGAAAAATATGTATGGGTTTATCTTAAAAGAGGTCTAATAATTTAGGTTTTTCTTTAATTTCCTCAACTAACAACAATTCCCGAGTGTAAATGTGCAATTGTATTATTCAACTAATGCCAAAAAGAGATACAAAAGAAAACAAACTAAAATGAAATAAAACTTTCTAAGCACTATCCTATACAAAAATGCAACTATTGTAAAGATCTTTTATATGTCTAAGACCTCTATTAGTGTACATTTTATATCCCCAGCCACAGAGCATTCAAGTACAAAATTAGTGCACATGAAGACCTAGGAGGCTAGGCCAAGTCTTGCAGGTCCGAAATTGATGCGAGTCTGAAGAGACGGTGGACTCAAGGCCCGGAGTGCTAGGGAGCCCAAAGAAGAAAAAAATCACTGCTCTCCGTATTAAATACTTCAACAATTATTGAATATGAAAATACAATAAAAAAATACAACTCTCTATCAAATCATTTTTTCGACATGAAAGAGAGAGAAAGATATGTATAAAGGGCCCAACGCAATTAAGTATAATTATATATACATCAAAAGTTGAATAAAAAAATGCTAAATTTTTTTGAAAAAAGTAAAGAGGTGAAAACTTAAAATAATGTAAATAAAATTACTAAATTACTAACCATAATCCAAATATTTTGGAATTGTAGTTAAATTTTGATTTTATATAGATTTAGTTTCTAAAAATCTTTGTTTATAAAAAAACTTTGATGCAAACTATCACTTGTGGGGCCTGATTTTGATAGTTCGACTCAGCTTCGAAAATGTCAGGTCCGGACTTGACATCTTGCAACAATATAAGGAAAAGGACTCGACTCAGAAAGTCAAATCAAAGAGGAGTCCTAAGTGCAAATCCCAAGCCACTACTTGAACTTTCCTAACTATCACCAACAAGATTAGGCAGCCTTCAGACCGTCGCCTCTTCATCAGAATTCCAGTGGAGCGTCGCTTCTGAAAGAGGAGCGTCGCTTCTGAAAGAGAAGCGTCGCCGCCTAGGTCACAATCTCTCAAAACCATCTGAGACAAACGGAGCGAAACCACAGATATACGAGTTTTAACACTAACAGTCTAGATAGAAGTGTGTGATATCATTCCTTGTTAACAAAGAATGATTCTTCATTTGTTTTATGTAGGATTTCATGGCTCAAATTTAAACCACACTTTTCCAAAATTTCCACCATCATGTGACTTGAGCCATCATTGTATCACATATAATTCAAATATGTAGCTTCACCCTCACTAGCATCCAATTCCAGATCTTGTTATCCTGAAAATTCTTGTATGCACCAAAGTGCAAGTGAACCAATCACTTGTTAAAAAAACTCAGCTGTTGATAATTATACTTGGTTTTTATTTAAAAAAATAAATAGTATCATAAATACAATTTATACGTCCATTTAAGTTGGTTTAAGTGCACTATGGTGCACCTAAAACGCTCTGCTTGTTATCCCAATCAAACCAGAATTCTGCAAAAATTTGAACTCCACCACATTATGACATCGAGTCACGAGCATATCTTGGGAAAGATATGTACATGTTTTGTGGATGTTGAAGCATCAAATGGATCCAACACAGGTCTAATAATGGTGATCAATCTTCCCCTCTAGCCGCTAGGTGAAGCTCAGATATGTAGTCATAACACAAGCTCTCAACATTAATCCATATATTTTGAGAACATTCCTCCTTTAGTAGAATAGCTAACTCTTTCGATGTTAAACCCAATCATAATTCACTAGCCCAAGCCCATCTTCAGGGTCCAACAACATGATGGTCCTAAACACGTGTATCTAATTAGGTGTCATCATTTGGCCCATGGTCACAAAGTCTGTAGGCGACCCGTCGGCCCAAAAGGCCAAAGCCTAACCCATAAAAAAACATACCGCTGCCCGACCCATAAGGCATTAGACCGGGCTAGGGGGGAGGGTTCAAAACCTCTGCCCGACCTGCGACCCAACCTGTTACAAGCCCATTAAAATCTACTCTACCCGGCCTTAAAAAACCGTTCAAAATCCTTTTCAATTGTTTTATTAATATATTTTTATGATGTAATTAGTTAAATATATGAACTAATTAATATATATTTTCCCTTCATTTGCATTTTTTATGGATTACTCTTTACTTTTATGGTAGGATTCCAAAAAACTATAATTTTAAACATACATTTCCCAGTTCCCACAATTTTATCTCACCTTTAGAGCATATGCACTAGTTCCTAAATGTAGCACGAGTAGAGGGAAGGGAGGCGGGCCCTACAATGGTGACCGCTAGTTGACCGAGCTAAAAAGCTCTTGCACGAGCAATCTTTGTTCGCTCGAGAGCACGAGCACGAGCAGAGAGGGAAGAGCAGTTGCTGCTGCAGATGCGCTTAGAGATCCAATAGTTCTTCCTTTGATCTAATACCACAGACAGCAATTCATGTACTTTTACACAAGGGCTATTGTCCACAACATCTTAGACTTTAAATTTGGATACACTCTACCACCTATTGAATTATTTTTTTCAATAACACTAGAATATTGGATTGTTGGTCCCCTTTCTTACATGATTTTTTTAAACATCTTAGACTTTAGATTTTGATGCTCTACCACCTATTGGATTTTTTTTTTCAATAACACAAATATTGGATTGTTGGTCCCATTTCTTTCATATGAATTTCATTTTTTATAAACAATACACTCCAGCCATAATTATATATTTTTTATTTTCCTTGCACAAGATATTTTAAAAAAAGATTAATTTTAGTTTACTTTTAATTTGAGTCCAACAGCATTTTACACCTTGTACTTTTAATTTTGAAAGTTTACCCCCTAAGGTTACCAATTTTCATCAATCATCTTAATTGCTGAAATTTTGACCAATTTAGACGTTAAATGCTAATATGTAGTATTAGAAAAAATGTTCTAAAAGACGTTGATACCTGAAAAATCACGCAATTAACTAATGGTTCACCACACAGTAACTCATTCAATCTTGGATGAAATCCTCGATTTAACAAGTCGAACAAGCATATTCATGCATTGATGTGGGCTCAAGCCACATACAAGCACATTTGGGGCTTGTAGGCGTGAGTATGGTGTGGAAGGTTACGGAGACACATAACGCTCGTTTATCGATTTAACGTCATTAATAATTTTGGTTTTTGGCCCGAAATTCAAGCCCGATGAGTTAAATCGATAACGAATTGGTGAAATACAAGAGAATTGAACTATTTATTCCCTAAACCCAAAAACTCAATTCCTTTTAAAAGCCCAAACATTCTTTTACACAAAAAGCCCAAACACCTCTCTTTCCAAGCCTAAGACTCCCTTTTATTTCCCTCAGCCCAAAACCTTTACAAAAGCCCAAACCCTTCTTTTGTTTAATGTCATCAATAAACTCACAATCTCTTTCACTTTCCTAGATTTCCCCGCAGCAATCAACTACCCAGATCTATTTTCCCCGCAGCCGAATATGCAGCTCCTTTTCAGTATCTGCAGCTTTTTCTTTTCCATAATTTGAGGCAAAGATCATGGATCTGAAGATAAGAGTCTTTTACCCAGGAGATTAGAGCATTCCAGGGCATATAAAAACCCACAATTTGAGTTCTATAAAGTGGACTTGTGGCTGCAGGGAGGGGAGGAAGGACCATCATCCAACAACCCAAGCCTTCATGCCTTCAAGCAATCATCCCTATTCTTCATTCCAATTCTTATCCTTCATCTTCAAACTCAGCCCTCAAACATTCATTCCTTCATCCGATCAAGCAAATAGACCCAAATCTCCCTAAACACTCAAGTTCTCATGCCTTAATCATTCCCCTAATTCTTATTCTAAAACACATGCTTTTTCAGAAATCAAATCTCCAGTCCAATCCAATTCTCATTCACCGCGGTGTATCTAGCTCCCACACCATGCTTCATGCTACAAGCTCCTTTTGTTGTTCGAATCACATACAAGATTTCTCGTTAATCGGATTATCAGGTTAATCTTGACCTAGTCATGCTCAAATCAAAAATAATCCTTACATTTTGGTGACTCCGCTGGGGAGGGGACGACCATTCTAGCTTTGGTACGTGTCGAGATCACGATAGGCATGTGTCGACATAGGTAAGGTGGTGCCGAGATATCCCTAAGGGAGAGAGACAGTGTCGCCGACAGAACGACAAATTTTCAGAAGAAGAATTCAAGGCAGAAGATGGATATGCTCATGATGAACTATGTGGAGGGTTGTCACCGAGAAGGCCTCTTATTATTTGAATCTACAACTATGAATAGCACAAGCATGCGTGAATGGACTAGATCATGAACAAATTGTCTGAATCACCACCTATTCAAACTAATTCCATGCTGACGCACCAAAAAATTATGGGCTGGGCTGATTTTTCTCACTCACTTCTGATTATGTGGCTCATTTCATGTTTCAAATGACCCACATAATCAAGGGGGCTCATGTTGATACATGAAAAATCATGCAATTTGCTACACTACGATTTGTTACGCAATTCATGCAAAACCTAGTTTCAGGTTAAATCCTCAATTTTGACTCGCCAAACACACATGCCCATCGATGTGGACCCAAGACACATCCATGCATCTTTAGGGCTTGTAGATTTAGGTGTGGCGTGGAAGGTTGCGAAGACGAACGACGGTCGTTCATCAATGTTAATAATTTTGGTCTTGGACCCGAAATTCAAGCCCGACGAGTTAAATCGATAACGAATTGGTGAAATGCATGAGAATTAGACTACTAACTCTTTAAACACAAAACAATGTCTTTAAATCCAAAACTCAAAGCCTTTTTTGTTTTAGAAAGCCCAAACTCCCCTTTTAAAAGGACCAAACCCTTTTCTTCATAAAATATCTCAATCACTTCTTTCTTGGCCGTTCTCAAAATCAGTTCTTAGACTTTCTCTCCCCCCACAGCTGTATGACAACCAAGGTTCACAGGTTTATACAACAAAAAAGTCCATTTGATTCCTAGATCAAGAAAGAAGAAAGTCTTTGACCAGTCTCAATGCAGCTCCTTCATCCTCGAATGATGAAATCGTTGAGTTCAAGCACTTGATCAGCCTTACTCTGAATTTTCCGTCTCCGCAGCCGCCTTCACAACACCCCTGTGGTGAGTTGTCTTCTCCATGTTTCACAGTCGGCTCCTCTTTTCCAGGTTTTAAGCCCGAAGTAATGTGTGTGAGAAGAGGAATTTCATTACCTAGTAGCTCAAACACTGCGACCCATCACGAAAACCAATCGATCAGGCTCTATAAAATGAAGGGTTTGGAGCTATGAAAGGGAGGGTCACAACCCAGAAAATCATCCTAAACACATGCTTTCATGCCTCCAAGCAATAATCCATGTTTCTCATTCCAACTTCTGTTTTTCATCTTCAAACCCAACCTTTTTTCAAAAACCTAATCCTCCAAACCAGTCCAATTCTCATTCACTGCAGTGCCATTTAACTCCCACACCAGGCTCACGCTACAAGCTTCGGTTGTCATTCGAATTACGAATGAATTTCTCCCATTAATCGAATTATTGGGATGAATTCGGTCTAGTCACCGCATAATTCGAAAAAGACCCTCACAGACGATTTTTGTTGTTATATAACTATATTTGCCCTTAAAATGAGTTATACAGTTATAATAAACATCTAAATTATATAAAATTTCAGCAATTGAGCATGATTGATGAAAATTGAAAACTCTAAGAGGTGAACTTTTAAAATTAAAAGTACTAGAGATGAAATGATGTTGGCCCTAAACCTCAAGTGGGTAAACTGAAATTAATCCTAAAAAAATTAATTCAAAACTATTGTCTTTCCCATTATAAGATTTTGTTTTTACAATTATTTGTTTCTTTAACTGTTTTAGCTACTTACATATGTTTTGACTTCGGAGAAAACACAACATAAACAAATATATATTACGAAGCAAAACCTATTCTCTCTAACAATTTAGCTACGTGCGAAATAAACAATGACTTTTCAATATAAACTCCACTACCTTAAAAAAGCGTTTATATTGCTTGTTTACTTGTTCAATGAATGAGAAGGAATCAAAATAGGAATAAATATTTAAAACTAATGTCGATTTAGTGTTTTTTGTGCTTTGTAGTTTGGAGTTTGATAAAATTATGAGGTCATTTTTAAAAGATTGTCGACACAAACAAAGAATGAGAATTGTTAATACCAACTATCCTTCATGAATGAAAACAAGAGATTTCTGATTTTCGTGTGGACCCACACAACTTTTATTCACCTAGTGTTAGTAAACACAGATGAGTTCATTCCCTTCCTCTTTATTAAAAGACCCTAAAATTCTTTTGCTTTGTCTCTTAGTAAAGGCACCCTAAAATCATTTACTTTGTTGAAGGTAGGATTCAAAGCAACGTTCATACAAAGACAACAACCAGTAGTGAATCATATACACTGACAGTTTCTAGAATATTCTTTCCAAAAAAACAGTTTCTAGAATACATAAAACGAACTGGTAGATGGATTTGTAGTTTTAGCAGACATGAAGTGATACCAATTACAATACTATAATATGCATGTTTCAATCAAATAAAAGAAAACATAACCTTAATTAAATCTTATTCCACAATTTACATTGCTACAATACATTCTCACCCTGCTCCCTCTTTTTCAGATCTTTCCCCTCATGCGTGCTTGCAGATGTTATGAACAAATTTTTGTATTTTCTTCATTAGACATATTGTAAAAGTCTTGTTTTCTTCTTCCTATTTCTAAAAGATGAATCAACCAATCATGCATAAAAAATTATTAACTATGAAAACTTTCCCGTCACAGACTAAAGGTCTTCGGTTAACCACACATTTCATATTACCGGTCCCACTAAAACTCATGTTTATCTAAATTCCCACATCAAAAAAAGTTTTTTCTAGATCCACTGTTGTAATATACCCGCAACTAGCAACTAGGGACTCTTAAGTTATGAAAGACCAATATCAAAGCATGGCAAAAACTAAGTGTACGAGTATGTTTATTTGCATGCATGCATGCATTATGCATAGTCATGCTAGATCCACCACTATTGCATGCCTTCAAGCTTCTATGATGTAATCCATCTGATCATCAAATCATGCACTTTTGCCTAGTAAGAAAACCTCGATAAAATCACATCACATAATGTCTATACTATGCTAATTGCTATTGATGTCCCTGTAAATCTTTAGGTGCAGTGTGCAGAGACCGATCGAGATGTGCTCTTACTAGATAACCAATGTTATCTACTGTTGTATAGATACCAATAGGAGGATCAATCTCGAAAATATATACTGAGCAAATTTTTATTATGTCTAAATGTCTAAGGTTGGAGCAGTAAATTTGAACTACAGGCAATGCTCAACTACGTTACATATCGATCGATCATAGTAGAAATACATATCTTTCCAACCAGGGAGCAAAATTTTCATGTAAACAGAACATCATGTCATCATGATCAACACTAGCTCCACACTCAAACTAACCACCACGTGTTTAATTGGGAACATAGAAAGAGCTAGCTAGCTAGCACGTCATAACCAATAACGCAATCAATTTTTATATATAAGGCACTAAATCTATAGTTGTATACAATACTACCTGAAACGGTGAAACCATGGAATTTCCCAAAAAGGTCTCCTCCTCCTTATGTATTTACAGCTAACTCATGCGTATTTGTTATATTCAAGTAAGAAGAAAGTTGATAAGTACCTGGAGCTGGAGGACTCTGTGAGTTTGCCAGTAGAAGAAAAGATGATGACAGAAAATTCACAGTCACAGAGAACTGAAAGCTCTTTAGCTTTCTTAAGAAGCCCTCTTCTCCTTTTCGAATAGGTCACTTGCCTCGCCGGCAAGTTGTCAATCTTCTCGATCTTTATCTTCTTGCTCACCGGCTTCATCGTATACATATATCTATCCAGCTGCTCCGATCCTTAATATTGCATCAAAAATCAACAAACCACTTATCAACAACAAAGGAACATTTAGATTTAAGATCTGGGGTCATTTTAATTGTAATAATTTCAGCCAAAAACCCTAGCCAGCAACCAGATCTAAGTAACTAATTAAGTCAAGAAAACCCAGAAAAATCCACAGACCCTAAATATATGATTGCTTGAAAAGTAAAGAAATAAAAACGGATCAGAGAATTAACCCAACGATTTTGATATAAATTCGTTGAGGTTTGTTTCCTGTTATGCTTACCAAATGTGAAGAACAGCAAGTTGGAGCAGAAGCTGGTTAATTTGGTGGCTGTTCTAATTTCTAAGAAAGGAAACGATATTTTCCTATTTATGGTAAAATTAGAAAGACGTCAAATGTTTCTCCATTATCTTCCCCTAGCCTTTTTCGGCATATTCTATTCTGTCTGTTTGTTTGGGAAACAACTCAGGACGCGGTGCGAACATATCCCGTAAAAAAAGTTTGCCGGTAAATCTCCTTTACCTTCAGATATTTGTTTTTGGTCAAATTACCTTCGTTCAGATATTTGTTTTTGGTCAAATTACCTTCGTTCAGATATTTTGCCTACTGTTTTTTCCAAGTATCTTTTTTTCTTAAGGAGTCTTTTTTACGAAGGAAATTTATTAGCTTCACATTTATTATGAGTGTGAGTAAGCCACACTCAATCTTAAAATTATAAAAAAAATATTTTTAAATCATCACACTATAATTTATATTTTTTATATATTTTTTATAGTTTGAGATTGAGTGTCTTATTCACACACCATGAGTGTAAAGCTAGAACTTCTCTATTTATTATACACTAAAATAGAGTTTGAGTTGCATACACGTGAAGTGATAATTTTGCCCCTTATTTAAGTGAAGTGGAATCTAACAGGGAAAACTATGAATGTAAAATTACTATAAGTGTTCGACCCCTATAAAATTACAATTTTGCCAGATTGATTGTCTCTGTAGTTCTTCTTCTTTGGTTATGAATTTCTACAGCCTGGCATTTAGGTAATTGGTATTTAATTGACGTTTTTGTTTTTGTATCGATTCTATCGAATCAATTAAACCTTTAGGTTGTTTGTTTATATGGATTATTCAAATTTATTGTTTTGATAACTCTTGCAAGTTCGGTTTTACCAGAAATCAATTTCCTGCTCATTGTTCTTCATGATATGAGCTTCAGAAAGGTGTGTTACTCTCTCTTTCATTTTCATTTCATTGGGATGGATGCATGATGAATTTTAAGAATATTTTTGAATCAAATATGAGGATCTTTTTTATCCACTAAATCGTGAGATGTTTTAAGAATGCTATTGTAACAGTCTGATCCATTACATTGAGATATTATCCATTTTAGATCCAAATGTCTTCACGATTTTAGTTCTGAGATTTCACCTCAAAACGCATTTCATTATAAGATGCTAGTCTTGCATATTGTTGAGCATTTGAGCTACTACAGCATATTTGAGCCATTTTTTTCCTAAAAAAATAGATAAATTGATATCATTTTTTTAAAAAAATATTAAATAACTCACATATCTACCTATATCATTAAGATTTACCATGCTACAACTAAAAAACCTAACAAATAAATACGTAAATTTTATCACGCTTACAAAAAAATCAGATGTACTAAAACCTAACGAGCAACAATTAAACTAGTTAAAAACTGCTACGCTCATATATAACTTTAAACAAGCTTTTACTGGACGAACAACCTCACATTCTAGGTCAGTAGAGATGACAAACGGGTCGGCTAGTTCGACCCACTTAATCAGGTTTCAGACTTGGGTCGGTTCATAACGGTCCAGGCGTACTGGCTCGTGCTTGTGTAATATCTGAATAGATTAGTAATTTAATTAAAATGAATAGTAAAAAAAGAGGAGTCGAGAGACTTCGAGAATAGAAAAGGAAGGGGTGGATAAGGTCGGAAAGGACGTCGGCATACGGAAAGGGGATTTTTCTAGAGAAAGAGAGGATATTTTTCTAGAGGAGATCGACCTCTTTGGAGGGTGCACCGACTCTCTCTCCCTCTCCACGAGTCCTTGCTAACAATTTCTGCGGCGATTAGATAGCCTACTACTTGCGTGAGACGGAGTCTCGAGATTGAAAACCGACTGGTGTTCTTTCTCTTCAGTGCAGGGGTTATTGGGCCACTACCAGACCTTCATCTCCTTACGATTCCTGTCCTGGATTCGCATCCAAGCAAGCATCGACAGGTACCGATTATAACAGACTCAGGTCATCAGATTTATTCAATAAAATTTAGGGTCAGGGTGTTACAAAATGAGCGGGGATATGATTCCTATGGCATGGTCTGTGGGAAAACCATAGTCTGGATTAAGATATTGATGTTCTTTGTTGTGGAGTTTGTGGCGTTGTGATTATTTGAGATGTTTCTTGATTCTTTCGTTTGTTGGTTAAGCACACCGTAAGTTAATAATGCATGATTTTCAACCCTTTACATCAAGGTATGGGTTAGTCAATTACAGTTGATAGTTGAATCATAGTCCTAGCTTGTTTGCTTTGTATGTTTTTGTTTCCTCTATTCTTTTGACAATATATGGTTCTTCTCAAGTTTTTGTTAGAAATTGAACTGAGAAAGGACTTCCAATGTTTAGTCTTCTTTACCTGTTTTTGACTATTGAAAGTGAGAGTATGATGGTTAACATGTCAGGATACCATCGTGTTGAAAATTTAAGAATGTTCATGATATTGTTAATGGGTTAATGAGTTGTATGTATGTGTGAATTATGTAAAATCTGTTGGTATTGACTGCGAATAATATACCAGATTGGATGAATTGGTCATACAGTTACATAAATATTGGTGTAGTATGTGTTTTGCTTCTGGTTACAGCTGTAATATTGTGAAAAGTTTCTATGACCTCACTCTGCTGATGATGTTTATCTTCTGCCAATTTTCACTGGACTCGCATGTTTTGGGGTGATGTAAGCATTGTACTAAGCACTTTTTATGGGGAATGAACCTTAATTCATTTTTTGTTTTCTGAAAATTTATAGGTATGATAAGTGTCTTCACAAAACAATTTCTTGCTCTCGAAATATATTAGTGCCTTATATCTGGCATTCATTTATATATGAAGTTGTAAACTTGTTTGGGTTAACTTGGTCTCATTAGTTATCCATTAGTTGGGGTTCAAGATTTGCACAATGTATGTATCTAAATTCTGGATAGTTGATGTACGTTGGGACCAACCAGTATGTGTGAGTTCTACTAACAGTAGAAGTACAGAACCATCTGTGTTCAGCTTTTAGTCTCAATGGTTTTCTTTAGAATCGATGTTTCCATGTTCACATTTTTCAATGCTAGGTAGTTAGTCACACATGTTTTGGTTGATGGTCATGATTATTGATGGTAAATGTGTCTATTCTCTTTACAACACTAGTTATTGGTTTCACTGATAATCTACATTCCAGGTTTGTTGTCTCATCCAAACCATCAGTGATATGTGATTTGATTTACCAGTAATAAGTGACTACTCTTGGATTTGGGCAGTGGATATATCATGTTTATTTAAATTATCATTCCCATATTAAATAGAAAGGTATGTTCTATAGCTTGTATGTATGGACAGCCTGTTCACTTTCATGAGAATGTCTGCTTGTCAAGTCCTTTAGTAACTTTTATTGGTATATTTGGGATGATATGTGATGCATTTATAAAAAAAATTAAATAAACAAATTATTTTATTTGTGAGAGTAGAGTGCAGACTGCAAACTGACAATTTTGTTGAGTTGTTTGTAGAGATAATTGAAATTCCTTGCAGACTGAGGTTCATATTCTTGTTTTTCCGCACTTTTATTTAATAATTTGCAATTTTGCATATTGTTGGTCACTGGTATATGTAATGTAAGTGTAATTATTTATACTTTCTAATCAAGGCCAAAGGTGGATCAAAGCTAAGAAAGGATCCAACAGAACCTGCTGCAAGTACTATCAGGTACAGTACTACCTTTCACATCTGGTTACTTTGCTTGGATCATTGTGTATATGATTTGGCTTTGATTTATATTGCTAGCATGTTTTCAAACCCAATATTGAGATTGAAATTGCAGGACATTTTCTGATTGATTGACTTGATGGAAGCTGAAGATGTTGAATCAGCTGTAACGGTAAAAATGACTAGTTGTATTTCGGTTAGGCCTGGGAAAATAATTAAGTAGCGATTGTGTCTCCCTTGGGTGAAAGACCCAAAACTCAATCGGGATTCTGCTTGTACGGGGTGTGCTTGTTGGCCTTAATACAAGCAAAAAGTCCCAACGGTGAATGAATTGTTAGGCGGGTTAAAGTAGGGATTGTGTCTCCCTAGGGTGAAAGACCCAAAACCCGATTGGGAATCCACTTAGTACAGGGTGTCCTCATTGGCCTTAGTACGAGGTTGGGCCTAACCAGGAAAAGAGGAACAAAGATTGAAACTGAATATTTGAAACCTCATTTGATGACAAGGGTCTTTTTGTTTAGACCATGAATTTGGTTACTCTTCTGTGGATTTATGGATGCCAAGACTAGGTATAATCTAGTCTGGACTACAAATGTGCGGTATGCATATTAGTTGCTCAAATCACTTGGCAGTTTCTTGGAAAAATAAAATAGAATGGAAAATAGTCAAAATACTCCATACTTCATTTGCTGGTTGGGAGAAGCATATGCAATCAGTTTGACTATGAGAATCATATTTGAACAGTGGTTAAAAGCATATCTGACCAATTTGATATTTGAACTTGGTATGAGTTGGATTTAAGTGTCTAAATATTGAGTACATTTGTATGGTAGTTATGAGCTTACGGTTAATACGAGCTGTGGCAGTATTCTCATCTAAACTGACTAGGATTTCAGCGGAGTTTAGAGGGAAATTGTTATCAGTTGTGGAACTTATTAAAGTTATCCTTGATATAAACTTGGTTTACAGGAGCCTGTTGTTATGTTTAGGGACTTATGATTTTGTGATATAGCTCAACGACTATGATTGCTATTGACCTATTGTTGATTAATATGTACATTCGACACAATGAGATATCCAAATCCATTTCAGTAAAACTATGTGCTTGTCATATTTGCTTTCATGGGGTTACTAACTCAAAATCTTGGAGAGATGGTAGTATTTTTGGATAATAGAAAATTTCAAGAAGGGAGCAAATATGTTGCCCTGATTGCAATGCCCACAATTTGAATTAGTAAACTGCAGGTTGCAGGGTGATTGCATTTGCATTTGAAGGAGTATTTAATTATATTTATATCTGATTGAACTCGGCAGTTATTCTATTATGGCTTGAATCAAGGAATACAGACTTGTGGTGATTGGAGAGGCTATTAAGATGTAATGTGAAATGAAAATGGAAGACGATAAATGTAATTTTAAGGATGAAATTTTTTACAGGGGTGAGTTTGTAATACCTTAATAAATTAGTAATTCCATTTATTTGGATGAT
This sequence comes from Comarum palustre, assembly GCA_951800085.1. NCBI lineage: Eukaryota > Viridiplantae > Streptophyta > Magnoliopsida > Rosales > Rosaceae > Comarum > Comarum palustre. The sequence goes on along the minus strand of OX637577.1, from coordinate 22,891,291 downwards.
ATAGAGGCATGCACTGTAGTTAAAATGAATAGTAAAAAAAGAAGTCGAGACTTGGAAAATAGAAAGGGAAGGGGTGGATAAGGTCGGAATGGACACTGACTTAAGGAGGGGGGATTTTCTAGAGGAGGAGATCGACCTCTTTAGAGGGTGCACCGACTCTTCTCTTTTTCACTCCCTCTCCAGTATGGTGTTCTTTCTCTTCAGTGCAAGGGTTATTGGATTGGGGAAAAGGAGATTGGGCCACTACGACACCTTCATCTCCTTACGATTCCTGTCCTGGATTTGTATCCAAGCAAGCATCGATGATAGTGGATCGACAGGTACTGATTATAACAGAGACTCAGGTTATCAGAGAATTAGATGTGTATTTATTTAATAAAATTTAGGGTCGGGGTGTTACAGCTTGGGTTGACCTATTTACTAAAACGCAAGGCCTAGATTGGCACAAGACCCAAATTCATAACATATCGGGTGGAGTTCTAGTTGAAAATTAAAAATAGTCAATAGTTGATATTATAGTAGGTAAAAATAATAATAAATGAAAACTAATTCACACTGTATTGATTTTTTTTTCATCATCAACAATATGTGATATACGATTTATTGTTTATAGTTAATAATGTTTTACAATAACTTGTTAATAGGTATAAGAAAACAAATAATAATTATTAATATTTATAAATTATTATTTACAATTACAATAATTTATAATTATTTATAAATATATAATCTTTGTATTATAAAATAAAATTATATATTTTATAACAGGCTAGGCTGTGGGCCTCAATTTGTCATGTTCGGGCCGGACTTATGAGCTCATGCCTGATTATAACTTGCCCGTGCCGTGTCAGACTCATTAAGATAACGTGTTCGTGTGATGTCTGACCATAACTTATTCGTGCCGGACCTCTTTTAAACGTATCACCTCTATTCCATAGTTTAATCCCCTAATTGTATGGGAACCGTACGGCTCGAAATTACATTTCTTTAATCGAATATTCGAATTGTTTGAAAAGAAGTGAAATCTCATCTCATTGGGTTCTGGCCATCAAATTATGGATCGTGGCCCAACTGACTGTAATTTAGATCTGGTATCAAAATCGGACCCAGTTTAAAACTTCGGCTTTACTACTGGTCCGTCTATGATATTATTCTCCATGCTCCTGAATCCTGATTGAGATGTTGAGAATGCAGGCATTTTCAATTACCGACGCCTCGCACGTGACTTTTCCTCCCTCACGTGCTGTCCCCACGTCACTCCATTTCCCCCGCCGGTCAGTCTCTTTCCCGACCACACGTCCACTTCTCCGATCACTCCCCACCGTCCTGAAATGCATTTTTGGTGTAGTTATTTTTTTGGAATTTGTAGGATTGACTAGCTTGGTGATGGCTGCAATTGTTTTGAGTCAGCTTTGATCGCATGCTCCGAATGGTAAGACGTACTGCTTAGTTTGTTCATTTGGTTTCTGCATTTTTACTTTTCAGATGAGAATGTATATCATGAAAATCATGAGCACACGTACTGGAGTACCCGGTCAATTGAAATTTAGTTGTATTTTTATCTAGAATCTCATTTTGATCTGAAAGTTTCTGTAAGAATTTGGTCACTTCGATCTTGATAAGAAACCAAAATTGTGATTGTTTTTTAAATAAAATAAAAATTGAAAATTGATGATGGTTTGATACAGTGGTTTGGATGGGCGGTGTTCATAATAAAGAACTAAAGACGTAGAAGGGTCAAGAAAAGAATAACATAACACACTCGTCAAGAGACCCTGCTTATTAGAATAAGTAAAAAGAAAACTGGGAGAAGTGCGCTGCACTTTGTGAGATTAATTCACAGAAATCCTTTCTCTTGAAAACTTGTGATGCAGTCATCGAACATTGTTTCAAGCGTTTTGAAAGGAGGAAAACCCAGTTGAGCAATTTTAGTGGTGTCCATGCTATGCGGGCTATTGTCTCCTGCATTGCTGCTACACCTACAATACAGTATTGCCATAGTTAATATTTCATGAATAACTATAGTCTTAAGGAATTCACGGAAAGCTTGCCTTGTTCTGCATTTTCAACTTACTTGCTTTCATATGGATATGATGGATATTTGGCCTTGAGCATCTCAATGATCTGAGACCAGTGCGCTACCGAGCTTGAGCATATGAGCCTGCCTGATGCTTTGCGTTCCTCCATTGCCAAAATATGTGCAGCTACCACATCATCTATGTGCACAAATCCTACTGTTGTATTTGGGTAATCACCTCTTAAACCTAACAAATAAAATGTAAAGCTATGAGAGTTTACTTAGTTGAAAACTTGAAACGGGATACTCGATCTACAAGCAGGACCCATTCTTTGTGACATTGGAGCAAAACACAGAGCACTAGAATAAAGAGTATGCAAGTTTTGGGGTGATTAACACTACCTTGATGCATGAGTGCCAAATTGAATGGATTCATTTTTCTAAAGTAAAATTTACAGTGTTATTCTCTTTTCCACATAATGATATACCTACATTATACTTACTATGTACTTAGGATACGGTGAGAGAACTCAGAGAATTGCCACCAATAATTGAACTACTTTTGCCAAAGTCTGAAGTGCATAGAAGGCAACTCATACTATAACTGACATTATTCTGCTGATGATGGGAAATCTAACCTTTAAGTATTGCCAGTATCATCAGCAGTGTGCTTGTAGGTTGTGGTGCTAGCAGAGGACCAACCACGAAAGACGGATTCACCACTACTAGATCCAATCCACTCTCCTCGGTGATTCTCCACGCCTCTTTCTCCGCTGTTGTCTTTGCATAGGCATACCAAAGCTATATGCAAACAACAATTTACACCGCAATACACTTAGTGCGACAGAGACCAAAATAATGAACAGCAATCTCAACTTGCATACAACATTTATGTGCTGTTATGTAAGCATGCTGCATTTGGAAACTTCACACAGTAGGTTTTGAAATGATTTACATTAAAGTGTTTGCAGTATTCGGCATCGCTCCAATGTGACTCATTGAGAGGAGAGGCCTCTTGAGCATCGTAACGGTATCTTATTGAAGAACAAGAAGATGTAAGCACAACCCTTTTCACGCGTGCTTTCGAGCATGAACTCAGCACATTCAAGGTGCCCTTTATACATGGATCAATCAAAGTCGCCTGCCAATTAATCAAAACAAGAAAATAGTTCATTCAGAGAAATTTTTTCCCTTTTCATGAGTTCAACCAACTTTCAGCAATCAGTTGAATAATCAGACACTTAATTGGTATGCAATAGCAAGATTTAAAGATTTTCCCTCTTAGCCTGGACTGCATGAGTTTTGTAGTGGCATCAATCTTACTGAATAACACTGGCGCTGTTCATGAAACTGAAAACACATCTGATTTGAATAAGTTGCAATATATATCAAGTAGTAGCTTTGCCTGAACATTGTTATCGTATGGAACAAGCACCGGTGATGCGGTGTGGAAGACCCCATCAACGCCTTCAATGGCTTCATCAAAGCTTCCTTCCACCATTAGATCAGCTTTGATCAGCTTAAGCCTATCCTTGGCTCCATTCAACTCCCACAGATAACGAACCTTCCCCAAATCCTCTGTGGCCAAACAGATGAAAAGGGTTCTGTAAAATTTACACAGCTATATTTATCTGAAACTGAATCTAACATGAACTTTTTGAGTGTACGTGTATGAATTCTTGAACATTGAAAATACGGAGTACTATATAACTTCTGCATATATGGAAGAATACCTGGGTCTCGCACAGTGGCTCGTACAACATGGCCATTTTCTAGCAAGGCCTTCACCAAGTAAGCAGCTATGAACCCTGTACCTCCAGTTACACAATATTCAGGCATCTTTCTATCTCTGCTAACCAGCTGCTAAGGAAGCATATAAATATAAATGGAGGGGTGAAACCAGAACAAAGATGATGGTGTGTCATGTATTATGCATTTTTGCGTTTGTCTTTATTAGTTTACAGAACATTGTTCAGGTTTGAAGTGGAGAGGAATCTGGCAGATAGCTCATTCAGTGTACGAGGTGGATTCTTTACCAAAATAAATAAATAAAAATCTTCGAGGTGGGATTCATATAAAAATATCTCTCATTATTTTCCCACTTGCACCATCTTATGGGTCGAGTCGGTCGACGTGTTCCACATTGTGACAGTTCTTTTCAATTCCTTATACTGGCTATGAAGTCATGAAGATTACTATATAGTGCCCATAAACACATGTACAAACAATATGAAAGTCCAAAACAGCTTGAGTATCCATGTTTTATGCTTGAAAAATTATATTGTAATAAATTTTTCTGAGGGAATGAGGACAATTCCTCTTTAAGAAACTTGCGACCCTGAAAAGAGAAGAAAGCATTATTAGCCAAATCTATAAAAATTATTTGCTAGATTGTCTATAAATATGACAGAAGAAGGAACAAACAATAGAAGTCAATGCCGGAGATCGAGTTATCAACAATTCCGGCAACCGGACTGCTCGCCAACACAAAAGGATTATGGCCATTCCAAGACATGCAGTTGGACATTTTGATCAGAAAAATTATGGAGGAATTAGGTGGTTGCATCCCCCCGCTCAGTGTAAAATAGTATAAGTTCCAAAAGTATAGAAGTTTATGAAAACAGAAAAGCTAAATTAAATGTGAGGTTTCATGCATTTAATTCGATAACAAAATACGTGTGTAAATTCATATTGATTAGATTAATTTATCTGGGGCGGATGCATGGTATGTGTTTCAGTATATCATGCATAAAGACATGTATATATGTATTTTACATTTAAGCGAGTAAAATTATGTTCCGTTTTGTGGTTTATGGTCAAGAACCCCACAAGTTTTATTTTCTGGTTCATATAATTGTCATTATACTAGCCAGTAGAAACCAGTGACTCCATAGCCAACATTGAAGTCAACTAGCTAGCTAGATCAATCCACCAACTTGTACCCAATTGCGTTCCAACCTATTCATCAGTACGTACGTTACAAGGTCACCTTATTTGGGAAGCCCTAGCTACTCACTACATCTTCATCCAAATATGTCATGGCCTTTGAACTAGCCTACATATTTGGTGATATGAATACAGCTTTGCCTTCAAACATTTACTTTCCTCATTGTCTGAATAGAGTAGATTCATATATTCTTCATACTTAACATCCAAGACCTGCATGTTTTTAAGTATTGTTTCCATGTACTCTATGTATACCGTCAACGAAGCTTTAGTTTACTGTTATGTTAACCCTTTTGATGTACATATAATGGTGATTGACCATTAATATTTTAGTCACTAACTAACCAGATCAACATTACTCACACAGTTACACAGGATCCAATTTCATGAGGCCGACGTTTTAACATGTTTTTTTTATGCAACACTGAAAGGATACCGATCAGTGGAACGTACAATATCTGAATGTATTAAACAGAAAAGTAGTTAGAGATTTATATTGGTGATCAGAAACCTATAAATTTGTATCCAGCAACAGCTCGCGCGACAACATATCAGTCCCGCCATAGATCTAACACGGCCATATTCATCAATTAAGTTATCAATTCATCATCAGTAACAGGTTCTATCATTATTGATGGTGTCGATGTTAACTGCATGATCGGAGATTGTCCATCGATATCACTGTTGTGGGGAAGCACATTATATGCACCTAATGAACAGGGACGCGTGTCTTCGACAGTCCTGCAGACTGAACCAAAAACAAAAAGATATCACTATACACATCTTCTCTCATGCACTCATAACGTAGAACAATTCTCTCTACCACTGTCTAGCTACTCGATGCAGAGACGAACCTCTTTTGTTTGTTCTGTAAAGGCATGAGTTGTTAATTACTTATAATTAAGAAATTAAGCGTGTTTGATCTTTATGTGCAGGAAAATACAGATCTGTTGTTCTACACGATGAAGAGCAAAAGCTGCGCGGTTGAACATTGAGATTTGAGAATCGTCGACTACCCCATTCGGGTTTGGACAGGCACTTATTGCATGCCCACAACAAAGAGAACACACGTGATTTTTATACTATCAAATTACCTATTCAAACCATTCACGTAAATGTTTTCCCTAAATTACTCCATTGTGGAGGGAGATTGCGATGGATATCTAGCTCAACACAAAACGGAGCAACTATGACTAAAATCTTTGAATGATTTATGTATATGGTCAATACGGATGATCCAACAAGTGAAATAATTACCTTTAATATTGATCTTCCCTATTGTTAACCAACTTGAGTTGTGATCAATATAACTATTTTACCTTTACTTTTGCTAGAAATTAGAAACCTAGTAAAGGCAAATTGTCTCCTTGGTTCCATATATTAATTTATTGAAAGTACCAAAGGACCGGATGTAGAATAACACTGTCTCCATAATGCCAAAAAACTATACAAACCGACTGTCGAAAATGAAACATCGCTAGACCTGAATGACCATCATTACGTTATGTCTAGTCGGATCAAAAATGAAGGCAACACCATCATATTTAACCAGAGGAGGGAGCACCATGCATATATAGTTTAATTGCTTTAGTATTATTACCTTTCCGTCCCAAAAATATGCGCCTACATTTGAAATGTATTTGAGAAATTAAGAACAAACAATTACCTTGTTCTATCCGAAGCTTGCAAGGGACTTAATGAAGTGAGCAAATGAAGTCAAAAATTATAGAGGAGGCTTCTTCTAAGTTCTAACCATATATGGCTGACTGATAGGGATATCTATCATCAGTATAACTTGATCAATTGTGTCAAGTTAAATAGTGTGGTCATATATAACTACCAACAAAAATGAAATTTAACTGATCATGTTAAATTTGTCAACAATGAGTGAAAATCTAGCTAATCCTGTAAAGAAGACGTCTCTGTTCAAATCTGTCAGTGTTCCAACCCTGGCCTTCTTCATATTGATGTGTTAGCTACGAATATACATAGTCTCGCTACAAATATATATAGTCTCACTACAAATATAGGAAAGGAACCACGTACTAACAACTAGTTAACAACCACATTAATTGGGAAGTTCATTTCTCAAAAGCAAATAGCAAGCTCTTTGATTTTGTTATTTCAAAAACGAAATGCTTGATGTCTTTTAAAAAAGGGTGAGGTTCAAGGGACACAATTTTTGACACTAATTTTGACACTTTTTTATCCCTTAGATCTTAGCTAATCTAACGGTTGTTATTACTTCTTAGTATGAGTTGGAAAATGATATGGCAATAATATTTTTTCAACAATATAAATAATTAAATCAAACTAAACACAATTTTTGTTAATATAGAAAATCCATAAAATCTTTTGAATGATTGAATTGCAGAAGAACACCCAAATCAAGGAAAAAGAAAATCCCAGGTTCATAGCGATTAAAGAATCGCATATCCAACACCACTTTTTCTTTTAGCAAAACAAATACCATCTACTTCTTAAGAAAAAGGAAGATAGGAATTAAGGATGTTGTTCATTCTAGTATTTGATTTCGTCAGGTTGTATTCTAAAAGCAATCAATTAGGGTTTTGCTCAAGTATATAATCTCATAGCAGAGCTATTAACATGATTGATTGGAATCTGTAAAGGTATTCAATTAAGAATTAGATTGATTTAGTCGTTTAAAAACAGGAGTAAATGTGGATTTTCAATTGTTTTAATTGGAATATTTTTTCTAGCTTTTTGCAAGTTGAAGAACAATGGTTTTCTGCAATATGGTAATATTGTTCTTCAAGGATTTTATCACGTGAAAGATTTTCTAGGTTATTTTTATTTAGCAAAATTTTTGTTTAGTTCCATGTATTTATCTATAATATTGAAAGTTAATGTTATTGTCATGTCATTAATTTGCCAACTCATACCAAGAATCAATAACAACCATTAGATTATCTAAGATCTAAGAGATAAAAAAAAGTGTCAAAATTGTGTCCCTTGAACCGAACCTTTAAAAAATATGTTTATTTTTCAGATTAAATGCTTTTTTAATGTTTTTATATGTCATATGCTGTTTTTTCATTTTTAGTTAAGCTTCATGTAAAATGAGATGGTGCTAGCATACCAAATCCTTTAACTTACCATTATGAATAAGGAAAAATATGTATCTGTATTGTCCATGACATTTGAGATTGAAATGAAATATCATTATTCAAAAAAAATGTTAGATGTTTTTATTTCACTTTATGCAATTTACCTTGTTTTTTCAGGACGCAATCAGCCCCGCAATTCGATTTCAATGTTCATGTTATGCAGAGCCTCTTCAGTGCACCATGATGATATACTTGAACCAATTACAGATGCATACCGACGTTAGTCAAAAGAGCAGCAGTAAAAAAGCAAGGAAATCTAGTACACAGTATAATCAAAACTCAGCTTTCATGTTCTTCACTCAGCATTCAAAATGGGAAGATATTAATGTTTATCATTCCTTGATTCTTCTTTTGTTTAAATTACCCACAACTGAAATTCCAGATCTTCTTCCTCTCTCTCTACCACTCAACGCTCTTCAATCTCCTACACCTCAAGGTCGTCGTCTTTTCAAAAGCCGCTGGATTCGCCAGACTTAGCTTTCAAACGCCGAATCATTGAAGGTTCCGATCGAAATTTTGTCCTCCTTTAGCAATAGAAAAAACAAATGATGACTATATGACCTATGATGCATGAATAAGTCAAAAAAATTTAAATGTTTTATCGCACCCGTATCCAATATGAATACTCATAAGATACATCTCTGATACGTATTTAGAGATGTCAAACGTATGGTATACCATTTAGGGAGGTTTTGCCCAAATTAATATGTTGACTGTTGACTTTTTGCACTGATATCTTATCTAATTTATATGAATCACTGTGTTGTTTGAACTCTTTCACTATTATAAATTTATAATTGAATATTCTTCTGTTTTTTTTCTTAATTAGATGATATAGATTAGATTTATTTGAAATTTATTTATTATTGTACTTTTTGTGGGATAGATCTATTAAAATTAAGGTAATTTAGTGTTATTTACCTTTAAAATTATCTATATGTTTTCAAATTATATTAAATATATATAATATCAAAACGTATCTGTATCTTATTTTTATGAGAAAAAAATGTATCCGCGTATCGAATCGTACTTGTACCTGTGTCCCGTACCCTGTACAAGTGCATCATATTGAGATCGAAGAGAGAAATCAAACGGCGGTGGTGCGCCGCCGATGGATTAGAACCGGTCTGGTGACGGCTTTTATATCAAAACGACTATTATAGTCAAACGCAAATAGTCTGAAAACCATACAACGTAGCTAATAACTACAAAAGAAAGAAACAAAAACTAACAACTGTCAAAACAATTGTATTATTGAGGTTCGAACTTTGGAGTCAAAAACTAACAACTGTCAAAACAGTCGTTATATTATAGTCAAACACCAACTGTTTGACTATTACAGTCAAACACTCGTATTAAAACGCTGCTAAAACAAACTAGAAAAATAGTAAAAGCATCTTTAACCTAACAACACCGCCGTCGCTTGAATCTCTAGACGTCTAAGACATATTGGTATACATTTCTAAACATTAAACAGTTTGTAGCACCCGAAGGAATTATCAGTTGGTTTGAACTTTTGAAAATTTGGAGTCTTAGATACATGTCATTGCGTTCATCATGGAAATGTTACCTTTACGGATCCGAACTGAACCGTTTTTTGGATCTGGATCTATTCAGATTAGATATTTAAAAATACAAATTCGATCTGAAAAATTAAACTGTTCAGATCGCGGATCTTTGAAAAATGGCCCCTATCCGAATGCAATCTAATTAGTTCTACATGCAATTCATGCTCGAAGGAAACTGAGGTCAAATATAATGGGTGCGAAAGAAGGATAGATAACAATCAAAAATAGAATCAAATTCAAAGTTTTCACTGCTAGCTAGCTCTTGCTGTTTGGCATGATATGATTCTGGAGATTTTAGTTGAGTTGCATGTTGACAAGGAAGGGAGAAGTTGTGGGAAAACAAAATTAATAACAAGTTAAGTGAGCGTTGGAATGACGTGAAGTCCCTCCATTAAATCTTCCCATCTGCCACCTTCAATTCCCCGGTCCCGTTGCCTTTAAATCCACCACCCATTTACGCCTAGTATCATATCGTCCCTCACCATTCTCCATTCCCAGGCATAACCCTCGATATCTGATTCTCTTCATCCTTCTCATTCACATTTCGTGCAAACTTATACACAACCGAAATGCCTCCAATCTTGCCGGACTTCTCCAACTCCGTCAAGCTCAAGTATGTCAAACTCGGCTACCAATACCTCGTCAACCATTTCCTCACCCTCGCCTTAGTTCCCATAATGGCCGGGATTTTTCTCGAGGTTGTACGTATCGGCCCGGAGGAGATTCTAAACTTGTGGAGATCTCTTCACTTGGATCTTGTCCAAATCCTCTGCTCCTCTTTCCTCATCATATTTATCGCCACCGTCTACTTCATGTCCAAGCCACGAAGCATCTTCCTCGTCGACTACGCTTGCTACAAGCCCCCTGTTACCTGCCGCGTCCCTTTCTCCACATTCATGGAACACTCCCGTCTCATCCTCAGCAACAACCCTAAGAGCGTCGAGTTCCAAATGAGGATTCTAGAGCGCTCTGGTTTAGGGGAAGAGACTTGTCTTCCCCCAGCCATTCACTACATCCCTCCTCACCCAACCATGGAGGCTGCGAGGGGTGAGGCGGAGCTCGTCATATTCTCCGCAATGGACTCTTTGTTTGAGAAAACCGGGCTGAAGCCTAAAGACATAGATATTCTTATCGTCAACTGCAGCCTGTTCTCTCCGACACCTTCTTTGTCGGCGATGGTGATCAACAAGTACAAGCTCCGAAGTAACATCCGGAGCTTCAACCTGTCCGGCATGGGGTGCAGCGCCGGCCTCATATCCATCGACTTGGCACGTGATCTTCTTCAGGTTCATCCCAACTCAAACGCTGTGGTGGTCAGCACGGAGATCATAACTCCCAACTATTACCAAGGAAAAGAGAGGGCTATGCTTTTACCCAACTGTCTATTCCGCATGGGTGGGGCCGCCATACTCTTGTCCAACCGTAAATCCGAGAGCCGACGTGCCAAGTATAGATTGGTCCACGTTGTCCGGACCCACAAGGGAGCCGACGACAAGGCCTACCGCTGCGTCTTCGAGGAGGAGGACAGGGAGGGCAAGGTTGGAATCTCACTTCAAAAAGATCTCATGGCTATCGCCGGCGAAGCTCTCAAGTCCAACATCACCACTATCGGTCCTCTAGTACTTCCGGCGTCGGAGCAGCTCCTTTTCTTGATGACCCTCATCGGAAGAAAGCTTGTCAACCCTAAGTGGAAGCCTTACATTCCAGACTTCAAGCAGGCGTTTGAGCACTTCTGTATCCACGCTGGGGGTAGAGCCGTCATTGATGAGCTTCAGAAGAATCTGCAACTCTCTGCCGAGCACTGCGAGGCGTCGAGGATGACGCTGCATAGGTTCGGCAATACATCGTCGTCTTCGCTGTGGTATGAGTTGGGGTACATTGAAGCTAAGGGGAGGATGAGGAAGGGAGATAGGGTTTGGCAGATTGCGTTTGGGAGTGGGTTCAAGTGCAACAGCGCCGTGTGGAAGTGTAACCGGACTATCAAGACGGCGGAAAATGATGATTCGCCTTGGGCCGATTGCATTGAAAGGTACCCGGTTCATATTCCTGATGTCGTCAAACTCTAGAGAACACTGAGAACTGCATCGGTGGTGGTGGTGGTGATGGCTTTTCTTCGGTTTCAGCTTTTATCAATTTGCTGCTAAAATCACAAAGTTGCATTTACCGTTACGTTCACGGTCTGCAGTATTTTTTTTCCTCTTTCAAATTTCTTATGGCTCTACCAATTTGCATAGAAGTTCAAAATGTGCTCTTCTTTTATGTATTAATCATTGTATTCCAAGTGAGGAAACCACAGTTGATCGAGTTGTTATGGAAGTTTGCGATTGATCATTAGGTCGATATATAATTATGTAGTAATTAATAGGTACATTTGATGGGAGCTAACTTAGCTCCATCATTTTATGAAATTGATTACAATTCACTCGCAGAAAATCATTTTCCATCACCATCCTGTAACTGAACACGATAAGCAAGGATGAGGATGTATCGATCTGATTTTCGTTCTCCCACTTTTGTTATTCTGTGTATTGAAGTTGGGTCATCTTGTTAGGCTTGAGTATGCAATTTGGTACGTAATTATAGAAGGGTCAATTGTATAACTAGTTAGAAAGAGAGTGACGAACTGTAGCAACATTAAACTCGATATCTGCCCAGTCTATATCTGTATTGTGATTGTGATATGACCATGCCAGTAGCCCAATGTCTGTTTCGGTATAAACATCAATGATGACAGCGCCACCGGTGGAGATGTCACAGATCGATTGTATTTATATGGTGGTTGGGCTCATTAAGCTCGCTTGTAGAAACTAGAAGGTATCTTTGACGGGAAGAACAATGTTATATCCCTCCCTGGATTTATAGTGATCTCTATAACAAAAGTTGAGTGTCCAAAACTGAGGTAGGTTGCATAACTTTCAAGTACTGATATAGTATATACGTAGTAGATCGGAAATGAGCGTTACTTACTACTCAATTTAAAAAGTTTTTTTAACTTTAAATTTACATTCAATGGTGGTCAAGCATGACTTTCTTAGTCACATATTTGTTGAGGACTTACCATGCTCAAAGTTATTATGTAACATAATATGTTCACATTTGAACAAAAATCCCGTATATACCATGCATTATCTCACTTACACCATTAAAACGATAGACAATTGTTCCAACTTGAACCATTGCCAAAGTGACAAAGTGTGCCCCAAAATAGGGATGGATGCATTCAATTCTGTTTTGTTGCACCGCTAGTAGCTAGCAACTGTTAACTATTAGAATTTAGAAGGAGCTTCTGGATTTGATATGGAAGACGTAGAGAGATACATATGGCTTCTCTACCCTAAATTAGGGCCTTGTAGGGTAGGCTATAGCACACCGGCCACTTCCACCTGTCAACAGTATGGAGGGCATTCATTCATGAAAATCCTAATTTCTGGATTTAGTTAACTACATGCATCCTCAATCAATGCCCTAGTAAGCCTGAACCTTCTGGTATCATATGAATCAAAAACAGCAATCAATAAAAGTCGATCGAGCGGCTACTACTTGGGTACAAACACAAAGATTATTGCCATATATTGTGGACTCGTGAAGTCGTAATTCCAGAAACATGCACAACTGTAGCCTCCATTTTAGTTTCACGTCTATTTAAACCCAGAAAATCTGCAGGATTGAACTTCCAAACTAAGATGAGTCTTTCATATGCATGGTAAAAAACATTACGTAACTGCAGAGCCTTACGTAAACTGGTAATTTCGAGTAGATAACTGAGATATCTCATCTGAGGCATTAGGTTGTCCTCTTGTATAAATAATTATTACATTGAGCATATCTATACTATACGTACATGATCCATATATATATATATATATATATATATATATATATATATCAAATAGTTGAGTGACCCGGTTGAGTAGATGAGAGGGATGGATCACATTCATATTAATTCTTGTGCCAAACATGCATTTGTATTAGTCTGCAGCTGCTATATATGCTGCATGCCCTTTCTTCAATTTCCTTCTGTGCCCAATTGAAAGGCTCAAAACTATAAAGTTGATAGATCAATGGTCCAATACCATTATATAAGCTGGAAAAAAATTTGTGCATACTTCCCATTAATACAAAACGTTATTTTCAATTATTTGCTGTTGCAGTAGCTGTGGCCTGTATTCCGAATTTACTTCCATATTTTGAAGTTCTAAAGAAACAGCAATACAATCTGCAATGGCAATAAGAAAATTGCTGCACCTGTAAATTGACTAACAATAATTTGTTGTACCATATCCGATCGGCGAGGGAAGTATAATGCAATCAGAATATATCATCAGTTGGTGAAAGCGGCACTTCACTTTCATTGCAGATCGAGTTTGCTATAGAAATTAAATGTTCTTTTGTTGGCATTCCATGTTGATATATATATATATATATATATATATATATATATATATATATTGATGGATATTCCCAATTAAACTAACTGAATTGAAGCTTAAACCATGAACACATTGGAGTTTATATAGTAAAACATATATATGTTTTTTAATCTCCAAAACTATTCCATCTATCTATCTGCTAGATGCTAATTATTCTAGCAAGTCATTTGTCTTGTTGGACGAAGAATGGGGACGGGAAGACTCTTGCCGGCTTATGGATGTTCGAGCAGATGAGTACGTTGAAATGGAGTCCCTACTAGGCTACTTCTGCTGGGAGCAATTAATTGAATAAGTTGGACCGGATTCACTACTTCCTTCTTGCTGTAAATGAACTAGCTTCTCATGGTCTGTTTCCTCTTAATAATATGAAAGCTCAGGTCAAATTCACAATCTCTTGATCAGTCATTGGTTCGATAAGATGATAGCACAGACTTCGATCATCTTCATATCCTGGCTTTTGACATGCAGCTACGTCTTCACTTATCCCTACAATTAAACATCTGACATTGGGATTTTGAGGATCGATAAATTTAACCCCGAAAAATATACGCAACAATTTGATCTAAACATTGTAATATCAAAATTTTTAGTGTCTCATACTCATACTTGTCGTCCGTAGTAGTTTCTTGGCGATGTTAATAAATACTATTTTGAATATAGTAGCTTATTGGTTTGATCAGTATGTATAGATCACATACTGATTTGCAGCAGTAACATTGTGCTCCTAGATGTGAACGAGGATCGAGTAGCTCTGAAACATACCAAGGTCAAGCAGCCAGAGTACAAAACAAAACAAAATCCCAGTAGGGCAGTGGAAGTTCGCTTTCAATCCTTTGGGCAGGTAGAGATTTTGACTTGGAAGCAAATTAATACAAAGGCTGAAGGGTCTATTCAAGTGCCAACTACCAACCAATTATATAAGATTAATATTGTAATTACCAACTGCCCACACACAAACCGTCCAATCAATGACTAAAGCGACTTCCAGTCATCAGAAAATCAAAAATTCGGATGTATTTTCAGTGCTTTTCTAATTTCTTATTGTTTTGATGGGAGAAACGGTACATTGTATTAAAATATCTGGATAATATATATATACACTACTCCATGAACATTAAAGCTTCATAGTCCAACAATGACTCATTCTTATCGTAGCCCTATATTTATAAGCTAGGTGATGAATTGTTTGAAGTTGTAACTTCTTTATCTTTTTAGTGGATTGACGCCTTCCCTCTTTTATCTTTTCGTCCATTTAATCTTTGAGTTTACTTTTCGGAAAAATTCGATTTCTTCAAGAGCAAAGCTAGTACAAAATCACCACAATTCCAACCGGATCATACAAGATTTAGTATTTCACTACTACGAACGCAATGGCAGTATGGCACGATAAAAAATGCCATGTGGGTTTTAATTAGGGCAATTTATTGTTTCAGCCACACCATTTTCATCATAACGAACCCCAGCACCCATCCTCCTGCACATATTTGGTCCATGCAAGGCTGAGAAGCTGAAACTCGATGAGCAGGAACCATCGTCATTTTATATACATAAATGTGCTCATCTTTTATGTATTAATAGACTTGTACCTGACTAGTGTAACCTTGAACAAACCCCGTTGTCAGGACTAGATTGATCGAGCATGTTACTTCCCAGAAATAATGATCTTAAACGCCTGCAAGCAAGCATGATTGAGTCGGAGTCAATTTAAAGCATGGATCCAGCAATAAACGTTGCCGACGGTCGGTGGAAACTTTATATTTCTGTTCATAATTTGTATAATTATACTGTAGAGAAATATATTTAACTTAGAAGAAGAGAAAATGCATATTCGCGGATACAACTATAACAATCATCACCGGTGAACAACTTTCCTCCTGATTTGGAAGAATTAATTCAAAGGAGAATTGTGTTACACTTTCATTGATAGAAGCCCCTTATATATAGGGTCTTTCATAATCATACATGGAAAACAAGTAGATATCTTATCACTACTAGGGAACATGAATCCCATTCTACCAGGGAATATGAATCGCATTCTAACTAGCATAGACCAAGGCACACATATGTCAAATGTCTTTCAACACTCCCCCCTGCCGCCCGTCTTGATGTTAGATGGTGCTTCCAGTGTTGCCTCATTAAAACCTTGCCAAGTAAACAAAAACCCTGTGGGAAAAACTGAACCTTAGTCGAAGGAAAAAGAGTACAACGCACCATGCTACTTTCACGAGAAACGTCATCATGTGAGGCTCCCGCTGATGTATAATTCAGTCGGATAGGCTTGACAGCTTGCGCAATCCAATGCTCTTCACATGCTTCTCGAAAGTAGACTTAGGCAGAGACTTCGTGAACAGGTCCGCAACATTAGCCTCTGAACTCACTTGATTTACTTGAATGTTGAGGAGCGCTTGTTGTTGCTGGTTGTAGAAAAACTTTGGAGAGATGTGCTTTGTGTTGTCACCTTTGATGTAACATAGCTTCATCTGCTCAATGCAGGCTGCATTGTCCTCATAAATGCATGTAGGTTTCTCGGTGGTATGGCTTAATCCGCAGGTTCCTTTGACATGTCCGATGACAGACCTTAACCATACACATTCACGCACGGCCTCATGAAGGGCTATGATCTCTGCATGATTTAAAGACGTCGCCACTAGAGTTTGTTTGGTAGACCTCCATGATATCGTCGTATTCCCAATGGTGAACACATAACCAGTTTGTGACCTTCCTTTGTGCGGATCTGACAAGTATCATGCATCCGCGAAACCAACCAACACATTGTTTGGTGTCTCGGCGTAGGAAGTCTTGGCAGAGCCGTGAGCATAGAAGAAGGGATGCTTGGATGCAGCGCCTACGGCGGTGGCGGATACACCTCGGTCCCGGGGCCGAGAGGTGCCGAGACTCTCAGGGATGGCAGGCACGGCTGCGGCCCATCTTGAGTCACAATAGGGAAAGAACAAACCCATGTCAATTGTCACTCTAAGGTACCGGAAGATGGTCTTGATACCTGTCCAATAGCGTTGCGTTGGTGCAGAACTATATCTTGCTAACAAGTTCACAGAGAAAACAATGTTTGGTCGAGTGCACTGAGCCAAGTACAATAACGCACCTATTGCACTGAGGTAAGGGGCTTCTGCTCCAAGTACTTCCTCCTCATCCTCCTTAGGACGGAATGGATCCTTGTGAACATCCAAACTTCGACCGACCAAGGGGGTACTCACCGGATGCAACTTATCCATATCAAAACGCCTCAGCATCTTTTGGACATATGCAGATTGGTGAATCAATATCCCGCTGGCTCGATGCTCTAGCTCAAGGCCTAGGCAGAACCGCGTCTTCCCCAAGTCTTTCATCTCAAACTCAGATCTCAAGTGAGCCGCGGTTTCTCTTATTTCATCAAGAGTATCGATCAAGTTCATGTCATCAACATAAACGGCTACAACTGCAAATCCGGAACTCGTTCTCTTTATGAACACGCAAGGGCATAAGTCATCGTTCTTATAACCCTTCATAATTAAGTAGTCACTTAGACGGGTATACCACATCCGTCCGGATTGCTTCAATCCATAAAGTGAGCGTTGCAGCCTTATAGCATACGCACTCCTTGGTCTAGAGTCACTTGACTTAGGCACTGAAAAACCATCAGGTAATTTCATGTATATCTCTGAATCTATGTCTCCATATAGATACGCAATAACCACATCCATGAGCTGCATGTCAAGTTTTTTGGACACTACCAAACTGACTAAGTAGCGGAAAGTTATGATGTCCATTACGGGAGAATATGTCTCCTCGTAGTCTATTCCAGGGCGTTGTGAGAAACTTTGTGCCACAAGACGAGCCTTATACCGAAGGACCTCGTTCTTCTCATTACGCTTTCTAACAAAGACCCATTTATGTCCCACAGGCTTTACACTTGGCGGGGTAAGCACAACCGGCCCAAATACCAGTCTCTTTGTTAGGGAATCCAATTCCGCCTGGATAGCTTCTTTCCATTTAGGCCAATCTGCTCTACGTTCACATTCACTGACGGAGCGTGGTTCGATGTCATCGTGGTCATTGATCTCTTGAGCCACGACATATGCAAACACATCATCGACATGCATGGATGATTGATCCAGCAACTCAAAAGTGTTCCCATAACACATTGAGATTTCCATGTTCTCTGACACCGACGCGTATCCCAGAGCGTCCTCCAACAATACTGACATTGATTCAAGGATATAAGTATAGTCAGAGACATTCTCATGAGAAGGATTCTCAGTGTCGATGTGTAAAGGATCAGACTGTGCCATTGGTGTCCTCTTTTTCCTAAGACGCACATCAATCGAACCAAGTGGCCTCCCCTTCTTCCTTTGAGGAGCCACGGCCTCCACCCCTCCACTAAGGTTGGCGGCGCCGATATCGACGGCAGCCAAGCTCGGACCCGAGGTGGTTTTGCCCTTTTCGGGACTTCAAGCCTTGCAGGCACATTGGCAGCCGGTATATCTGATCTCGTCACTTTTGTAATCTCCGCGAATGAGTCGGGCATCGAATCCGCCACATTCTGGAGCTCAACAAGTCTCTTCACTTCCGTTTCCATGTGTGAAGTCCGGGGATCATAATGAGACAAGGTCGGAACGCACCAGGACAATTCCTGTCGTTCTTCCTGAGTATGAGTGCTTCCATCTCCTCCTAACGACGGGAAGACGGTCTCATCAAACTTGCAATCTGCAAAACGTGCTTGAAAGAGATCACTTATCAAAGGCTCAAGGTATCAGACTATGGATGGTGACTCATAGCCAACATAGATACCCAAACGTCGTTGCGGACCCATTTTCTTACGTAGTGGTGGCGTAATAGGCACATACACTCCACAACCAAAGATGCGTAGATGTGAGATATCAGGCTCATATCCAGTGACCAACTGGTACGCACTAAACACTTGGCTGGAGACGGGTCTGAAACGAACAAGTACTGCTGCATGCAATATTGCATAACCCCAGGACGCAATAGGGAGATTGGTACGCATGACCAACGCTCTAGCAATCAACTGAAGCCTCTTAATCATAGCTTCAGCGAGACCATTTTGCGTGTGCACATGGGGAACGGGATGCTTAACTTCAATCCCGATCGACATGCAATACTCATCAAAAGTCTTAGATGAGAACTCTCCGGCATTGTCCATCCGTATTGATTTAATAGGATGATCCGAGTGGTTAGCCCGAAACTTTATAATCTGTGCCAAGAGTTTTGAGAATGCAGCATTACGTGTGGACAGCAACGCTACATGTGACCAGTGCGTCGAGGCATCTACCAGAACCATGAAGTATCTAAACGGTCCACATTCTGGATGGATGGGTTCACAAATATCTCCTTGGATACGATGTAGGAATGGAATGTTCTCTGTGTTTGCTTTAGCGTAAGAATGTCTCGTAACAAACTTAGCCAAAGTGCATGCTTTGCATAATGATCGGTGAGCGTCGGAAAAAGCCAACGACGTCTCAGGAGAGGACATAGTCACCTCACCTGGGTTGAGCCGAGGAGTGCCTATGGGACCACGCACTGGGGGCCCTAGTGCCAGCCGGGTGGTGCCTAAGGTGTCGCACACCGGAGGCCTCGGTGCCGTCCGGGAGGTGCCCAGGGTACCGCGCACCGGGGGCCTAGGGGCCGGCCCGGGATTACCTCTGGTGGACACTGTACCTTCACCCTCAATGGTGAGTCCGTGCTCCAGTACCTTCCTCTTGGTCCGGAAGAAAGGATGTCCATGAGAATTTCTCATAATCTTAATCATCATCTCTCTTCTCGGGTGTCCCAAGCGATCATGCCAAAACATATATGAGTCGGAGTCCCAAAAATCGTGTTTGGCAACTGCATTGGATTCAACAATCCGGATCTGAGTTACATACAGACCAGTAGAACAACTCATGAGCTTCTCCAAGATGCGTTTCCGTTCACAATCATGAGAAGTAATACACAAGAACTCTTGTCCATCCTCACAATGCGTCTCCAAATGGAAACCATTAGCCCGGATGTCCTTAAAACTCAACAACGTCTGACTCCCCTTCGGTGCATAAAGAGCATCTGGAACGTTAATCAAGGTTCCATTGGGCAACATAAACTTAGCCTTTCCACGCCCGTGAATCACAGGGGATGAACCGATCATCGTAGTCACAGATGTCCGACACGGCACAATGTTCACAAACAATTGCCTGTCCCTTAGGATGGTGTGGGTAGTCCCACTATCTGCAAGACACTCTAGCTCCATACCTACACAAAAAGGTAGAGACATTAGCAAATATCCACGGAAGAACTATTGCATAAAAGGATGCCAACCAAAGTGCAATCCCGAGCACAATTCACATTCCCGGGCAGCATGACCTTGCTGCACTAGAACAGCCATAACTTTCACGTCCGGACGGATATGAACGAACTGTGAAAATTGTTGGAAACTAAACTCAGAGAGCTTTCCAGGGATGCAAAGTTCGCGTTCTAGTTCATCCGGAGCCGTTCACAAAGCTCTGACGAAGTTGCTGTACAGAACGAGACTGAATTGTTGTTTCTGCAGAAACCGACATGAGAAGCTACAAACTTCAATATGGCACCATGGTACCACTCCGAGGCCTATGGCAACGTACAGAGGCAGCTGTGAGTGAGCGTCACAAATCTCAACGTCTACAAAAGACGGTACAGAAGAACAGCACAAGTTGCATCCAAAACCGAGAGCTTTTGGCAACATCAACCAATATGACCAGGCATGTTTGCAGAGAGTCGGTAGTGCATGGCACGTTTAAGACCACTTTCTCTGTATACCAAACAATTCTAAGTCATCATATTGTCGAGAGGTTATCTAAGGCAAAACGGTGATGGAATATCCGCTGTCTAGTGAAGACTGAGCAAAAAACACGCGCACTTCTTACATGAGTATGTTATGTCCGGCATCTAATCCCCTTTGGAAGGACTTAGAGCGGCATTTATCATGTCAACTAAGGGTAAATGTCGAAAAATCAATCAATTGATAGTTAAGAACATCGAAAACGAAAGCAACTTTCATTAATGCAAAATGGTATCAACGAGATTTCGGAATAAAAAGGTGTCAAAAACAACCAAACTAACTGCGGCACTGACATCATGTCATGTCAAAATACTTGAAAAGAGACAACTAAACACAATCAGAAGCCGAGCGACATCAAAAGTCGGCGGCGTCTATATCGGGGTTTGAATCCCTAAAGTCAGCAATCACAAGCTAAGTGTTGGTGTTTGTGTCATGAGTCTCCGTACAATTAATCTCCAAAGACTCTTTGTACTTTTTATATGCAGCAACCACATGTAGAGGAGCTCGGCATTGCTTCATCCAATGATCCAAAGATCCACAACGATGGCATTGTGATGCTCGAGTGCTATTAGGTCTCGCTTGTTTCTGAACCGGTTTGGGAGCACCGCCACGGGGGCCGGGCGCATCTACCTCTCTCTCGGTACGGGAGCGGCCTCTGTTGCCGCGTCTCCTGTTCCGGGTGCCACGCCGTGAGCTTGCCTCACGAGGGTATGGTTCAGGACGATCTCTGTCTCTCCCTCTAGGAGCTTTCCCACTCTTGGCCCTGGAGTAGTTACTCTCTGGCACTTTCTTAGTACCAACAGGTCTTAAGTTGTTCTGATCTAAGAGCATCTTATCTTTTTCTTCAGTCAACAGCTGAGTCATAAGTCCGCTAAACGTTGTGATACGTTGGGCCTTATACTCCAAGCGGTATTGTTCATTAGGACACTTGCTGATTTAGGGAAAGTTAACAATGTCTTCTCAATAAGATCGTCATCAGACTTCTTCACACCACAAAAACTAAGCCGTGCACGCAGGCACAACATGTCTTTGTTGTACTCCTCCATCGAAGTGTAGTCCAAGAGCCGAATGGTGTCCCACTGAGCTTGCAGCTTCGGCAACAGGACGGCATGGACATTGGCAAAGCGTTCCGCAAGTGCATCCCAAAGGGCTTGCGGTTCGTCTATGTCTTGATACTGCCACCTCAATGTGGGATCAATATGTCGACGCAGGAACATCAAGGCCTTAGACTTAACCTTATCAGTAGGTTGGGCCTGATCCGCGGATGCGGGAGGAACAATGGCGAAGGTATATTCTTGGCCAATGAATGTCTGCTTCACGTCTGACACCCACTGATGGTACTCCTTACCCTGGGCGTCAAGAGCCGTGAATTCCAAGCGAGCTTCCATAGCTCTGCATACAAAATTTCAAGCTTTAGTTAGTTTATCCGAGACCACGTGGGTTCGATGCTTAAATTTTGTTACGGATTGTCACAAGCAACCCGATGAACGTTGTCTACACAACGCGGATTGTCTACACAACCCTTTAATCAAACATAGCCAGCATTGGATACCAAGACAACGCGGACCCAAGAACACCATAAGTTCCGGGATTTACCAACCTGCATGCACCAAATACCAAGCATGGGAAGGGATAGGAAAAGGGAGGGATGAGCTTCCCGACTTTAGTAACTTTGAAACAAGCTAGGTTTCAAGAACATACCTACGTTGATTATGTGCGGCAGCAAGTGTGCGGCAGGGTGCAGCAAAAGTGCGGCAGAGGGTGCGACCAGGGGTGCGCCAGGAGGTGCTGCAGGTGCTCGGCAGGGGGTGCTATCGATGGCCTCTAGGTTCTAGGGTTAGAGAGCGTGCTGATAACGTGATTTGGGAGAATTAATTCAAAGGAGAATTGTGTCTACACTTTCATTGATAGGAGCCCCTTATATATAGGGTTTTTCATAATCATACATAGAAAACAAGTAGATATCCTATCACTACTAGGGAACATGAATCCCATTCTACCAGGGAATATGAATTCGATTCTAACTAGCATAGACCAAGGCACACATATGTCAAATGTCTTTCAACACCTCCCTATTTTTCCTTGCTTTTACAAACGCAAGAAATGAAACGAGGCCAATAGTATGATTTTATTCTCCTCTTTTTTGGGGTCAATATATAGAATTTTTCGATTACTAGTCAATATATAGAATGATATATTTAATTTATGAGAGTATCTTTAACACGGTTATACATGTACATGACATATGTAGATAGTTGAGATTAAAAAATATAATATTAATAGTTAGATGATCAAACATATAAATTATTATAAACGATTAAAATTGTGGATGCATATCATACAAAATTTTCCTTTAATTTATGTATAATACATGATCCCCGCTATCGCAGAAAATCAGTTTGGTATAATTGAATACCACCTTCCTAAACAGTGAAACTGAGTTGGTCCGTCGTGCTTCCAATTTGCTTCACACTCTGGGTTGGAACGCACGCAATTGCATTCAACGCGTCACCACCGTCCGACAAACGCAACACAGCAAAACGTAAAAAAAATGTCAAACGGACTGTGCAAATTAACAAGTAATCTGTATGCTATTTCGTCCTGATTCTTTTCTCTCCTAACGCCCCAACAACTCCCCGATCTCTTTCTTTGCTTTGCTTTGCTTTGCTATTAAAACCCTCCTAGATCCCTTATTGCTTGAAGTAAAGTTAGTAAACAAACGTAGATATGGTCGGAACGAAAAAGGAAACGTCGACGACGACAACCTTGGAGGACTTGATAGAACAAGCAGGAGGTTGCGCCGTCGTGGACGGAGGGTTCGCAACACAGTTGGAGAAACACGGCGCAGCTATCAACGACACTCTCTGGAGCGCATTTTGCCTCATCAAAGACCCCGATCTCATCAAGAGGGTACGTGTATCATATACTATTTTTCTCACTCTGACCATTCATGATCACTGGTTCATGACTCATGAATGTCCTATATTGATCTTCAGGTCCACTTGGAATACCTGGAAGCCGGTGCCGATGTTCTGGTCACTTCGTCTTACCAGGTCGCATTCTTGATTCTTCTCCTTATAACGTTATCAGTAAATCGAAAAATTCTACAGTAGCCAATCTTACCGCTGTTAAATTAGTCACCATTTGCGGTGTGACCTACAGAATAGCAAATCTAGGGTCCAAAATTACTACACTCGTAGCCCGAAAGAACATCCGCTAGTAGTTTGATCTATTATTTTGGATTTTGGTTGCACATTGTAAGCATTTAGATACCGTCACATCAGATTTGTGCCTGGACCCTGATGTGTTCTATCACATTCTTTTAAAATTCACATGGAATGTGATTAGAATGTTTTCCATCAATCAAACTATGATAAAATCTGTGTGCCAATATTTACTACATTGTGTTGCGTTACCGAAATGGGGGATGCATGATTGATTCCTCAATGTAACAACAGTTTTACAGGCAACAATTCCTGGATTTTTGTCCAAGGGACTGTCCATTGAAAAAGGGGAGTCATTGCTGAAGAAGAGTGTGACATTAGCTGTCGAAGCTCGGAATAGTTTCTGGGAGGCAGTGAAAGGGAATCCCGGGCATCGTTACTATAACAGAGCTATGGTTGCTGCCTCTATCGGAAGCTATGGCGCTTATCTTGCTGATGGTTCTGAATACAGGTAGACCCTAAACAACTCTGGCCAGATGGAACATTGTAATGCACATTGTTCAGACGTAACATCTTTGAATGTTCCAGTGGGGATTATGGACCGGAAGTGGATTTGGATAAGCTGAAGGATTTCCACCGCCACAGATTGCAAGTTCTTGTGGAAGCAGGTCCGGATTTGCATTTGAGACCAGTCCTAATAAGCTCGAAGCTCAGGTTTGTGGTTTTACCAATCTTATATTCCAGTAAGATATGTATTACATCTCCAATTGATCTAGGATTTTGGAAACATGTGCAGGCCTGCATTGAGCTGCTTGAAGAAGAAAATATTCAACTGCCATCTTGGATATGTTTCAGCTCTGTAGATGGTGAGAATGCCCCATCTGGAGATAGCTTCAAGGAATGCCTTGACATAATAAACGAACTAACAAAGTAAATGCGGTGGGGATAAACTGTGCACCTCCTCATTTGATTGAAAGTCTCATCTGCAAATCTCACCAGGTAATTTTTTGGTTTAACAATAAATTAACTAACAACAAAGTTATCTTGTGATTGAATTATCTAATACAGTTGTTTACACAGTTAACCAGTACGGCAATTGTGGTGTATCCTAATAGTGGTGAGATATGGGATGGCAAAGCCAAGAGATGGCTGGTGAGTCCGAGTTGTCATCCTCTAAAGATTATAGCTTAACACATTACATCTGCATTACGAATTTCTGTGTTCGAGCATTAAACGTACGGTTCTGGTTTTTGTTGAATGAACAGCCTTCCAAGTGCTTCGACGATGACAAGTTTGAATGCTTTGCAACAAGATGGCGTGATTCAGGAGCTAAGCTCATCGGAGGCTGTTGCCGGACAACACCATCAACCATTCAAGCAATTTCTAAGGTTCTAAAAGGGAAATCCCAATGATTCTGTTACCAAAGATTGAGCAACAATGATCAAGTTAAATCTACTGTCTAGGAATTCTAGCTTAACCAAAATATGGAGAGATTTGATTTGGTTACCAAACAGTGGCAGATCTAGAGTCAAAAAGATAGGTGAGCGGAAAGTTAGGCAATACCCAAAGCAAAAACCTGAGTCACCAACAAATTTAAATCTAGACCAAATCAGCTTTGCTACGCCGTCACACCCGATAAGCTTTGGTCTGAACTTGCCTAAGAGACAATCTAGTCCGCTCTAGATTCAAAGCCAATTGCGATCAAAATGACACCCTCATATCTCCGCCGTAACAAAACCTAAAAGTTAGGCGACATAATGTTTTAGAGGTGAAAACAAAGACGAAGACGACTTGGTAAAGCCCCTTGAGGTGAGAACCTCGAGGTGTTGAGGCGACCGCATTTCCCATAATGATAGTTTTAATCAAAATGTATATAAAAGATTTTTTTAACATATAGATCAATTTATATAAATAAGAAGGTAAAAATCCATTACTATGAAAAAAAAGAAAGTAAAAGAGCCGAAGAAGTGGCCCATGAAAGTGGCTAATATAATCAAGTGTTAGGTCTAATAAACCCAAACGACCCTATTATAAGAACGACGTCCTTCTCAGTGAAAGAAAAGAAAATATGTTGTCTTCAACCTCGCCTTCTGCGCTCTTCACCGCCGCCTTCTGCCGAAAGCGCCGACCCCAAGAAAACATTGGGTGGCACCCTCTAATTTTTGCCCAGCAGAAGCTGGGTTTGCTTCCAATCCGCCACTGTTACCAAAGATTGACCAAGAAGGGCACATTTATATTTACTGTAGGAATTCTAGGTTAACCAGAACACAGAAGGATTGAATTGGTTATATAATTGTGTGCTTTGGCATAGATGCTCAAGGCTTCAAGATAATGTACTGGTAAATGAAGTTGTTATTTAAAAGTCTTTTTTCAAGGGAATGCAAAGTTTTAAATGAAGTTAATGTTCTTTTCTATTGGGTGTGTTTGAAACTTTAATATTAGTGATGGTTTATGACTATGAGCCATGATGAAGAAGACCCACTGAATGCCCAGCTGGAATTGCAGCAATACCCCATCATTCCATAATTCCACGGAAGAAATACTGTTGAAATCAGATCTTAGTCCTACAAAATTCACTCGTGTAATTGCTCGTGGAAAAGCACTAGTTTTCGACTTGGTCCAATTGACACTGCAATGCGAAGTTCACCAGTGTAAAAACTAAAAAATTAAACATCACCCTAAATCAGTTGCTTATTTCGGTAGGCATCAGAATCACAGAATGTAGATGATATTAGTCTGCTACTGTTGTTTGAAGGGGCAGCGAACTTTCAACTTCCTTGGTATCAGCAGCATTCTTATCAGCAACCATCTTCGACATTTTGAACATCTTGTCGATTGTCCTCTTGAAGCAAGACGCATGTTCATCCATAGATGCATTGATAAATTCATCAATGTGATCCTTCACATCTTCCAGGAAAGTGGCTTGTTCATTCTTCTTCTTTCGACATGATATGGGAGTTGCAGCAGCGGGTGATGTAAGGGTTGCTACGTCAGGGTGTTTCTCAAGTTGACTATTCTGTGATTCCATCTTCACCAAAACAAGAGAATCACGAGGGCAAGTAAAATTTGTGACTAGAAGAAATTGTTTGAGGAGTATTTTCCAGTTATATTTTGTCTGATAAGTGGAGAATCCACCACAAAATCCATCATTTCAAAAATCATAACCGATCAAAGTTAACTGGAAGCTATGGTGCTGCAAACAGAGTTCAAGGGCCGATGGCCTCTGGTAACATCTTTCATCTTAGTTCTTATCCTGTATTCTAACTACAATTTCGATACCAAATCACAATAGAAATGTTAACTAAAATTTTGTAAATCAATGTGGGAATAAATAGGTTTCATAAATTGTGCAACAGGCTGCTCAAAACTTCACCAATACAGGAAATCTACCAAAAGCTTAATATACTAGGTGTCCAGTACTCTACCCAGACATGAAACCCCAAACGCAGAGCATTGTGCATCTTCTGCAAAAATTAACGCCGTGGCCCAGGCCTGTCATAAGGTCCCCAACCATTTCTATAGGCATTGCCATACGAAGCACCTGAATATCTCATTTCAGGACCTCCACTCATCATTCCATAACCCCCGCGACCTATACAAAAGACGAGAGGAGTCAAAACAACTAGTCTTCTAGAGATGGTTTGCTCAGTATACTAGAAATCCCAGAGTATGAGGCACCTAATCACTGTAGAGAGAAAAGGATGGAAGGAAGAAGATGAAAAGAGACAGAAAGTCACCTAGTCCCCGTGCCCTCCTGTCAGCATTCCTGTCTGCATTCATCTGCTCTGCTCTTAGCAGCTCTATTTCACGAGCCATATCAATCAGGTTCTTTTCCATTGCTTGCTTTTGTCCAGCTTGTTCTTCATTCGCTTTCCTCTCATATTCATAAGCTCTCCTAGAAAGGCGTTGATCAATTCAAGTATGATGCATAATAAAGTACTTCCTAACTTATTAAAATGTTTATCAAGTGTCGACCTCCCCTCAAAAGGCTAAAGTACAAAATATTACTTTGGTAGGAAAACTAAGAAGTCCACTATCTAACCTTGTCTCGACAAGCTCTTTTCTCATGCCATCAATATCAGTCCTCATGGCAACTAGTTGGTGATTCTCAGTTTGTAATCGAGTGACGTCCTGAGTGAGACCTTGGATTTGGGTAGACAACTCCTGCCGTAGAGCATTTAATTTCTGAATTTCAGCTCTCAATTGCACGACCTCTGCCCTTATAGGCTCAACAGCTCGGAGATCAGCTTCAAGCCTTAATCCTCTCTCAATCAACTCCCTAGACTCTGCATCTTTCTCAGCCCGGAGATTGGGTATTACCTGCCCTAATCTATGAATTTCATCTTTTGCATCTGTTAATGCCCTTTGAAGAACAGTATTTTCATCAATCACAAGTCGATTATCAGCGATTATTCGTTGCATTTCTCTGTGCTGCATTGCAAGTTCTTCTTCCAAAGCTGCAGGGTGAATAGAAAATGCTTCTGGTCCACGGTGCATACCAGGCCGAGGATCATCACGATAACCTCGAAAGCCATCAGCATGGCGAGGCATACGATTTCTCCCTGCCATGACAGTGATCCTGCAGTAATGATGGCATCACCACTGGCAATTCCAAAATGACCAAGGCACCAAGCATAACAAAAAGTATTATGGAAGATGAACTACCATCCCTGGGCAAAGACCGATAAATCAGGCAGCCAAAAACATAAAGACTAACGAAAACACAACAAACACCTCTCCATGTCTGTTGTTTCCATGCCACTTGTTCGTCTCAATAATGCTCTGTGAGATGCATGAAACACTACAACAGTTTCCATTTCCATCAGATCATAATTTAATCCTCTAAGAGGACTTGACCAGAATATAGACCTGGCATGGCTTCCATTTCCATCAGATAATGAATCAACATCCTAAACCTTCATCATTGAAAGGGCTCAGCTAAATGATCAGAAGTTATGAATCCCTTGTTTACTTTCAAAGAGAAATAGACCTCAGATGGCTTCCATTTCCATCAGATAATGAATCAGTATCCTAATTGTACTCATTAAAAGTACTAGACTAAAAGACTTTAGGAAGCTTCACCATTTTCTTCAAAGAAGAAGCAACAGGGTAATAGACCTGAATATCATCACAAATTATCACCAAGGAACTCAAACCTAAACACTAATCTAAACTTCAAACCTTTGTTTGATCCTATTTCTGTAACATACACTGCCAGCTTGAACATCTAAACAGATCTTTCATGTTTCAACTTACATCTACAAACTAGTCACTCATACTGTAAAATTCTACTGTAAGCGGGATAAGTTTAACCGACAAACCGCAACTAACTCTATACGTACTCAGAACCAAAGTCAAATCCTACTCCAGAAAAAGGTTCAATTATCCTCAAATGCTAATAAACGCACTAAAATTTGAGGAAAACCGCGCTCTTTGCCTTGGTTATCATCTGAACAGTATACTAGTACTAAACTAATTCAAAACTTTAAACAAGAACCAAACTTCATATGGGCAAAGCTATATCTCGAATTATCGATAACCCAGCCACAGTAACCTTGAAACAGGATCACCCAACAACTCTTCATCTCCTTGAAGTATATCATTAGTCGTCTCCAAGATCAACATCAATAGTAAACTACATTCCAATCTTTTTAAAGCAAAAAACTTTGATCTTTATACATTAAAGTATTGAAATAATTGATACCCTTTAGCTCTATAGAGCTCTATAATCGCGTTCTTATGTTGCACCAATCAAACCATCAAAAAATGGAAAGCAAAGAATTCTGGGTCTTAAATTTAAACGCATACCAATTCAGTTCTATCCAGAAGTTCATGCAAAACAAGAAACTGCTGAGATATGTAATTTGAAGAGAATCAAGAAGCTGTTGAAGTAAAAACTTACAGAGAAGGAGTGACTGCCTAAAAAGCTCCGATCGTCAACGGCAAACGAGACGCGCAGGTGTGTGAGCTCAGACTTTTGTAGTTAGTGGCCATGGGCCTTCGGCTTTAGTAAGTAAGTGGGCCGTTTGGTATAGTATCCTTTTATCAAGCCCAAATCTACGATGACACATCATCACTCCGACGTCGTTGCCAAGTGTCCGACTCTAGTGAAACCACGTCATTGACTACATCCACACGCCGACAATTTTGCCACTTGCCGGCCGACTCCGGTCACCACACTCAAAAATCAAAATCCATCTGGTATATTGAACACCATTTCAAAGTTTATCCTATCTAGTGTGGTTGTACATAGTGGACAAATTATACACAAGTGAGAAAGATTCTAAAATAATTTTGGAGACACGAAGGAATGGCCAACATTGGGACTATTGTGAGGCAGGCCCTCACGATGAAAGCTACACTGCGAGTCGTTCTCACCGTGGCCAAGGAAAACATGGTCGATATTTCTTCATGAGAATTCTGCTCCGGTTTCATTCACATACTTTACCATCAACGACGAGATCTCCGTATCAGCTTTATCCATATGGTTTCTTCTACCTGATGTCAAAGTAAAAACCCGGCCTACAATACTAGTCAATCAAACTCTTATCTTTTCATTATCCATTGTTTGTCAATAAGTTACGCCTACCAAAATGGATTGATCATCAATCAGTTCATTTTCTAAGTGGCTTGATTATCAGCTCATTTTCTAAGTGGCTTGATTACTCCATACGTCTCGTTCCACACATACTAATCCAATTGTGACTTATTCGAATTTTAAGTAATATTCAAGTAAACTATAACAGCTTATGTTTGTCCCTACTTTTCTCAATTCTGTTACTTTCAAGCACGTAAAGAGATAAACGAATTTCTTAGCTGATGCTATTCACTACTACAATTTTGTTCTCAGGCAATGAAATTATTTCATTAGCTAAGAGCAATTTTCGTCATGTCAACACTAAGCTGACCAAAAATTCGTCACCATAGATTCGTCAGTAGAGCACTGAGGTGACGAAATAAATAATATCGTCATCTTAGTACTAAGACCACGTGAAATCATCTGTTACATAGACTCTTAGGTGACAAAACCAAAAATAGTAAGGTGACAAAACCAAAAATAGTAAGGCGACAAAATTCTTTTGTCACCTCAATACTTAAGCGACGAAACAAATTTCGTCGTCATAGATTACTTGTGACGAATCGTACCAACTATTGTTCGTCAAAAAATAACTAAGATCACGAAGCATCTTTCGTCTTCACAAATGACCAGCTATTGATACGTAATTTTTTGTCACAAAATTACTAACAACACATTAATTCTGTTGTCAACCAGGCACTACGGACCTAGAGAGGGGCAAGTGAGGACTCATGCGCCCACTGAACTACGTATGATAGAAGAAATTAGTGATTTACCAGCTAACATACTAAATATTGGCCTAGTGATATACAAGTGAAATTAGGTTGCTCTGGGGTGGGGCTCTCACACTGTTGAAGACGTGCCAAGATCTGTATGTTCTCCACCTCGGTCTTCCGGGCTTCCTCCTCGGCCTTCTTGGATTCCTCCTTGGCAGCCTCAGCTTCTTTCTTAGCTTCTCGGCATCTTCCTTGGCCTTACGGGCTTGCTCCACAACAGTATCAGGCCCTTGGCTCAAACCATAACTGCCTGCTAATCCTAGACCCTGGCTCTCATTCATGGTTTTAAGTCCAAATGTTTTTTCAAACACATACCCCCGAGTTTGTTGGTCAAAATACTGATCAATGTCTTCTTTCAGGGGTAGTCCACCCTCAGTCTTTGGATCTCATCAACAATCTCCATCAGTTTAGCCTAAGAAAAGATACCTCTATAAATCCTTTGCTTTATTTACCGTTCTGATGAACAGTAAAATGACGATTGTACTCTTTTTTTTATATTTTTACAAGTCAACCCTTTAGTTATTAAATTAATAGTTTTACCCTCAGTTTAAATATAATTACAGTTATGTCACTACTTTTGTTTTTCATAAATTATTTGTTTTTGTTTTTATTTTTATTTAAATTGAATTGCATGAAAAAAAACATTTTTAATAACAATAATATTAATGATAATATTCATAATACTAAAAATATTGTAAAAGAAATTGAGTCACTCTAAACCTAAATAATTATATTGATCAATATATATTAATTGTTCAGGGTTTAAATCGCTTCTGTAACTTTTTTAAAATAGTAGTTTTAGCTGCGCATTTGAGTGTTGATATGTTGATTTATCTAGGTTATGTTTTGAATTTAAGTTGTGTTTTGGGTTTCGGGTTTAGAACATCAATTAATTTTCCTATTGATTCATTTTATCAGTTTCAGTTTATGAGATGTATTGATGGGTGTTTCTTACTTGCAATTTCAGACATCTTGGTTGTTAATTTAAATTCAGTGTTAACTTCATCTCAATCAATTGTGTTATTTTTATTAGAGTTTCAGAGAGTTGTTGCATAATATTGATCGAACCACCAAAAATTAACAATAATTAATCAAACCTACAGATTCGTACTTCGGCACGTACGACAGCTTGCCAACAGTACAATCTTAATACTATTAATTAAGTTTAATCATACTAAAATAAAAATATATCAACTGTGATTCATAAAAAAATCAAATCAACTGCGCCTGACAAGCGCGGGTATCAATGCTAGTGTTTTATAAAACCAATTGAACATACTTAACAGTAAAACATTTGAACATTTCTAACATGAAGTTGATGCCCTGATTTCTACTTGCATGCTAACTAATAATAAATAAATCACATGATTGAATATGATTACCAGTAAATTTTTCATTTTTACTTTATCTATAACATATTTAAAATCATATTCAACGCACTGCTCAGCTTGCTCCAAGCTCTCACAACATCTATATTCATCATACATCATCATCAATATTTTTTCAAGTTCCCTTCTACCATTTGAATTGTTTCCAAGCTTGCATTAATCTTTTTCATCGTCATTTTAGACCATTGAAGCTTGTATCTTGGGTCCAGCACATTCGCTACCATTATGATCTTATTGGTAGACTCTAAACTTCCTCAGTACTTCTTAATAACCTTCTTAATCATAACCTTCTTAATCTCACACAACAATGTCATCATCTCTACAAACAATATATTTGAAGTCACCGATTTCCATGCACTAAGTTTTAAGGTGGCATTATAAAACTTCTTAAAAAAACAAAATGCCTCTGCATCCCTCCAATTTTCAGAAGATGGAGGTCCAATTTTATCCTTCAAATAACTCTTGAACGTCTCATCCTCTTCGGCCATTCGGGCAAATATCATCTCATACTTCAATGCAGCTTCAAGCATAAGATAAGTGTTGTTCCATCTTGTGATCACATCTAATGAGACATTGGCATTTGCCTTGCACTGTTCTAGAATTGCAAACTCCTAAACTTGTCAAGTCTTTGTGATGAACTTCTCACATATTTTGCACAGTTCCAAATGGCAGCAATCCCATCCTCTAACTCCTTCAAACCGTCCTTCACAATCAAGTTGATAATGTGACAAGCACATCTCAAATGTAGATACACTCCATTGAACATCAAGGTCTTGTAACTGATAAGTCTCTTCTTCATGTATTACACAGCCACATCATTTGCACTAGCATAGTTGATATTACTTGGAATACCATCATTTTTACTATAATTTTATCTCTTGTAACAACAAATATTGTAATATTAATAACCAAACCTAAAATATATGAAGTCTTTACTCTTGTAAAATAGTTTTTTTATGTAAAAGCTATCATTTTTATGTAAATTACACCATTTATGAAATTTTTACAACAAATACCACATTTAGCGTATTTAGTGATAACTCTAATAGTAAATCGAGTAATTACAACATTTACGATCTTTATTACAAGTTTTTGAACATACTCATGTATAACCTAATTAAAAGGTCCTTACAATTGTAATTTTTTTACAAATGTCACAATATTAATGGATAACCTATACAACAAGTTTTTTGTTTATATGTATTATTTTAAAATAATTGATGCATGTTATGCATCAATTCATCCTAGCATTCTCCAAACTAAACGAGGTTTTATCGTAACAATTGTATGTTCGATTGATTGCATTCCTACATATCCTATGTAAGTGAACCTTCTAGGATGAGAGAGTCTGATCAATCACTGGATATATAATCTGATGTTAGCTAGAAAGATATTATTGGGCGTGTTGTCATGCCACACTCCGGACGATTTATGTGATAGCTAGGAACCAAGACTTGACGAGAGGATATATGTGGATTACAGGGACCATGGACACAAAAGTCCCAACTTTAAACAGGTAATGTATGCATTATAGAGCAACCAGGGCAATCCAACAAAAAAGCGTCTCTTTCAAATTTAGCGATGAAATTTCGAGCAGAAAATAAGAAGAGCAACCGAGATCGACCACGGATGATGATGGGAATGGAATGGCAAGGACTTATCAGCAGGGGGACCAATAATATATAGCACACAAATCGGAAATCCTTAGGATAGGGAAAGCAGCCAATGAGAGCCCGAGGGTTAGGATTATCTTTCGGAACTCGACCAATTAAAAAAGAGATAAGGCTTACGGTAGGACCCAAAAAGTACAATCCTCTCCCAAAAGTGCAAATCCAAAAACCAAACCTACAGGAAAAAGCGCTGTAGTGGGCCACTCTCCTCCTTATATACGAGCACAGAACAGTCGAGTAAAGAGCGAGCACAACCTCGCAACCTTTTCCTTATCAAAAAAAACCTAGCTACCTTTTCTTTCACACTTCTATCTTGCTCTGATATTTGTATTTCGAATTCTGGTCGATGATATCAAACAAGAAAGCAGCTGCGTCTGCTTCTGCGGCAACAGCAAACGTAGTTGGAGGAAAGACGGCTAGAGCATGTGACAGCTGTATAAAGAAGAGGGCGAGATGGTACTGTGCAGCTGACGATGCTTTTCTGTGTCAAGCGTGCGACTCCTCCGTCCACTCGGCCAACCAGTTGGCTCGGAGACATGAACGTGTCCGGTTGAAAACGGCGTCGTCGGTCAAATCCACGGCAAACTCCGGGAGTTGTGACAAATCCGAAGTGCCTTCATGGCACCGAGGGTTCACGAGGAAGCCGCGGACGCCGCGGCAGGGCAAGTCAGCAGTTCTTCAGAATCGGTTTCCTCTTGTTCCGGAAGTCGGTGCGGAAGATTTGTCGTATGAGGAGAATGAAGAGGAGCAGCTTTTGTATAGAGTTCCGATATACGATCCCTCTGTTGCTGAGCTCTGCAGTTCTCCTAATTCCAACACTGTTGCCAACGATGTCAATGGAAATGAAAGCAAAGCGGTTTCGATGCCGAACTACTACGGTGTGGGAAATGGAAACCCACCTTCTTCGCATGGATTTGATCTTTCAAGTGATATGGATCTGGCGGATTTTGCAGCTGATGTTGATAGCTTATTGGGGAGAGGGCTCGATGATCATGAGTCTTTTGGCATGGAAGGGTTAGGATTAATGGAGTGTGATGAAAAGGAATCCACAACTACGGAGGAGGGTAGTACCGGAAGAGTGAAGGTTGAAGATGAGGAAGATCTTTATATGGCGTGCCAAGCTGAGACAGAGAGCGATTTGATGAGGGAGCCTTTTGTGTTGAACTTTGAAGACTACGACGACTCGCCTGCCTCCTGCGCCGAAGATGAGGAAGAGCAGGAGGAGGAGGATCACAAACTGGGAGTGAGACTGAGTCATGGTGAGACGAAGAGTAATAGTGAAGGGCATAAAAGTTGCAAAAAGAGGAAGATATTTTTGAGGCTAGATTACGATGAGGTGATTACCAAATGGGATAGCCAAAGTAATGGATCTCCGTTTGCATTTGGAGATCGGCCCGATTTTGATTCCGATTTCCTACCTGACTTCATGGTTAGTAATTCTTAATCTAATTAACCCTCTAGCTCTTAATTTACACTTGCACTAGCTAGCTAGTTACATTATTACTTTCAGAATTAATTTGAAACTCATGCTACTTGTGAAAATGTCTTTCAGGGCACTGCAAGTGGAGCCGAGTTACTTCATTACCCGTACGGAGATTTGAACGGAGTAATTGGGTTACATTCGGCAATGACCGATGGAGGGAGAGAGGCGAGGGTGTCAAGGTACAGAGAAAAGAGGAGGACGAGGCTGTTCTCGAAGAAAATAAGATACGAAGTGAGGAAGCTGAATGCTGAGAAGAGGCCCAGAATGAAAGGAAGATTTGTAAAGAGAACTTCATTTACAGCTACATGATCTACATTTCTTATGCTTACTAGTTAAATGAATCATATGGACTGCTAAATTTTACTTACAGTAAACAAGCACGAACACTTTTTTGTATACACATCAAATAAATGTGACATTTCATTTTAGACTCGTATATGTATGTTAACACATGTATGTTAATTCTACATATATTTTTGGATGTAGAATTTGTATTTGTATAGCGTGTTTAATTAGATCTTTTGTATTACCAACCTGATTCAATTTATTTCATCAATCACATTAGCATCAAGATCAATCTTCATGTAAAACAATTGCCTTAGGCAAATTGTCAATCTTCAATACAACTAATCAATCATTTTTATATGCAACACCTACACATTCTTTCCGAAGCATCCACAAAGTAGAGCTAGATAGAATATGAGTCCAACTTTTCAAAAAATCTGAACATTTCCAAAGCACCAGAAAATGGATCCAAAAACCACTCATTTAAAGCAGATATTGTTAGTTACATGTATCATCTTTCTCATCATGAAAATAATGGAAACGAAAAACACAGCCAAAAGAGAGAATCTTCTTCTGCTTAACACTTAATGGTGAAGATTTGTTACATTTCTTGCCAAAAACTTGTATAGTTGCATATGATGTATCAATGTATCACCATATCGATCATGTATCTCTTACACTCTTCATGAACTGTGCTAATGTTTTACACCGAAATTAAGATACTCCACCTAATATTACAGCCTACAGGACCCAAATTTGAACTTCCTAAAAACAAAACCAGAAATTAAGAACAGAGACCAGATCGAAAAGACCAAAACAAACGCAGGTGACCAATTCGAAACCGCCAAAACATATGCTTCCTTAGCATTTGCATGAAGCCCACTTGTAATTACTTCTCTTACCTCTACCTTCCACTTGTCCAAACCAACCCCAGATTAACCACACTTGATGATTAAGCTTTTCCCTTCAATTTTCCGAACTCCAATCCAAGAGTCAGTTCCAACCCGACCTCCTCTTCATCACCATTTCCAACCGGGCCCCGTTTGCCCCGGTTCATCTCCCATGGAGCCTCCACTATTTCCACAGACTGTATGCTTCTCTCTCCTTCTCCTCCTCCTCCTCCACTAGAGCTCTGGCCAAACTCATTGACCCGGCAACGTTCCGCCACCGTGATCGAGCCGACCTGGACTTTCGCCCTAGACCTCTTGAACCGGTTCCTGGTCGTCTTACCCAAGCTAGTGTCCTTGGACACGTGGCGTATGTCACAGGAGTTGACATGAGGGACAGGGTTAGGGCTCAGGTATGGGACTGGCTCATTGTTTTCCACGATCGGCATGCCGGCGAGCATAGCGTCGACGGCGGTCTGGCATTGGGCCCAGTTGCCGGAGGAGAGCAAGCCCACCGACCCATAGGTCGGGTTCACGATCCTTCCGCATGCCTCGTACAGAAGTGACTTGAAAATCCCTGAAAATTAATCGAACAAAATCATCATTGATTAATGAAAATCTGAAAAACTGATAAAGGAAAAAGTCTCGAAACAAAGTTGGTATATTTTGATGTAAACCTGAGCGCTGGTGCTGTGCTCCAGCATTGATGAGGTTGAGAAGCCCGGCACGGCCGTAGAACTTGGCCAAGAAAAGAGTGGCATTGGCTTGGGATTCCGGCGATTTGATCCACTCAATGCAGGGTCGGATTTCGCAGTTCTCACTGCAACCTTTGCGAAGAACCCTACAGCCATTGCAGCTAGTCCTCATGGCTCAATTATGAAACCCCTAAACACTCCCTTCGAGGCTAATCAATTCCGATTAGAGAAGAGGCTCATGAAACTACGGAATAGTACGGACATGAACAGAGGTGGAGAGGGTGTATTTATGAGCAGAGTTGGTGAGGGCAAAAAGGGAAATGTGTTTGGAGCGCAGTTGTTTCCTGAGGAGTGTGGGATCTGAAACCAGCGGTTTGGAAGGTACCATTTCCCAGGAACGCAAAAAGAGCTCAAGAAAAACCGGAAAATCAAGCTGCTCTGTTTTTGAGTTTTCTTCTTTCAGCAAAACCCTGCATGCAGAACTTTATTACAGACCAAACCAAGGGAATATTATGCAGATTAAGTAATTAATCAACTGCTCTTTGCTTTTATGGTTATACGCGACGGTAATACAATCCCACTCATAAACACGATGGATTCCAGGATTTATGTGATTCACGGTGTGGATGACCAGAAATGGGAAGAACACTTTTTGTCCGTATACTCTCTATATTTTGATTTCAGTATATAGGAAATATGGTGATTTGTTGCATAAGTGTGAATATTTTGCCAAGAAGCATATCAGTGATTCTTGACTTTTAGATTTTTACTCAACTGAACCGTATCAGGCACAACTTATTTTAAATAATTTACTGTTTAAGCAAAACCATTCATAGGTGATACAACGACAATATAATCAAGGAGCGCACATTGTTGTGTATCATGTTTTAAAAATCAATGACCACTAAAATACCACTAAATTCAAGACATTTTAATTCTAAGTACTCGTATATATATAGAAGTTGTTCGAAGTAGTTCTCGTAGTTGCTACATTTATTCCGACGGCCCCAACAAGTGTTTTGGGAAAACGTCTAGGCAGTGGCGGAGACAGGATGATTTTCAGTTAGGGGGGGTTCGAGTTTGACATCTGTTAGTATGCTATTAGATGAGGGTTCATATTCAAAAACAAACTCGTACTCAGCAACTTTGTTCTCTGCAACATATAAAAAACGAGATCTGTCGAAACTTAAGGGGCTCTGGACCCCGTCAGGTCTGAACGTATCTCCGCCCCTGCGTCTAGGTCCCCCTCTCTTTACCCTCCAGTTCGATCTTATCCCACTACGCTATTTCTTAATGAAAATAGATCGGTTTTGGGAGGTATCTACATTTTCCTCCCCATTAATATCACAGGGTGCGTAGGGAAAGAGAAAATGAGGAGCCTTAAGATGATAAATTTTTTTGTCAAATAAATAACTAAAACGTTAAAACGAGTCTATTGTTAGTCGAATTCACAACATCAATCTCACTTATAAATTAAGAAGAGACTTATGTCACTAAATTATATGATATTAGGAGTACGTTATGTCTACCTTTTTAGAATTCAACTGTCAAAATTCATAGTTTGTCGTTAATTTGAATTTGAACTTTGCTTATGTGTTAGTTTTTGTAGTTGTTTCAAGTCTAGGATAACTCATGACCTTAATGGTCTTATGTTTTCGATCAATGAAATCTGCTCCACTTGCCCGCATCGATGAATCCAAAAAATTAAGAGTCTTTTGACAGGTACATGCATATTGATCGATGAACAAAACTTAAGAAATCTATACCATATATGCTTGTAATGAAATATATTATTATGATGGAAAATAGGAAGAAATCATTCGAAACTTGGATACTCCTTGGAGTTGTAAGTTCGTACGAACGTGTAGGCAGGGCTGCTAACTAGCTAATTGCTAGTAGTTTACCTTATAAGTTGTCTTAGTTTCTGATACCAAATTATATACCTTTCAAGTTCATTTGTCACTTTGTGTTGGTTGAATATTAAATGAAGACTATAAGCGCGCGCACCTGTTCTTTGGATTCCAAATTATGTAGTAATCTTTTACATATGGACCGAATATGAATGCCAATTGATCTTGACACCATGTGATACTTCCATCAATTCATTAAAGGGAGAATAAAATTTAGACATATAATCAAATTTTAAAACACAAAAAACAGATATCTGATAATTTTTATACAAATTAAGACATGAGTTTAGGTCTAAAAATAAATTATAATAGGTCAAACGACATGAGTTTAGGTCTAAAAATAAATTATAATAGGTTTGACCTGATTCTAAATGCCAAAGGATGAAATTATTTAGTTTTTATTAACTTACACCACATGATATATGCCACTCAGCTACTCCTTCCCCTTCATCTTTCCCGAGTCAGGTCTCAAATCTTAGATCTCTCTCTCTTTCTCAGAATCACAAAGGAGAAAGACGCCGCCCTTGAGACCTCGACGCTGAAAACTTGAAGATGAAGACGTTGCCTTGATGATGATGTCGAAACTCGAAGACAACTCTGACGCCTCGACAACAGCTTGGTGATAAAAAAAAGTAATTGCTACTGGTGTTGGAGATGCTTGGTGGTGTTAATCCACTGTAGAAGAATTCTAGGAAAGGTAAAGGGAGAAAAATAGATTCAGGCCTCAATGGATAGTAGCAGCTTTATCGTTAAGCAGTAGTAGAGTCTTAGCAAGCGGTAGCAACTATTTTTGTCAATCTCTAAACCAGATGCCTCTCTCTCTCTACCAGTAGGTCTTGGACATTACCGATATCACCTTTGGATCCATCGCCTCCTCGCCGGCATCGTCTACCTAGTCATCATCAACTTTGTTGGCTCCGACGTCGTCAACAAGATCAGAGACGTCATTGTATCCATAATCTTCAACGTCGATATCAAAATCAAACTAGGGCTCAGCATACTCACCTTCTTGACTCTTATTCTCTACATCTCTGGCATGCTCCTGATCACAAACATTTACAAGATATTTCAATAAATCAATAATTACAAGTACAAGTTTTTATAAACAATTGAACAACACTTCACAATTAAATATTTACAACACAAAATAAACGCAAATTCAGCAAAGGAATTTTCAATTCCCGGCAGCGGCGCCATTTTGACGGCGGGTTTTTAAGCCTGCATCAAATAAACTTTTTTTATCGTTAGTAGCGTAAGGCAAGTAGGATATCGTATAGGGCAGGGGATTGAGGGTACCTGTAAAATAAGCGTTAGCATAAATCACAACAATTATTACAAACTAAAAGTAATTACAAAAGTGACTACTGTTCCTAACGAACAGAAGTTAAAAACCTAATCTAAACTACTCAGAAAATTATCAAAATTTACAGAGATATATTAGACATATAGATGAACACCTGTACAAAATTTTAGCAGGATCGGAGATCATTTGAAACAAAAATAAAATCATAGAAAACAGGGGACAAAATAGTGAGGAAAATCCTAAACTAAAATAAAACAAATCTAGCTACTATATACATGCGACCAACCTCAGACAAACACACAAACTCAACACAAGAACATATCGATAAATAACCATTCTAGCAACCTAAAATCATGCAAATTCGATAGTTAAACCAAATTCTAAAAGAAAACAGCCTACGCGGCCCAGTAATCCCTCATATCTTTCTAAACTATCTCTAATACCCGCGCACGCCCCTGACAATATTAAACAAATTCCATGCAAACACTCTCCATATAACATGAATCATTAAGTTTAAGATCGAATTTGAACATACCAACATATAAATCCGCACACACTGCTGACAACTCATATATTAGCATGCATCCTATGATTAATCTCTACCAATTTTAACTCATATTAACCCACGCGGTCCAAATACAAGCCTTGACACGTTTTTACGAAGAACAAATCATAGCAATTTCAATATCGAACAAGCATGATCAAGATAACTAAAACATCATTCAATCAAGGAATAGAAACACATACACGACACACATATGAATCAAGAAAAAAAACTAAAAACAGAAAAATATATTGAAAATAAAGAGAGAAAGTCATGAGTTACACGTTTCGTTCTTCAACACGCTCAAAGCACGCCAAGAAACTATGAAATTACAAGAGGAATTGAAAAGGCTAAACTAGGATTTATGGAAGAGGTAGAGAGATGGAAGAAACTAGGGTTTCTGAGTTGTTGTGTGCCAAGAGCAGGTCCCCAAATTCGTTGGTATGCTTCCTCTATTTATATGGGACAAGGGTTGCACTTTCCTTCTTGAATTAGGTTTTCTTTCCTTAGCAAACTTGGGCTTGATTACCCCTTACGAATTTTCACGAATTTGAGGATCAAAAATACTCAGAAGGAGACCTTCAAAATCCAAACAAAATCCTTCAAAAAGTCTAAGAAGTCATCCCTTAAAATTAGCCAAAAACCCGACTTCAACAGAATCTTGTCGAAAATTCAAGTTTATGTGTTCAACTTTAAGGACTTGTAATTTAAGCTTCCCGACTTCTTTTTAAATTATTCTTGACATGAGAATGAAGCACAAAACCTTTACTACATCTGTGAATTGAGCACTGGCCAAAAAGATTGAAAGAAACCCCTCGAATTCTTCATTGAAAACAGAAGAAAATAAGCTATTTTTAGACTTCAAATATGTGCTTCTTCAAGGGTAGTTTTGCACACATCTTTTCTTTAACTTCATTTGAGCTTCTTGACTAGTGGAATGACCATTCTCTATGCTTTGCAACACTACTCCGTAGACGAGGCCTTAATTTTCTGGTTTTAGCTCTCTTTTCACCATAATCGCTCCACAAAGTACGTAAGAAAGAAACTTTGTTAAAACGACATTTTTAAGGAATAAACCAAACAAAAGTGTAAGACTTCAACTATAAATTTGTCGCATAAAATGCTCCTATCACTTGTTCTTCACTCTTATTCTCTACATCTCTAGCATGCACATGTTCTCCATGGAATTCGGCTTGTGTCTTTCGCTGTTGTTTGATCGTTGATTTGCTTATCCTCTGAAGCCATCTGGACTTTATTTGATCGGTGAAGACGAGTCAACTAAATCTTCAGCGAGTCACAATCAAGTTTAGGAGGATGTCTGAACTGACTAAGGGAGGTGACATGATCTGAGATTCGAAGGTGAGTCACATAGCAGGGGCAGATCCATGTGTAGGTGAGTCTAGACACTTGCCTAGACTGGGTTTTCAATTTCCCTTGTATTTGTAGGTTTGGTTGGAGGCAAAAATGGCAGGAATAAGGTAATTGCACGTGTTCTTTTTTTTCCTGACTGTCAATTTAACGATGGCGTTCTATTTAATGCGAAGTCTGAAACAGCGTAGTTAAAAAAGAACTTCAAAGAAAAAAAACTGACGCAAGCAACAAAAGAGGAGTCCAAAAAGGATTTGAAGTTTTGTCATGTTTATAAAATGGTTCAATCCAATTGTCTATCTAATCATTAATTCACATCTCCTCTATTAATCTTTGCATAATATATATACTCTTTCGAGAAGCTTCAAATAATTATTCTTAATTTCTTTTTATCGTTGTTAAATGAATGTTGTTTGTTTGTTTTGGAGTTTGATAATGATACTTTAAAGTCTAGATGTTTGATAATGTCTACATCATTGTTTGATTGATGTTTTTTATTTTCTCAATCAAATTTTTCATATGTTACTAATTGGTTTGAGGTCCTTGGCTGGATAATATTCCTGGATCCGCCACTGTCGCAGAGAGGCTGTGAAAATCAGTGTTGTATAGGTGGAGAAGGGTTCTAGTTTGTACCTATAAACTTTTTATTGGGTTAAAAATTGGTGTTTACTAGGTAATAAACTTTCTACTGAGGGAAATAAATTTTTTATTGTAATTTTTATTAGAGGTAGTAAATTTATTACTAGAGGAAATCCAATTTATCTTTTCTTTTTCTTCAATTTCAAGAGTATTTTCTAAAAAATTGAATGTTAAAGTGCTCAATCATGAAAATTATTGGGGTTAGTAATTTTTTGTTAGAATTCAATAACATGTTTACTAAGGTCAGTAATTTTTTGTTATCAGTAAATATCTAAGTAATTTTTACGAGATTGGGGTTGGTAAATTTTCATACTTGATGATTTTAACATTCTCCACCGGCCCAAAGTTTAACATTATTAAGGGTAGTAACTTTTCAAACTTGTTGATTTTAACGTTCTGCACTCTAGTATGAAAGCTATTGGGGGTAGTTGCTTTCCACACTTGATAATTTAACATTGTGCACCCCAAGTATTAAAGTTATTGGGGTAGTAATTTTCCATGTTTTGGATTCCGACGACCAGACTGAACGGAGATTGGAGCCCGGTGACCAGCACTACCACAAAAAACACT
Source organism: Comarum palustre (assembly GCA_951800085.1). Lineage (NCBI taxonomy): Eukaryota > Viridiplantae > Streptophyta > Magnoliopsida > Rosales > Rosaceae > Comarum > Comarum palustre. Next base: position 22,847,135 of record OX637577.1, on the reverse strand, counting down.
TTAGCCGATGAAAAAAATTCGTCGACATGTTAGACTTTTTCATCAGCTAAAGTAATAGATGATGAAATTTCGTTGGTTATAATATTGTAGGCTAAATGTCGTCAGCCATACTTTAGCCAAAAAATAGTCACAGTCGTCGGCTAAAGTCTACATTTTAGTCGACGATAAAACTCTTCGTCGGCTTAAAGTTGGACTTTTACCGATGACATTTTAGACTTTTGCTAACAAAATTCTTTATATATCATCGGCTAAAGTCTTTGTATATCGTCCACTTAATTATAAAACTCATCGGCTAAAGTGTGCATATCGTCGGCTAAAGTTTCTGGTTTGATCCATGATTCCAATACCTTCTAATTCCACAATTTTATTGCCGACAGGGGTGACCCTCTCTCTGCCTCCAATACAACCTAACCCAACAACCCAAAATCTTTCCCAACCTCACCAAATCGAACACAACATATCCCAATCAATGAATACAACTAAGAAATATGATCTCTGAGGTTTGAAACTGACCCAAAAACCAACACAGATCGAACTCGATATGAACCAATTTGACTCAATCTAACTCATAAGCACTTCTAATTTAATCCATGATTCGAATCGCGTTGTGGCTTGTTCCAACACCAACAGAAGGAAGAGATAGGCTTTAATCAGTAGGTTTTAACCTCCATCACCGTAGAGAAAGGGGCGAACTCTGGCAAGGAGAACAGCTCACTATGCGCGGCAGGTTATGACAGGGAGGCGGGCAGGGCGACAAAACATAGAGAGGGGATGAATTCAGATCTATAAAACCTATGACTTTAGTCGACGACAAAAAAATTTTGTCGACTATACTTTAGCCGACGAGATGTGTCTCTTTCGTCTACTAAATTCACTTAAGATGACGACACGTGTCCCTTTTGTCGGCTAAAGTATAGCAGACGATACGTGTCCCTTTCGTTTGCTAAAGTATAGCCGACGACACGTGTCCCTTTCATCTGTTAAAGAATAGTAGACGAATTTTTTTCGACAATAGCTGATGACAATTTTTTTTCGTCTGCTAAAATAATTTAGCAGATGACTAAAAACTTTAGCCGATGAAAAAAAATTCGCCGGCCTATTTTTGGTTATTTCGTCAGCTTAAGTATTTTTTCTGGTAGTGCAGACTGACTGGATCACTACAATAAGAAGGTGTTTAGCCCACGAAATAAAAAAAACACATGCCGACAAAATTATTTTCCGTCGGCTAAGTTATATTTTCGTCGGCTAAAGTCAACTTTAGCTGACGAAAAAAAATTTTCATCGACTAAACTAATATTTCATCGGCTATAGTCTGTGAACTTTAGCCGATGAAATTTGAAAAGTTAAGCTAACGAAATACCCTAATTTCATCGGCTAAAGTACTTTTTACATGCAAAATTACACTATGGATATTTCAGTGTCCAAATGACTATTGTGATACCAATCTTTTGGAAGCGAAACGGTTGTGCGAGTCAAACTCGTATGGGTTTTTTTGGCCATCAGAGTTCGTTTACAGCTTAAAAACATAGTTTTTCTAAACACTTAACACACGAAAACACCTCTATCTGTATCTATATGAGGTTTTTGGTCGAACCTTCAACACAACAAACTTTCATCATGATGAGACGCAACAACCCATCTAAATTTTTTGAGGTATTTAGCCCTCGATGATAGGGCTTCCCATAAGGATAAATAATGGTAAATAGTGAGCATGTTGTGATTCTGATGACCAATGTTCATAACCAAAAATCCGACAATCTGATATGATCATTATGTCGAAATATGTCTATGAAAAAAAAATTCACAAAAAATGTGAGTTTTCATTATGTCGAAATATGTCTATGAAATATGTGAGTTTTCGTACCCACTCAACTACCTCATTTTAATACTTGAATGGACGGTCCAGATTAATTCTCCAAAGGATCTGACGGTCCAGATTTAAAGAGGGTAAAAAGTAAAAAGGTTAAATGGTAAAAACTATTTACCGAAATAGTAATTGGAAATTACCATAAACTTCATAAATTCACAGAAATTAGCCGGAAGCTCCAAAAATATTCCGAAAATACCGAGAGACTCGTGTCGACATGTACTACAATATCGAGTCATTAAATCAGGTATTTGGAGAGTTTAGAGAAACTCGAAAATTAACTCGAGCGATAACCGATCGCAATTAAAAGTCCTCGGTAACTCGTAAGCCTCTGTGAAAATGTAACTTTTGGGTACGGGATGCTACAATATGAGTTTTCTTAACCACAAATATGTGAGTTTTCGTACCCACTCTTCAGACAATTAGGTCATTTTTCATAACCTCCTTTCTGACTTTTCGTAACCCAATATGTGAGTTTTCATAACCAAAATTGAGTGAGTTTTTTTACCCATGATTAGGACACTAGTTTCATTTTTTGTAACCAAATATATGAGTTTTCTTAACCACAAATATGTGAGTTTTCGTACCCACTCTTGAGACACTTAGGTCATTTTTCGTAACCTCCTTTCAGACTTTTCGTAACCCAATATGTGAGTTTTCTTAACCACAATTGAGTGAGTTTTTCTACCCACGTTTACGACACTTAATTCATTTTTTGTAACCAAATATATGAGTTTTCTTAACCACACATATGTGAGTTTTTGTACCCACTCTTGAGACACTTGGGTCTTTTTTCGTAACCTCCTTTCTGACTTTTCGTAACCCACTGTGTGAGTTTTCTTAACCACAATTGATTGAGTTTTTGTACCCACGTTTAGGACACTTATTTCATTTTTTGTAACCAAATATATTAGTTTTATTAACCAGACATATGTGAGTTTTCGTACCCACTCTTGAGACACTTAGGTCATTTTTCGTAACCTCCTTTCTGACTTTTCGTAACCCACTATGTGAGTTTTCTTAACCACAATTGAGTGAGTTTTTTTACCCATGATTAGGACACTTATTTCATTTTTTAACCAAATATATGAGTTTTCTTAACCACACATATGTGAGTTTTCGTGCCAACTCTTAAGACACTTAGGTCACTTTTCGTAACATCCTTTCTGACTTTTCGTAACCAACTATGTGAATTTTCTTAACCACAATTAAGTGAGTTTTTCTACCCACGTTTAGGACACTTAATTCATTTTTTGTAACCAAATATATGAGTTTTCTTAACCACACATATGTGAGTTTTCGTACCCACTCTTGAGAAACAAAGGTCATTTTTCGTCACCTCCTTTCTGACTTTTCGTAACCCACTATGTGAGTTTTCTTAACCACAATTGAATGAGTTTTTCTACCCACGTTTAGGACACTTAATTCAATTTTTGTAACCAAATATATGAGTTTTCCTAACCACACATATGTGAGCTTTCCTACCCACTCTTCAGACGCTTGGGTCATTTTTCGAAACCTCCTTTCTGACTTTTCGTAACCCACTATGTGAGTTTTCTTAACCATGATTGAGTGAGTTTTTGTACCCACGTTTAGCACACTTATTTCATTTTTTGTAATCAAATGTATGAGTTTTATTAACCACACATATATGAGTTTTCGGAATCTTCAGACACTTGGGTCTTTTTTCGTAACCTCCTTTCTAACTTTTCGTAACCCACTGTGTGAGTTTTCTTAACCACAATTTGGTGAGTTTTTGTACCCACGTTTAGGACACTTAATTCATTTTTTATAACCAAATATATGATTTTTCTTAACCACACATATGTGAGTTTTCGTACCCACTCTTCAGACACTTAGGTCATTTTTCGTAATCTCCTTTCTGACTTTTCGTAACCCACTATGTGAGTTTTCTTAACCACAATTGAGTGAGTTTTTGTACCCACGTTTAGGACACTTATTTCAGTTTTTGTAACCAAATATATGAGTTTTCTTAACCACACATATGTGAGTTTTCGGGCTCTTCAGACACTTAGGTCATTTTTCGTAACCTCATTTCTTACTTTTCGTAACCCACTATGTGAGTTTTCTTAACCACAATTGAGTGAGTTTCTGTACCCACTTTTAGGACACTTACTTCATTTTTTGTAACCAAATATATGTGTTTTCGTAACAACACATATGTGAGTTTTGGTGCTCTTTAGACACTTAGGTCATTTTTCGTAACCTCCTTTCTGACTTTTCGTAACCCACTATGTGAGTTTTCTTAACCACAATTGAGTGAGTTTTTGTACCCACGTTTAGGACACTTAATTCATTTTTTTATAACCAAATATATTAGTTTTCTTAACCACACATATGTGAGTTTTCGTACCCACTCTTGAGACACTTAGGTCATTTTTCGTAATCTCCTTTCTGACTTTTCGTAACCCACTGTGTGAGTTTTCTTAACCACAATTGAGTGAGTTTTTGTACCCACGTTTAGGACACTTATTTCATTTTTTGTAACCAAATATATTAGTTTTCTTAATCAAACATATGTGAGTTTTCGTACCCACTCTTGAGACAGTCAGGTCATTTTTCGTAACATCATTTCTGACTTTTCGCAACCAACTATGTGAGTTTTCTTAACCACAGTTGAGTGAGTTTTTCTACCCACGTTTAGGACACTTAATTCATTTTTTGTAACCAAATATATGATTTTTCTTAACCACACATATGTGAGTTTTCGGACCTACTCTTGAGAAACTTAGGTCATTTTTTGTCACCTCCTTTCTGATTTTTCGTAAACCACTATGGAGTTTTCTTAACCATAATTGAGTTAGTTTTTTTACCCATGATTAGGACACTCATTTCATTTTTTGTAACCAAATATATGAGTTTTCTTAACCACACATATGTGAGTTTTCGTACCCACTCTTGAGAAACTTAGGTCATTTTTAGTCACCTTCTTTCTAACTTTTCGTAACCAACTATGTGGGTTTTCTTAACCATAATTGAGTGAGTTTTTGTACCCACGTTTAGCACACTTAATTCATTTTTTATAACCAAATATATGTGAGTTTTCGTACCCACTATTCAGACACTTAGGTCATTTTTCGAAATCTTCTTTTTTACTTTTTGTAACCCACTATGTGTGTTTTTTAACCACAATTGAGTGAGTTTTTGTACCCATGATTTGGACACTTGACGTGTCATAACATGACCTGCAATTTAAAACCCTATCATTGTAGCTTTAGTAAGTAGGGATCGTTCTAACCGGGGACACTAGGGAAGGATTTATATTCTGCAAAACAAATCGTTAGTATTTTCAAAAGAATATAGGTATAAACATATACACAAAATATTATGGGGGATTTAAAGGTGGTTCGAAACATATAAAGAAAATAAAGACACTAATTTACAAAACATGGTCAATCAATACTCAAGCATAAAACAACTTAGCACCGTGAAGAAAGACATGTCACAAATTTCGCAAGTTTAAGAAGCCGTATTTACGTTTTCACAACTTGTAATTAATTCCAACTGTTTAGACTTCTCATGTAAACTTAGTGCCTACAATCGTCTGACACTAAGTTTGTATATGTGTCATCCTGTTCAATGCTTACAATCGCCTGACATTGAGACAAAATACACTGATCGAACGAGAGTCATTGGAAACATGGTCCTAGGTATGGCGCCACTCATCCTATTCATCATGCAAATCTCTCACCCTAGCAACCCTTGGTAGTGACTAAAAATCAAGACCTACAATCGCCTGATCTCAACCCTTAGAACACTACGGCATATGAAACTCCCCCTAATAGCTAACTTGTCCGGATTCAAGCTAACCTAGAGTTCGATTACGTGTACAGGTGAGGATTAATCAATTCAAGTTATTAATTACGTGAACACAAACAACTTAATCTAAATCGTCATCCTAACGTGCAATTCTACACGTTACAATCATAAACACAATCACATGAAAATCACCAAGAAGAACAAGCAAACATGTTTATAACGTAAAACCGAAAACCAATACAAACATATATATAAATAACCATCATCCATACAGTAGATACACACATAAACCTTGAATGTATTCATACCTAAACCTACCCTAAGAGTCGGCAAGGATTGAAGAATGGATTGGTGGCGGCAAGGCTATGCAGTCGGCAGCAAAATGCAGTCAGCAGCAAAATGCAGTCGGCAGCAAGGGGTTGGCAGCGGCGGCAAGGCTATGGTATTCTTGTGTAGGGAGGGTTTTTAAGTAGAGCTAGGCTATTCTAAGGCTTAGAGCAATTGAGAGACACAAAATTTGATGTACATAGGTCCTATTTATACATAAAATTTAAGGGAAAACCCTAGAGAAACTCGGCAGCTTCAAGGAGACACCATCTTTGTTGGGCTTGGTTTCCTCCTTTTATCTTTGGACAAAGATTTCGACTTGGACCTTGGAGCTGATTTCTTGGACTCCTCTACATGTTATTGGATCCATGTAGGCCTTATACACAAGTTCTTGGGTTCATAGGCAGCGAAAATCCATGCAAGAACTCGGCAAGGACAGACTGGCAGAAACTGCCCATTTTTGCAGCTTGACCTCCGTCCATTGTTTTGATCATAACTCCTTCATCTGAACTCCAAATGTTGCGATTCAAGAAGATCTGAAAACTAGACACATACAGCTTTCCAATATATGGCTCGCCCTCAGATTCCTCATGGATCTTTAGATATGATTTTCCGAAGTTGATATAGGGTTTCTGGAAATTTCTGCTCGCGGGAGAGATTTCACTCGCGAGTGAGACTGACCTCCGGCCATTGTTTCCGGCATAACTCCTCCCTCAGAACTTGGATTGCTGTGATTCCAAACGATTTAGAAACTAGACATCCACAGCTTTCCATCCATAATGACACGTTCCCTGGTTCCTCCTGGATCGTCCTAAGGAAATATTTGAAGTTGAGTTATGGTTTCTGGAAATTTCTGCTCGGATCAAAATCTTATGTTTCAGAGTTTCTTCTTTTCCATGGCCTCTCTTGTTGTCCTCCATGAGTCTAATCTTCATGATTCTTGATATAATATGTCCATATACATGTCATCTACACATTAAACCAAATTCCTCAAAAATGACAATGTAAAGGTACGGTGAATCATAAGAGAAATAACCAAGTCTTATCCAAAATCGGTTTTTACAACACTTAAGCACAAATTTCTGTATAAAGACACATATTAACCATTACTCTACAGAAAAACCCTTTTGACTCAATATAAGTAAAAACAACATTACTAAGGAATAAACAAGGTACAAATGAGGGTAAAAACACATTAAAAACATAACGTAAAACTCACTTATCAACACTTATTACATTTATTTTAACAAATATATGAGTTTTCTTAACCACAAATATGTGAGTTTTCGTACCCACTCTTGAGACACTTAGGTCTTTTTTCGTAACCTCCTTTCTGACTTTTCGTAATCAACTATCTGAGTTTTCTTAACCACAATTAAGTGAGTTTTTGTACCCACGTTTAGGACACTTATTTCATTTTTTGTAACCAAATATATCAGTTTTCTTAACCACACATATGTGAGTTTTCCTACCCACTCTTAAGACACTTAGGTCATTTTTCTTACCTCCTTTCTGACTTTTCGTAACCAACTATGTGAGTTTTCTTAACCATAATTGAGTGAGTTTTTGTACCCACGTTTAGGACACTTATTTCATTTATATTAACAAATATATGAGTTTTCTTAACCACACATATGTGTTCGTCCTCTTCAGACACTTAGGTCATTTTTCGTAACCTCCATTCTGACTTTTCATAACCCACTATGTGAGTTTTCTTAACCACAATTGAGTGAGTATTTGTACCCACGTTTAGGACACTAAATTCATTTTTTGTAACCAAATATATTTGTTTTCTTAACCACACATATGTGAGTTTTCGGGCTCTTCAGACACTTAGGTCATTTTTCGTAACCTCCTTTCTGAATTTTCGTAACCCACTATGTGAGTTATCTTAACCACAATTGAGTGAGTTTTTATACCCACGTTTAGGACACTTATTTCATTTATTTTAATCAAATATATTAGTTTTCTTAACCACACTTATGTGATTTTTCGGGTTTTTCAGACACTTAGGTAATTTTTCATAACCTCCTTTCTGACTTTTCGTAACCAACAATGTGAGTTTTCTTAACCACAATTCAGTGAGTTTTTTTACCCACGTTTAGGACACTTAATTCATTTTTTTTGTAACCAAATATATTAGTTTTCTTAACCACACATATGTGAGTTTTCGTACCCACTCTTGAGACACATAGGTCATTTTTCGTAACCTTCTTTCTGACTTTTCGTAACCCACTACGTGAGTTTTCTTACTCACAATTGAGTGAGTTTTTTACCCACGTTTAGGAAACTTATGTCATTTTTTGTAACCAAATATATGAGTTTTCTTAACCACACATATATGAGTTTTTGTACCCACTCTTGAGACACTTAGGTCTTTTTTCGTAACCTCCTTTCTGACTTTTCGTAACCCACTGTGTGAGTTTTTCTACCCACTTTTAGGACACTTAATTCATTTTTTGTAACCTAATATATTAGTTTTCTTAACCACACATATGTGAGTATTCGTACCCACTCTTGAGACACTTAGGTCTTTTTTCGTAACCTCCTTTTTGACTTTTCGTAACCCACTGTGTGAGTTTTCTTAACCACAATTGAGTGAGTTTCTGTACCCACTTTTAGGACACTTATTTCATTTTTTGTAACCAAATATATGTGTTTTCGTAACAACACATATGTGAGTTTTGGTGCTCTTCAGACACTTAGGTCATTTTTCGTAACCTCCTTTCTGACTTTTCGTAACCCACTATATGAGTTATCTGAACCGCAATTGAGTAAGTTTTTGTACCCAAGTTTAGGACACTTATTTCATTTATTTTAACCAAATATATAAGTTTTCTTAACCACACAAATGTGAGTTTTCAGGCTCTTCAGATACTTAGGTCATTTTTCGTAACCTCCTTTCTGAATTTTCGTAACCCACTATGTGAGTTATCTTAACCACAATTGAGTGAGTTTTTGTACCCACGTTTAGGACACTTAATCAATTTTTTTTAACCAAATATATTAGTTTTCTTAACCACACATATGTGAGTTTTTGTACCCACTCTTGAGACACTTAGGTCATTTTTTGTAACCTCCTTTCTGACTTTTCGTAACCAACTATGTGAGTTTTCTTAACCACAATTGAGTGAGTTTTTCTACCCACGTTTAGGACACTTAATTCATTTTTTGTAACCTAATATATTAGTTTTCTTAACCACTTATATGTGAGTTTTCGTACCCACCCTTGAGACCCTTAGGGCATTTTTCGTAATCTCCTATCTGACTTTTCGTAACCCACTACGTGAGTTTTCTTAACCACAATTAAGTGAGTTTTTTTACGCACGATTAAGACACTCATTTCATTTTTTGTAACCAAATATATAAGTTTTCTTAACTACACCAGTGAGTTTTCTTACCCACTCTTGAGACACTTAGTTCATTTTTCGTCACCTCCTTTCTGACTTTTCGTAACCAACTATGTGAGTTTTCTTAACCATAATTGAGTGAGTTTTTGTACCCACATTTAGGACACTTATTTCAATTTTTGTCACCAAATATATGAGTTTTCTTAACCACACATATATGAGTTTTCGGGATCTTCAGACACTTAGGTCATTTTTCGTTACCTCCTTTCTGACTTTTCGTAACCCACTATGTGAGTTATCTTAACCACAATTGAGTGAGTTTTTGTATCCACGTTTAGGACACTTATTTCATTTATTTTAATCAAATATATTAGTTTTCTTAACCACACTTATGTGATTTTTCGGGCTCTTCAGACACTTAGGTCATTTTTCGTAACCTCCTTTCTGACTTTTCGTAACCAACAATGTGAGTTTTCTTAACCACAATTGAGTGAGTTTTTTTTACCCACGTTTAGGACACTTAATTCATTTTTTTGTAACCAAATATATTAGTTTTCTTAACCACACATATGTGAGTTTTCGTACCCACTCTTGAGACACATAGGTCATTTTTCGTAACCTCCTTTCTGACTTTTCGTAACCCACTACGTGAGTTTTCTTACTCACAATTGAGTGAGTTTTTTTGTACCCACGTTTATGACACTTATTTCATTTTTTGTAACCAAATATATGAGTTTTCTTAACCACGCATATATGAGTTTTCGGGATTTTCAGACACTTGGGCCTTTTTTCGTAACCTCCTTTCTGAATTTTCGTAACCCACTGTGTGAGTTTTTTTAACCACAATTGAGTGAGTTTTTCTACCCACGTTTAGGACACTTAATTCATTTTTTGTAACCTAGTATATTAGTTTTCTTAACCACACTTATGTGAGTTTTCGTACTCACTCTTGAGACCCTTAAGTCATTTTTCGTAACCTCCTTTCTGGATTTTCGTAACCCACTGTGTGAGTTTTCTTAACCACACATGTGAGTTTTCGTACTCACTCTTGAGACCCTTAGGTCATTTTTCGTAACCTACTTTCTGACTTTTCGTAACCCACTATGTGAGTTTTTTTAACCACAATTGGGTGAGTTTTTTAACCCACGATTAGGACACTAATTTCATTTTTTACAACCAAATATATGAGTTTTCTTAACCACAAATATGTGAGTTTTCGTACCCACTCTTCAGACAATTAAGTTATTTTTCGTAACCTCCTTTCTGACTTTTCGTAACCCTCTATGTGAGTTTTCTTAACCACAATTGAGTGAGTTTTTTTTACCCACGATTAGGACACTTATTTCATTTTTTGTAACCAAATATATGAGTTTTCTTAACCACACATATGTGAGTTTTCGTACCCACTCTTGAGACACTTAGGTCTTTTTTCGTAACCTCCTTTCTGGCTTTTCGTAACCCACTGTGTGAGTTTTCTTAACCACACATGTGAGTTTTCGTACTCACTCTTGAGACCCTTAGGTCATTTTCGTAACCTACTTTCTGACTTTTCGTAACCCACTATTTGAGTTTTTTTAACCACAATTGGGTGTGTTTTTTTACCCACGATTAGGACACTAATTTCATTTTTTGTAACCAAATATATGAGTTTTCTTAACCACAAATATGTGAGTTTTCGTACCCTCTCTTCAGACAATTAGGTCATTTTTTGTAACCTCCTTTCTGACTTTTCGTAACCCTCTATGTGAGTTTTCTTAACCACAATTGAGTGAGTTTTTCTACCCACGATTAGGACACTTATTTCATTTTTTGTAACCAAATATATGAGTTTTCTTAACCACACATATGTGAGTTTTCGTACCCACTCTTGAGACACTTAGGTCTTTTTTCGTAACCTCCTTTCTGGCTTTTCGTAACCCACTGTGTGAGTTTTCTTAACCACACATGTGAGTTTTCGTACTCACTCTTGAGACCCTTATGTCATTTTTCGTAACCTACTTTCTGACTTTTCGTAACCCACTATGTGAGTTTTTTTAACCACAATTGGGTGAGTTTTTTTACCCACGATAAGGACACTAATTTCTTTTTTTTGTAACCAAATATATGAGTTTTCTTAACCACAAATATGTGAGTTTTCGTACCCACTCTTCAGACAATTAGGTCATTTTTCGTAACCTCCTTTCTGACTTTTCCTAACCCTCTATGTGAGTTTTCTTAACCACAATTGAGTGAGTTTTTTTTACCCACGATTAGAACACTTATTTCATTTTTTGTAACCAAATATATGAGTTTTCTTAACCACACATATGTGAGTTTTCGTACCCACTCTTGGTGTCACACAAAAATTGTTTTGGCTCCAAAGTTGGCCTCTAGTGATTTGGTGTGCTATGTCAAAAAAATTTTGGCTTCGAAGTTTGCCTCCACGAACAATTTGGTGTGCCACGCCCCCAAATTGTTTGTATAGAAAAGTTAGACAAATAACCCTCGCTCTCTCAACTCTCTCGCATCTCTCAACTCTCTCACTTCTTTCGCTCTCTCTTATCTAAATCGATTGAATCTCTCAACTGATTCAATCTCTTTTCTCTCCTCTCTTCTCAACTAATTGATTCAAACTCTCACTCTCTATCTCATCTTCGTCATCGCCCAATCCCACTGCGCCAATCAAGGGGACAGTCACCACTGGTGGAGACATTTATCCGTCGACTAGGATTTACTTAGTCGACAAAATATGTCAACTGAATTTATCCGTCGGCTAGGAGTTTCGTAGTCGACGGAAATGGTGGACGAAAAATTTCCGTCGGCTATGATAATCTTAGTCGACGAAAAATTTATCCTTTCGAACGAAAATAGTTCCGTTGGCTAGGGTAATTTTAGCCGACGGAATAGTCATGGTTCCGTCGCCTAAGAGCCCAAATCCACTAATGTGCGGTTCTGTTATCAGTTATAAAACCGAACCGATTGGACCCATTGATTCCACCCTAATCAGAACCAATACTATAATGGCCAGCTAGGTAATACAAGAATTGGGTATATTGAGGTAATACAAGAATTGGGTATATTGAGACCATTTCTGAAAGAGGAGAGGATGGTGCTGGAAGATTCAAAAACAAATTTCCTTTATTTTTTACCAGTTGAAGTAATAAGACAGGTCGAAAACCTACACATATTCTGGGTAAAACTTACCACATACGCCGAATTACCCGACAGAGAGATCTACTACAAACTTATGAAACATCATCATTCATCTCTACCCGGTCAACAATGCATTTCAACTTCACGATCAATAATAATTATAAAAAACCAGAATCATATCTGATATGTTTCACCAAAATAGAAGTTACCTTATTCACTCTATGAAAGTAGCTAGAAGGAACAACATTCTTGATTCAAATTAATTTGATCAATGGGAAAAGATTTGTCTTTGTATGGTTTGCTTCTGAAGTAGTTCTACTAAGACTACTGATTAGATATGCATGGTAAGAAAAGAAACGAATCTCGTTTTGTAACTACGTACATACAGTCTTTTCTTTCTGATCATCAAAGGCAATGAAGAGAAATATATCTTTAGGGAGATTTTAGGCGCTAGTAATAAAAAAAAAGCTACAGAATGGCTGTGAATGATAAACAAGTATAAAGTGGAAAATTGAAAAAACAAGATTCAGTTCTTCACTATACACATCAATGTCATTGATCATGATCGTCCATTAATTCTTCTATGTAAAATGAAATAGATTAGACTATGGGTTTGATTAGCTAGGATACCAAAATACCATCGGTTTTCCCACTTGAATTACAGAAACCAGCCCAATATCGGAATCTCAACGGTGAGAAAAACGGGGGTATTTTGGTTACAACTCCCATGGATCAACAAAATTTCCCAGAAGAAAGAAAGAAATGGAACTTGAAAAGAAAAAAGAAATGTAATTTACTAGTTGTGGAGAGGATCTGGGCAACTGGGCACTCTTCGTTTGCTGTCTTCGAATCCCTTTTCAGTTTTGTTGAATTTTGAAGCCGATGATATTCCGCTGAAGAACTTACGAAACAGCTCTCTACTAGCAACCTTCTTCTTCTCATGTTCTTGTTGGTACTCTGATGTTGTTACAAGAAGATGATGATGCTGATTTACATTGCCTGGTGGTGGAAGTACCCGAATGGCCCCAGCTTTGCAGTACCGCTCGTCGGAGCAGACCCAAATCTGTAAAACCGACATCACGATCAACGCCACCTCCAGAGACGAATACCGCAACTGCCTCCTCCTCCTCCTGCAGCCGGCGAACAACATTACCGGAAAATATCTGCTCCGCTACATAAATGAAAGCCCTGCCTGCACCTCCCTCCTCCAAATCGCTTAATGCAAACACTCCTCTTAGATTTCTAGAATATGTATAACTCAATAACTAGCTGCTGCGAGCTGATGAAGGAAGAAGTACTGTTGACTGTGGACAACCCAAGCTCCTCTCTCTGTCTCTCTGTTGACGGCTATTGGTATTGTAATATGTATTAGTAATTTAGTATGCCCTGCCCACGTGAAGAGAAAATAGCTCCAGTCCATGTCCAAGCTCTCTCTCTCTCGTTGCCAAAAAAAGCTCTCTCTCTACTAATTTTGAAAATCTAACATTAAACTATGTAAACAGTATAAACCTCGGAGCATAATTAGCAATAAAACCCTCGGTGATACTCATGCAAAATACAACGTAATGTTCCGTTTGAAAACTGCTTGTCGGTGAGCGACAGTACTCTGGTTATATAATTACTATCTTGTCCAGAGCCGATCATGGATTCGGTTAAGCCGACGCAGCCACACAAGGCCTCCCAGCTGGGAAGGGCACCCTAAAAAACATTTTTTCGGTTAAACATGTTCATGTAATTAGATATTTTCAAATTTCACATCTAGAAGAGGGACGTTATCATTCATAATTGTTCTACATGGATGAGGTCTTTGGTCTGAGACCCCAACTTATTATTCATTTTCCATTTTTTTTTGCTTTTTTTTTTATTTTTAAGGCCATCCGTGTTATTTTTTTCTCACTGTTTTCGCTTTTGTTTTTTTCTTCTTTTATTTTCTATTTTACATAATAATATGTTGTGTGAGGGCTTGCAGTATAATTACCAATAAAATTACATTTGTAACATACATTTTGCTAATTTTTAATGTCTTTTCATGAACACTAAGGTCCCCAACTTCATTTCGCATCCAACTCTTTAAAACCTAGGACCGGCCTTGATCATGTCCACGTGCCACCACGAGTGCATTACCACGTGGGCTGTGGCTATGATTATGAATATGTTTGAGTAGGATTTGCGAGCCAAGGAAGCAAAGACCACAGTGTACGTACTCCATGCTCTCCCCGGCATTGTCTCGTCGGAGATGAACCACGCGGGCAGCAATGCCTTGAATGCACACTCCAATTATATATATATGTTCAATATATAACTAGCTAGGAATTTGGAATTGGAGATGGAAGAGGAGAGAGGTGGCCGGGAATCCCGCCGGGTGTGGGAGAGAATCGTACGTACCTAATTCACTAAACGTGGATTAATACATAATGTACGATCTTAATTATAATTAGAGGTTCTTGTTCAAAAAAAAATTATAATTAGAGGTTGTCAAATTTACGCAATCGTGTGAGGGAGGGAGTGAGAGCTTGAATAATGACCGGTGTCCTTCTGGGTAGGTCAAATATTTACCAATGCATTGCTTTCATTTTCGTAAGTCATAGATCAATGCGGCGAAAAAATATTTCGTCCATTAAAGAGAACTGATGCGACGAAAATTACCTTTTATGAGACGAAATCAGTTCGTCGCATGAGGCTTTCCCTCTACCAGTGACCTGCCTCTTTCTATATATATAGATCACCATGTACAAAACAAAATAGACTCGAAACCTACTTCCAGTTAATCATATCAATCTCCGGCCAGCTCATAAGCTTCATTGTCGAGCCAACGAAGAAGGGAACCATGTATAACGCGTAGAGTAATGTATGAGATAATGAACATCACTTGGATCATTATCGTTGCTTGCTAGCTATTTGCGAATGATGAAGCTAAGGGGTTTTGTCTCGAGGGCATGGACCAAAAAGAATGGGGTCCTGCAGGGAGAATCAAGAACAGGGACTTTGTTGAAGGAAAGGAAAAAAGGGTTTTTGAACGTTGGTCAGAATTGGCTTCAAGACACATGATAAATGTAATTTGGAAATTGAGAAATGTAATTTGGAAATGGAGAAATGGATGTTTTTGCCATTTTCTTCTTGGCCTTGTATAATTTATTAATTCTGCAACTCTGCTCTATCATGTAACTTGATTATTCAGCGGTTTAAGTGATGGACTCATACACCTCGCAGCTGAGGTGCTGTAAAGTCTGAGTTAAACATTGACAAAACCCAACACGACGTACACCATTGGTGAAGTGAGCTAATAAGTTGAGCAGAGGTGACCTGTATGCATGTGAGTGTGTGACAAATTCAAGGCAGTTTCTTTTCCCAAGAAAGCCAGGAGTGTCTTATATTCCGGGCTGGCTGAACCTTCCTGCATGCAATCTTTCTGTCCGATCGAACCTGTTCTATATGCGATTATAGATCTTACCGGAGTAAATATCAAATGCTATCCTGGACCACCTGCTCATAATAGCCATTGTGAATTAAAGTTGGAATATCTGAGTTGTGAATCAACCATATCGTTGCAAATCACAAGTTACATACTTTGCAAACTACACAGGTTTTCGTTAATTTCGGGCTTCAAATTCAGTTTAACCCTACAGATTTCACAAGTGATGCCTTATAAGACAGCTCGACACAATAATCCAATTATATATCAAAAGTAATCGCATACATAAAAGTCTGCAATCACAGAGGCACCTCTTACTCATTACATTCCAGAAACTGATAAACTGGACTTGGAAGCTATCTAGCTCGTAGTAGTACTTTTCTATCTATGCATACCCAGCCATACCGATGTTTGAGCTTGTACGCTTGGCTTTGTGAGCTGCCTGAGTAGCTGTTGCCTTGGTGAAGTACATGTAGTAATAGACGTTGAGGACCATTGTTGCAACCACAAACACAGCTCCAGCAATAAAAACACCTTTTCGTAATGCATCACAGGAGAAGTTCTGAGCATATATCATTCCCCGGTATTTGGTGTGATAGGCATTTTTTGTAGCACCAGCAATCAAGCATGATTCAGCAATCAAAAAAGTTACCCTGCAAATGGAAAATTGGAAGAAATTACAATCCAAGAGACCAAATTCAATTTAGGCGGCAGCATATAATCTCATATGATCTGATTATGGCATTAAGTAAAACAACAATACTCACAATGATGAAACGAAATATATAATGCTCCAAGCTCGATTTCCGCCAGGGGCCAAGGGTCTTCCAAAACACATGCACTTCGTGACACCCATGAGTAGTGATTCCCCTGAAAGAAGAAACAAGAACCCACCCACTCCATAACCAGTAGCAACATCTGAGTTGTAGACACAGTAAGTTTGATTTGTTTGTTCATCCTTATATATTTCACCCTGTCAGGAAACAAAGGTTACTTTACATTAGTGGTACACAAAGTTGAGACCATAAAAGCAACACAATAAAGCTTCATCCCAATAAGTCGGCACATATTTTACCAGAAAGTTTTTCATTGGTTAACACAAATAAGTTTGTTTGTTTTTTGGTAGAAGGTTAACACAAATAAGTTGTTAACACAGTTTTTCATTGTGGTTAACACAAATAAGTTGTTAAGAGTATATACTACAGATCTACCGCTGAAAACCTTTTCTTCTGATACATCAGAACAAATAAAAGATACTCTAGCCTACAACCACATCGGTAGTCCTGTTGGATACAAATGTGTACAAACATTCCCAAAACCACAAAACTGACCACATGGCTATAATATTCACTCACATGAGTATTATAATATGATTGAAAGGTTTAAATCAGCTGGACTACTGCAACATCTTCCAATGAGAGACAAATTCATATACTTAATTAACAATGTAACAGAGAGGGACCAAAGATCACAGTAGTCTTATCCCCATGTGCTTCTAACTCAAATTATTCTCATTAGTTAACACAAATAAGTTGTGGGGTATCGGTTACAGATCTATCACTGGAAACCTATTCCCTTCTGATACATCAGAATAAATACAAGATCCTCAAGTCTATAGGTTACATATGTAGTCCAGTTTGATACAAATCTATACAAACATGAACAAAAAACTACAAAAATGACCATATAGTTGTTAAACACACTTGAATAAGTTTTATAATATCATTGTAAGGTTTGAATTGGATTGCAACGGCATCCATGAAGAGACAACTTCCTATACCCAACCAACAAAGAGGACCAAAGAATATGGTAGTCTTACACTGCAAGTGCTACTGACATCAGATTGTGATGAAGATTAGTAAATCAAGACACCAAGTAATGGTAATGAATCTAGAAGTTGTGGACTAATAGAAAAGGGGTGGAAATGGGGAGGAAAATTAGAAGCAATGAATCTTCCATGTGAATATAGTTGAAGGGTGGGGCACGAGATTGAAAGTAATAGCACCTGTATACCTGTAAAATTGCTACCTACTTACAAGAGTTGAAAATTGAAACAGGGTTAATATCGCAAGCTGTTAGCTTCTTTGGGAGTACTCTATTTTGGAAAATTTGTTTGAAAAACGAAAATAAATAACTTCTGAAATGTTTAAAAACTAAATCAAGATCATACAGTCTTCAGAAAGCTAATCTGATGACACATGAATTGACTCCTATATGCCAAGATAAAAGTCCATAGCTCTTTGCAAAAAAAATCATTCATCCTCCTAAAACTAAGGACCGCCGGACTGATGAATTGGAATTAAGGTCTAAAAGCCTATAGAGCAAATGAGTAAAGAGAGCCAGGAATCATTTGAACATACACAGTCAGCAACAATTCAAACATCAATAATCCATTCCAATAAGAAAAGTTGATTACAAAACACACACAAAAAAATCTCTGGCATCATTGATCACAGATTGACAATGGAACAATTCTAACCCTGAAACAAGAATAAAACCACAAACAGTACGAACTACGAACCAAGCATCTCTATTCCAAGAATAATCAGCACATAGTTTAGTGAAATCCTCATTAATTCTTAATTAGAAAGGAGACCAGCTCTGCGGCATATTAAATTTCCAACGCTCTAATTCCTACAAGCCTAAATGAATATCAAAGAATATATAAATATTCAAGTTCAACATCAAAATCCCAACTTATGCATCTATCACACAAGCCCCAAACCCATAATTTCAACATCAGCAAATCCAAACTCAAAAGCTCTTACCAAACCCACTTTCAACAGTGATTCAGAACATTCTAGAATCCT
Organism: Comarum palustre; assembly: GCA_951800085.1. Taxonomy (NCBI): domain Eukaryota; kingdom Viridiplantae; phylum Streptophyta; class Magnoliopsida; order Rosales; family Rosaceae; genus Comarum; species Comarum palustre. The sequence goes on along the minus strand of OX637577.1, from coordinate 22,828,457 downwards.
TAATCGTAGTACAGAACATAGGATCCAGTCATCCAGTGATAGATGAGCACTAGAAAAACACAGATCAAGCGTTCAAGACACTAAGACCAGAAGCAGCAAGTACAAAGCTTAAACCCCAATTACTGAGGGAACAGTAAATGAGCGAAGTAAAAAGTTTTAAGAGAGTAAAAAGAGGCTTTACCACACTTCTTCTTCTCTCGGCGGCAATGGCGAACCCAAAAGCAACTAAGCTGAGAACGACGACCAGAAGGTGCACCAGAGTCGAGCCCTTTCCTTCTCCCATCTCTTCCGGAATCAGATGCCCACACTGACACAATTCGGAGGAGTGAAACAGCAACACGCACAGTCCAAAGTGACAGCTTTGCTTTTCTTAAAAGCAGTGGAAAAGCGATTTTGTATTGGCCGAGAGGAAGCTTCTCGGACCCACGCGAGGTTCGAGGAGAGTTGAGGACACGCGAGGCTCAAAAGTTCTGAGGACGGTTCTGCCACTGGGCCGATAGTGTTGCACACGCGGGGAAACAGCGGCGGGTAGTGTGGTTGGTACGAAGAAACGAGGAGGCGGGTTCGAGTTTAAAGTGGATGTGAGGGTTTCCACTCGAGGAGATTAGAAGAGAGCTCAAAAGTAGAGAATATATATATGGGAAAGCTTTTACCGAGTTCAATTTTTGTTGTGAGTAAATTTTGGTATGTGAGAATTTTTTTGACGAGGAAAAGAACAAATTACAACGAAAAGTCTCTAGAGCAACAACTTTCAAGACTCATCCTGAGTTAAACTCTTTTAACCTGAAGTAAGTCCTGCGGGGACCACCTCCCAAATAAGATTCTGTCGAAATTTCGACAGTCTCTCTTGAAAAGTGGACAACCTTTAACCTGCAATAAACTCAAAGAACACTTCTAAAACCAATAACCATCCGAAAACTCCTGGAGCCATCCTGCTCTCAAAACGAACAACCTCCACAAGATACACATCTAATTAATTTCAACAAATAGTTCAACAACTCCAAATTTAAAAGCTACATAGGGTTCCAGATCCCTAGGAGTTCACCAACAAATGAAACTACCCGATGTGTATCAGAGCGTCTAAGAATAAATGAAAACCAAGAAATATTACAAGAAGGTTAACCCGGAATCTACTGATAGTTCGGAAAATGGTGGTAACTATGTTTGGCCTCCACGTAGACTAGTCGGGTCGAGCACTGCAATCTGGGCATTTAAAACGAAGGGCTCAGGAGAGAAACATTGAAAACTGTTAGCGTGAGTGGACAAAAATCAAATATAAAAACTTTATTTTCTTTAATGTCCTCCCATGGAGTTTTCCAAGAAAAACCTTATGCACGTAACACATAGACAATGAATAATTAAATCATAAATAACTCCCTTAGCTCAAATCCATAAATAAATGTGTGGGGTATTAACCTCATCCACGAGAAAACCGACCTGCTCTACCATGAGAGGGTCTATTGACCAGCTCATCAGAGAGGGTCCCACGACCCGCTCTATTCGAGAGGGTCCAACCGACCAGCTACCACCGAAGAGGGTTCTGACCTGCTCTATCCGGGAGGGTCATAATGACCAGCTACCACCGAAGAGGGTCATAATGACCAGCTACTATCCAGAGAGAGTACCAACTCCATCTGGAGAAGGTCTATGCTAGCATGCAATACATATATTCATATCCTTTAAAAATCCTTTAAAACCTCGTGGGAAAAATAATTCAAAAACCAAGTCAAACTCCCATGACTTTACCCCAAATACATTGGATTTAAAAACGTTTTTAGGAACCCAAACCGGTTCTCTGCCTTTACTTTAAAACCCTTAAATCCAAGAGCCAAGTTTCCCCTTTTTAAAACTCATCCCCCTCCATAATCCCAAAACGGTGATAATCATTAAAAACCATAATCCGGAAAAATCCTTTAAAACCACGGGAAAGGTAGGAACCTCTTTCCCGGCTCACTTATCTTTAAAAAGTATAAAATTCTCAATTTTCCAAAATCACCGTAAAACATAAAATGGAGGAAATCACATATAAAGGAGAAACTAATTACTGTCTATGACATGCAATTTAATTTAAAAATAAAGTCCACTCACAGATGCCGCTAGGTCTGCCAGCTACCAGAAGGCTGCTCAGCTCGAACTCCCCCACGTCCTGTTCAAAACACACAAACAGGTCTTAAACCCACAATTAAAGTAAGGGAAACAACAAAAATCCATACCCTTAACGTTCATCCTTAACCATATCTCGAAAAACGTGAGGAGTCGGCCTTCAATACCCCATTAGCGTAAAAACTCTTAATTACGCCCTCACGCCTAGCCGATACTTCCTAAACGACTGGTTGTCATTTAATTACCCAATTAATAAACCAAACCTTCCAAAAATACTAAACATATCAAATAAATCCCCAAAAATTAGAAACTGCCCTTCAATGGCCTTCTCTTAATTTTTATAATTTAATAGGCAAGAAAAACCGCCCAAAAAGTGGCGGCTTCGCCGCCGGCAGAGAATTCCGGCCAAACTCTGGCGACCTCCGATCGTCACCAAATTTTACCAGCAGCTTCGTCTCATCAATTGGAACCACTTCCTAGTTCAACTCAAAGGCCAATTCGGCTTCTAACTAGGTCAATCGACAAAAAATCCAAGAACCCGAAATAAAATTCAATTCAAACTTCAATCCCTCAATTCTCCCTACACACTTCGAATAAAGCTACCAAATTCTAGGGGATTAATGTACTCATCAAACCCATCAAAACCATATATAGAACTCACCGGGAGGTGGCCTGAGGAGGAAGAAATCCGGTGTCAATGAACAGTGTTCAGGCCGCCCCTTCTCGCCGTAATTTCTCCCTAACGGCGGCAAGTTGCTCCGGTGACCATCCCCAATTTCAAGGTGGCACAGCAGGCTTCAATTTGATACCTAGCACGCGCCCAAACTCCGCCGGACGGAGGAGAAATCCGGCGGAAAAAATCAGGCTTTCGGAGGATTTTTCGATGGTGAACAGTAACTTTTTTCAACTTTTGACTTTTCACCATTTTACCTTAGTAAATCACTATATATAGACTTTTCACCAAATAGTAACTTTTGGTATCAAATGATGATACGGACAAGTTGTTGCTGCTAAAACATATAATAAAAAATTGAACCAAGACAGTCAGGAAGTACTCTCCCTTCTGCAGATGTGCTTGAATATGACTCAAAGACAAGGTTCAAGTCAAGTTAAGTGAACAAGAATGATCAATCTAAAAAAAAGGCATAGACCATGCTAACCAGATTTTCAGATTTCAAATAAAACATCTTTACCAACAGACCTTAATCAAGACTCAAGCAACATAGCCCAAACATAGATGATACTTGCAAATTCTTTCCAAACACAAACCAAAATAAAATCAAGAGCAATGCAACTGAGAAGGCAGATTGGGGCTTTGTGTGGTGTAGCAGATCAGAGATCGATTTGGTGCAAATCTAAAAAGGCGGATTTTGAAGGCAGATTAGGCTTTGTGTGGTGTAGCAAATCAGAGATCGATTTGTGCAAATCTGAGAAGGCGCTACACCATTAAACCATGACGTTGTCATCATCATCGATGATGCTAGTGGTATCGTGCACGGAGGCAGAGGCTGAGGCAGGAGGTGTGGTGCTCAGAGGCAGAGCGATTGATGAGCTCGGTCTAGGGGCAGCGCTGGTGAGAGAAATAGTAGATCGGCTGGTGTTGTGGTTGTCGGGTGGAGAGGGTATCAGCGGCGTAAAGAGAGAGAAAAGTGTGTGTTTGTTTCAATCGATGACCTCCGACGACCTCGTTCGTTTTCTCGTGGACCTCGGGCGACTCATCGAGAGAGAGTTTTGTAAAGAAAAATATATATAAATGTATATATTTGGGTAATGGGAAGAAAGTATTACATAATATTTGGGTTAGTGAGAATTTTTTATAAAAAAAAAAATTTAGATTTAGGATTAGTGAGAATTTTTTCTTTTCCAAAATAATAACAGGTTAATTAATTAGAAGTATAAATCATGAATGTCATCGTCTTTCCTCATCGAAGTTATGGTTGAATACGTTTTCAAACTTGTGTTTTTCTGTTTTGTTTTTTATCTGCTATGCGATTTATTTTTTCTCCTAAATAAATCTGAACCAGATCTGACAGTACCATTGCAAGTTTGTAGGCCCTGCAGTGTCACAAACAGACAATGAGCATTTGATTCTGAAACTGAAAAGGGTGGGGGGCTAAACGACGAATGCTGCATGCTACGACTCCTTTTTTTTCTTTTGCTTGCATGCCCTTCAAACCGGGCCTTATTTACGTTCCACCGGTTTTGTAAGGTTTTGCGCTTGTACGTTGTCATTCAGTTTTCAACCTTCTTTTACATATATAGATGCACACTTATACTGATAATAATGCCTCGTAAGAGGACATTCCGAAGTTCCGTACGTAACCATGAACAAATGCACGAACAATAAATATCTCTTTTTTTGGATAATGTTCATTCTCGAACACTTTGACTCGGAAAAGAGTTAAGGTTAAAGCTTTTTTCATGAGATTTTTACACATTTAGATATCAATACAGTATTCACCTAATATGATGGACCTAGCCCCGATCACTAGATCAAACCCACATTAATTAGTTTTCTTTGTTTTTGTTAAAAGTTATATGTTTTTTTTCGGTGAGAGAAAAGCTAGTCCCTCCCATTATGATGTGCTCGTTTTTCCTTTTACAAAATTACCTTCATTCCATTAGGATTCAAGCAAAACAAGAAAGTGAGTATGTAATCGAACCTTACCATTACTAAAAAAATCAATTGGGCCGAAATATATAGTTAAAAATATTTCGTTTCACAGATTATATTCATGGCACAAAAAAATATTTCTGAGAGGAAATAATTAAATAAATAAAACCAAAAAAAGAAACTGCCATTTTAGGATATCACTGTCGTCCTTTTGACAAGACAGGTAATGGGCTATAATTTCTGAGGCCTTATTTGGCTTAAGAATTTTCTAGTACCTTCGTCAGTGGGCTGGCTACCAAAATATTTCTTCCAATTTTTTCCTTTCCATATTTTTAGTGGGCCAGAACTCACCAGGAGATTCACTCTCATAAAAGGCCTTGAAACATGCCAAAGTCGCCTGATATTTCTTTGCACACCCGTCCATGGAAACGTGACATCACTTATTACTTATGGTTCTGAACTTCTGATTTTTTTTGAACAGGCTTCTGAACTGATTAGCTCCCACTCTTGCTCTGCAATTATTGTGACGTGGATATGAGAGTGAAACTTATTTGATTTCGGAAAATTTTCGGTTTCTGTTTTTGGTAAACTCGCAAGTTGAGAGCGTCACTTCAGTCGCAATCGATTCAAGTTACACCAACCGAAAAAATCTTAGGCTCTGTATGGATAATCATGTAAATTTTAATGTTTTGTAAAATATATATTTTGATGGATATATTGATTGTTCATAAAATATATATTTTAATGGATATATCGAGAAATTATTGAATATTGATAAATTTTTTTAAAAAATTTATATAAAAATTATATATATAATTAAAAATATGTTAAATATAAAATATCAAAAAAATATAAAAATAAAAAACTTCAAAAAATACTAATAATATTTTAGATATTTAAGAAGTTACAAACACGTCAAAAAATAATTCCTTGCGATAAGATACGGGTGCATGCGTAGGTGTCATAACCTATGGAGTGCATAAGATAAGGCTGTGGATTCAATTTTCCCCATTTTATGTGGCCCTGGAGCTGTAATGTCACCCCGAGCATGATCCAATGGAGGAGATGTGCCCAGAAACCGGTAGATGAGGTTGAGACCATCGGATGGGAGTTTTGGACTGTTGAATGGAGGCTATTACTATATATAGAAACAACCGGGTAGTAAGTCCCTCATAAACTTACTTAGCTGAAGAAGAAGCAGAGAGCTAAGGTTAGAGAGGAAACAAATGGCTTCCTCTATGATGTCTTCAGCAACAGTTGCCCCAGTTCAGGCTAGCATGGTTGCACCCTTCAATGGGCTCAAGTCGGCCTCCGCCTTCCCTGTGACTCGCAAGGCCAACGAAATTACCACCCTCGCCAGCAACGGTGGAAGAGTCCAGTGCATGCAGGTACATATAGGTTAACTAAATTAGTACCATGTAGGTTTGAAGAAGTTTTAGTGTTAACTAAATTTTGGATTTCATGAATGCAGGTGTGGCCACCAGTAGGTTTGAAGAAGTTTGAGACCCTCTCTTACCTTCCTCCTCTATCTGTCGAGTCCTTGGCTAAGGAAGTAGAGTATCTTCTCCGCAACAAATGGGTTCCCTGCTTGGAATTTGAGTTGGAGGTAACTCAAATATGATCCAAAATATTAAAACGATAGGATATCTAGAGTGAAAAGATCTCATAAAACCATATGATCTATTTTTCATCTAAACTAGTGACAAAGATATTCAAAGTATTGTGATAGTATAGGAGTCTCTCGAAACAAATGGAGAGGTTGATGCCTCCTCTTGTTTCAGATGAACTAGATCTTAAACTTGTATTGATATGCAACGACGGAACCATGATTTTATAACGAGATGAGTTAGAATTTTTCTTTTAATAAATATGTATTAATTTATGTTAGATACAGATTAAATTTAATAACCTAAAGGTTAAATTTAAAAATTTAGAATGGGCTAGATTGCAAATGTTAACATTTTGAACTAAAATTTAGTAAGAATGTTTTTTTTTAAATTTGAGATGAGTTATAGTCCACTGAAACCCGTATGTAACTACGCATACGTCATTGTTGATATGTCGACTTTTAAGAAAACTTTACGATCATTATTTGTTAGTTTTCTCTTGTAAATTTTATTGATCGAGGTTAGTATAAAATTTATGTACTGACTTGTGTTGGTTTATGTGATGTAGCACGGTTTCGTCTACCGTGAGAACAACCAGTCCCCCGGGTACTATGACGGACGTTACTGGGTAATGTGGAAGCTCCCCATGTTCGGATGCTCCGACCCTTCCCAGGTTCTTGCTGAGCTCGAAGAGGCCAAGAAGACTTACCCCGAGGCCTTCATCAGGATCATCGGATTCGACAACGTTCGCCAAACACAGTGCGTTAGTTTCATTGCTTACAAGCCAGCAAGCTACTCCTAAGCCCCATATTCATGATACATAGCTCCAAGATGATGGCTATGTAAACACCAGATGATGCTTCATATATGGCTTTCGACTTGGAATTTGTGTAATAACGTTTTTTAGTCTATGCTGTGTATCATTCGTTTTGTAGCAATTCCCATTTTTTTCTGTTTCCTTTCTGTAATCTCGTATGTTTACTCTTGTGATTTCCTTCTGAGAACAGAAGTCATGGAGTGAAGTTGTAATCTCGTATGTTTACTCTTGTGATTTCCTTCTGAGAAAACAGAAGTCATGGAGTGAATTTGTTGTTCATGAACTTCCCCATATATATGTGTTACAATAATTCTCATCAGATATTTATTGTCTCAAGATTTTCATGCATAGAAGCTACAAGACAAGTAGACTCCATATGTACGCAGGCTGGGGTTTGCAGACAAGTCCTTTCAATTTCAAAATTAGTGGCCTGAAATCCTAAATATCCAGTCTGTTCATAATTCATATGCAAACACCAGATGATCCTACATAGCTCCAATTTTTTTACAGCCACAAACTGGCTTTTCCTTCCATGAAAAAACATACAACTTATACAAAAGCAGAATTTCTGATCTGATAACCTTTCAAAGCTATCAATTGTCAGCCTCATCGGTTTGAAACTGGAATCTCCTTGCTGGTGGTCCTTAATCCCCAAATATCATCGTCCCAAACCACATGATCACTAAACAATCGATAGTTCTCTTCACCCATGAACTCCACATCCCACAACGGCGACCAAATCGATCCCCATGACATTTGCTCATCCAACCAAACTGACCCATTACTACACGAGTCCTCCTCATCCACCGCGGCTACCGCAACCTGAGCCACCACCATTTGATCATTTCCACCATCAACACTCACACTTTCCGCCTTGATCACCGCCTCTTCTTTCACCATGGGAACGGATCTGTTCTTGGACTTCTTGCTTGGCATTGACATTGTTACACCTTCTAGCTTTGGAGCTTCCAAGGTAACACCACCACCATGATCCACACGTCTTTGCCTCTTCATTGATGCATGCGATCTGGGTTTTCTTTCCTACGAAAGAAAGCTGGCTATTTTAGAAGAGGTAGGTTTAACTTCGTGAAGGAGAAGGCAAGTGAGGAAGAGATTGATGATGGTCACATTTTATATAAGCAAATTAGGGACGGCAATAATTCTCAACCGGTAAGGTATCTACGCCTATTGGAACTTACCGGGTGAGATATCCGAGTATAAATAGATATATCTGGATCTTAATATTTAAATTTTTAAATCAGATACAGTATAACTATAATATTTTGATATTCCTCATCATCCTTATTTAATTAGAATTGATAAATTATTATGTATAATATATTATATATATTTTTAGGGATACATAATTTATAAGTATATATTTATGTAAAAAAATTAGTAATTTATTTTTCTTTTTGATTTTCTTAATTAATATTTATAGAAACATCTTTTTTAAATGAGACATATATTTATTTTTATTTATTTTTATTTTAAAATAATAATAATTAATTTAATACATAATTATTAAAACGGGTATCCGATCGTAATCTAATATGTACGGATACGGAAAATTCTTATTATAGAATAAAGACGAATAATATATCGACGGATTCGGACGTGTTCTTAATTTGATTAGTGGTTGTTATTGTTTTGGAGCGTGTTCAAGTGCCTTTGCCTTGTCGGTTTGGAAGACTAAACCCTAAGAAGTACCAAAAGAGCAACCAGTGGCACTTGTTTTTTGATATTTCCAGAGGACAATTTGGGCAACTAGCCGATGGAATGTCGACCAGAACCAGTTTGGTAAAATTACTCATACACGGATCAGATCATTCTTTGTATGGAGTCAAATTCAGTGTATTTTCAGTGAATAGAAATGGATTTTAATAACAAGGTCGGCGCAACTTTTTGTAAGATAATATCAAGATAAGAAAATGTAACGATTGAAAATAAATGTGCAGTTTTAAATTGTTATAATTTTTCTTTGTATATTCAATACATATAGTTAAGATGTGTATAGGTTTCTCACAATATCATCAATTTAGATGTAAGGATATGATAACTATTTTTTTGTTTTTGTTTTTGAATACGAGTGTTAGAATGATCGTTCTAACGCTACAACCATTAATGAAACCGCAGAATACAAGAGAACGATGATAACTATTTTTTGTTTGTTTTTGAATACAAGTGTTAAAATGACCATCATAACGCTATAACCATCAATGAAGCCGCAGAATATAAGAGATAACAGAATGCCTAAATTCTATACCTATAGTGTAAGAGCGACCCGAAATACTATCAGGACGACCTACATAACTTATATATTCTAACAAACACCGAGATGTTGTGTAACACTGAGATGCAATATAATCTCCTTAAGACACATCCCTTCGAGGACATCCGCTAAAATCGGAACAACACAAAAATCTTCAAAAATTATAAATAAATTATTAATTATTTCATTCAATTAACTGAATAGACGTTATTTCATTTAAATTCTTATTTTTCTTTATAATCAAATTCAATAAAAAAGCTTACAAAAGCAAATAGTGTCTTTCGAGACATAAAACCACTCGCAAATGAATCATGATTTATTCTCATATATTATCATATTTTTTTTCACATACATCCTTCTTTTTCAACAATTACGAACATATTGGGGAAATATGGGAGTAGATAACTGGAGTGTGAGTTGAGCAACTTGATCCTATGGATCAGTAAGGACATAACAGTTGGGTTCTCCAAGATTTTCCTCTGCAATTGGTCAGAAAAAAAAATCTCTTCAAATTTTTGTTCAGTCATATGAATTCACCAACACGTTGTCATTTGACAGTTCTCAAATACTGTTTATGCAAAAATTATAGTATGCACCTAGTTGTTATCAATTATAGGTATTTTTTATGAATTTAGATTTTAGTTTTTCATTTTTGTCGCCGACCCGATCTCGGCTTATCTTCCATGTCTTTTTTCAAAACTAGCAACTTTGTTTTAAGAAAAGGTTCGGAAACAGTTCCGTCGGTTAGGAGAAATGGTTCGTCGACTAAGAACCTCTTAGCGGACTGAATACATTCGTCAGAAATTTCCGTCGACTAAGCCTTTCTTAGCCGACGGATCTATGCTCCTGACTATTTTCGTCGGCTAAGAAGCTTTTAGTCGACGGAAAATCTCATAGTCCGTCGGCTAAAACCAAAAAGCCTAGCCGATGGAATCTAAACTATATTTCGTCGACTAAGAGATTTCATAGCCGGCAGAAAAGTTTATATTCCGTCGGCTAAGATTAAAAATAATATTTACTTACAAAATTGTACTACGAATATTTTGGTGACCGATTAACCATTGTGATATCATTCCGGAAGCGAAATAGCCGTACGAGTCAAACACATTGCTATGCCATGACATATGGGCTTTTTTAGTCATCCGAGTTCGATTGCGGCTTTAAAATGCAGTTTTTCTATACACTTAACACACGAAAACGTCAGTTTGTTTTTCAAACATAACACTACTTAAACACTTGGTAAACAAGTTATACAACATTAGTAGCGCGTGTTGTGAATGTGATGATCAATCCTGTGAAACAAAAATCCGATCGTTAGATATCATCATTATGTTGAAACATGTGTATGGGTAAATTTCAGCTTGATCCGACAACGTTAAGGACTCGATCCGGACGGTCAATCTAGTAAGTCAAACCCCTAAACTCTTCGTAACGGTAATTTGACCTTCTAAATTACGTATTTTGCCCGGACCTTCAACTGCAAATAGTTACAAATCGATGAGACGCAACCATTTGTATCAAATTATTATTTTATTTATTTAACTATAGCCGACGAATCATTAGGGTATAGCTATAGTATAGGGTTTATGATTTAGCCGACGAAATATTAATATATTCGTCGGCCAAGATAGTTTTAGCCGACGAAATACATCTTATTTCGACGGTTAAAATTGAAAAATACATAAAAAACATGTTGTTTAATGTAAACCATTCCAATTTCATGTTCATATATCACCAAAATTAAACAAAATTATGAATTCAACAGCTTGTAACATATAAAACACATATCAATTTGTATTACAAATTCAAACTAAGAATGCTCGTAATCGGAATCATCCGATGAGTCTTCTTCATGTCAGAATTAATTTCTAGCAATCTATTCATTTCCTCATCATAAGAGTCTTCGTCTGTTTCTTGATTTGGATCAAAATCAATAAGCATTGTGTCTAAATCACAAATTCGAACCGAACGACCCGCTTTAAAATTATTAAGGCGAATTGTAGAGGAGTCAGGAATACCTATTGCGCTGGGCTCTTGATACGCAACATCTTCTTCCTCGCCTTCGGCCTCTCCAAGTGTAGCCGCCTGGTAAATGTTTCGAGGGTGCAAAAGGTTGACTACTTTCCACGCGTCACCCTTATCAAGGTCATCAAGATAAAACACTTGTTTTACCGATGTGGCAAAAATGAACGGGTCATCTTCGTAACAGCTTGTAATAGTGTCCACCGATAAAATTCCGTACTGATAGATCTTCATGCTTTGCGGGCTACTAGTATCAAACCATCTACACTTGAAGAGGTGTACAGTCATGCCTTGCCCATAAACGAGTTCCACCACTGAATCGAGAACACAGTAATAGTCAACTTCATTCCACCCACCATGCGCCATCACCCTAGAATTTTGTGTTCTCCGTCTGTTGTCTCTCTATTTACATATAAATTGCACGCCATTTACCTTGCACATCAGATAAACTCTTGACATTATCGGCTTAATCGCTAGAAGTCTTAGTTCGTGTGACCAATTTGGGTGACCATCAAATTGAATATGGTTCATCTGCAACCAAATATTCAATATATTGTAAATATGAATAATTATGCAATGAAAGAGTCATGAACAAAAATAAAGAATTACATACCCAGCCGCCAAAATAGTTCTCGAACTCCTTGTTTTGCAAGTCGAGATCACCTTGAATGTCTGGACAGTATAAATGGATGTCTTTCCAGTATTCAACTTCTAGACAGTTAATCAATACCGACCAATGGGCTATGACTAGCTCATGTGGTTGCAATTTGTAGGAGTCTGGCAAAATTCCATAAACTTCAACATCATTAGAGACTATGGAAAGGTTGAACTTCGGTACATCTACCGGTATGGTTTGTGGAGTTTCCTTCAACGCTCCTACATACAACTTCATGTAGGTGATGCACTCATGCGCAATATATGCTTCAGCTATACATCCTTCAGGCGCGGATTTATTAGCCACATAAGCTTTATCATCTCCAAGTTGCATATAAATAAATTGTTGTAATCTGTTATGATTATATATTGAACATGTAAATTATGAATTTAGGTGTAAAAAACATACCTTTCCATGGGATACATCCAAGTATAGTGTACTGGACCGGTAAACAACAATTGCTCGGGAAGATGGAACATCAGGTGTGGCATGATGTCAAAAAAATTTAGAGGAAATATCCTCTCAAATGTCTTGTCATCGAACCGTCATTCGTGATTATACGGAAGGAAAGTACGGTGACCCAATCTGCATATCTTGTTGCAATGACTACTGCTCCCCTCATCGCTAAGGCACTCTAGACAAGCCTTGTATCCTCTAACTACGTTGCCCGACAACATCTCACGGGCAGGAAAATCACTGATGATACCAACAACCATGGCATGCATCTGGAACATCTCGTCCATGTACTTGTCATAAGTGGGATGACCAACGTCCTAAAAAAACTTAAGCTCTTCCATCAAGGGTCTCAAATACACATCGAAACACTTCCCTGGATAACCGGGCACTGGAATCAACAAACTCAACATATTGTATTCCTTCTTGATGCACATCCATGGAGGAAGGTTGTATGGTACCAAAATCACCGGCCATACACTGTATTGAAGACTCATGTTGCCAAAAGGATTGAACCCGTCGGATGAGATCCCGAGCCTCACATTTCGGATCTCTGACGCAAAATGATGAAACTCACGGTCTATATGCTTCCATGCCTCCCCGTCAGCAGGGTGTATAAGGGTATCTTCGCCATGCAATTCTCTATCAGCATGCCATCTCATAGCTTTGACCGTGTGTGATGACATGTACAACCGCTCCAGCCAATCCATTAACGAAAAATACCGAAGTACCTTCACAGGTTTCCTATTACCTGTAGGAGTCAGCTTATACCCGTCACTCTGACATACCGGACATGTGTCAAGGTCACCAAGGTCATTCCCTTCTGGATCTTTACCCTAGAAGAGAACACAGTCATATCTGCATGCATGCATGGATCTTGATGTAGGAAAGCCCAAGATCTTTCTGGATACATCAGACCTTATGATGAGTGGTAGGAAAACGATGACCGTGAGGCAGCATCGAAGCAGTGTAGTGTAGATAATCATCTACAGCCTTATCTTCATAACGTCCATCACACTTTCAAGAACCGTCTTCTGACAACCGGGGTACACATGGGTCTGTTGGAAAGCAAGTAGTTTGTTGTACTTGTCAATACCAGTAGTGTTGACAACTCTAGGGAAGGGCTGCACCGGCCCAGACATATAAGGTCCTTCAGAGCATACACCGCTCTTATAAGGAAAAATATCGTTGATGAAGGCCGTTGTTGGATCGTTGGATGTACTGCCCATCTCAGAAAATTGCTCATGATCATGCGGACCCCTTGATGATGTTTCATCGTGATATATCCAACATGTGTACTTCTCTCAAAACCCATTACTCTTAAGGTGCTGCCAAACCTTGTCAATTGCAAATCGATGCATATCGTTGCTACACTGACATTTAGTGCACGGGCAATAGAAAATTGTATTCCCGTTAGCATTATCCATCACATATTCAATAAAACTAATAACTCTTTTACCTTATCTTTTGTCCCATTTTGGAAGCGAAATCCAACTCTTATCCATATCCTGAAAAGATAACATAATATATATGTATAAACTCTAATTAATTAATTAAATTTTCAAATCATTTAGTATTCAATCTACAGTTAACATACAATTAATTAATAACAAATTAATAATTAACACACACATATATATTTATATATATACTAATTACTAATTATATAACAATATTATATATATCAATTAACATCAATCATATATAACATATTACTTAATTCATACTATGCATCAACATAATATTATAATTAAATTAATATATATATATATATATATTAATTTAATTATAATATTGTGTTGATGCATAGTATGAATTAAGTAATATGTTATATATATATATATATATATATATATCTACTACTTATTAATAACAACAATTTTATGTATATTATCAAATCAAAATAGATCAACTCAATCACACTCAAAATCCAATAATTCAACTCAAATTAAAACTCAAAATCAATATATATAACTCAAATAAAACTCTTAAATCAACTCAAAATCAAGATATATACACATATATGTACCTATATATAGTTCCACAAACTAATTTTGGACAGATTTCGACGACACCCAACAATTTCGTCAACACCCAAACTTTTTCTCCCGTTTTTTTTTTCAAATGAGCTGCTGTCTAGATCTGGAAATATAAGGACTTTTAGCCGACGAAATTATATATTTCTTCGGCTATAGTTTACAGACTATAACCAACGAAAAAAATATTTTAGCCGACGAATAATTAACTTAGCCGACGAAAAAAAATTTTGTCGACCTGTTTTTTTTCATCAGCTATAATGTTTATGCTGGTAGTGTATGAGAGAGTTTATGCTTCTATGGCACGTTGTATCAACGTTTTTCTTAAGACATTATCTGCCCTACTATCTTGTGTGCAACGAGGGTTTATCAAATATGTCTTTAGGATACAATGAAGTCCAACATAATGTTGTTGCTGGTGTTCGTTTTGCACTCACGAAAACCAACCTAAACACTCAAAAGAATGTTTACAAGATGACTTAAAGTTACTAGAAACTAATTGTGCACTACTAGTTTCTAATAGTTTTAAACTGATAATGATGGATTTTAGAGACTTAGATATTCTTAAGATCTTCTTACCATTCTCTATAGAATGTTGTAACTTATGACTTTTTTTCATGTTGTAGAGAATGTATCATTTATATAGAAGTATATGCATCCCTTCAAATGGTAATGTACATTTTCACTTGTACCATTTGATTTTAATCATATCACTTCATTCAAACAAGTCTAAAAGATATGTACATAAAATGAAACTTTTTCATAATTCTTTAATTAAAATTATATTTTAAAAATATCTCCAACAAGCCTTTCCCTTTGGGCTCACATACGGCCTAATATTGTTGCCAAGTTGGGTCTTAATACTTAGAATCTCCTGCACTAGTATAAGACGTGACAACATAAATGACATCTTTTTCTTGTGAAAGTTTTTAATCTGAATCTATTCTACCAAAATCGCAAAAAGCAATGCTAGCATGTGGCTTATACTGATGAGATGTTGGCGTTCTCTTTATGTTTCTCCTCTAACGCTTAGTAATCTATGCAAACCGGCCTATTTATCTACTAGATTCTGATGAAAAAAAAAGAGTGAAGATTTCGTGAAACTAGGCCTGTCAAACGGGGTATTGACATTGTTCTTGGTTCTTCACTCTGATGGAGCCAAGGATTATAAATAGAGGGGGTGTCACTATAACATTATTAACCTAACCGTGAAGTCGTGAACTCATTTGACCCAACTTACAATGAAGTACTAGTTGCATGTTTTTGTTACTCTTTATTAGAAAGATAGTTGCAAGAGTTTTAGAAAATTAAACTAAAATATTAGAGAAACGTTCCATACTTGTTAGCAAATTTGCTATTTCGCAAGGCGATGATCGATGTAATGAAAGTTAAGGCAGTGGCAGAGGCCGCGGATTTTGGTTTGTATATGGATTTCGTCTCCAGCTCTGCAAGTAACATTGTGTTAGAAAAGAGATGGTAATTATATTGTTTATAAATTAACAAAATGAAATAACAAAAATTAATTTTAATTATTTAAAATACAAAAAACATGAACAAAATTATAAAATGACAAATAAAGGATTTGAGAAAAAGAATTCAATCAATAGAAGTTTGTCAGAGTCCCGTGTATCACACGGTGTCTTTAAGACGAATTACGACGTCTTAATCGGTGCAAAGACCTCAATGTCGATTAGTCTCCCAAGATAAAACGACAATCAAACTAGGAAGTGTCAAAGAAGTGTTTGTTCGTGTCTTTAGAATGAAGGATTGGTGACATTTATATAGTGTTTGGAATCACCTTTGAATTTTAGTAACAGCTTTTATTCATGTCTTTAAAATGAAGGATTTGTGACATTTATAGTGTTTGGAATCACCTTTGAATTTTAGTAACAGCTTACAAACATGTGAAAGGTCAAAAACAACTCAAGTTCTCAGGTCACAAATTTGAGCTACATTGTTACATAAGCCTAAGGGAAGAAATTGGGCTTTTGACTTAGAATTTGCATGAGTGTTTAACATAGTTACACATTTAAAGTGTGAGATTCTATTCAATGCATTGTTCCTCTCTTAGTTTTCTAATGTTGGATAAAGTTCATTTTCTCATTTAAACTAGTCATATTTGGATGACAATTTCTCATTCACCCTATAACCAAATTATGTATATAAATATATAATTTTATAATATAAAGATTACAAATTCATACACGTAATCATCAAATTAAAAATATAACTCATTTTAATTATTTTGTTTAATCTATAATCAACCAGATAATTTTTCCAACACATTGGACCGCGAATTTGTATAAAAACCCACTCTGCCATACTCACGAGTCATGAATGTGGATAGAATTTGGGTGCGTCGAGACAGAAGTTGATCTTTTTAAACAACTGCTAAACATATCAGCAGAGATTTGAGATATTTGCGTGATGTCGATCTGAACATTCCTAGATATTTTGGGAATACATCACAACCCTATCAGCACAAGACAGCCTTCCACCACCCACCATCAGCCGCCCACTTTGAGTAAGATATGGGCTTCAATTCAGCGACGTCTCTCTGGTTTGGCAGTCAAACGTACACCGACCCTAACAATCTCCAACATGATAATGCCTTTCCTCTTCTTTAAAACAGTGCACAGATTGTCGTTAGTTATTATTATCGTCGTGATGGAAGCGGCATGTGCAGCAGCAGCAGCAGCCATCCAGTTTTTAGGTCACCACGCCCTTATAGAGTGAGAGGGACACTGCCCCAAACCGAAACGAAGTGGTTGATCTTGGGACTGGCGGAGTGACCTTTGAGGGAAGGGCAGGCCATGCCCAGCTGAGAAGCAAGTCACCTAACTGGCCAGTCAAATACTTCTGCTCAAAGGCATTTCTTTAAACCGGCCGCAATAAGGCAACCAATCAAGGGCTTCATAAGTATATAGTATTGCATTCTTAAAAAAAGAGTATACAGTATTGCAGGCTGTTCAATCCAGGATCTCCTTGTGAATTATATATAGCAAAGTAACTGCATAATCCTAGCTTATAAACTATTTAGATACTCGCTTAAGAAATAAAACAAAAAAACAAGGGTACCTATTGTCACTCTATGAATAAGATTGCTCACTTTATATTTTGTTGATTTATTAAATGACTAAAATTTCATGTGTCATCGGCTAAACTATAACCGACGACATATGTTATTTTGTCGGTTAAAGTACCCATAAAATTTTAAATTTCTGTAAAATTATAGACGACGACATGTGTTATTTCGTTGGTTAAAGTATTATCAAAAATTTTGAATCTTTTCTATATTTTTAATCTCTCTCCCTCGTCCTCTTAATCTCTCTTCTTCCTCCTCCTCCTCCTCTGACGGCAACTCCTCTTTCTCCTCCACCGCGGCTCTTTCTTCTCCTCCAAACTCCTCCGGACAGTGGTGTGGTGGAGAAAAAACGAAAAAAGAAGAAAAAAAATTAATCGAAAGTAAAAGAAATAAAAAATAATTGTTTTTTAACTTTAGCCGACGAAATGTAAACTTAAGGCGACAAAATGAAAACTTTAGCTAACAAAATTCCAACTTTAGACGAAGAAATTCAAATTTTAGCCGACGATTTACATTTATTTCGTCAGTTAAATTTTTAACGGTCAAACATTTTTGACCAATGATTTGAGGTTTAGCTGATGAAAATTTTGCGTAATTTCGTCAGCTAAACTTTCCACGGTCAAACAGTTTTGACCAACGGTGTTTAGCCGACGAAATATCTATAGTCGGTTATAGTCTAGGACTACAGGTGACGATAGATTTTTATTTCGTCAGCTGAAACTATAACCGACGATCTTTTACCGATGACACTATACCCGACGAACCCTCGTCAGCCAATACTATAACCGACGAAATTTTGTAATAGACTGACGAAAAAAATAGTAGTTGTCCTGATAGTGACAACTACCGTATTTATGAACAATACATATCAGTTCAAAAAACTCAGAAGTATGGAGTTATGGAAGAGAGAATATAAGGTGAACAAAAGGGAGTTGAGAAATATATATTTTAGGTATTGTATATGAGTCAATAAAGTAGAATTGAGAAAAGAGTATTTTGGATATTGCAAATGGGTGAACAAAAGTAGATTTATAAATAAAAATATATAAATAGGGTGTGAAGAGAAAATGAGTGATTTATGGGGTGACAATAGACGTACAAAAAAAGATTTAGAAAAGATCCCTTAATTGAGTTTATCTTTTTCACAAGTATACAAAAAAAGATCCGTTCAATTATTTACCTTTTTAGTTGATTGTTATATACAGATCAAGTTATATGATCCTTTAATTGAGTTTATCTTTTTCACATAACAAGATCAACCCTTTGATGCAAAAATCGTGAAATATGTATATACTTAGAGCATCTCTAACTGCTTTTATATTAATTTTTAATTATAGAGAAGAAAATCATAAAATCTCTATAAGAGCTCTTCTATTTTTATATACAAAATTAAATATTTTCTGTATAATTTAATAAATTTATAGAAGTATATAAATTCATTCAAATCAAACCTTAATTATTTGGTTAATTGTTTTAACTTAATGATGTTTTGTTCTTTCTTTAGAGAATAAAATGAATTCAAAAATGTAAACAATAAAGTTTACATGAAGATACAAATTTGTAAAAATTCTATAGATTTAGAGGATATATTTCTCTCTCTTCCCATTTTTTGTATTATAGATGATTTTTTATATGAGTTATTGGAGCTAAAAATGATGTTTTTCTAAAAAATAGAGATTATTCTAATTTTACATGAGCTGTTAAACATAATCTTATGAAATATGTTTTTTATACGTATACTCATAACATAAGTTACTGTGTATGGAAAGTAAGATAAAGAAAGCAATTCAACACATATTTTAGGCTACATTGGAATTGTATAGATCGTGTCATCATGAGAAAAAGAGATTACAATAATTACATATACGGCTAAAGATGTAAAATGGCGGCCTAAATGAAACTGGTGCCATTCGAGAATTTTTGCAAACAAAATGTGAAAAAGAGATCACGTAGTTTCAAAGACACAAACACTAGTTTGTTCCGTAATGATGAGATTAGTGTTTTTGGTAATGATGAGATTAGTTGACAATGCATGTGCATCCAATACCAAATATCAAAGTTAAATGAATTAAAATTTGTTTAGTCTTTATTGTTTGAAGTTATCATTTATTTAATTTTTATGGTTTTGTTTTAATCTAATTGTTTGA
Organism: Comarum palustre; assembly: GCA_951800085.1. Classification (NCBI taxonomy): domain Eukaryota; kingdom Viridiplantae; phylum Streptophyta; class Magnoliopsida; order Rosales; family Rosaceae; genus Comarum; species Comarum palustre. The sequence continues at coordinate 22,808,646 of OX637577.1, read as the reverse complement.
AGTTATCATTTATTTAATTCTTATGGTTTTGTTTTAATCTGAATAGTCTTTATATTTTAAAGTTGACATCTATTTAGTTCTTGTAGTTTTGTTTTAATCTAAATAGTCCTTAAAGTCACAATTTTTCATCTAAGTGGTCATTCTATCCAAAAAATGCAAACAATATTTCATATGTTTTTGAAAATATCATTTTGAATAAACCATTTTGGTATCTCACATTTACTTTATTAGACACTTTGATATCTATAATAATAAAAAGAACTATTTAGATGAAAAATAGTAACTTTAAGGACTGTTCAGATTAAAATAAAACTGCAAGGACTAAACAGATATCAACTCTAAAGTATAAGAACTAATTAGACAAACAAAATCACAAAGACTAAACAGATATCGACTTCAAAATATAAAGACTACAATATTTTACCCAAGTGAAATCCTCCATAGTAAGTTATTGGTAGACACTTGACTTATTGTTCTCTTCTTGGATACCACTGCATCTACTTTTCGAAATCTTAAAGGAGCGAGGGTATAACCCGAAATTGCCACACAAAACACTTCACAAATTCGACAGAACAATGTGGCACCACCATTTCAACATCTCCCTTGCCTTAATTAGCTTCATCAAGACAACTTAGCTTTCAAAGATAACGCGATCATAGATGCTCAACAACAGGAATAAAGGTGTAGAAAAAAGCAGATCACCCTGATGGACGAATGATCCTCTCTCTTTACAAAGGCATCTATGATGTAAGATCGATGCCAATGATTCAAACACTGTCCACAAATCAAAACTAAAAATCAACAATATAGGTCTTGAGAGTTGAGACCAGATTACGGCCGAAAAGCCGGCATAATGTGAATCGTAAGCGAACATAATATCATTTGAACATGAACAAATCCAGTAAACAGGAGCCAAGTTGAAACACAAATGTAAATATATGGAATATATACATTGTAAATGACTGTTTACATCGACTCAACAGATTTGAACAGATTTCCTTCTTAAGCCGCTCACCAAAACCAAAACACCTAAATGGAAACAAATTGAAAATTTTCCAAGCATAGACTAGTTTTGTACAAGAGGGTGGTGGAACAGAGACTCTATCTGAACCAAATCCACCCCCCTAATAAACTGTCTTCTCTAGACACCTCTCAAATTATTTACCTACAAACTCAATTACTTACACGACGCATCACATTTACAGTTACCCCTCGACACATAGCTACACACGGCAGAAGGATCAACTTCATTCCGGCACTGAGAAATTCCAATATTCTTCTCAATTTTTCTTTCTGATCGATTTTAGCACACACACTCTAAACACCTTAATCTTATCCTATGTACCTCAAGCCAGGGAAGGAATGCTGCAATTTCGGCTATCCCTATCCAGGCAATCAAACCCCTCGACCCTCACCATCGGCTTGCTCCCAAAAATGGCACGAACACAGCCACCTCCTCCTCCTCCACTCCTTGTGGAAGATGATGGAGACGATGACGACACCGGAGAGAGTGGCGACACTGGTGTCAGCTTATCACTCCCAAATCTATCATCCCGAATCAATGGGTTAGCTACTCTGCCCGGCGGCGACCCGCTGAAAAATGGGTGCGGCGAGCCTATTTCAGTCAAGGAAAACTGTTCAACCCCCTGCAAACAAATCCAATCCAATCAAGCACAAGCTCATAACCACATACAGATAAAAACTCATTTCTCACCCTAAATTTAAACGCAGTCAAAGGGATGTAAAGAACACACCCTTGTTAAGATACTCTCCAGAGCATCAGAGCCTGACTTTGCATCACAAAGCTCACCTTGATGACTGAAACTTGAAATTAAATGTTAATTAACACAATAATTTTTAAAGAGAGACAGAGAAAAAACATGGATTTGGAATTTGAATTACCCGAGATGCCAACGGAGAGATCTGACCCCGAAACGGCGCGGTTTGGGGCAAACGACAGCCGTCCTCATCTCTTCGCAAACCGAAAGGGTGCTGCTGGTCTTCTGTATCACGCAGTTGTTCATCTTCGCAAAAAAACCTGTTTAGAGCTTAATTAGATCTGGTAGAAAATTCAAAACTGAAATTGATGTATCAAAAATGAACCAGATGGTCGCAGTACCTGAGCGGGAGCAGAAGGAGAAGGAAGGCAAAACTGAGCGAAGGGAAAGAAGGGCGAGAGGATGGAGGCGGGGCGCTTAAGGTCGCAACCAAAACCGGAAAGAAAGATTTATTAAAAAGGCCCAGAGATCGACAGTTCCTCTCATTTGGGGTTTTTATTTTATTTGGAGCGATTTTTTTGTTTTAATACAGTACGATCTAGCTGATTATTTTGTCTAGAGATAAGAAAGATAGGAAATTATAGGTAACTTGGATTACAAAATGGTTGACAAGCTTTAATAAATCGTTTTTTAAATAAAAATAAAGATTCACATCCGTGTTAATAATTTTAATAAATTCTCATATAGTTGTGATGTGTGGGGAATTTTATAAAAAATTTCCGGCTCTCATTACCATCGATATAGATTTTTAAAATTTCAGTTATAATTATTGTGTCATACATCATGTTCATAAAGGATGAGAAAAATATTTTGACACTCATATAACTACCGACAAAGATTCTTAGAATTTCAATTATCATTATTGTCTCTGATTTTATGTTATAAACATAGATCGTAAGAAAACAATTTCAGTCACGTTTCTTAATTGTGCAAGAGAATCTATAAACATGTGTAATATATTTTTCAACTTTGAATAATTTTTGACGAGTAGTGCTACATACACCAAAAAGTTTTACAAAAATTTAATATCAAATTAGGAGGCATCCTACATTAGCCTGCACTTGTCATCACTTTTAATTGAACAATTTTCATATCAGATATTTTGTTTGTAGTGAGGCGTTGGATATAAAAATCGTGTCTTGTAAAGAACGATACCTTGGTCTTCCAACTGTGATAGAGAGGAGTAAGATGAAGATGTTCAAAAGTCTTGCAGATAGAGTGTGGCAGCGAGTTTAAGAGTGAGAAGGTAAAATTTTGTCAAAATGAGGTAAGGCGGTGGCTCAATCCATTTCTACATACACAATGAGTGTTTCAACTTCCAGTGAGGATTTGTGAAGAGATCAACCGACATTTGGCGAAGTTTTGGTAGGGTAAGGTTGTGGGTAAGGGCACTCATTGGAGGAGGTGAGAGGCTCTGTGTATTCCAAAGAATCAAGGAGGGTTGGATTTTAGGGAACTTTGGAATTTTAATAAGTCTCTATTAGCTAAAATCGGGTGGAGATTAATTTGTGATGATTCTACTTTGTTATGCAGAATGCTCAAAGCTAGATATTTTCGAGATAAGTTTTTCCTTAAGGCTGATATCGGGAAAAACCCTTCACACATATGGAGGTCAGTCATTTAGGGAAGGGAGTTGTTATTGAAGGGTTTGAGATGGAGGGTGAGTGATGATAAAAGTATTCATGTTTTCCAGGATCCTGGGTGCCTAGAATACCAGAGTTTAAGGTGGCTTGGAAGTTGGGTTGTGATTGGAATATGATTGTTGATGAACTTATTATGCAGTCAGGTGGGTGGTATTTGGAGCGAATAAGGAAGGTGTGCACACTCCAAGAGTCTGATGCTATTTTATCTATTCCTCTTGCTCATATTGACAAAAGGGATAAGCTGATCTAGAACCATAATAAAAATGGTAAATTCTCAGTTCGAAATGCATATTGTTTGGCTATGGGGGAGAGGTGCCGGTTGGCCCTTATTGTCTCTGATCATTGGAGACATATATGGAAGTTGAAGGTGCCGCGGAAGTTTAGCCACTTTCTGTGGAGATGCTCGATGGGTTTTATTCCATATATGGAGGCACTACATCATAGGTATATTGTACATGATCCTATGTGTCTGAGGTGTCAATCTTCTACTGAAACGCCTTTTGCACGCAACCTTCACCTGTCCCATATGCGTTGAGGTGTTGGAGAATGTGAGTTTTTTTGACAAGTTGGCTTCAGGTACGTTGGCATTTTTCTCTAATTTTTTCGATTATGCCTTATTTGTTCTATCTTTAGATGAAATGAAACTATTAGTGATTGTGTTGTGGAATAATTGGAATGAGAGGAACTTGATTGGTCATGGTGAGTCTTAGACCCCTGGAAGTGATATATGAATAGTGTGTTGCACTGCTGCTTTATGGAAGTGTTTGTTGGAAGTGCAGGAAAAATACAGTAATGGTCTTGCTCAAGCTGTGAATAGGAAGATTCAGCGGTAGCCACCTAGTTCAAGTACTGTCAAATTGAATTATGATGCCTCCGTTAGCGATGGTGGTCAGTTTGTTGGTATAAGGGTGATTGTGAGAGATGCTGCTAGTAGGTTGGTGATAGCTGTGAGTGATAGGCTGCTGAGTAGATTCAGTCCATGTGCTGTTGAGTTGATTGGCAATTATTTCTGGTTTAGAGGTTGTAATTCGTGGCTTGTGGAAAGTGTAGAATCTAACTGTTTAGAGGCAGTGTGATTAGTGAATAGCAAAGGGGAGTGTTTTGCAGAGGAATGTGTTTCGGTAGAGAATATCATAATGTTGTTGGCTTCTGTTAATGTGTGAGATTACTCATGTCTCAAGGAGTGCAAACATGGCAGCTCATGCTTTTGGCAAAATATGTAGCCCGATTACATGGGTGTTATTCATGGTTAGGGGTTGGGTCTGATTGGCTCATGGATGTCATTAACAGTGACAGATCCGTAACTATTACTGGTATGAGGGAAGAGAGTGGGGAGGTTTCCTGTTCGGTGTGAAAAATGTATTTTCTTCGAACAACCAAGCTTGAGGGCGTGCCAGTACCTATGGGCCAGGTATAACTTTGGTCTTGATGCGCGTTCGCCTTCTGTCTTCTTCTTAAATGATTGTCGTACAAGCGTTGGTCAGGCCGGCACTTAGGTTCTTCACAGACCTAGCTGAAGAGCAACTAAGATTTTTCTCCTCCTCTTCTGAAGTAGACGTTCCTACTCAGACCGATATATATGGTTGAGCAGAGCTAAAATCAGGAGTGCAGTGCGTTCGCCAAAGGGATATCTGACAACTGAGGATATTTGCTAGAGTTCTCACTCCAACAATGGTTTTTGCGGGTATTCGCCTACGGATAGGGCTTTATGAAGCGGTGATGGATTGTTCGCTCACGGATGAGGCTTGGTGAGGTAGAAGCGGATAATGCCGACGGGTCAGGCTTTGGTGAGTAGGAGTGGATAATGCTCACGGATGAGGCTTTGGTGGATAGCAGCGGGAATGTCTACGGATAGGGCTTTGGTGGACAAAAAGACTCAAGAAATTTTTCTGATAGAAGTACTCTGGAAAGGCTTGTTTTGTAGTATGCAAAAGTTGTATTGAAACGTTGAGATGTCCTTTATTCTGTGCAACTTGACCCCTTTATATAGTGAACACTAGGGTTTGTCATTTTTTACGGATCAAAGCATATCAAATCTCCTTGGATTCTCGGAGGAATCCTTAAGCAACCACGAATCCCTGCCAATAATGACTCAATCGAAAGGAAACACATTAATAATAACGTTGACCGCAAGAATCGGTCCAACGAGCCCTCTTCCAAAGCATTCGTCGAAGGATAATATTTTGACCAAAACATTTCCACCATAAAAAATTCCCATGATTGAATACAATACTGTTGCTTTGAAATAATAGACACTATCAGTTTCATATAATATCAAAATAATTCTTATATTGTTGATTTTTATTTTGGAATAAAAAGAATTTAATATGAAGGCATGCTGAGAAATGTTTGGGATTAAGATGATGTAGCACATGCCACGTCATTTGGTATATGATTGTGGTATAATTTTTTGGAGTCTAGCATTTACCATTTTTGACACCTAGTTGCCTAGTTCATGTAATTGGAAAAGATTCGTCGCTCCATCAAAAATATTAACAGCGAGTAGAAAATGATTTTAAAGTTTTGTTTTTGAGGAAAGCACAACCCTTGTTTCCATGAGCAAGTAAAATTGTGTTGAGTTCAGCATGTTCTATGAAACTCTGTATGAACATTGTAGGTACCTGCATTAACAGTGTACTTGAAACTTGTAAGTTGAAGACATACATTTTTCTCATGTGTACTTCATGCCCCCTTGATAATATTTAGTAGCAGGAGAAACGCTTTGTTTCTCAACTTTTGCGAGCACTTGCTATATTCCGGCATATTTCACTTCCCATTTCCTGCTTTTTAGACTTGGACATTACCATCTCCCTAGGCAGAAATGCCAATATTACTTGCCCAGTATAATCATGCAAGGATATTTCGTCAAGCTAAGAGAATTGAGAGAATGGGCATCCATATACATCCGGGAAAGGTTTAAGAGATCAATTCATACGGTCAGAGAAGCATTCAGGATCACAAAACCACAAAAAAATCAAAAGAAAACCAGAATATGAACAAAAGGAGAGCAGAACAAGACTAGAACACAAATGGTATATTTACACTGTAAATGACTGTTTAAATTGACTCAACAGCAACTTCTTTTGTACAGATTCACTTCATAAGCTGCTCATTGGAACTCCTAAAGATCTAAATGGTAACAGAAAGAAAACTTTCCCACCAGACTCTAAATATTTACAATACAAGAGGGTGGTGCACACTCTTCTCAAACCAAATTCCACTCCCTCGTAAACCTCAACTAAAAATGGAGCTAGGACCCCCCTCTGTTTATTTGGTTAACATTACTTACATGACACATCTCACAAACATATTTACAAAAGGAAGAAGGAACTCCTTCATTCTCGATTGAGAATTTGAAAAATACCTCACACTATCCAATTTCAGTAACTGTATAGCAAACTTTAGCTTAATCTCATCGTATGTACCTTCTTCATTGTTTATCGCCTGAATCTAGCTCTATGCCAGGGTAGGGATTCTGCAGTTTCTTCGATCCCTATCAAGGCAATCAAACCCCTCAACCCTCACCACTGGCTTGCTCCCAAAACTGGCCCTGACACAGCCCACTTTCCTTGCAGTTGATGATGGAGATGATGACAGACCTGAAGGAGGAGGTGTAGGTGACAGTGGTGATGATAAGATGACCTTCTCATCCCCAAATCTTGCATCCAGAATTAGTGGGTTAGCTACTCTGCTTGGTGGCGACCCGCTATAAAATGGGTGCGCCGAGGCTATTTCTGTACAGTAAAATTGTTCAACACCATAAGAACCCTGCACAAAAATACAACACAAACACTAATATTAGGCAGCCTTAGACAATAGAGCACACAAGAAAACGAAATACAAAGCACAACTCATCCGCAGAAACTCCTGTATTCCTGGAGTGTCTTGGCTAGGGAAGAACAACAATTGGGTTCGTGTAGTTCCTAACTTTCTATCCTACCCAGTAAACAAGGCGCGGCACCTAGAACAAATCTATACAAATACTTTATCTGATTGCGAATCAGAAATGAAGTTCTGAATGTCCTCCAATTGCCTATTTAACTATCTCGCTGAACAATCAAATTAAGATTCGAGCATGGTAACTTGATCAGACCTATTTCAACTAAATAAATTTTAATTCCAAATCTGAAACACTACCAAAGAGAGTGAACAAGAATTGAAGAGCATACCTTTGTAAGGAGATTTTCCAAAAGATCTGATCCTGCTCTCCCATCACTCAGCTCAGCTTGGTGACTGAAATTCAATCAAGAACGAATCAGGAAATCGCTCCTATGACTATCAGAATAAAATTAAAATAAAAAAGCGAATAACTTACCCCACAAGCCATCGGCAAGATCTGACGGGTTCGTGGACGGCGTTCCTCAAACGGCGAGGCTTGGGACAAACGACGGCGTCTCTCAAATTCCTCATCTCTTCGCACGCGTTGCTCTGCTGAATCGCACAGTGGTTCATCTTTGAAAGCGTCAACGCACGACCTGGTCAACACACCACAAAAAATCAATAAATTTTAAATCTCGATCCGCAGAAAAATCAATCCAACTGACTCGATCTGATCCAATAAACAAAAAAATCCAACAGATCTGACAGAACCAGCCGCAGATCTGAAAGAATTCCGAAACCGGCGACGCGTTTCCGATATTCTGAGAGCAAAAATCAAAAAAAGGATAGAGGATGGTTACCTTGAAGCTAAGAGTGATGAGTTAAGCTAACATGAAGGAGGGAAAAAGAGAGTGAAGAGAGAAATTGAGAAGAGGGATTGAAGCGAAGTTAGGTAAGGAAGGAAATGAAGGTTAAAAGAGGAAGGGCACTACAGGATTTATAGAGCCGGGGAAGGAAGGAGAGAGAGAGAAGCGTGGGGAAGGTGAGAGGTGTGGAGCGTGCCAGGAAGAAGCCCAGGCCGACAGAGGAGGCTATGTCGTTTTTTATTATTGTAATTATTTATAGATGTGAATCGAGGGATTTTTAAAATTTGAAATGATGACGTGGTATTAAATAATGGGTTTCACGCAGGCGGTGCCTCCCGCGAGAAGTGTCATCGATATTGGCACCAAAACTAACTTGCGATTCCCCCGCTTTTTGGCTTTACCCCTTGCACCCACGCACCACGTGCCTACAGCATCTTCCTCAATGTGCGTATTTTATTTTACTTCTTTCTTTGTTTTTATGAATATGTCAAGTAAAGTTTTCTCACCGAAAATAATAATAATAAAATTACCGTGATAAACCGGTGAATATGTTCATGACGAGCATACAAGTTTGGTTAAATTTGCAGGTTGGATGAATCATGAATGTGATCTGGATGCGTAAAGATGATAAATGAGTTAGCGTTTGATATTCTCAGATCAAACTTGCCGATCTCCAAACACATCCATGGCAGTCCAGATCTCTCCACTTGTTCTATCCAAATCTGTTTTTCTTTCTCCTGATCAAACTTCTGTCCCGATCTCGGCTTCCTGTTCTTTTGATTTTTTACAGAATCAAACATCAAAAGCTCGGAGGAAAACAAGAGAAGATACATTTCACTTTTCAATGGCTGGGTAAGTTATAAACCCTAATACCCATGGTTGATTCAGTACTCATCTCATGATTACAAACTCAATCAATTATTTACATGAAATTTTGATGGAAAACTTTGATTGTGATGGAGATGAGAAGATAAGAGTTGATTTAGATGGCTATGATGCATGGATACGTGATACGGGTGCGAGTACGATAAGGATGCGTTTTTTTTTAAAAAAAGGATACGAGTACATTTTTATATATTATAATAAAAAAGAAATATATGAATAAATCTATTTGACTAAAAGTTAAAAAAAATTAAAATATAGAACAAATTTAAACTTTAAAGACATTGTTTCAAACAAATAAATAACAAAGTTCTAGCAAAATAAATAGCGAAGTTCAAGCAAAAGAAACAACAATGAGTCCAACTCAAACATCATCAAAGATCACACCCTCAAAGTCCGGTTCATCAAGAGAGAGGTTGGCCACCTCAAGCATGCCACCATTAACCAAATCCATCGAATCAAAGTTGTCTCCTCGATATCCCACATGTTTCCATGCTTGTATTCTAGAGTTTTTCTAAAAAGAAGACGAAGATTATTATGCACAAACACTAAATCTTCAGCTCTTTTTTGTGGAGTGATTCTGTTCCTTCTAAAAGAATGTATGAAGTTGTAGGTGCTCCAATTTCTTTCACAACAAGAGGAAGAACAAGGTTGCCCTAGTAGCTTTAATGCTAACTTCTGGAGATTTGGTGTGCTAGACCCATGGATAACCCACCATTTCACTGGTTCAATCTTACCTCTATCATTGATAGAATCAGGGTTTGAAAAATCATCCAAGCATGCCGAAAAAGAGGCAAACTCCTCATTCACACTTCGTCTCTGCTCTTCATTAGCATACTATTTCTTGAGACATTCTCTTCGTTCTTTTGAAATCTCAACATCTTGATATGGAGAGACACGATTAGGGGCTCCACTTAGATATTCCATGCTATAATATCTACAAATTCAATATGAATAAATAACAACAAAATTATTGATTTATAGTTACATCTAAAGTAGTAAAAGTGAAACTAAATCTCAAATAAGTATATCTAAGTTCACTTGGTGTGGCAAATCCCCCGCCACACCAAGTGAACTAACTGTTCCAGATACCTTTTTTCAGTCGAGATTAGAACGTGGGATACTGTTCAGAGTTTTTAAAACGTGAGACATCAAAATTTTGTTTATCTAAAAGGTCACATTGTTTGGATCATTTTTACAAACAATTAAACGAATGATAACATATGTTTTTCTTTTTCTTACTACCTGGCTCACTTTAAAAATATATATTAATAATTCACACATCTAGATATATATGGTGATGTTTGAATTTATAACTTTAAAATTGTTAATTAAATATGTTAACCAACAAAGTCATCTTTCTATCTCACTTTTTGGTAAAACAAATTATGCTATTTGATGGTGTGAAGATAAATGCCTTGATTTAACTTTTTTTTTATGTAGTATCAATACACGGCTGTGTATTTACGTGAAATAAGTAAACGTTTGAGATTAAATAATATAATATTAATACATAAATGATCAAATATATAATTTATTATTAATAACTAAAATTATAAAGTATACATACACATCCCTAACCCACCATTTATTACTGTATTATTCGATATGAAAGTAAAAAATATTTCTTGGGGCACCCACACTTAAGTTGTGGGCGGTAAAATAACAGGATTTGAAAACCCTTCCCGCCCCCTCACCTCACCCATGTCTGGAAGAAAGGTTAAACGTAAAGTAAAAAGCTGACAGTCAAGCTCATAGCAGAAAAGAACCTACCTAGGCTAGCTAGATAGATAATTTACAAGGTAGACAAACTTCAAACAAACCATGTGCTCCGATTAACTTTTTCACCCACAGTAACCACTTGAGGCATTTCAGGTTCACCTTTCCTTCTAGTTACGGTTCGACCGGCTTTCTTTAGACGGTGTCAGTCGCAGCGAGGGTAGGTATGTCATTACTCATTTTTATTCTATGTTATCCCATATGTGACCGTCCAGTTTTGATTTAACCATTATCAACAGCCTTATACATCGATCTAATTGTCCTCATTATTAGTAACTAAACGGCGTAGAGAATAAAAATCGTGGAGAGATGTTATGATTGTGATTTGACGGAATCGGATGCCGTAGAGGAAGAAGAGCAGTAAACGGCATAAGTTCCGATTGGCGATAGCCAAGGAAATGACACATTTGGGCACGTTTCTTGTGTTGGTGAAAACGGGAAGGGTATTAGGATTGATGCCTGGTATGTTACGCTCTCCAGTAAATAAAATGGGATTTGGACCCACAATGCTATCAATTTCCTAAGATTTAGATGGTGATGCATTCCCATCTCAGGGACCAGAGAATCCTCCCCACTCTCATTCATTGAGCTGTAATATTGACTCTGAAAATTCAATCATGTTTTGAATATGACCTTCTGTTAAGTTTCAGCCGTTAAATCTAGTGCACATTAAGTTAGAGTCCTTCAGTTCCACTGGAAAATTCAAAGCATCACATGGTTTAAAACATGTATAATAAGTTTAGCATAACCTCTGGACACGAATTAATCTAGACTCCAAAAGTTTTGAGAATACAGTTCAGATCTGCTCATCTTTGATCTAATAGAAATTCTTTAATGAATAAATAATGTTTCAATCGTTAGATCAAAGATAGATGATTTGAACGGTAAGATACTAAGATTATATCTTCCTAACCTTCAACAATATCTGATGTAGTTCCCTAACCTCTACCAGAAATTACCTCTGATATCATTTGTACCTCAAATTTTTCAACCACACCTTTTTGATAGAGCAAGTTAGCCGAGGATGATATTTAACATGAAGTATGGGCAAAAGACCAGACATTGATGGGTACGAAAGCAAAGGGTTCGAAACTTTCTCACATGCTTTGTCTAAATGATTCCATCTCACGACTTCAGTATGGCCATCATTTTTGGGTTTGGTCTGTCTCTGCCCTTGTTTTCAAGGGCAATAGATCCAAGTTCTTAGACAAAATGGCAGCAAATCCCGTGCCTCGTGCCTTTCCTTTATTATGATTAAGCGAACATGGGCATGACGATCCCACTATGACTTTAAATATAGAGCACCTTTCAACAATAAAACCACGAGTCACTGAAAATGAATTCGACTCGAGTTCAAGGGTATCTTAAACACGGAACGCAAAGACGATTCCCAACTATTTCATCAACCAAGAATTCAATCAATAAACCTAAAATGATTCCTAATTAGGGTTCCTATTTCATCAACTCAAACTATTTGAATCTTGAAAGTCCTACTTATAGAAGACATTCATCATGCAGTCTTCAAATGTGAGTGGCTTTAGGACAAGAACTAAAACCAGCCAGCTACGAATCTCTTTAGCAAAAGATTTGACCTAGGATTGACAAGATTCCATGAGACAAATTCAAGGGCTGGGGAGTGGGAAGTTAAATTTGAGGAATTGACAAGATTACTTTCGATATTTATATATGACACAGCCAGAAGTAAGTCTATAATACTGAACTGGTAAACAAAAACAATAGCAGGGAAGATAAAATTGGACGGCCTTAAATGTGTTACCATGTACTACTCCGCCTACAAGTTTGGCCAACTGATTTAGGCAGATGGTGATTCAGCAGCAGCAGCTGCGGTTGCTCTCTTCTTGGCAAAGTATTCGTCAGCACGGGCAATATTCTTAGCAACTGATGGCTTGACCCACTTCTTCAGGCCAGGTAAAACAGTGAGACTACAGCCAGCAGCCTCAAGCTTCTCCTTTGCCGCTGCAGAAAAAGCCCGAGCCTTAAAACTCAGCTTTACTTTGAGTTCCCCATCACCAAGAATCTTGAAAAAGAGAGAATTTAAATCAGTACTATAATTTGAGTGACTTGAATTGCAATTAACCATGCTATTACTGAATTGGCAGATAATTGGTTAAGAGGTGCGCAATATAACTGAGCAACCCATAAAATTAAAATGTAAGTGTTCAATTGTATCAAAAATTACTGGGCCAGATCAGGGATCAGAATGGCTTAGTTTTTTTAATACTCTGATATAGTCTCTGTTCAGTTAAAGTTTCGCTGCATCTTTCAGTAATGTGAAGTAGGTCATCAAGAAGCTGAATTAGGTCCCAGGATTAGAAAGCATTTAATATGTTACCAATGGCATCAAAGTATCAAAACCAGAGCATATAGAAGGTTGGGACAAGTTTTGGCTAGAAATTCTAGAATGCCTAAAAGTATCAGTACATTTAAATAGGACCAAATATTCTAGGAATCAGCTGAACATGAAACACACTAAGTGATCCACTAATTGGTATCAAACAAACAATCTAGATTTTATTAGAACTGTTAACTGACAAGAGGGGAAATATGTATTACCAACCACTAAAGATTAAGTTGCAAAATCCATCATCAATGCTTATACACGGACTTTATAATTGTCCATAAGTATCTTTTACCCTCAGGTTATACAGAAAAGAAATATCAAACTAAACCTTATACCTGCTTAGTTATTTATAAAGCGCGGTTCAGATATAAAAAACGCATTCGGATGAAAGAAAATGGGAAGTTAAACTTTTACATAAGTGTTCACATGCTCAAGAGCCAACAACACTTCATTCGAGTTATTCATGCGAAATCATACAGACAAAATGAGTACTCTACGATTGTGGTTTTCCAAGGTTTAACAGTATAACTTACGGTTGAGCTGCATTTGAATGGAGGCTAACTGATTATCTTAGTCTAAGTAAATTTGTACAAATACTCCAAGAATAACTGCAGATTCATCCTCCTTTTGATCAAATTAGCTTAAATAAACACAACCAGCATGTGTAAGCTTATGCATTAATATCACTCATCCCGATCAAAAGAGTAGCAAATCATAATTGACAGCCAACAATTAACCGCTTAGACAACAATATTTAGTCGAGAACCTCAAATGTAAAACATTTCACCACTACATTCATAAATTAAACAAATCAAGTATAGCACTACCTTCAAAGGGAGCTTCCTCTCTCTCCCCGACGGGTTGATCAACCCCTTGTCCTTCAAACTTTCCAACGAAACCTCTTCTCCCTCTTGAAACCCTGCATCTTCTATGTCTTTCAAGTTCACCGGCACATATTTGGGCAACCCCTTCTGCATACCTACCAAACAAAACCATACACACAACCAATCACACATTCACATTTCAAGCAATGCACAAACTCGATCAATTCAAGCATTTCATCAAACAGGTGACGTGCATATTACCTCCCGCAATTCCCTTAAGCTTGGGAATTCGACGATAGAGCGGCATCTGTCCCCCTTCAAATCCGGGCCGGACGCCCGGTCCGGACCGGGACTTCTGTCCCCGCATACCGAACCCGCAGCTGTTGCCTTGGCCAGCAGCAATACCTCTTCCCTTTCTCTTACCCTTCTTTCTGGACCCGGGTTGCGGGCCCAAGTTGTCCAGCCTGAACCGGACGCTCCCAACCGGAGCCCTGACTGAGGCCGCGGCCGACTTGTTGACAATTACCAGCTGTCTTCTCTGACACGTCGTCGTTTCGAGAGAGGGGATTGAACATGAGCTTGGCCTCAAGCTGCTCACATTTCCCTGTCAAAAAATGAAACGCATTTTTGAGGTGATTGAGAAATTTATAGAATTAGAGAGGCGGATTTGAAGGAACGATGGAAACCTTGAATGGCGAAGAAGGGAAACGCAGGGCTGGGCTTGAAGAAAGAAAGAGCGGGGACGCTGCCATGGATAACAGGAAGAGTGTAGCTTAGCTTTGCTAACAGAGTGATAGGATAAGCTCTGCGTGCCTATTCTATTTCTTTTTCTGTTGGATAAGTTCTCTGGGCCTGGTGTGTGCTAACAACCAACCTGAATGTGGGCTCATATATCGGGTCGAACAGGAAGAATTTATTAATCAAAATTAAATAACGGAGCATATCTAAGACAACCGTTATGCACGTTTGGTGCCTAGACCTACCTTACACCTGTTATTTGTTAAGATTGTTTTAGACTCATTTTTTAAGATTATTTTGGACACATGGTGTTGGTATTAGAGTAGTTTTATTTTGTTTCTCGTTTAGAATGATGATGTTATTTAAGGATGATCAATATGAGTATCTACAATAACATTGTCTAAAGATATCAAAATAAAAACAAGGTGCTACACAATAAGACCAATGACACCAAACATGGTATTAACCCCTGCTTCAAATAACGCGCATTTTAAATATAAAGCGAGGTGAGACGTGACTATTTCGTCTCAATGCGCCATCTAAAAGACGTTTGTCATAAAAGACGAAATATTAGCGCGTCTCAAGGCGAAAGGCGCGCCTCAAGCGTTCCAAAGAACTTTGAGGGGACATCTTTCTTGGCTAAAGATGTCTTTATTTATTCTTACGGTGCAGATTTCTATTTTTGACTAACTTTTCGATTAAATTTTCATATCACCACCGTCTAGCCTTTAGATCCTAATATATAGGTATAGCACGTCATTTTAGCGTGCCTTCTATTATATATATATATATATATATATAATTCTTAAAATGTTAAACTATGTCTTTTAATTTTTGCTTTAAGGAGGAAAATTTGGGTTTGAAGGCTTACAGATGCTCTTAGTGACGAAGAGGACAGAAAATGGAATGAGTGAATGATTTTATGTTATTTTGTTTTTTTTTGTAATGTAAATTTAAACATTATGTTTGTAATCTAGCTAATTAATTTCATTTTTAAACATATGAATGCATTTTTAGTGGTTTTATATCATTAATTAAATTATTTTTATTTTACATATTAAAATGCTTTAAAAGCTTCTCTTTTTTGCCTCAAGGCTTAAGGTTTAGACTTGACACATTTACCTTTATAAACATAGGGCGAGGTAATAGCGCACCTCGAGGCAAAAAAGTTGCATCTCAAGCTCAAGCATTCTAAGGCGCCTCGAGGCATCACCTTTTTGTTTTTAGAAAGAATGTGATGCCTCAGATCAGTTTGAAAATAAACAGTTAAACTACGTCTTTTGATTTTTGGTTTAAAGAAAAAAAGGGTTTTAAGGCGAGCAAATGCTCTTAGTGACGAAGATAGAAGAATATAGAATGAGTGAATGATTTTATGTTATTGCATGTATTTTTGTCATATTTTAAATTTAGACATTATGTTTGTAATGTAGGTACTTAATTTCAACGGGACAGATCTGTGACACTGCAAATTATATATAATTTTATATTCCAATTGTTGATCATTAGATTAAAAGACTTTCAATGTATGAGATTAATTTAAATCTATGATTCTTTTCCATTTACATTTAATCACAAACAAACTCATTAGACTTCATGAAGAAAGTAAAAAATAAAAATAAAAAGGTAATGCCCACTAGCTAATTTGGAGAATTTTATTCTCACAAACAAAATAAGATTTCAAAATTCACACTAACCAACTTAAACAAAAAAAGATAATTATACATTTAATAAATTAAATAAACTACAATAAACCATCATAAAAATAATAAAATACTATTTTGCAATAAAAAAATTATGACTATTGACCGGACCTCTTACTAGGACCAGTTGGACCTCTTACTGAGGGCATTAGGACCTCATACTGGGGCAATATGACCGTTTCAATAACATAAACTTTCATAGAGATATACTAAGCAAAATAAACTCTCTAGTTACATTACTATGCTGGTCTATAAATTCTATTCTAACCACGATTGAATCAATGAAAAACACCAAGTTAACAGAAACCTTTTCAAACAGAAAACAACACAAATATACATACGTAATGGATAAATTTTGAAGCAGAACTATTTTCTTACCAAATTTCAATCGTCCACTCACATTGCCAAAATTTAATATCTAATGTGGAGCCTGCTCACTGATCTCTAGCTCATACATGATTTTCATACAAAAATTAGTGGCAAAGAATGAGATTGGATAACATTTCAACTCACACAAATTGATTTTTTTTTTCAAAATTTAAACTCATAAACAACCAAAGCCAAATTATGAAGAAGCTATCTAGATCAGTGTTTTCAGAGGCGATGTGAGGCGGCGCTGGGGCGCGCCTTAGGGCGGAGCGACGGAGAAAAGCCTCGCCGGATGTTTCGCCGCGACGCCGCCGGAAAGGCGACCGCCGGAGCAACGAGGCGGTGCAGAGGTGGGGCGAGACGAGGCGCGCTGCAGATTTTTTTTTTGATTTTTCCGCGTCAAAACGACGTCGTTTTGGTTTTGTTTTTCTGTTTTTTTCCGCGTCAAAACGACGCCGTTTTGGTTTTTTTTTTCCAAAACGACGCCGTTTTGGTCGTCTCCTTCGATTAAACCCTGCCTCTCTTCTCTCTGCCTCCTTTCTCTTCTCTGCCTCCACCGGCTCTTCGCGTAAGTGGCCCAACACTGTATTCCATTTCGACGAAATAAAGATCATTGCTCTCAATTTCATTTGAGGTTAATAAACATGAGATACACTGGAACAAAAAAAAGTACGTTTCAAACAGATCGGGAAATGAATAGCTTCAAAAATTTGCAGCGACAACCGATAACGCTGCTATCCGGGTGTTTCTGTGGTTCTCGTCTTTTGGGTTCGTCCCCACTCTGCCGTCTGAGCTCGTATCAGGTACTCTCCTTCATCCAGTCTCCCCCAGAAACCAAAATTGAGAAATAATCCTTACATCATGTTTCTTCTTCATTTTCCTCTAATAATTTCATGCCCAGATATATTTGTCTGTGACTATCCAAGTTTCTCTTAGCTACTGAAATATGCTCTTACTGATTGCTATTGAAATATGCTCTTACTGATTGCTACTGAAATATGCTATTCCATTTCACTGTATTCCATTTTACAACACATACATGCTGATGCTGACTGAGGAGAAAAATTTGGAGTTGCTTGTAAGATTTTCTCCTGATGACTTGGGCAATTACTTGTCAGATTTGTTCCACAGGACTTGAAGCATATAAAACCTTTGTCCAGACAAGTCTCAACTGAAATATGCTAAATATGTAGCTTAAACTCCTTAAAGAGATATGACCCATTAAAACAATAGTCAATAGTTTTATATTTTTGTCCCCTTAAAAAGCTAAATATGTAGCTTAAATACAAACACAAGAATGACATGAGCTATTTGACATCAACATCGTAAAAAAATTTGCATTAAAATTCAGAAGTTAAAAATTCAGAATGAAAAAATATTTTTTGTTATGTATTGAGATTATATATATATATAATGAATTTATTTATTATTTGTTGGAAAGGCGGTCGCCCCGTCGCCTAAAGGCTTTCGCCTCGCGGGGCTTCCACAATTCGCCTTCGCTTTCGTTTTCGCCTTTAAAAACATTGATCTAGATCGCCATAGCCAAACTGTATGATGTCGTTGTGGTGGCCGACATTGTTTACATCGAGGAGACTTCATGGAGGAGGTGGTGAAGAACGATGACTTCATTTGCCTAGGTACTGATTGAAATTATAAAGTGGCTGCCGCAATGCAGCTTATGAAAACGTACCAAATCGATCAATGCCATCTCTATTGAAATTCTCAGGATCCAACAATGGCTTGTTCAGATCTTCAGCCATGATTCAACCTTCAAATCCCTGTAGTAAAGCGATCAATCAAATGCTCCTCATTAACACTATGAAGCATCAGTTCCACAATTGAAGTAGGTAAAGAATCAACATTACAATTAAAAAGAAATCACTGAGCATATCATCCTTGAAAAATGCAGCTTAGTATTCCTAAATTTCAAATCTCACCATGCAAGAAAAAACGAAAAAAAACAAAAATCACCGCATCCCCCCATACTCGCTTCCCAACTAGCTCTAACTGGTGACTAAATCCTAACAAACACTAGAACTCTCAACTTCCACCTCAGATTCTGCATGTTCTGATTTAAAACCCAATGTCATTTGGGTTAGGCATTTTCATTAACATTTGTAGTGCATCCCACTCTCACTTCAAGCATTCACAGTTTCACACTGATCTAACAAAATCAAGACACAAATGCTACCCAGTATGAGAATTCTACGTACAAATAAATCAACTTACAAGTACCCAAGTACGTTTTTGGGAAGCGAAAGAGGGACCAAAGCTCCTTCTTTCTTCTTCTTACTCCTCTGAGATGGGTTTACAGAGAGAATAGCGAGGGGAATTAGGATTATGAGGATGGTCATCAGTGGCGGATCCAGGATTACGATCTTGGGTGGGCTTGAAATTTTTAACCAAAGAAAGAAAAAATGTAGAGAATCTCGACCCTATTTGATGGTTGTACAGGTTGTGGTAGAGGTGGATCATCAATACTTGGAGAAGATATGGAAGGATTAAAGATCGAATTCGAACTTGAAGAGGAGACATTAGTTCTTTGAAACCATCCAGTAATTTTTTTTAATCTCTTCGGTTTCGGATTCGAGTCATTCGACATTTTACTCTAACAAACAACACCTATTGATGAAGAGACAATACTTATATTAGACACTTATATTCTTCTAAAAAAACACATAACTATATTATGCAAAGTTGCAAACACAGTAGCAGTAATCACTAATCACCAAAATGGCAAAATCAATAGACATTAGCAGAAAGTATGACACGAACCTGAGAGCCTAAGACAATAGCCCGAAGCCAAACACTTTATAGCTCTGCGGCTTCCAAACCTTGTATAGAACAAACCTTCCAACCCCTGGAAACAGCCATCCATAATCATATAATCAGTAGCTTTCTTGTTTTGAATTTAGCAGCAGACATCAGAATAGCAAATATGCCAGCATGTTATTCTAATAATATGAATGACCGGAGGAGCTTACCCTGTTTGCAACATATTCTCAACACGAGTAGCTTCCCTTTTGTACAAGACAAAAATCAAAACTCTTCTCCTGAACATAGTAAAACCTCAGTATTAGCAGGATGTAGCACACACTAGATAAAAACATATCACAAACAGACCAAATAACAGTCATTAGATCGTCAAATCCGACTGAGAAGACTATAGGGTTTACTGCCCAAAATCCAAGAATTAAAACAAATACCATATACTTTAGAAAAGAAAAACAAGCTTTCATCTGCCGGCAGTGGAAATGTGGAATACAAAATAGCAGTTTGAATCGGGATAATTCATCACCAGTTCTAGATAATTCATCACCAGTTCAATTCAATTACCAAAAACCCAAACTGCACAAATTCATGTCGATGAGTGGGCGAAGATACTTATCTGGTTCTAGATACTTACTGATATAGTGCGCTGACTCCGCTCGGCGGTGGCGATCCCAGATTCTGGATGCTCTGCCAGCTCTGGTGCAGAGGTGCCGACTGCCGTGCCGATCTGGTGTCTGTGTCTGAGAGATTGAGACGACAACGAGGCGCCGATCTGGATGCTCTGGTGCGGAGGCGCCGATAGACGAAGCCTTGCTCTGGTGCCGAGGCGCCGATCGAGAAGCCTTGCTGCCCTTGCAGTTGCAAGCTTGCAGATCGACGAAGACCGAAGAGAGAAAGACGCAGTGAAGAGACTGAGCCAGAAAAAGACTTGAGCACTGAGGTAAACATATTTAATTTTTTTTTTGAGCCCAAAATTTTTAGTTGGGCTTGAGCCCCACCCAACTTATACCTGGATCCGCGCCTGATGGTCATTAGAACAACATGTAATCAAATTGGTTGACCGTACGATGTCGTTGTGGTGGTCGACGTTGTTTACATCGGGGAGACGTGGGCCATCAGACCTCAACCATGGCGGAGGTGGTGAATAACGATGACTTCATTTACTTAGGTACCGATTGAGGTTGCCGACGGCTCCAAAAATGTGTGAAAGGGTGTTTCTGATCGAGAAGGTGAGGGGCTGACAGAGGAGAGAGAGAGAGGATGAAGATGAAGGACAAAGAATAAGATCTCGGCAGATGACATACGAGAGAAATATACTATTAGTATAATTTCGCCATTCAAAATATGGAGTGGTTATAAATTTGTTAGTGGGACAGATCCTTCAGATTATAAATTATAGGGTTGATGAAAAATAATCTTTAAATTTAGGGTGAAAGAAAATTTACTAATAAAAAACGAGTCAGGTGAGTAATATTTACTCTTCTTCAATGTTTTGTAACTTACGTTCTTGTGTTCAAATCTTCATTCTCTAATCATTCTGATTCAAAGCTCTATGCAGTGTTGTAAGTGCGGTTAAATTAAGAGTCATATTTCAATCATCCATTATAACCCCAATTTCCCAGATTCAGTTTTCTTGTGTACGTATCTAAATGATTAATGTTAGGTTTTATATCTTCAGAATCAAATCCCTAATTTATATTTTACATAATACCACTTTGTTAAAGGAAACGTAAAGCTTATCATGGTAGTTCTGAAAGCTTGATCATATATTCATTTGAGTAGGAGATATAGAATATTAGAAGGAGATAAAGAATATTTCAGTGAGCCCGATAGTCTTCTATTATCAAAGCTAGTAAGATGATGAATAAGAGAAAAATGGGAAGAAGAACTTCATCATTACTTAATTCGAGAAAAGAACTTCGAAGAAGAAAAAACTATTGTGAATCTTTTTTTATTATGATTAATGAGTTTTGTTTGTGATTAGATATATGGAGAAAAATAGCATATTTCGAATAATCTTATCTATTGGTAGTCGTTTAATCTACTGTTCAAAAATTAGAGTAAAAAATTACATATAATTTGTGATGCCACGGATCCGCCCCGTAATTTCAATTCTATAAATGTATGAATTAGACAAGGAAAATATGAGCAAGAAAATATAAAAAAGAATCATCATCATATTCATTGATAAGAGACCATTTATATAAAATATTACAAACTACCAATATGGTAATAAGAATAAACACATAGTCATATTCTATATACATATCCTAACAAAATTAGGCCAAGGCACACATGACATAATATGGTAAAACACTCCCCCTTGTGTCGCGTGCCTCCATGCCGATAACAAAAGTATCTCTAAAGATCTGTCAGAAGGAAATCTCATCAAAAGTGAAGGCTAGGCTTATGATATTTTTTACAATGGCTATGTTCCCGTTGATGATGAGCTCCGTTGATGATATTTTTAGAATATTTTATTAATTATTTTGTTGTTACAATAAAATATATAATCTCCTTTAGTCATAATTAATTATGATGTACCATATTTTGTTGTTCTAATAAATGTCAAATCTTTAAAATAGAGAAGCTGTTGGAATTGGAGCATAATATTTTTAGATAATTTGATTTTTGCTTCTCCATTTTAAATTTTTTGTTGAAGAAGCTGTTGGAGATGCTCTCTCTAAGACTAAGTGTGGAACGCTTATACCCCGCCGGTCAATGTTGATTGGAGTTTAATTAAAATCTTAATCTATTTATGGTGGTTAAGAGGAATCAGAAGTGTTTTTAAATGACATTTCGACGCGGATTAGCCTGTCTAGAAAGCTATAAAAAGTACGAAAAGAAAATGGAAATCAAAGCCATCGGATGGTTGGACTTTTAGATCATTTTGGGCCACTTGTTCCAGACTAATATTTAATGGGCCTTGAATGAATATAGTGCACAAAGCAGTGGGCTTTGACTTGCACACATGGCAATAAAACATCAGATTGGGTACAGCTGAATTTGGGAAGGTTTACATATTCTTTAAACCAAGAGAATCGAATCTGAATCGACTACTGTTTAAGCCTCAACGATCTGCACAAGTCTGCAGCAACTAGTACAGGGATTCCCTTCCCTGCCTCTATTCGAATGTCTTTTTCCTACATTTTTGTGCCACTACTTGAATTCAAAAGCTTCATAAATCCATACAGCAATATTGATGGGCATGCATGATTATCAATCTGAAACAGTTGCAGAGAGCTCGACCTGGGCTCCATGATCGAATTGGATAGCACCGAAGAGAAAGAGATGTATGAATGTATGACTGTAAAGCATGACTGAAACGATGATTACTGGAATAATGTTAGAAGATGAAGGTCACTAGCTAAGCTTGAGATAAAGTACAGGAGAAAAGAGAAGAATATGGTTTCATGTAAATTGGTGTTTGCTGGAGACTGGAGAAGGACCACTTTCCAGTTTGGATGCACGGCTTATGCATGCTTGCATGGACGGACCTTATAAATTTGGTTTTTGAAATCTTAGTCATCAGTCCACCTCGAGGTCTATATGTAGACTGGTCCATCAACCACCTGAATATTTATCCATATATTTTGATTATTCCAGATATTGAGATCACCCACATTAGTTATCATGATTCGTTTGCCTGAAATAAGATTATGATTAGTACTATGTTATGGTCTCTATTTAATTACCAGGCCGGGGTGATCAAATGAACACAATTGTTCTATGTCAAACTCTAGTCGGTGATTTAAATTAGTTCTTCATTTGTTTGTAAGTGTTTGCTTCAGGAGCCAAGTAAAGAAGTGACTAGATCGAATCTCAAATACGTAAATAGTGCCTAGGGCACGGCCTAACACTCTTAGGGAAAAGATCGATCAAACAAACACTTTGAATAAAAGAAAGAGATAGCAATGCAGGAAAATTCTGTCATGCAGTGCTATATGACATGCAGCAGAGGCAAATTTTCGCCCACGAACCCCGTGCAAAACACGTGCTCCCTCTCCTCTCATGTAAAAAATCGGTCTGTATCAGATACCGATCGGTACAGCAGACAAGCCCAGCAATGCAAGGTGAACTATTTAACTAGAATGACGTGTCTTTTCTTCGCCATTCTTTCATATTATGATAAATTGAAGTCAAGATTTCGATGATAGATCGATAGAACACACCATCTCTTTTAAGGGGTCCTTACTCTTAACCTAAATGATGGTGCCATATGCATTGCGTCATATATAGAGTTTCACAAACGTCCGATTGACTAAGCAAGGATTACAACTAGTTAGCTACACAACCCTCTCAAGTATTTGAGGTATTAATTCAAACATTTGATCCATGTCTCTATCTTCTTTCGGTATGGACAAAAATGTTTCATTAGAAAGAGAGGGCAGTTGATTAATTTAGATTCAATTGCAAACTCGTACCGAACACTCCATGTTGTAATCCAAAGTGTAACATAGCCAAACATTTTCTTCCATAATCATATACATGGTCCATGGTGGTATGGAGGGCTTGGGTGCGTTTGTCTAAAGTAACTTCGCATTGCATTATTACAACGTTTCAAGACAATTACATATATGAATATATGGGGTTGGATTGGACATTCACACATATAGTCTAAATCGATACTAGATTAATTTGATTAATCTCGACGCTGTTTGAAAATGACTACGAACAAAAACCCAGATACTAGTAAGGAATAAAATAAGACATGGCTATGTGGGGTTGAGTTGAGCCCATCCCAAGTTAGATCATGAAAATATTGATAATCAGACATTGATAGTAACACTTCCATGATGCATGGCAGTCAAAGTGGTACAACGATGCCCAGGAGCCCTTACTCTTTAGCTTAGTAGATAGCCTTGTGCATTAAACGACTGTATGGACCATCCATATTACACAACCTATATAATTTCATCATCATATATCTATGTCGGTCTATGTATGTATCATTCTTGATCTTATATATATCTAACATTTATGATGATCATAGCTAGCTACTGATCATTCACAACAGTAGTAAGTAGTTTGCATGTCTTCACTGATTGCCCTGATCAACCTCCATAGCTTATAAATACATTCTTTCACTCTTTTGGTTCTGCCTTGCCTTTAATTTTATACATGCCTGGGTAGAGCTGAGCTAAACTAGCAATCACAAAGACAAATACTGCCTAGCTAGCTCTTGCTACGTGATTCCCACACATATATCTCCTCGACTGGCGAAGATCAATAATCTAGCTTCGTTGTTATACATAAACTTTGAAAATGGGTGTTTTATGGTACTCTGAAGTCTGGAGAACGTAGCTGAATTAGTTTCTGGTGTCAAATATGCAGCAAATAATGAATTACATACAGTAGTTTTCAATAGTTTGAAGTGTTATAGATTTCTCTGATTCTAATAATATCAATGAAACCAAATGTGACTTCCACATACCTAAAGACATTTTTAAAGTCACGAGAGTCAGTACTGTCGTCCTTTGTTCCTATTGAATTTATATATTGAATGGTGAGAGAGTGAGAGAGAGAGGGGGAGATGACTCCAAACGCCGAAGGGTTTGGCAGAGAAAACTGATAGAGAACTTTCAAAGCTCTTTATCTTCCACCATCACTCATCTAGCTTCTTCATTGCAGTACTCTCCAACTCAAAGTCCCTTGAATTATTTTCTCTCTTAAAAGCTATATCTTTACTGCTCACTTCCAAGTTCCCAACCCCATCCCACATCCTCATCTGAGAGAGACTCAGACAGAGATACAGATAGCTAGCTTCGGGTTTGGGCTTTTGCCTCATATAATTAAATTTCTGTCTCTCTCTGTTGGTATCATGTAAGTCATCATCGTCTTTAATTAAAGTCGTATTAACACCCCTTTCAAACTCTCTTCTTCTCTGCTAGTTCATCCAACTCCATCTTTATCCCACATAAAAGTACTCTAGCACATCGTTAATGCTAAACTGGGATTAGTTCTTTTGGTGGTTAATTTGCAGGAATCCATTAGACCTCAACAACTTGCCTGATGATCATAATCGCGATAGAGATAGAGACAGAGAAAATGGTAAACAAATCATCGACGGCGACTCCTCCTCAGGTACCAGTTTACACGAATTCCAGACATTAAAAGCGAACCTTGGTTTCTAAAATTTCTGTTCATAGTTTGTTTTGGTTTTCTCAACTCCAGAGTTGTTATTCGATCCAAGCTACAACCTTCAAATCATGAAGATCATAGGGCATGGAGATTTTGGGTTCCTAAATTAACGTTTTCCTTATAACTGATATCTGCTAAACAATATAAGAGATTTGGGTACTTAATTACGTAATTAACTCTTGCTACCTAGGGCTGAGAGGTAAAGCTAGGATTAGTCTGATCGAAGGAGGCTTTGATTTGATTGATTGATTGGCTGGTTTTGCAGGCCATAGAAAAAAGAAAAGCGGCGGAAAAGATGGAAAAGACGAGAGTGGGAAGGTCTACGAGTGTAGGTTTTGTTCCCTCAAGTTCTGCAAATCTCAAGCTCTTGGGGGACACATGAACCGCCACCGCCAAGGCAAGTCTTACTTCGATTTGACTTCACCAGCCTCTCCCTCTCCGTTTCTTTTTTTTGTGCTCTCTTATTCAAATTAAGCTCGAAAGTTGGTAATTTTTGTATGGAAAAGATTGATGGGCAGTACTGCCAGGTCGATGATGATTGGATCGATTTAGCCATGAAGCCTCTAGCGTGGTCATGTCAAATGTAGAAAACAAAAGTTGGGTCTGTTATTGAAAGTCTTCTGCGGATTTCTGATGTGATTTGATTTCATTTGATTTGTGCTGCTGGGGTGGTCTTTGTTACAGAGAGGGAGACAGAGACACTAAACCGTGCTCGTCAGCTCGTCTTCAACAACAATAACCTAGCTGCCCCTGTCCCTCCTCATTTAGGGTAATGCAAAACAAGCAAAATAATGCCTGTGAATTTTGCCACAAATTTTCTGATGTTTTCGGTAATTAGTAGGTAATTATTATTTTTTGGTTTATTTTGATTACTTAGGTGCTGCCATCCGATCACACCTCCAGGAGGGTACTCCCACCCAATTGTAGGATCAGCTCCCGGTGACCCAACACCATTATTGCCTCTGAGATTCCCTGCAAGAATGTTTTCTGGTTCTCCTTCCACACAACTCATACCACCGCCACCAGCAGCTGCCCCAGGTCCACAACAGCCGCCGCAGCCCTACTTATACCCCTCTCCTTCACGCCCCATGTCCTACCCTTCTTCACACTATCAACACCACAATGACTACTACGTCGGTCATGTCCTTGGCGGTAACAACACCGGTGCTTCCCAGTACGTCCATCATCTGACCTACAGCACCACGGCGGGTACGCAAGATCATCATCAGTCCACCAGCAACAGCGGTTACAATAACTATACTTGTATCGGTGCTCCGGTCACGCATAGCGGAGGGTTTGGGCAAGGAAGTAGCAGCCTGAGTTCGGAAATGACTGGATCCGGAGGAGGAGGCGGTGTCGGTGGTGGAGCCAGGGATGCGTCGATGAACTACTCAGGAACACAGCCGCATGCTCCTCATTCCATCAACCGGTTTCAACATGGCTTCTAAATTAAGGGCCTCCCTAATTAATTATTAAAACCCTTTATATTTCTCCTAAATGGAGTAATAGTAATTAGTAAGTCTGAAGTAGTAGTAGTAGTAGTAGTATTAGGGTATTTGGTGACACACCACGCAGAATTGAAAGGGAGAGATGAGAGACTCAAAAGGTGACAAAATGGGGTCATGAATATGCAAGAAGAAGAAGAGAGAGATTGAGTTTTGGTGTTTCTCTACAGGAAGGACTGGACTGAGAGACAGCAGCTTTAGAGGTCATGGACAGGCTCAGCAAGTTTGGGTTCAAGCTGTGGGGATTTTTGGAAGAGGGCGTAGTTGGATTTCTTGGTATGTTGTGAACTCTGAAAGGGAAAAGAAGGGGGAACTAGAAAGGGACTGCCAGTTAGAAACGAACTGAAAGTTTCCAACCCCTTTTGGCATTTCCAGTTCGTTTTGCATGCTATATTTGAATATTTTAACCTTTGCCTTCTATGACTTGATATTTCATATGACTTTTTTTTTTCCTGTGGAGCATGCATTAGTATTTAGATGGATTCACCTATTTGACCGTAAGAAGAAAGACGGTCTCTTTGTCTTTCTAGTGTTGTTCCCCAAAATGGGGGGATCTTCATCTGGTTTTGCTGGGTCATATATTTTATGTAAGTCACTGTGTCACACCATGCTTGCACTGTAGGGAGGCAATGACTCTGCTGATAACTCACAATTCCATTGTTACTTTTTCCTGCAAACTTCTTCACACAACACCAGGAAAACAATGAAAGTATATTTTAGTGTCTGCTAGATCCACTTTGCAAATTATCCCTCCAGAGACTCCAAACTCCAACGCGCTTGTATCACCCCACAGTGCGCAGAATTAGATTAATTGTTTCAGACTCACTCTCTTCAGAAGAGAAGACTACCTCATGCGGAGGGCCAGGAGCAGCTTGGTTATCTTGAGTATAATTTCATTCACCGAGCATGCCTATAAAGTATAAACAGCTTGGCACTTAAATAGAAGTTGATTGTTATGCAATAATTAACTAGTCATTTTGGCCATAGCTAATTACAAACGCTTTTACAAAAAATCTAACAGTTTTCCAATTTTATTGATATTCTTAATTTTAAAGATTTTTTAACTGTTTTTGAGCCCAGCAGGTTTTTCATCTCGTTCTTCAAAATAAGGATGAAAAAGAAGGAGAAACACTCATTTTTTAAATTTACAACAAAACTTTCATTCATTAAAATTAAATGTTTAACATATTTCAACCAAAAGTTATCAAATATATATTATTTTTTTGTAATTTTTTTAAAAGATTTTAACTTTTATTTTTTTTATTTAAAAAAAGAAACTGTTAGACTAAGAAAAATCCGGTATAACCTACCCAATCTAAAGCAAGGCAAATAACATCATTGGGAATTGGAGTAAGCTCATCCAAGAAAAGAAAACAGAGTAAGCTCATCCAAGAGTGACGTCAAAGCTCCGCTTCACTCCAAGGGAAATAAATCGTTCAAGCTAGCCCTCGCTTGTCAATCACACGCATATTCTCAAAAGTTTTGACCTCCGTTTTCAAAAAAAGACGTAAATAAAATGCTGTTATATACAAAAGAATTTAGACTGATTATATTTGTTTATCATTTTTTAATTACGATGTAGCCAGAAAAATAAGGATGAGTAGGTACAAAACTGCAGGTGAAAAACCAAGGAGTAAACTGAATGTCACCCAAAAAGCGAAGGTGATTATTTGGGCATCACTCATGATCAATTATTTTGTCGTTGATAACGCACGCCATAGTTCAGATGTTGTCCTCGAACTATTGGATAATTAATAAACATTTGAGAATCATATATAATTAGAAAAAATATCATACAAAGGATAAAATTATCTAAAAATAACAGATAAATATCATACAATACATAACTAATACAAGACCCCTCAATAACCTTTTAAGAGGAGTGATAAGGGTGTTAACGAGACATAAAATTTTGTATCTTAATTTTATGTGTAATGTCATGTCTTATAGATTTAAAATACTATATCATGTCATTATTAAATTAAAAGACGATCATATCCTTTCTAATCTAATAACTATTTATTTTGTATTTCTTATATTAAAAAAATATTATGAATTTTTTTCACAACTCTTTTTTTTAATTTTATCTCTAAAAAATCAATTTTCTTTTCTAGGAAATCAGAATTCTTTTTTCAAGTAGTACATGTGAACTCAAATGAATATGTGTGTATACACACACACACATATATATATATATATATATATAGTCCCTATCCAGTGCGAAGCTTCACTCTGAAATTAAAATGTGAAGTTCTTTATTTAACTGACTTTTCGGTTATATTTTCACATCATCACCGTTCAGTTTGTAAAATTTAATGCATAGATCACTTCTGCCAAGTTTCCTCCAAATTGAATAATTGATGATCATTTGGGTTTTATAATCGTTATTTATACAAATAATTCTAGTTATGCATAATTATGGTCTATTCATTGATTTAATCCAATTTGGTACCCAAATGATCACTAATTTGAATGAAATTTGACAGGAGTAATCTATGTATTATGTTCTATACACTGAACGGTGATGATGTGAAAATATAACCGAAAAGTGAGTCAAATAAAGAACTTCACACTTTAATTTCAGAGTAAAGCTTTGCACTGGATAAGGATATATATATATATATAGTGCAACATATATTGCTCCTATAAAAAATATGTATATAAATAATTCGTCAAAAAACAATTTAGATTTTAATTTTTTTAGTTTTTCATGATCTATTTTGTGTTTGTGAAAGGATGGTGTGTGTATATAAATACACATTTTAAATAGTAATTCACCATGGTTGATGAAAGTCACAATATATTTGATTACAAAAAAAAATCTAACTAATTTAAAACAAATTTAAAATTAAAATCAAGCAATAAAAATGAAAACAAAAACGTTAATTTCGTAACTCTGACCTATAATTATGGTAAATTGATATAATCTGTATAAGTTGTCCTAATAAATGATAAGGTAATTGATTCTCTTTAATTAGAATGTCAAAAAATCCACAAATAGAAAAAGAATATATTAAGGTGATTTAACATTCAATTTTTAAGTATACCTTATAAATTTCAAAAGAATTTAAACCCTAAACCCTTTAGTATTTAGTCTTTAAACATTAAATTCTAATCTCTAATTTCTCACTAGTAGAAAAAAAGACTAAAGCGACGACAATGAAAATTTTTGTCGCTTAATAACCACTTAAGCAACGAAATAAAGTATTCGTCTCTTAAGTGAAACTCTTAAGCGACGGAAAATTAGCTTTATCACTTAAGTTTCACCCTAAGCGACAAAAAATTAGGTTCGTCGCTTAAGTGGTTACTTCAGCGACGACAAATAAAGTTTCGTCTCTTAAGTGTCTCGCAAAATTTCAAAATTTCACCATCCCACTCAAAATTTTAACCAAAAAATTTTAAACTCTCACTCTCACTTCTTCTTCCTAGACCCTCGATCTGTTTGTTCTCTCTCTCTCTCTCCCACTTCATCTTCCCCCCCTCTGTTCATTTTCTCTCTCTCTCTCTCTCCCACAACCACCTTATCCACTTCTTCCCCTTTACCATGATCCAGCCCTCATTTCTTCCTCTTCAGAAATCAGAACACAGCCACCTCAACTTCTTCTTCGAACCCCCTTACCATGACCAAGCACTTATTCTCTTCTTCTCAACTAGATCCGGCCTCCTTCCTCTCCAAATTGCCCGTACCTGAACCTGACCCCTCCATCCAACACCTTCACCTCGACGTCGCCGCCTCTTAGAGTCGAACTCGCCACCAAATCGATCTCTACTCCCTCGTTGTCGGATCCGTAATTTTTTTATCCTCACATTAAATCTATTTATTATAAATTTATATGGGTGTATGTGAGTTTGCAGCGGAAGTCGTCTCCGGTTGGATTCACGATGTGATACGTGGCTGCGTAGGAGGTGGCATGAGGTGGTGACAGAATCCAGATTACGACTGCGAGAGGAGTAAATGATATTAGGGAGATGTAGAGGGAATTGTGAATGTAATTGTGGTTTATTTTGTGACGGCGGAGGGCTGTCAGTTCTCATTTTGGTGGGAGAGCTCTAGCGGTATGTTTGATGTGTCGTCGGTGGTGGCGGCGCGTGGTGGTGGTTGGTGTGGAGAACTGGGTTCGACGGTCTAATTAATAAAGAAAATAAAAAAGCAACGAAAATGTTTTAATTAATTTAAGTTCATTTTAAATCGACCGTTCTTGAGTGTTTGATGGAGGTGATGCAGATCAAAGTTGAGGAAAAATCGACCGTGAAGGCTGTTGATAGGTATCTATAGTACGCTGCTTCGTTGCTGCCCGACGGTCATCGTCATCCCACCACTCATCATAAGGTCCGCCGTATCCTGAAAGATCTCTGGCTTTCCTACATCAAGATCCATGCATGCAAATATGACTGCGTTCTCTTCTAGGGTAAAGATGCAGACAGGAATGACCTTGATGGTCTTCATTGTTGTCCGGTATGTGGGACTGACAGGTATAAGCGGACTCCTGCGGGCAACAGGAAACCTGTGAAGTTACTTCGATATTTCCCGTTGAGGGATATGCTGGAGTGGTTGTACATGTCTTCACACACAGCCAAAGCTATGAGATGACACGTTGAGAGGGAGTTGCATGACGAAGACACTATGGTACACCCTGCTGGCGGGGAGGCTTGAAACCATATAGACATGGAGTTTCCTCATTTTACGTCAGAGGTCCGAAATGTGAGGCTCGGGCTGTCACCCGACGGGTTCAACCCTTTTGGCAACATGAGTCTTCAATACAGTATATGGCTGGTGATTTTGATACCTTACAACCTTCCTCCATAGATGTGCATGAAGAAGGAATACATCATGTTGACCTTGTTGATTCTGGGACCCGGTTATCTAGAGAAGCGTCTCGATGTGTATATAAGACCGGTGATTGAAGAGTGTAAGTTCCAGAAGTGTCTCACTGGTGGGTATTGATTAATTGTCCAGAAGTTCAATTTTGGAAAAATGAGCATTTATATTGTCCAGAAGTTGATGGTGATCTGGAGTACCACAACAGGGCGTTCGCATACTATTTTCTTGCCTGGGTACGTAATTTAATATGTATGCAATAATTTTCCATTTAGTGCATATTATCCATATTTACTGTTGAATGGTTGGTTGCAGATGGACATGATCAAATCTGATGGTCACCCAAATTGGTCGCACGAACTGTGGCTTCTTGCGATGAAGCCAATACGGGCTACAGTTTATCTCATATGCACGGTGAATGACGTCCAATTTGTACATGAAGAGAGAGACACCAAACGGAGAACACAGAATTCAGGGGTGATGGCGCTTGGTGATGGGAACGGTCCCGACTATTACGGTGTTCTCCATTCAGTGGTGGAACTCATGTATGGGGAACGCATGACAGTGCATCTGTTTAAGTGTAGGTGGATTGATAATAACCCACAGAGCATGAAGACCGATCAGTACAGAATATTATCGGTGAACAATGCTACAAGCGCTTACGAAGATGACCCGTTTGTTTTTGCCACATCGGTCAAACACGTGTTTTATCTTGATGACCTCCATAGGGGTGGCGAGTGGAAAGTAGACAACCTTGTGCATCCTCGAAACATTTACAGGGCGGCTACACTTGGAGTGACAGGAGACGAGGACGAAGATGATGCGTATCAGGAGCCCAGTGCAATAGGTATTCCTGACGTCTCTACTGTTCCCCAAAATAATTTTCCAGCGGATCACTCGGTGCGAACTCGTGAAGAGTCAACCCTTATTGATGTTGATCCAAATGAAGAAAGAGACGAAGACTCTGACGATGAATTAAGGCATAGATTATCAAAGATTAATTCTGACACCGACGAAGACTCATCGATGATTCTGATTACGAGCCTTAGGTTTTCTGAAATCATCGTTTTAATTGAGCATTAGGGTATGTCATGTTTTCATTCTTGAGGTCGGTAGGTATTGGTCTAGTCCCCCTACCTCTTCTTTGTACTTTTTGTTCTATATTCTACATTCATCTCTAAGGCGACGAAATGTGGCCGTCGTCGCCTAAGATCTCTCTTAGGTGACGAAATACTTATGTCGTCGCCTAAGAGGTAGGGTATATAAGAAAAAAATATGGCCGTCATCGCCTAAGGTCTCTCTTAGGCGACGAAATTATTTCGTCGTCTAAGAGAGACCTTAGGGGACGAAATACTAATGTCGTCGCCTAAGAGGTCGGGAATAAGGAAAATCATGCCTCCCTCTCCCTCTCCTTCGCCTCTCTCTCACTCCCTCACTCCCTCTCCCTCTCCCTCTCCTCCTCCCCCCACCTCAGCCTCTGCCCCTGTCGCCGTGCCACAGTGCCGCCGCGTCCCCCTCACCCTCCCTCCTGCTTCTCCTCCTCCAAGCTTCGAATTCGAAGGTACCTATCCGAATTCTGTGATGAATTAATTGTAAATTGATAATTTTGTAGAAAAATTATGATAATTTTGTGGTGAATTAATTATAAATTGATGGAGGGTTTGTAATATATTTGTGATAATTTTGTGGGAAATTAATGGAAAAATTGTGATAATGTTGTGGAAAATTTGTGAAAATTAGTGGACTATTTTTTGTAAATTGTGATAATGTTGTGGTAAATTAGAGAAAAATTAAGTGTAAGTTTGTGATAAATTAAATGGAAATTTTATGGAAAATTTGTACAATATTTTATGGAAAAATTTGGGGAATATTTGTTCAAAAATTGTGGAATATTTGTGAAAAAATTGTGGAATATTTGTGGTAATTTTGTGGTAAATATTTGGTAAATAATGATAATTTTGTGGTAAATTAAAATTATATTTGTGGAATATTGATTGAAATTTTTATTTTAAACACGATGTTGAGGAGTTTTCGGTCAAGCAAGAAGGATTCGAGGGGCTAAGCATCCGGTTCGTCTGAGGGATCAGAAGGCAACCCTCCACCGGTCGGGTTTAGAGCACTATGTTTGCCAGACGTGCGAGTCTTCAAGAGAGGCAGAGGCGGCCGAGCGCTTTCACCTCTTCAGGGCAGCCAGACGATTTCCCGTCTGCACTCCGTAGGCCTTCGGTTTCGCAGGAGCCCACTCCATCCGCTCCAGAGGTTTCGCGGGAGCCCACTCCATCCGCTCCCGTCTGCACTTGTTCTGTTGTTTCGGGTGATGGGTCATCGACGCCACTAGTACCGGCCACTATATGGCTTTCATTGACGGTACTGACCATACCAATCATTGATGCGGAGTAGAATATATTATCGTTCCCCTCGGACCTGACTGTTTAAGAGGCGTACTTTTACACGCCTTTTGATGGACTTCTTCATCCCGTCAGGTGCAAGGAATCGGCGTCGACACCGGCAGAATCTGTCGACTTCGCCGCATCACCCTCAGGTAAATAAATTTATAAGGCTTTTTGAATTATTATATTTAATGAAGGATTTTAATATTAAATTTGGTTCATTATGTCATAGGCGTCGTAGGGACAAACCGACGAAGAATAAGAGAGGAATCGTTATCAGCTAGGCCCTGGAGAAGCTTGTCAAAAAATCAGGGAAGGTCTTAATCCGGGTTGGTCCGAATGGGGAACCGGAATCAGCAAGCGTGGAAAACATGTACGTCCGCACCGTGTGACCCATAATTATGACTAAATACCTTACGTTGTGGGGAGAATGGAAAGACGTCCCGGATTCCGTGAAGACCCAACTCGATAACGATATGTTGGTGAGTTTTAAAAAAGTCTCAATAATAATATTATGTGATGAAGTTGTTGATTTTTCGAGAAAATAGACTAACAAACGGTTAAATGCAGTTATATTTTGAGTTTCCCGAGGGGTCCAAGGAGTTGATGAGGCCATGGCTGGAAGAAAAACATTCCCAAAGGTACGTACGTTGGGAAAAATATTGTCGTGAATTATATGTTATATTAAATATATATCTAATATTTGATGTCGTATATGTAGGTTTAGGGAGTGGAGGCATAAACTGAGGGACCACTGGAAAGCGCACGGGAACGACTGGCTAGGTACCCCTCTTGAGTTCCAATACATGAAGCACGAGTGGCGTTGGCTTCTGACGGTCGAATTCAACAACCCTCTTAAAAAGGTAGATAAAAAATAAATTACTTAATTAGTTATCGAAGCCGTACTTAATTATTAAAAAACTTACGTATTAAATAAATATTTTACTAATGGTTAATTTTTTTTTTCTTTCAAGGCCATCTCTCAGAAGAACGCTGCAAACCGGCAACGCAACACGACCAACCATCATGCCAGTTCGAAACCGTTTGCTTGCATCATGGAGGAGGTGATGAGGGACAATTTGGAGGTTAACCCGTTCGTGGGAACGTTCCATAAGGCGTATCCTCAATCCGAGGAGGATTTTGTATGTTATCTCATGCTTTTAATTTTTAATTTTACTTATATGTATTATTTAATGTTAATTAATAATTTGTTTCTAATATTTCCAATTAGGAGAGGATGAGGTCGGCGGAGTCTGATGTGATGCGTGATTACGTGTTGGAGACACGACCCGAAACGCAGGAGAAGGATATGTCTGAAGCCATGTCCCGGATCGACCGATTAGATCTACTATTCGGGGTGAGGATCATGGACACGGTTTTCCCACACCGTACAAACAACTTCTATTGCCAGGGTATGGGCAGGGTTGGAACCAAAAGCTAAAGGAGGAAAGAAGGGAGCCTCAAGCAGCAACGTGCAACTATAGTCAGAAGTTGAGAGGCTGCAGCAGAGACTACAACGTCAGGAGTGACAGGAGGCTGCCAGGAGAGCCATCACATCAGCCCTAAATGCATATGAAGACGCCAAGAGTGCCTATGAAGACATCTGGGATCAGTATAATGAAGCGCGTAATGCAGCCCAGGAAAACCATCAGATGCAGTTGGGGCAGTGGTTTCAGGACTGTCTATATGCTCAGTCAACAAGACAAATTCCTCCTCCCATGCCGATGCATCCTATTCTGCCTCCGCCACCAGAACGTCCTCAGCTTCGGAAGCCATAAGAATCAGATTTCATGATCGATTTAGATGATATCGAATTTACTTTTGACTAAATTTGTATATTTGTACATTTATGAACAATTTAGATAATTTGTAATGAAAAAATTGTTGTTTTATTCTTGAAATTTTTTGTGTTGTTATTTATATTTTATAAAAATTTACAAAACTAAATAAAAAAAAACAGAAAATACTTCAGGCGACGAAATAAGGTATTTTTCGTCGCCTAAGAGAGGTTTAGGCGACGACTTTTACACCATTTCGTCGTCTTAAGATCACTTAGGCGACGAAAGTGGTAAGAGAATTTTTTATTTTTAAAATATAAGGCTACGAATATACACGTATCTTTGGCCAAGGTAGAACACTTAGGCGACGAAACTAGCGTCCTCGCTTAAGATCTAGACTCTGAAGCGACGAACAATTTTTCGTAGCTTAAGAGTATCACTCTTAAGCGACGACGCTAGTTTCGTAGCCTAAGAGCGAGACTCTTAAGCGACGAAAAATTGTTCGTTGCTGAAGAGTCTAGATCTTAGGCGACGACGTCAGTTTCGTCGCCTAAAAGCGAGACTTTTAAGCGACGGCGGCTGTTTAGGTAACGAAATGTGTGTCGTCGCCTTAACTTAACTCTTAGGCGACGATAAGGATTTCTTTCGTCGCCTAAGATCTTGTGCGACGGATTTCTTGCGACGACACCTTAGGCGACGACGCTTCGTCCCCTAAGATCTTGAGCGACGAAATTTTTAACAGGTCGACGAAATTGCTTTGTCGCCCAAACACTCTGTTCTGGTATATGTTGCAATATATATATATATATATATATATATATATATATATATATATATATATACATACATACAAAAGAAGGTTAAATTCAAAAAAAAGTTTTGAAAAGAATTCATTATAGTTTTTTTAATATAAGAAATACAAAATAAATAGAGTTATTGGATTAGAAATGATACAATATTTTTTTAACTGAATAATGACGTGACATAGTATTTTAAATTGATGATGTGTCTTGATGACATAACATGACACCTAGGATTGAGGTACAAAATTTTGTGTCTCATTGAGGCTCCAAATCATTTTCCAACCTTTTAATTCTAGTTTAAAGAAGGTAAATACGTACTTAATAAGCTTGGACTAAATTAGTGTCCAAAAGAAGAGAGAATGAGTTTACTGGAAATATACGGTATATATATACTGTCTTCCTTCGCAGAAAACAACAATGTAATTAGATCTCAGCGGTTTGGTTATGAATTCCCGGACATCTTACTATCTTAGCCTGCTGAATGAAATTATAGTCTAATATCATCAGGATCCTAATCTATTGCATGATTTTCAATAGTAATTAGACAAGAGTAACCTCTCTTTGGGCCAATATTGCGGGGAGAATGAATATAGAACCGAAGGCGATTTAGGGCTTTCAGGTGCTTAAAACTGCAACTTGAAGTGATTGATGAAGTGCAATAGATCGAGACAGGTAGAGCAGCAGCAGGAGCTAGACGAGAGACGCAGACCAATGAAAGCCGCCGACTCTCTCATAAACCCTAGCCCCAGCTTAGACAGCTATCTAGGTACACCGGCCACAAAATTAAAGAATATTAATAAACCTCGATGCAGACTAAAACCTGATGCACGTATACTCATAGTTTAGGTCAGGTTAAATTAGGTTAAGCTGGACTGCAACATCTACAGGAATAGCGCCACAAAAATGTTTCAGAGGTTCCATAATTTCACTATTAAGCGCTGCTGTGTGTATATGTAAAATCAAATCATGAGTCTGTTAACTCATGGGAACTACATCAATCTGATTCGAACCAGGACCATCCTAGTTGAATAGCTAGCTCCTGCATGCTTATCCTTTTCTGGTTTTATGAGTTATATAAAAACCTTTGATATCTGGACCCACCGTATAACTGAAGATCTTTCACAGTTCATTTATTTGAATCTATTCTTTTGATGAAGATGAGATAGGTCATTGCAGAGATCCAGTTTTATTTTGAGATTAATGATTGTCATTAAGTTTATACTATATATACTGGATTATCTTTCTTCTATTCTTACTCTCTTTTTTTCCTGGTAAAATTAATACTGATATTCTATTCTTGTTGAAGCTCATCAACAGTACCGGTGCAGCACTACAGCTACATATAAATGTTCATCTTTCTCAGGATTCAGCTGCTTAAGAGAACAGAAGAGAATTCGAGAGAAGAAGATCGAAGAAAAGAAGAAGAAAATATATAATTTAAAATGTGCGGCTCAAAATATTCACCTTTACAGAGCGAATCAAAAAACTAGGTCAGATCTAGATGTTTCAAGCATTCAATTAGTAATAAGTACGTGGAGAACCACAGGCCTACCATAAATGTACAAGAAAAAACAAAGAGAAAACGTCGATGAGGAACATTGATTTGATTGGATTGTTTGCATCTTTAATTAAACATTGGTTTTTGGTTACTATTCACTGACAAACTAAAGGGCGAACAGCTACCTAGCTCTATACAGGCAACAGAGTAAGCAGCATTCATCTGTGAAAATGCACGGCATGCTCCCAACTAGCCTCGCTCACTCTTTGGAATAATTTAACAATTATTAATCACAGTGTGTATTAAGATGCAAATTAATCCTTCTTAATTAAGTTAATCACGATTAGTAATTCGTGGAGCTAGCGAGTGCAAGTACTCTCGGCGCGATCCCAAGATGATCACAGGGATTGATCGACATATAGAGAGAGAGATAGAGATATTAAAGAGAAAAGAAAGGTACGAGACTGTAAACTGATCACTGTATATAATGTTGGTTGACAAAGATTGGGGGCAGAGAAACAGAAAAAGAGAGGGATTGATCATGGATAATTGGAGCTGCTATAGCAGATGCATGCAGTATACTGTATTACTGTTCTATAGTACACCCACTGTTCTAAGGCCAGAACTGATCCAAGATCGAGTATATCACGTACTATCCATATTCATAAAAAAAAGATAGAAAAAGAAGTTGCAAATTAATTAACGTCTAACATTTCTAAAGCTAGTGTAGTTTGATAATATTAACCTGGCGTTGATATTAGCGGCTTCCACCAGTAAAATTTACCAGTAATTGCTCTAGTGCATATTCCGTCGTGTTCTATAATAAACAACGTACCAGCTTTAGGGATACAGATCGAGCTAACCAGACAAACATAATTGGACCAATGGAAATTCAACTCAGTTCTTTTGTAACAATTCTAAATGCACAATATGACCTAAAATGAAAGGTTAAAGAATTGAAACAGACAGAAAATTGCTGCCATGGAGATTATGATTCAATATGACAGGTGTTATGGATCCTGCATGGAGGCTTATTATATATTGTACAATAACAATAGTAGAGGGAAAGCCTCATGCGACTAAATGATTTCGTCACATAAGAGACAATTTTCATCGTATAAGACCTTAAACGACGAAACATTTATATCATAAGCTTCGTCGTATTAGATTTATGCGATGAAACCACAAGTTTTCGTCTCATGAGTTCCCCCTAAGGAACGAATTTTTTTTTCGTCGCATAAGTTATGCGACGAAAATTTTCGTCGCTTAAGAGTTTTCAGTAAATAAAAAAATTATTTTTATTAATTTAGTTATAATTTAAATTGCAAAATTATGATTTTGTTTGTTTTTTGTTTTGCCGGAGGTGGTGGTGGTACGGTGGTTATGATGAAGAAGAAGAACATGAAGGAGAGGAGGAAGGAGTACGAAGAAGAAGAACATGAAGGAAAGCCTCATGCGACTAAATGATTTCGTCGCATAAGAGACAATTTTTGTCGTATAAGACCTTAAGCGATGAAACATTTATCGCATAAGCTTCGTCGCATTAGATTTATGCGACGAAACCACAAATTTTCGTCGCATGAGTTCCTCTTAAAGGAAGAAATTTATTTTTCGTCGCATAAGTTTATGCGACGAAAATTTTCAACACTTAAGAGTTTTCAGTAAATAAATAAAAAAAATTAGTTTTATTAATTTAATTATCAATTTAGTTATAATTTAAATTAAAAAATTATGATTTTGTTTGTTTTTTGTTTTGCCAGAGGTGGTGGTGGTGGTACGGTGGTTATGGTGGCGGAGGAAGAAGAAGAAGAGGAGGAAGGAGTAAGAAGAAGTGGAAGAAGAAGAAGAAGAAGGGTGGTGAAGAAGAAGAAGAAGTGGAGGTGGTTAGGCCTCATCATCGATGAAAATTTTCGTCACTTACAAGTTTTCAGTAAATAAAAAAATTAGTTTTATTAATTTAATTATCAATTTAGTTATAATTTAAATTAAAAAATTATGATTTTGTTTATTTTTTGTTTTGCCTAAGGTGGTGGTGGCGGCGGAGGAGGTGGCAGAGGAAGAAGAAGTGGAGGTGGATAAGTGGTGGTGAATAAGTAGAAGGAAGAAGAAGGGGGTGGGTGGAAATTTTGGCGGAATGATTCAAAATTTTTGTCAGAACTGATGCGACGAAAAAAAAAATTTTGTCACATGAGTGTGAACTTATGCTACGAAATTTTGAATATTTCGTCGCATCAGTTAGCGCTAGGGGGAAATTTTGGCGAAAAAATTCAAAACTGATACAACGAAATATTCAGAATTTCGTCGCATAAGTGTAAACTGATGCGACTAAATTTTAAATATTTCGTCGTATGAGTCAGGGTTAGGGGAAAAAGTTTGGGGAAAAAATCCAAAACTGATGCGACAAAATTTTAAATATTTTATAGCATGATTATGAACTTATGTGATGAAATAAAAAATTTTGTCGCATGAGTCAACACTTTGCGGCAAAATGTGTTTCGTCGCATCAATTTAGAATCATGCTACGAAATTTATTTTTGTCACATCAGTGTGAACTCATACGACGAAAAAATATAATTTCGTCGTATGAGCCCTTTCCTCTACTAGTGTAATACAATTCAATAACTTTGATTCATAGAAAAGCAATCGAGTGCTCGCCCATCCGGCGTATATTTCAAGTGTTGGGAACTTTGGCCATCGCCAACAATACATTAGGCAACATTCTAATGCATGTATATACTCAGACCAAGAATTAGCCAAATTTAGACATAAAACAATAATAGTAAGGAAGCAGTGAATAATCAAAAAGAATAATCTGAAGATCGGTAAATTCCCGTGTCATGAGGATGCTAGAGACATAAATAATAAAACATTTGTTAAATTTGTTTTGGAGTAACTTTTGGTCAAAACATTCGCTTTGGATGCATGGTACCTTTTTGGAATGGGAACGATGAGATCTTCAAGACTCACAGAAACGAGCCATATCATATTTAGACTAAAAGATATTGTTTTATTAATCTGATTTATTTTGGATTTTGTTTTCTTTTAACCTATGAGCTTAGGTTTGGTTGTTAGTTGCTATAGGGTTTACAGTGGTGTTCACCTGATCAGCTAGTGACCAAGGAATTCATGGTCAATTACCTTTGGATTTAGATCCAAGGGTGGAGAGTATTATTTAAAAGTTAAGTTGTTTTATTCTCTATCCTTAAATCTAAATCCAAGAATAATTGACCATGAATTCCTTGGTCACTAAATGATCAGGTGAACACCACTGGTAGGGTTTATTTGCTCCTTTATAAAGACTTTTTTTCCAGGTGTAGTCTTCATTCATATTTATCAATTAAAATCTTTGAGTTTAACTCAATTTCCTCGTGGATTTATGAGGTAGGCTTATGGATTTAGGTTTACTATTGATGGATTCCAACATCTATATATTTTCGCTGCATCACAGACCAATTGATTTTTTTCTCTTATTTACCATCTTGTTTCGATTCTTCCCGATAGTTTTATCAACTAATATATTCGAAGAATTTATCAGTTTAAACCACAAGAAATTTAGGGTGTGAAACGACCAATGGAAAGTGTGTGCTAAAACGAAATTCTGGACGGAAAATGACGTCTCATGCTCAATATATATATATATATATATATATATATATATATATATATATATATATATCAATTGGTTTTGGTTTTGGTTTTGTTGAGTGTGTTAAATATCACGTGGTTGATCCCCTGTTATGGCAATGTTATGATTCATACCAGGTTCTCTTTTTTGGTCCTGTTAACTTCGTCTCTGTCTTTATTACTAGTTCAGTTCTCTCCCTCCTGGAAATAATCCTTGTTACATCTTTGTCACACAAACCTCTTTCTCTCTCGGGCAGCTGGGGCACAGTGAATATAGCACAAGTACGGCTCTAGCTAGTGTGCCTCTTGCTG
Source organism: Comarum palustre (assembly GCA_951800085.1). Lineage (NCBI taxonomy): Eukaryota > Viridiplantae > Streptophyta > Magnoliopsida > Rosales > Rosaceae > Comarum > Comarum palustre. The sequence continues at coordinate 22,766,244 of OX637577.1, read as the reverse complement.
AGAAGAGTTTGCTGAAGTTTCATGCATGAGAATACGAGTGTCCTTTGTGAAACAGACGTGGTTTCTTTTGGTTGTATCAGAAGAGCTAGCTAGCTAGGTATTTGATGTATATGAATATCGTTGAGAAGTGTGACCACATATTTTTTTTACAAGTCTACATCAGGTAATGTAAACTTGTCTCTGCCTCCATATATTGCCAGCGAGAATGATAACAATATATCTCTGAAAATGAAAACCTAGCTTTGTATATAGACTAGCTTTTCCTAGCTTCCTAGGGCATGCAACAGGGATCTCTTATACATAGCTTATAGCTTTGCTAGGGTTATCTCTAGCTCGGGCCTGTCGTGTAGATCAGAGTACTTGATCTCTGGGAAAGCAAACAAGAATGTTTTGGTTTTTACTATATCTGCTCTCCGATCCTTTGAGCAAGTCAATAAACGATTTGGTTTTCTCTCGTTTAATTTCCTTTGCGTTTAACCTAAGAGGGTTTGTTATCTCTTTGTTATATACACATAATAAACAAAAAAGAAAAGAAAGTAGGTTACTGAATGAATATATTACATTATTTTTATCAAGAAACAATTTAAACTACTATAGTAAAAGAGAATGCTTCTTACCAGAGAACTCATTATGAACATATTTAATATCATGAATATAAAACAAATACATGTAAACTATATTCATTTACAATGGCGGACCCAAAATTCTATGGAAGTGGAGGTATATTGTCATGTTATGTTTAAGTGTTGTGTGGACATAATTGTTGATCTTTAAGCTAATATTTGGTATGCAAACGAGTTTAACATCAATTAACTCCACCATATGTAGCAACTCAATGGACGCGTGAGCCCCCGGTTGTCCCCTTCTAAGTCCACCAGTAGTCGGTTATGTTATATTAGCTTCTCTGCTCTACTGAATATGGAACTAGGCTTATATATTTTGTATATCAGTAAATAAACTTTTAAACTTGATATTGAAATCATAATTTAAAGTTTTACGCATTTGAATTAATCCATTCAGTTTATGTAAGATTAACATATGTTTTGAATTCAAAACTCAAAGTAATGTCATTAATACAAGATTAGGTTTGGACAAGAAACAGTTAGACAATTTATTGATGAAAGAAACTATCAGGTAAATAATGACAGTTGCAATCAGCTGTCTATTTCGAGCAATCTTTAGTCTACTAGAGCACTGTTACATTCTCATTCATTTTGTCCCATCAAGCAAAAGAGAGTATTGAGAAGTGAATGTAGGAGAAGACTAAGATGGAAACGAATATGAATCATTCAAGTTAGTATTTCTGTTACTTATGCATTTGATCTAAAATTTGTTATAGAATCTTAAATTTTATGTTTTAACAACATTAAGAATTTTAACAATTGGTATCAGAGCAACTATGTTTAGATATTATATTGATGTATAAGTTATTCCATTTTATTTAGAATCCTCGGACATGATGCATTTCAGTAAATTACACTCTGATATGATGTTCTTAAATATTGTTCACATGAAAATTACTTCCTGTTCCTTATAGTCAATTTTGCTGTTGTTAAAAATCTTCTGTTGATAAATATATGTGAATACATGTGAATGTTACTGGTGTTCCATCAAACTAATGCATATGTTCTTGATTATAAAATGTTGTCATAGTCACTATAATTGTAATATATGCATTAAGCTTAATGATTCTTTCTACTGATGCATTATGTAACTTGCATATATTTTCAATGTTGACATATTGGCTGAAGTGTATGTATTGTTAAGTATCTTAGAAAGAATTCCTACATAAATCATGAAAATTTGGAATAAAATTTGACTTCCATAGCGGTTAAATTTTTGAACTGAAAATTCTTGTTTCATGTTGTATATCAGATAGAAATTCAAACATTTCATTACAGCTAGTGTATCAGATACTGAAACTGATATCGTAGATTGTTATGCCTTTTATTATTCTATATATGACATTCATTAAAATGTTGTTTCTTTATGAACTAACATTGGGATAAACATTTATATATGAATTTTTGGGTATTTGGACAAACTGGATCTTATGTCTATATATATACATGCAAATTGAGATCGAATGTATGACTGACTTAAGTTCAAAACTTCATTACATTCATGTATTTTCCCATGAGCATCAATCAAATTGAACTCCTCAATGGATTCAATTATCAGAAATGGAAGGGTGATATTGAACTGAACTTGGAAATTCTGGATTTCGACCATGTTCTCAAGGAAGATCCCCCTGCTGAATCTGCTGGAAATGCTTCAAAGGAATTGAAGGACAAGTACATGACTTGGAAGAGGCACAATAAAATGGTACTGATTTGTATCAAGAAGAGCATGAACAATGCTGTGATAGGAAGCATACCGGATTCTGATCATGCAAAGAACTATATGAAATGCAATTGTTGAGAAATACAAGGTGTCTAACAAAGCTGAGATGGCAGACTTATGAACAAGTTGACTGGACTGAAATACAATGGAGAAAGTATTCAGGAGTACATCATGAAAAGAGAAGATATTGCTGAGAAAATGAAAGGGTTAAAGATGAACATTGAGGAGCCTTTTCTGGTGTTTCTGTTGTTGAATTCTTTTCCTGATGAGTACAGTCATCTGAAAAGCCTTTATAACACTCAGAAGGAGAAAAATGGATCGTTAATGAATTGATCTCCATCAGTGTGCAAGAGGAAGAGGATAAGGCTAAGAGAGGAAAAAAGGTGGCTATCAACTACATATCTATGCCAAAGAACAAGTATGAAGAAGGGAAGAAGTATTCTGACATCAAGAACTATGGCAATAAGAATAGTACTTCAACTTATGGTGTGAAACATGATCTGAACAAAGGCAAGCATCACAACAAAACAAATGGCCCACTTAAGTGTTTCTTCTACAAGAAAACTAGACATTTCAAGAAGGATTGAGATGGCTTTAAGAACTGGTTAAACAAAAAATGTACTTTTTTGTTAAAATCAGTCTTTTCATTAGTCTCATGTATGTGTCAACAAAAATTTATGGTGTTTTGATACTAGTTCATCCATTCATATTGTGAATTCTGTGCAGGGATTATTCAGTCAAACAATCCCAAGAAAGAATGAAACAAAAATGTGTGCTGCAAATGGACAAAGGGTGGCGGATCAAGCTATAGGATCTGTGAAATTGTTATTTAGAAATAAGTTTGAAATAATATTAGATAATGTGTATTGTATTCCCACTACCAGAATAACTGTTGTAGCCGACGAAAAGAAAATTAACAGGCCGACGAATTTTTTTTTTGTCGGCTAAAGTATATTTTAGCCGACAAAAAAATATCGTCAGCTAAGTTAATTTTTCGTTGGCCAAAATGTTTTTTTCGTCGGCTATAGTCTGTAAACTATAGCCGACAAAATTTTTAAAGTTTAGCCGACGGCATATATAATTTCGTCGGCTAAAAGTCCTTATATTTCCAGATCTAGACAGCAGCTCATGTGAAAGAAAAAACGGGAGAAAAAGTTTGGGTGTTGGCGAAATTGTTGGGTATCGTCGAAATCTGTCCGAAATTAGTTTGTGGCGCTATAATAGGTACGTATATGTGTATATATCTTGTTTTTGGGTTGATTTAAGAGTTTTATTTGAGTTATATATATATATATATTGATTTTGAGTTTTAATTTGAGTTGAATTATTGGATTTTGAGTGTGATTGAGTTGATCGATTTTAAATTGATAATATATATGAAGTTGTTGTTATATATATATATATATATTAATAAGTAGTAGTAGATATATATATATATATATTAATTTAATTATTATATTGTGTTCATGCATATATAGTATGAATTAAGTAATATTTTAATTATGATTGATGTTAATTGATATATATATATATATATAATATTGTTATATAATTAGTAATTAGTATATATATGCATGCATATATATATATATATATATGTGTGTGTGTGTGTTAATTATTAATTTGTTATTAATTAATTGTACGTTAACTGTAGATAGAATACTAAATGATTTGTAAATTTGATTAATTAATTAGAGTTTATATATATATATATTATATTATATTTTCAGGATATGAATAAGAGTGGGATTTCTCTTCTAAAATGGAACAAAAGATATGGTAAATGAGTTATTAGTTTTATTGAATATGTGATGAATAATGCTAAAGGGAATACAATTTTCTATTGCTTGTGCACTAAATGTCAGTGATATGCATCGATTTGCAATTGACAAGGTTTGACAGCACCTTAAGAGTAATGAGTTTTGAGAGAAGTATACATGTTGGATATATCACGATGAAACATCATCAAGGGGTCCGCATGATCATAGGTAATTTTCTGAGACTGGCAGTACATCCAACGATCCAACAACGGCCTTCATCAACGATATGTTTCCTTATGAGAGCGGTGTATGCTCTGAAGGACCGTATATGTCTGAGCCGGTGCAGCCCTTCCCTAGAGTTGTCAACACTGCTGGTATTGACAGGTACAACAAACTACTTGCTTTCCAACAGACCCCTGTGTACCCCGGTTGTCAGAAGACGGTTCTTGAAAGTGTGATGAACATTATGAAGATTAAAGTTGAGACAAAATCGACTGTGAATGCTGTTGATGACTATCTACAGTACACTGCTTCGATGCTGCTCTACGGTCATCGTCTTCCTACCACTCATCATAAGGTCCGATGTATCCTGAAAGATCTTTGGTTTTCCTACATCAAAATCCATGCATGCAGATATGATTGTGTTCTCTTCTGGGGTAAAGATCCAGAAGGGAATGACCTTGGTGACCTTGACACATGTCCAGTATGTCAGAGTGACAGGAATAAGCTGACTCCTGCAGGAAATAGAAAACCTGTGAAGGTACTTCGGTATTTCCCGTTGAGGGATAGGTTGGAACGGTTGTACATGTCATCACACACGGCCAAAGCTATGAGATGGCACGCTGATAGGGAATTGCATGGCGAAAATACCCTTATGCACCCTGCTGACGGGGAGGCTTGGAAGCATATAGACCATGAGTTTCCTCATTTTGCGTCAAAGGTCCTAAATGTGAGGCTCGGGCTCTCATCCGACGGGTTCAATCCTTTTGGCAACATGAGTCTTCAATACAGTGTATGGCCGGTGATTTTAGTACCATACAACCTTCCTCCATAGATGTGCATGAAGAAGAAATACAATATGTTGAGTTTGTTGATTCCGGGACTCGGTTATCCAAGGAAGTGTCTCGATGTGTATTTGAGACCCTTAATTGAAGAACTTAAGTTTTTTTAGGACGTTGGTTATCCCACTTATGACAATAAAAATAATAATTTCTTATATTGTTATTAATTAGTACATTTTAAAATATTTTACTAATTTTTTTTCCTTTGTAGGCTGTTTCACGGGCGAACGCTCAGAACTGGCAACGCAACACAAGGCACCATCATGTCGGTTCTAGACCGTTCGCATCGTTGATGGATGAGGCGGCCAGGGAACATCCAGAAGTCAACCGGTACATCTATACGTATGAGAAAACATATCCTGACGCCTAGGAGGATATTGTAAGTCGTTTTACGTTTTTAAATTTTTTAAATTATATATATATATATATTTAAAAATGTTAATTAATTATTTTTTCCTATCCAATTAGGCGAGGGTGAGACAGGCTAGTGATGAGGTGATGACTGCTATAGTGAGGGAGACATGATCAGACACGCAAGAGGAAGACATGTCTGAAACCATGTCTCGGATCGTCACTTCGGATAGGGTTGGGGCGAGGATCATGGGCATAAGATTCCCACAGCGAGAAAATAACTTCTACTGTCAGGGTCTAGGAAAGAAGGGCGAGGGGGTACTGAAGACCACTCCTGAATTTCAAAAAAGGCAACCTCGACCAGCAGTAGAACGACTCAGCTAGAGGCGGAAGTTCAGATGCTACGGGAATACCAAGTCGCTTTACAAGAGTATAATGTTCCAGTACTTGCAAGATTTTTTAGTTGCCCAGCTTCAGGGACTTCCGCCTCCGCCCATGCCTACGTCTATTCCCCTACCTTAACCACCGCAACCTCCTCAACAACAACCTCCTCCTGACGCGGATATAGATTTTATTTAGTTTTATGGGTTTATGAACAATTTATAAATTAATAATTTAATACAAAACGTTTAGACTACTTTTGATGGTGTACGTTGTTGGTTATATGAAATTGTTTGTGTAATTTGCAGCTTGCTTGGATGATAATTTAGAAATTTTGTGGTTTTTTTAGTATAAAAGGTACTATAGCCGATGAAATTTGTCATAATTCGTCGGCTATAGTAGTATTTTAGCCGATGGAATGTACTATATTTTGTCGGCTATATTATTTTCATTTTTCATTTTTTTTAAATATTTAGACGACAATTTATAGTACATTTCGTCGGCTATAGTTTTTTAAATTGGCCGACGAAATATTTATAGTTCGTCGGCCAAAGTCTTAGGTTGAGGCTGACGACAATTTATTTCGTCGGCTTTAGTCTTACTTTAGCCGACGAAAAATTGAAAAATAAGTCGTCGGCTAAGTGTGAAACTATAGCCGATGACCACTTTTATTTTGTCGGCTAAAGTCATAGCCGACGAGTCTTTGCTGACGACAACTCGTCGGTTAACTTAGCCGACGAATTTGGCTAACAGGCCGACTAAAATTTTTCGTCGGGCAAAGTACTGATTCTGGTAGTGCCATGACTTTGGTGATATTACTATGGCAACAAATCTTTCACCACAATATTGGCTTGTAGAAACTGGTGCAACAAATTGTATGACAAATGATTTGCAGCTGCTGAACAATGTCATTCTTTATCTTGCTACTGATGGTGTTCAAATTGGCAATGGTAAACACTTAGATGGTACTCATCTCGGTGAATCTAAGCATGGTTCACTCTCTGAATAATGTGCTTCTTATTCATGAACTTGCAACTCATCTGCTCTTAATCTATCAATTATGCAAGCAGAATAATTGTTTAGTTTGGTTTGATGAGTTTATGTGTAATACAAAAAAAGTGCAGGGCAAAATTTTGTTCAAGAGACTGAGTAAACAAGGCTTGTATCCAATTCCTTTCAACATTCTAAGTCTCCTGCAACAGTTTTAGCTTCAAATAATAAAGGCTCAGCTCAAGCTTCAGTTTGTGTTACCGCTTCAGTTTATATCACATGAAACATAAAAATGAAGTTCTTGGATTTTTCAAATCTTTCATCTTTGTGTGCATTAAATTCAACTCAATTCTCAGCTTCTGTTAATTTTTTAAAATCATATGGAGGAGGGGAGTACATAAATGCCAAGTTTAAGGAGTTTTTAGCTCATCAGGGAATTATTCATCAATTTCATATTCTTACACACCTAAGCAGAATGGTGTTTTAGAGAGAAAACAGACATATCAGAGAAACAGTAGTGACTTTATTGCAGCAAGCATCTGTTCCTAATCAGTTTTGGTTTCATGCTTGGGCTACTGCATCCTTGCTAATCAACGTGATGCCTACCTGAGTTCTTCAAATGTAGTCACCTTTTGAAAAATTGTACCAGAAACCTCCTGATGTTCAAATGTTAAGGGTGTTTGGCTGCACTTGCTATCCTCGTCTCACTCCTTACAAAGCTTATAAAGTTCAACCTAAGATAACCAAATGTGTGAATTCATTGGTTTTGCAGCAAGCTACAAAGGTTTCATTTGCTATTGTCCATCAACAGGAAATATTTTGTGTCAAGACATGTATTCTTTGAGGAGACAACTTTTCCACATGCAGTGAGCACTTTCAACTCTTAGAGTTCAGCAAAGAAAGACCCCAAGCCTTGTACTTCACATGCTCAGTCCCTCACATCAATGCCTGCACCTGTTCATTTCAGCATCTCCACTCATTTTCCAGCAGGTCAGCCTTTTCCCTCACATATTTTACATACGTATAGTCCTTGAAAACAACATCATAACCATGACTCACCTCACGACACTACCAATGACACCAACCCATAAAAACTCTCTCTCAAATAGGAGTGACCAATAACCAACCAAAAACTCTCCATCCAAAAGACGGGAACACTAACCAACCCAAAAACCAAACCAACTAAAAACCTAAAAAACAAAACAAAACCTAGGCCCAATGACAGGCTCTAATCCAACTGGGAACCCAACAGCCTCTAACAGAGCCCAGCCCAAAAGACTACAGAAGACCTGATCTGTAACCACTACTCACCCCCGTCGTCTCCACCCACCTACGTTGTCGATCAAACAACAGACCATAACAACGCAACACTCCACGAGCCATCCAAACAAACTAGTGAACCACGCCAAATCCGCCTAGACTCGCCAAGCCGCCAAGAGGCAGCTGCTGAAGTCCGAACAAGCGACGCTTACAAGATCATCCGACGACCCTAACCACCAAACTTACATAACACCAACAGATCTGGAACCTTCGATCGTCCATGAGCCAAAAGCCTGCCATAGACTGAGGGTTTAGAGGATCCCCGTTTGGCAGCGAAACCAAGAATCGACGAAGCCAAAAGGCTGCCAATGCAAGGCCGCCACCGGATGAGGTGGAGATTGCTCTTGACGATTAGTTAGGATGTGAATATGTAATCGAAAATAAGAGGAAATGAAAAAGTTTTTCGATCAGTAGAATATATATCGATAGATTTACAAATGTGAAAGAGGCAAATCAGGAAACAAGTTTCAATTCCCAGCCGAATATCATAATTAGTTTTAGTTGCGTCTTTGGTCAGCTGGTCTTCTATTTTTATTTTTCAATTAAGTAGCAAGTTCTAGAGGAAGGTGAGAACCGTAACAATGCTCTTAATTGTGTTTCTTCTTGTTTGGTCAGAATCTCAAACACTAAAATTCTTACGATCAAATCTAAATTAATGAGCATTTTGATCAGGAAAAAACTATATTTCATGTTAGATGCACAAAACATATGCTCTTAACCCACTGTAATTGTAACTGGAGATGCAAAATTAAACTTACTCTTTTTGAAGGAGAAAGTATCGTTTCCTTATGATATCGGTGATCAGACCAAAAAACGACAATGAAATGTTGGTAAGATTGAAATATAAGTTCTAAACATCTAAATCGTTTTCTTATTTACTGCCTTATTTATTTCACTATTGTGCTTTCGTAATTTCATATGTATGGTACCTTTGTCAAAATAGCTAGCTAGTTTTTCAAAATGCTCTATTTGAAGATTGTCTGATTATGCATATTGGGAGCTCGAGAACATAATATGTATGATAAAGAAGTTATTTAAACAATAACGTTAGCTAGATAGAACAATCCTTGACAATCAATTACTCCCATTAAATCAAACCGATTCTATGGGAAACAAACTTCATGGTGATGAAAAGTTTATCGAATCATCATGAAGAAAGGGTCGAACCCCAACAAAAAAATAATTATCGATGATGGATTAGAATGTGATGGAACCATGAACTTACCCAAAGCCTATTTTGGATGATTGCCCGAAATTCAAACCCACCTACAGAGAACCCAGCAACAATTGTCTCTCCAAAGCTGAAACCGAGAGCAAAACAGCTCGAATCAAAGATTTTGAGGAGCCTCAATTCGTGGAGAGCCTCAGTGGAAATCGAAATAGAAACTGCTATGGAAATTTGCTAATCCTCGGCTCGAATTTTTTTTTGCAATGGAATCCTCTTTATTCAAACAAGAACATATATACAACTACAAGATCCGTTTTGGATCAAAGGAGAAACCGAACAGAAAAATACTAAAAAACCCAAAAGAAAACATACGAAATGTTCACCATCACAAGATACAAGATATACAATCATATTCATCAGCACCGTGTACCCTTTACCACATCCTTTGAAGACAGTTTCAAAGGGTATTACCAAAGTAACATGCGTTTTTCTTAGTGTTGTGCCTCTTGTGCACTGGGATCAAATGATCAATTTGAGTACTATAATGACTTAACCAGCTCAGTGGCTGAACGGGCAACAGCGGATGCACGATCAGCAGAGGCAATAGCAGCACGAGCTTTCTCCAGGATGTCAGATGATTGTGGTCTTGTTTCCCTAACTGGTCCTGCATCAATATTAGTTGACTGCTGAATCTCATTGGTACTTGATACATGTGTCTGAATTAAAGATCTGGGAGCTGGGATGTGTTGTTGAGGTTCTGGTTTAATCTCTGTGGGCTGAGTATAATGTGCGCCATTAGAAGGTGGAGAACTAAAAGACACATGTTTTGCAGGAGCTGGAGAAGGCAGTGCAGCTCCACCACTCATGTGCTTGGATCCACCCTACATATAACGACGAAGGGTCCAATTTTAATCAGTGGAAATGACAGAAAAAATTGAAGTTTCTAATTCCACTATCAACAACGTAGTTACAAGATGTCTGCTGAGGATAGATGATGTTTCAAAATTTCATGAGCAAGTCCCTGTTATGGCACTGAACTCGTATAATAATACTAAGAAAATGTATACTGTTGATTTGTGCCAAATAAAAACCAGGGAACGATAACATAATCTGTCATGATTCTGAACAGCCAAACAATATCTGAACTTTAAGCTACAACTAATAAAGGGAAAAACATAATTGAAACTGTACCAGTAGATCTTCATGTTTCCTACTGAACTCTGCTTCAGTGCTGGAAGAATCCCAATTCAGATTGTACTCTTGTGCAATTTCCTTCAATACCTTGAGCCTTTCCTCTCCAGAGGGAGCACTAACCGAAAGCTTTTCAATTATCTGCACAAATCATATAATATATGAAAAAGTATTAGTCCTCTGACTATTGTAATGGCTGTTTCTTTAGAATTCAAACTTGCATATCAAATATAAACACTTAACAGTTCGGTTGACACCAGAATCAGGACGCAGCTCAGATGCAGCTGCTATAAATTCCTTCCCATATTTTGTTGTAAATAAGTTCTTGATCTGCAATAAATCTGGAACTTCTGAACATCTTGGGGCAGAAAATATTATGCTTGAAATAGCTTATCTTAGTTCTGGCGGACAATCCCTGTAATAAGGAGAAAAGTTGTGACAAAACTTGAGTGCCAATGGCATAAGCACATTATAATGATATGCAAGTCTGGAGATACAGCAGGCTTCAAATATTCATTCTGGTGAAAGTAATTCTAACAATGCCAAAACTATTTTCAAATCCCATTATATTCTTGTCCTCTATACAAGTTTCTCCAAAGTCTTTATAAGCAAATAGTAACACATATGTGATCTATTCGTTCATAGTTGACAGAGGAGCCCCAGTACATCAGCTGTCTATAAAGCAAAAAAAGACTAACACTACCACTGATCAAGGACTTACTTTTGGCTTTCAATAATTGGAACTCGTGCAAGGAGAAATTCACAGAAAAGCTCCAATATCTCATAAGCAGCCCATATGTTTTGCTCTCGAATAACATGCTCCACCTACCAAATTATCAAAGGTTCATTCTTCAATGACATATTGATCAAACTTCAAGCACAAAGTAATCTGAGCAAACAGACACAGATTTCCATACAACTTGAAACTTGTACCCGAATTCGAGCTATTGCTTCTTGGCCAGCCTGCAAAAATTGAGCAATCTCCTTGCGCATATGCTTGAGCTGCATATCTCTCTTGTTTTGCAGCAACTTAATACGCGAAATCGACAAGTGCAAACATGTTTTGCTACAAAAAAAAATCATCAGATATCAAAAATCTACAATAACAACAACAAGAGCAACCCAAAATACAACAAATTTGGCTCCAAGGCTCCCAATTCGATAATCACATTCAGCTTAAACAACCAATTAGTAATGACAATGAATATCTAGACCCAAAATTCACTTACAGCAGTAGAACTGAATCAATAGGATTGAAGAAACAACATGCAAAAACCGATATGGCAACAATTAAACCCCCACATGCTGAAATGTACTACATTTATATTAAGGATCTCAGAGAAACAAGAATTTCGATAACACACGCCTCACAGATGGAACTACAAAACTGAATGGTGAGTTTCCAAGTATAAATATAAGTTGACCGACACAAATCGATACGAATTCAACCAAATAAGATCAAGAATAAGTAAACCCAGTTGATCAGATCGATCAAAACAAAAGAAACGCATATAGAAGGATCAAAAATAGAAGTCAAAGCCAGACTCACCATTTTGTGCCGAAAACGCCTCTATTGAAGAGCTGGTTCAACAGAGACATGGATGCCTATGCGAAGACGATGAAGCCTCTCTCGCAGGTGGTCTTTGACGAGACTATTCAGCTGAAGCTCTACAAGACTTTTCCGCAGAAACTCAACTACTCTGTTCTTGAACCCCGATGGATAATGTTTGCCTTCAATTTTATCTTTTTTTTTTACATTTCACATCTTACATTTACGTTCCAAACTTCTACCAAGAACGTGAACTTTCTAAGACCCATTAGCACACTCGATGTTGTGTGCTAAAATGTAATGTCACCCCACACAGAGTCCTAATGGGTCTCATAAGTCATAACTTTTAGGGTATAAATATGACGGCAATAGATTAACCATTGAGAATCGAGATTAACCATTCCTAGAACATATGGGACCATATATGAGAATGAAATTGTGATCCGACTCCTAACTTTACTTCTTGCATTTAGCTATTTTATTAACTTTGTTGTGGATTTAAATTTGAGCTAATAACCATTCATTACAAAAACAGAAAAATATATATTAGGTCTAAAAAAGTTTGGCAATGTCCATTTCAACAGTTGTTATGGAAAATACATTTTTATCATTTCTTAACTATCTTACATTTCTCTCTCTCTCTCTCTCTCAGATCCAACCCGGGCGATGTCACCCTCCCCACCATCATCTCCAGTGATCAGATCCTCCAACCGCCATGTGAGCTTTTGAGCCTATATACTTTCTTAATGAGAGACAAAATTTTCGGCAAAAAAAAACTTGTTCCTAAATCTCATTATTCTTTGCATATTCAATGACTATGTGCTATAGCTTTTTAATGGACTCTAGAATGCTAGAACTTGCTCTTGATGAATTTCGAAATTGGTGAGCGTTTTTCGTCACACACATGTAAACACGTGATCAAATCAAACCTCACAATTTTATAATCCTGCAAAATGTCATCGTTAGTACGAATAAGTAGGGATCGTTCAGTCCGGGGATATTGAAGGGTAATCGAAAACAGAAAATGTTAATGCAAGCAAATAAACGTATGGGGGATGTAAATGTTTAACATCTAAAGAAACTAAAACTTAACCTAAAACTAATTATTTACAGTTGATCAACCACTCTACACATTACACATAACTCTCTAAACATGTAACAACTCAAACAAAGAAATAGGGCAGCAGGTTTACAAACCGAATTCATGATCAAATTTAGTTCCAATTTAATTAGAGCCTTCGCGGTTATTCTAATTATTCAAGACTTCACAATTATTCAGAATTAACTTCGCGTATAATCCTAAACATGGTACTAATCGGTTTAAAGACACTTCGCGTAGAAATTAAACACAAAAAGCACATAAGCACAATAAGTCGAATTGGAAACATGTTAGCAAGTATGGCGTCACCTCATCTCACATCGACATGTAAATTTACAGAATTATTCTAGCTCTTATAATGAACACAAATTGAACCAACTTCGCGCATGATTCAACTTATATTCAATAAGCATATGAAATCTATACACAAGGAACAACCATGGCCAAGGCTGCCCTTGTACATATGATTTGTTGTGTGCACAAACTCTGTAAATAAACCAAACTAAATCATAAATTCAATCAGTAACTACTGCCCTTAAGTCTTAAATTCGAATTTTCACATGCAACAATCAAACACATAAGGAAATCCAAAGAATTCATCAAATCACATAAGAATATTGATAGTTTGTTACAAAATTCAGAGATAACATTGAATATAAATACTGAATTTGAAACAAATACAAAGACAACCATGGATCTTGGACTGACTTTAGGTGTGGAGATTGATGTTTGGTGTGAGCAGCGGCTGAATTGGTGGTGGAGAGGGCGGCGGCTGCCTTGTGGATGATGTGTAAGGAGGCGGAGCTGCTGTGTGGAGATGAAGGCGGCTGTGTGTTGGTGGTGGAGAGGGCGGCGGAGCTGCTGTATAGGAGGAGAGATGGAGGGGCGGAGCTTGTGGAGAGGGAGAGAGATATGGCTGCTCTAGTGTTTGTATATAGGATGGTCGACTCTTTTCTCTTCAGCTGCTGCCTCTATTTATAGTGTTATGTCTCCCCCTTTGAGTTCTCTCAACCCTTGATTTAATCTTGATCCAATGGTCAAGGAAATTACCCAACAAATTAATAGAAATGTGTTAGGAAATTTCCAGAATTTCCTTGTTCAGCAAGATGATGAATTTGGCTCAAAAAAATGGATGCATACAAGTTCCTTCTCCAAGGTAAAATCGGTAATTTAGGAATTCATTCCTTCCTTGGCTGATCTGATTCTTCTCCTTCAATTTGGCCGAATTGATGATGAATTACATTCCTTTTTCATGCAAAATTATGGTTCCTGAAAAGGTAGGGAAATAAGTTAATAGAAAATCAGAATAATTAGGGATTTAAACAAAGGAATTTAAGGAAAGAAGTTCCCTTATTTTCAGATTTGAATTTCAAATAAATCCCTTGATGTAGGACAAAGTTTTGTCCTAAATTCCCTTGATTAATTCGGCAGAATTGATGGAGAAAGAATTTTGGAATTTTGCTGCTCCATTTCCTCTTTTATAATCGCCATAAATTCTCTTAATCCTTGTGGGAATAGGTTTCTTTGCTTCATGTGGAATCCCTGTCACAAAAGGAAAGAAAGTTTTCAAAATAAATTAGGAAAGTCAGAATAGGAAAGATTCAAAGATAGTTAGTTTCCCAAATCAAATAAGGAAAGTTTCTCTAATCAAATTAGGTAAGTTTTCCAAAATGAAATAGGTAACTTTTCCCTTTTCAAAATAGGAAAGTTTCCTAAACTACTTATCCTCGACTTTTGCGACTCGTTGAGTTTCCTAGTTAAATAAGGATTTTGCTAAAACTCCACATTTTCTTCTATTTAAGCACATTTTCACTTGTTCTCCACCAAACAATCATGGTTCACTCCAACGACTCAAATCTGTAAAATTAAGAGTTAAAAAAAGTATAAATAGGGATAGAAACACATTAAAAACGTAGCATTTTATGCTCTTATCACTGCCGTCCTCATCTGCACCACCATCCTCCTTCCTTGCTCGCCACTCTGCTAGACGAAGAAGACAGATTTGGCCCCGACGACGAAGCAGGATCTAGCCTCTACCACGATGGCGGGGCCTCGAACTGTACCTCGATGCCGCCAGCTTACGACAACGCCTCGACCTCGACACAGCCGGTTTGACGTTGATGCCTCTATTGCGTCTAATTTCATCAACAATAAGTTCCGGTTCAATCTCGACACCTCCAGATTGGATCGACGACATCGACTCTCGATTTTTGGTGACTAGAATCCATTTTTTCTCCATCTCAAAGTATAGCTCATGCTTCAAATCATCAAGTTTCTCTTCGATACCCTTTGTATGTTTCTTTATGGTTGACTTTATTCACTATCTCATTCTCTCCTTGGAGATTTTAATTCTTCGAATGTTATGGGTGACCACAGCTAACATCTCAATCTCCCTTTGTCAACTTTATTCTTGGAGCAGTGAAAGTCATTTTTGGAAGAATAATCATGGTAAATATTGTTTATGTTGTGTATTGATGTTTACTAACCCCAAAATTAAGTTTACTATTCTTTGTAAACTTGGTTTTGGTGTTTCAAGTCTGGTTTTTAAGAACATAAGTAAATTTACTACTCCTAGTAAACTTAGTTTTGGTGTTTTGAGTGTTTTTGGGAACAAAAGTAATTTTACTAGGAGTAGTAAACTTGGTTTTGGTTTTAAGTCTGGTTTTTGAGAACAGAAGTAAGTTTACTAGGAGTAGTAATCTTGGAATTGAATGTTTACTAGGGTCCGTAATCCCGGCCACATGATTCCGGTCACCAGAATCCTATGACCGGTGACCGGAGTCTGACGACAGGTGATCAGAGTCGATGAGATTCCGGTCAACCCTTCTTTCTCTTGCATTTTCTCTTTCTGAACATATTTAAGGGGTAAGGGGTATAATGGTAGTAAAATAATATAGGTTATTCAGAGTTTCTTAAGAGTTTAGACCTAATAGGTACAAATGGTCAATGTTTTTTTAAAGTTGGAATGAAAAGTAAGGTGTCAAATTTTATAGTAAATGAACATTTTTCCTTTAAATTCTACTAGAGAATTTTGTAGGTGAGATTCTCAATGATTTCGATTGACGAGATAATAGCCAATAGTAATGTACTTTCTCAAAAGAGAAAAATAAAAGAACAAGGGAAATGTAGAATGATTTGGAGACCGGAGAGAATATTTTAATCCCTGTAAACTTATAAGAGCATATGTACCCATGAAGCTCCTTCAATCCATCAATTTAATTGTCTCGTTCAATCACTATTCACTGCAGATTGCATTTCAGAGTCAAATTTTATACAACGGTGCAACTCAGTCAGAGATGCAATTACTATTCATAATTGAAATTTTTATTTTTTAAATTTTATATATGATACTCAACCAATAATATCATTGGATTTTCAATAGGATTTGGGACCTACCAATATTTGACACGTGTATGTTTGTCAACCAAATAATATCGTTGGATTTTTGATTAGATTTTTGACGAATCAAAAATCGACATGTGTGTGTTTGTCGACCAAATAATATCGTTGGATTTTCGATAGTTGCAAGTCTTCGGAGGGAAGCCAATTAGACATAGAAATTAGGAAATTAAGAAAGAAATTGGGAAATTAGGAACGAAATTGAGAAATTAATATATGAGACAAGATGGAGGAGAAGAAATGAGAAGTTATGTAAATTGTGAAGAATAGAGTTATGGTATATATAGAAAAAATTTGACAGTTGGAAAACATTCGGACCGTTTGTAAAATTCGACCGTTGCTCAAACATTCGGTCGTTGGACCAGCAGCTGCCACGTGGCAGCCTCTGGTTGGCCAAGGGTTTAAATCCTGTCGGCCATCTTTTTTTAAATTTTTTTTAATACGATTTTAAAAAATAAAGGCTGGCGGGCGCCTACGTGCATAGGGCCCACATGGGTTGCAGCTCAGTCACAGAGGCAGGCGTTGAGCGCCGGCCTACCTGCCTTTCTTGATAGGTCCCGCGTCAGTTTCCTCCCCATTTCTTCTCGCTGCATCGCTCAGCTCCGGCAATATTCTTGCTTGATTGAGTTACTGCCCCTCTCGGGTGCAGTTGCTCTAATATTATCGTCTTCTACCAGGTTCAGTTCAAGCACAGGCACTGTATCATAATGTTCAAGTGATGTACACAAATGAATTAGCAAATAGGGGCGCTAGAAAGGACATTAGTTTCGGAAGCACCGGGAATCAAGCCAAGTGACAATGTCATCAAGGACGGTGAAAATAGTGTCATCAGGCTCCCCTTGAAGAATGCAGTGATAACCATCTTGATAGAGCTTCAAAGTCTTAAACTTGCTAGAGGCCTTGTCATAAAGCAACTGGCTCACTAAAGGGTCTGTCACCTTATCTGCTTCTCCATGAAGAATTAGCAATGGGGATGAAACCTGCACCATGTTTTGAAACTGGTCAATTCCTGCTGGTACATAAGAAATTGGCAAAGAATACTACAAATATCAACTGACCTTATCCAAGTGCATTTCAATATCGCTAGTGGTCTTTACAAGTTCAACAGCTGTTCTTGATCGCATTTGGTCCTTGTAAGAAATCACATTGTAACCAGCCTATACAGATAGATTAGCATCAGTATTTTTGTTGAAGACAATGAAACGGTAAGCGTGATTCTAACTATCTTTGATTCAATGAGTCTGCAGTCTATATGGTTATCACTAAACCATCTTGTACACTAAGCTTTTGCAGCCTGCAACACCATACAAGACCATTTAAATTAAGAGAACCATATAGGGCTAACCGTTTTTCTCTTTTCGGGCTCTGTAGCTTAGATGAGCTATATCTTTCTGTGGGAACAGTTTTGCCTCAGGCAAAATTTCAGACATGAATGCTAATAGCTTCAGCACTATAGCAGGAGGCATTACATCATCTGCAATCTTGAAATCGGTGAGAACAAAGAGAGCAAGGATATTTGATTATTAAACTAAATCCTCATCAAAGTTAACACATTTCAATAGAGGAGCATAATTACTTTGCACATTGGAGCTACAAGAATCACTCCATCCCATTTATCCGGTTCCTTTAGATGAATCTTTAGAGTCACAGCTCCACCCATTATAAAAAAGGGCAAACCTTTTACTTCAGATCTTCCTGAATTGTAAAACAAAGCAATATTAACCATATTATAACTGATGTCACTAGACTGTTCTAACCAAACAATATAACACCTTTCACCTTTGATACAAGTAAATTGTTCAATAACATCATCAACCAACTCATCAAAGTCTGAGATGTAACCATGCAACCCTTGAGAAAGACCAAAACCTGGATAGTCTACTGCATATACAGCGTACCCGGATTGAGCAATTCTACTAGCAATGCCTGATATCAAAATTCATCATTTTCATCAGTAAAGAGAAAACCTTTCTAATTTTGGCAATCAAAAGACAAAGTGGCCAACCTTCAAAGAAGAATGTACAAGTACTACCGTACCCATGGCAAAAACACAGGGCAGCTTTGACTTGATCCCCTTGGTTTGGCAACCAGCTTTTGCAGAAAATTTCCATACCCCTTGAATTCCTTCCATACCACTAAAAAGGCCAGGGTGAACTTTTAAACCTTTGAATCCATAGCAATAGAAAGTTAGAAACAATGAGATTAAAGCAATACATTTCGTTCTTTCTATCTTACCTCCTCTGTTCGGATGCCAGCATGATCCATCTGAACAAATGTCAGCAAACATAAAAACTACCTTATGAGTTCAATTATCAAGACTAAAACTTTGAATTTCATACCAGTGTAGCATTAACACTAGCACTCGACTATGATCAAATTATAACGAACCATGAACAAGCAATGGTCAAGTTGTTTATGCACGTCGACGAATGCCGAGCGAACTCGTCTACGAGCAGGGGCGTGATCCAGGTTCTGTGAAGCGATAGTGTTCATCTCTTGGCTTAAGCCTTCCATCGGTGACCATTTCCGGGCCCTGACCCTGAACTTAGTTTTGGGAACTGGAAACTGTTGTCTGTGGTGGAAGAATACCCTTCCGTGTGAAAAATGGATTTTTCTCGAACAAACAGACATGAAACAGGTCAGGATCTATGGGTCACGTACAACCTTGAACTTCATGTTTGTTCGCCTTTTGACTTCTTCTCAAACAACTGTCGTACATGCGCTGGTCAGGCTGACACTTAGGTTCTTTTTAGACCTACTAGGATTTTTCTTTTCTTCTCGCGAAGCGGACGTTTCTTACTCGGGCCGGTGTGGTTGAGCAGAGCTATAAATCAGGATTGCAGGACGTTCGCTAAAAAGTTCCTTGAAAAACTGGGAATATTTGCTAAGGTTATTCACCTTAACAATGGTTTTACGGGTATTCACCTACGGATAGGGCTTTATGAAGTGGTGGTGGATTGTTCGCTCACGGATGAGGCTTGGTAAGGTAGAAGCGGGAACTGCCGACTGATCGTCTTTGGTGAGTAACAGCAAAAAATGCCTATGTATATGGCTTTGGTGAACAAAAAGACCTAAGAAATCTTTTTGGTAGAGGTGCTCTGAGGGAGACTTGTTTTACAGTGTGCAAAAGTTGTTTGTTGATTGATTAGAGATGTGTTTGAATCATACAGCTTGACCCTTTTATATAGTGAACACTAGGATTTGTTCTTGCTTGCGGATCAAGGTATATCAAACCCTATTCCGAAGATCATGAAAAGAATCTTTAAGTAACTGCAAATCCTTGCCAAGCATGACCTCAAACAAAAAGAAAAAATATTTATAATAACGTAGACCGCAAGAATCGGTTCAATGAGCTCTTCTGCAAGGCATCGCTGAAAGATGTTATTTTGGCCCAAACAAGTACAATGAATACTTACTGTTTTAGCCGATGTTGGATCGCGGCTCTGGTGATCGGAGACTCGCGCCGACTATCTAGTTTTTTTTATAGAATGTCTCTATACAACAACACAAGTGACAAGTCACTTATATATATATATATATATATATTTATATATTGTTAAAGGAAAAAATATGTTTGTACTTTCGTCAAAGGAACTGACGAAGAATGAATTATGGAATTAGAGATAATGAATCAATTAGACATTACTAGGTTTCCTTATATTGTAACTTACCATTGTAACATATGTACTTCATCCCCTATATAAAGGATAACCTCTAATGAGAAAGAGAATACCAGTTCCAATTTAATTTTACTTTAACATGCTATCAACATGATATATTATGTAAAAACTATTATGCCCTTGTTTAATTAGACCATTGTTTTGATCTTAAAAAGTTTATAAGGATAATGCTTACTGAATTAGATGAGACTTTGATTTGATTATCGTTGGCTTGTTAAATTTTGAATTATATTATGAAGCATTAATTTTATCTGATTTTATCTATGGTTCAAAATAACACTATAAAAATGCAAAGCAATACATTTACCCAATAAAGAAAGGTTATAAAATGAGAAGTATATCATTACCTAAATCAAAATACTATAAAGGATATGAGTTATACCTCTCAAATTATAAATACTCTCATATACTTTATGGAATGTATGGAGGAGAACCAAAGTGCTGAGTGAGACTATTCATATAGCTTTAAGACATGTGATAGGTAGTTGATTATGCGCACCAACATGC
This sequence comes from Comarum palustre, assembly GCA_951800085.1. Taxonomy (NCBI): domain Eukaryota; kingdom Viridiplantae; phylum Streptophyta; class Magnoliopsida; order Rosales; family Rosaceae; genus Comarum; species Comarum palustre. The sequence goes on along the minus strand of OX637577.1, from coordinate 22,745,445 downwards.
CTATATCTGCTTGGGGTTATGCAATATTGCATGTAACCATACTTATTCATTTTTAGGCCCACCGTTAAGCCAACCATTCCCTGCGTACCAGTTGGTAACTGGACATGAGTCTGAGATTTACCATAAAAGGCTGCGCAACATATGTGTCTATTGCGCCCCTACAACGCATTTCAATAGGTCATCATAAACGAATACGTATTTATATTGGATACGCACCTCCAATAATTATCCTCTATTTGGACTAGCTGCAAAAGCCTACAAGGTAAAAAGTCCCCAATAAAGGACACGTTACCGCAGATTAAGGCGACGCAACCACACTTAGTGGATGTGTGGTTGAGGCTGTGGCTCCCTAAGGGAATAGGAGGAGGCCACATGGTTCGATTAGTACTTGCCTAAAGAAATTAGGTGAGCAAGGCACAACATAATCACTGTAAAGATTATCTCTCATAAGATTGTCTCTTATTATAATTATGTCCATGAATCAATACGGGAGGACGCTCCGATGTTTAAAATGATTCCAGAGATAAAATCTCACTGGATTACGAGAGTACATACACATTGATGATGCATACTGTTGCTTAAGGAATCATAGAGCACGAAGGGATCGAACCACGCTCTGTTGAAAAATGTCAACAAAGAGCATATTGGCCTACATAAATGCAATCCAGAAAGAGCTAGATTCTCTATAAAAGAGACAGGTATTTGGTTTGATAGTGCTAACCTTACCAAGTGTAAAGCCTGTAGGACATAAACAACTCTATTAACACGCGTAATGAGAAGAATGAAGCCTTAAAGGACAAGGCTCGCCTAGTGGCGCCAAAGTTTCTCTCAACGCTCTGGATTGACTATAAGAGGACATGTTCCCAGTAATAGAAATGCAGCTCTTAGATGTGGTTACATATCTCTATGGGGATCTTGATTGAGAGATATATCTAAAAGCGCCTGATGACCTTAAACGATCCAACTCAAGTAACTCTAAACCACGGAGTGCGTTTGCAATTGGAATTGAAACACTCACTTTATAGAAGTGACTACTTGGTTAAGAAGGGATACTAGATGATGAACTATGCTCCTGCATACTGATAAAGAAAACGAGTTTTGGATTTACAATTATAGTTATCTATGTTGATGATACGAATATAGTATGTACTCTTAATGAAATAAGAGAAACCGCGAGCTAGATTAAATCCGAATTAAGATGAATGACCTTGGGAAACTTGTTTAACAACGAGTTTGTCGAATAATAATCCACCGGTGTACATGTGTCCAAAATATTCTCAGGCGATTAACATGGACGATGTGCATACTGTTAGTATTCTCAGTGATCAGTCGATGTTTGGATGTAAAGGAAGATCCATTTCATCTCAAGAAAGATGACGAGGAAGTATTGAGACCTGAAATTTCCTATTTAAGTGCAACAGGGTATTATTGTACTTAGCTTAATGTATTCGACCAGATATTGCATTTTTAGTGAACTTGTTAGCTAGATTTAGCTCAGCGCCAACACATCGTCATTGAAATGGTATTAAAAACATATTTCAATACCTAAAAGGAACCATTGACTTGAGACTATTCTATCCCTATAAAAACAGAGATGAGACAACAAATGAAATTGCATATCCCGAAGGACAAATTGAAACCCAAACGATGTTTTGGTTGGTTTTGCTAATGATGGGTACCCGTCTGACCCACATAGAGAACGCTCTCAAACTGGTTATGTATTCATCATTGAGAACACGGTGATATCTTGGAGATCAACCAAGCAAACCCTTGTAGCTACCTCATCAAACCACTCTGAAATCATTGCCCTTCATGAGGCGGTTAGTGAGTGTATATGGTTAAGATCTATCATTACACATATTCGAGGAACCAGTGGTTTCTATACCACTGAAGATCCCACATGCATTTATAAAAATAATGTGGCCTCCATTGAACAGATGAAGCTAGGCTATATCAAGGGTGATATATAACGCAAAATATATATCGCCAAAGTCCTTTTATAGTCAACAACGACAAACTATCCTCAATATTCTGGTGAATCAAATAAGGTCTTAGGAGAATGTGGTAAATTTGTTTACAAAATTCTTACCTAAGGCCACACTTGAAAAACATGTCAAATGTATCGGAATGCGAAAACTTTCTAATCTCCCTTGGTTGATGTAAGTATCAGAGGGAGAGTGTAGACTTTAGAAGGAGTCTAAAGTGCTCAAGTCACCCTCAAATGTAATTGGTGTGTTGTGCTCTTTTTTTTTTCATTCGATCAAGGTTTTATTTTATCTCATTGGGTTTTTGATACTTGGCAAAGTTTTTAACGAGACAACGATAAATGCACTGTTTCGTCTTTGACTCGGCATAAGAGGGAGTGTTAAAGGAAAAATATGTTTGTGTCTTCGTCAAAGGAACTGACGAAGAATGAATTATGAAATTAGAGATAATAGATCAATTAGACGTTACTAGGTTTCCTTATATTGTAACTTACCATTATAACACATGTACTTCATCTCCTATATAAAAGAGAACATGAGAAAGAGAATATTAATTCCAATTTTAATTTTACTTTAACATATATATATATATATATATATTTTTTGGGATGTGTAAAAAGTGTTTATATTTCAACCAAACTAGTGTATATTGTTCGTTAGAGGCGTAGGGTTTTAGTATGCATGATTGAATTAGGGTTTAGTAGTTAGAGGAGACAGCAGATTGCGAAGATTACGCTTACATTGGCTCAAAAATCAGCTCACAGACTTGTTGAACAAAAGTTCATCTCAGTGTTGCAGTCATGTAAGACCATAAAGGAACTGCACCAGATACAGGCGCAGGTAACCCTCCACGGTTTTTCACAGAATGACTACGTCGCTCCGAAACTAGTCACGACTTGTGCGGAACTGAAGCGGATGGCTTATGCCCACCAGGTGTTCGATCAAATTCCTTGACCAAATTTTGCTCTATGGAATGCGTTGTTGAGGGGTATGCGAAGAATGAGGGTCATAGGGACGTTGTGGCTTTGTTTTGTAAGATGAATAACATGGACATAATGCCGAATTGTTATACATTCTCGGTTGTGATTAAATGTTGTGGGAGGTTGTGTAGGTTGGTGGAAGGTGAAGAGGTGCATTGTGTTGCGATAAAATGTGGGTTTAGAGCGAACCCCTTTGTGGGGACTACGCTGATCGAAATGTATGCGGCTGGGGGAGTAATTGGAGCTGCTTACATGATGTTTGGTGAGATGTTTGAGAGAAATGTGGTTGCTTGGACTTCCATGATTAATGGCTACATTTTGTGTGGTGATATGGTTTCTGCGCAGCGGTTTTTTGATTTGGCACCAGAACGAGATATAGTGTTGTGGAACACTATGGTTTCTGGTTATATTGAGCAGGGAGATATGATAGCAGCTAGAAAGCTTTCTGATAAGATGCCGAGGCGTGATGTTATTTGTTGGAATACGGTATTGAATGGTTATGCAAGTAATAAAGACATTGCGGCTATTGAGGATTTGTTTGAGAAGATGCCTGAGAGGAACGTTTTTTCATGGAATGGATTGATGGGAGGCTTTGCACGCAGTGGACGTTTCGTTGAAGTTCTGGGATCTTTCAAGCAGATGCTTACTGAGGGTAATGTGCTTCCTAATGATGCCACATTAACGACCGTGCTGTCAGCCTGTGCGAGATTAGGAGCTCTTGATATGGGTAAGTGGTTGCATGTACATGCAGAGAACATAGGGTACAAGAGAAATGTTTATGTTGGGAATGCACTGATTGACATGTATGCAAAATGTGTTGTCGATAATGCAGTTGATGTCTTCAAAAACAGGAAATGAAAGATCTAATTACGTGGAACACTATAATTTGTGGCTTAGCAACACATGGACGTGTGAGTGATGCCTTAAAATTGTTTTCACAGATGAAGAACTGTAAAGTGAAACCAGATGGGATCACCTTCATAGGCATTCTGTGCTCTTGTACACATCTAGGATTAGTGGAAGATGGCCTGTCATATTTCCAATCAATGGTTAGTGACTATTCAATTGTGCCTCAAATTGAGCATTATGGTTGTATGGTTGATCTGCTTGGGCGAGCTGGTCTATTGGAACAGGCAGTGGAGTTTGTGAGGCAGATGCCGATAGAAGCAGATGTTGTCATTTGGACTGCCTTGGGGCATGTCGAATCTTTAAAAACATTGAGTTGGCTCTCGAACGGCTCATTGAACTTGAACCGAAAAACCCTGAAAACTATGTCATGCTTTTGAATATATATGGTGATCTTGGGAGATGGAAAGATGTCGCAAGATTAAAAATTGCAGTAAGGGATACAGGTTATAAAAAATTCCCTGGTATTAGCTCTATTGAGGTCAATCATGGTGTGGTTGAGTTCTGTTCCTTGGATAAAAGGCATCAGGAGACTGAAGATATATATGAAACTCTGGAAGGATTGACCAAAGTACTAAGATCTTCTGGATATGTACCAGAAATTCTGGAGCTTGGGCATGGAGACTAGTCATAAAACCTGAAATTGGGGAACGTCTGTTCATTTTCTGTGATGCTGTTCAATTGCAAGAATTACAATCATCATGTATGACACTTAAAAATGTCCATTTTCAGTTCCTCTTTTTGGACTAAGAAAAAACTCAGTCCAATTAGCTTAGACTGATCAAACTTTCATTGTTGCTTAAACTCTTGTCTCATATTTTGTGATGGTTTTGCCATTACTAGCTAGCTTCACATGCTCACCCAAAAAAAACATGAAAAAGAAGAAGCTCCCCTGCATTGCCTCCATTTCTGAAGTCACTGGATCTTTATCAGTTTAATCCGTTTTTGTTAGGTTAAGCTAAAGCCCAACATGCCCCGAGGCCTTATGCCTTTTGACCCTTCCAGAACTAAAACATCAAAGGAATGGAGCTGCGGAAAAATATTCATGACTGAATTCTGTAGCAGTGTAGCCTAAAGTTGTCATTTGCTAATATTGTAAGTACTTTCATGAATATATATAATTGAAAGCCATCTTCGGTTTGATGCTCATGGGTTCCATTTCAACAGGTCTCAAACTATAAATCTTACGTTGTCGTTTCATTTAAATATAAACATGAAACCTAATCTGAACTCAATAAACTAGCTGACATTGACATGCTTAATTTGTTGGTATATGCATGCTTGTGCTTAAACTAACAATCCTTTGTTTATCTAATCTCTTAACCTCGATCTCCTAATCTCTCTACTTAAATACTTACCCAAAACACTTCATCAAGATAAGTGCGGCGCTATTATATTCGTTGTTAATGCCTTGATCACCAACAAATGCAGTACGTGTAAATGGGTAATTAAGCCAGGTGGAGTGTACTCTTAGCAAGTTGTTCATTATAATTATCGAGCATGATCAAAATGGTTCACTAATAAATGAGTACAAATCCAGATGATTATACCTGTTTTTGACAACTAGTATACATAATCTTGTTTATCTGTCTCTTTCATTAAGCATGAGATTAGAGTAAGTAAACTAGTTTAATGTGTGTGATTTGGACTTGATGGCTGTGTGTTTTAGCTATCAGAGCTCCTATATTTCTCATATCTATGTAGGGATAAATTTGTTTCGGTTGGACATCGGTGTGAACAGTGATCTTTACAGAAAGTTTAGAAATGAATCCGACAGTCATATATACCAAACTGAATAGACACAAACTGAATCATTTTTTTGCTGCAGAATGTGACTTGTTTTGATGCATGTATGAATTGAAGAATACAAGTAGCTAGATGATTCTAGCAGAAATTTGGATTACTTCCTGGAAAGTAATGAAATGAAGACCTTTCTTGGTGAATTGATTGAATTCAACTATCAGAAAGCAGTCAAGAGTTGAAAATCAAGGCCGCTCTTTGAGATTTGATGGAAAATTGTTGTCAACTAAGATTGAAGAGAATGATACAGATTTCTCCTTGAAATACAATTCAAACAAAATGGATGATTACATCAACCTAAAAGTAAAGAAACAAATAGTTCCACGACATCATATTCATCGTAATCGATAAAGAAAGCATATTTTCTTTTGTAATGGCAGCCTAGCTACTTCACCGGCCGGCCATACACATACCAGAAAGTGATGCCTAAACGAAGGTATATCATATGCATGTAGAAACTAGAGGGTCTCATATACATATCTCACTTTCATCATGCTAATAGAGGCTCTTTTCCTAATTATTAACTTAATGTCCTTTCGTTTTCGAATTCAAAAACAAGTAGGTAAACAAAAACAATACATGAAGGAGAAGTGAACCGTAGAATTTGGTTTCCTCTATTCTGTTGAATAAAATATGATAATGATTAATTGGTTGTAGCGAAAGAGACAGAAGAAAATTAAGTTGAATATTCGAAGCAAATCTTTGCGGCTTCTATTTTTCTTACTTCTGAAAATCTTAATAGATTACACAACATTTTTGCCCTTATATAGGGATCAAGGTAACCTACAAAAATCTAATTTAAAAGATCTACTAAAAATTTGAAATGTATTTAAATACAAAAGATCTAATTCATAGTTTGAGTGTGGTGAATAGTTGAACAAGTGGAAGAAAATATGTACACTGAGTAATTGTTTCTTCTGCCGTTTCCTAGTGATCTCAGGAAAACATTAACTTCAACACTCTCTTAATGCTTTGCTCATCCACTCTTAGTAGGTCTCTGAGGTATTCAAACCTCTCTCTTGGCAGATCTTTGGTGAAGATATTTGCAACTTCATCATTTGTATTGCAGTATACTAGATCAATCTCATTCTCTTCAACTGCATCCCTGATGTAGTAGAATTTCAAGGCAATATGCTTTGCCCTACTGTGATACACAAGATTCTTTCTCATGACAATTGCAGACTTGTTATCATTGAGAATGATTGTTGCATATCTTTGCTTCTCGCCAAAGTCTTCAATAACTCTGTGAGTCAAATTGATTGAGAAGTGACAATTGATGCAGATACATACTTTGCTTCAACTGTAGACAATGCTAGTGATGTTTGCTTCTTTGAAGCCCAAGAGAACACACAAGTTCCAAGTGTGAAAGTATATCTAAATGTGCTTTTTAAATCATCAACATTTCCTCCCCAATAACTATCACAGAAACTAAAGAGTTTTGGTTTCACAATCTTCACATACATAATTCCAAAGTCCATTGTACTTTGTATGTATCTCAGGATTCTCCTTATAGCTCCATAGTGAATCTTGGTAGGATTGTGTATAAATCTGGATATCAGACTTGCAGCATACATTATGTCAGGTCTTGTGTAAAAGTCTCATTAAAATCAACTCCAATTACATGTGAATACCTTTTTGCCACCAATATTGCTTTATTTCTTTGCACATAACCATCTGCATTTAGCTTGGTTTTGTAGATCCACTTCAAACTAATGATATCCTTGTTGTTTGGTTCATCAATAAGCTCACATGTATTGTGTTTTACAATAACTTCTATTTCCTCCTTCATTGTCATTCGCCACTCATCTTTCTTCACAGATTCTTAAAATCTTTCAGGCTCAAATAAGCAGACATTGCAGCTTTCATGCTCTTCATTCAAGCTTCTCATCCTTATTTGTGTTGAATTTGGTGTAGATTGAGCATTTGAATGTGCTGATGATGGTTGTTTAGGACTTTGAGGTGGAGTATGTTGTGGTGGATTGAGTTTCAACTCCTTTGGAACATCTTCATCTTGAACAGTCTTATCTGGCACCCATTGTTTCTTAATTGTGTCTTGTTTCTAATCCCAAGATGAATTATCACTGAAGAGAACATTTTTACAGATGATCACTTTTTTCAAAATAAAGAGCATATAACCCTTTGTGTGCAAGCTATATCTTATGAACATACACATTTCACTTGATTCATCAAGCCTCTTCCTTAATTCTTTTGGGATATGTGCATAACAGATTAAACCAAACACCCTCAAGTGATTTACATTTGGTTTTCTTCCACTTTATGCTTCAACTGGTGCCATTTGCTGCACAACTGTAGTTGGATATCTGTTTATCAAATACACTATAGTATTTACTGCTTCTCTCTATTATTCTAAATGCACTTTCTTCGCATGCAGCATAGACTTCGTCATTTCAACGTTAGTTCTATTTTTTCTTTCAGCTATCTTATTTTTTTGTGGTGTATATCTTACTGTCAGCTGCATTTCCAAGCCAATATCTTCACAAAACTTCTCAAACTCATTTAATGTGTATTAGCCACCTCTATCTGATCTCAGCTTCTTGATTCTGAGATCAGATTGTCTCTCCACCATAGCTTGAAACTTCTTGAACACAACGAATACATTTGAATTCTGTCTTAAGAATAAACTCAAGTCATTATTGAATAGTCATCAATGAATGTAAGAAAATATATGTTACCTCCTCTAGTAGTTGTTTTTATAAGACCACAGATATCAGAATGGACCAACTCAAGAGGTGATTTTGCTCTTTAGGTCTTCCATTTAGGAAATGAGATAATGTGTTGCTTTTCTAGTGCACATCCTTCACACACTTCATTTACTTCTTTGATTTTTGACAATCCATATACCATTTTGATGCAGCAACTTCAGACTTTGAAAATTCAAATTTCCTAGCTTTTGATACCATAGCCAAAGATCTTCCTAGCTTGAACGTAAGAGGAAAATTTCTGATCATCTTCAATTCAACTTCTACCATCAGCTTCTTGCAACTCCCTCTCTTAAAGATTTTGCAAGTGTTATCACCAAAATACAGGTGATACTTGTGCTCAATAAGTTGACCAATAAATAGGAAATTTAAGTCATGATTTGCCACCAGCATTACATCTGTAATGAACATTTGCTCATTTTTGGTTTCAATAGAAATTCCCTTACCTTTTGTATCCACTAGGCTTCCATTCACCATCTTCACTTTTGTAATGATGTTGTAGTCAATATCATAAAGAAGATCAACATTCGTCGTCATATTATTGCTGTAGGCACTATCAACAAGTCATAACTTTGCATTCGCCACAATATATGCTCCATTTAGGGCTGTAGAAATCTCATTCGTGACTGAGGATGTCCCATTCGTGGATGTGAAAATCTCATTCGAGGTAGCATAAGACATAAGTGAAACAGAACATATTAGTTTTTGCAGTCATTCACTGTAGCTAACCAATTGATTATTCCTGTAGTCACAATCCTTCTTGATATTACCAAACTTGTCATAATTTAAACATTTTAGTTTTCCTTTAAACCAACATTCATCGATGTGAACTTTATCACAGATTGAACACTTTGAATAGGTTCAACTGTTGCAGCCTCCCTCATTTTTTTTCTTTTCTGATTGATCTGATCTACCCTCCCACTTCTTGCCTTTACCCTTCCAGATTCTTCTATTTGGATTTTGAACTAGATAGTTCCCTACTTCTAGTGTTTAGGCTTAGTGTTTGAAATGTTTTTTCTATTGGTTCATCATCATTATTCATCAACCTCTGATCAAAAGTCTTAAGTGACCCCATCAAATCTTGCACACCAAGAGTGTTTATATCCCTAGTCTTCTCTATAATACTAGCTATAACATCATACTTCCTATTTAAGCTCATAAGAATGTTCTATACCACTCTTTTTTCAGGTATGGATTCAACATAGGTTTTCATCTAGTTGACTGAATCAGTCAATCTGGTGCAATAATCATTTAGCAACTTAGTTTCATTCATCCTAGTGTATTCAAATTATCTCCTCAAAGATTGAAATTTTACGGCTCTCACCTTATCTGAGTCTTGAACTCCAACTTCAGAACATTCCAAACTCCTTTGGTTGTTCTCTCGTTTGCAATCTTGGAAAGAACTCTTCTGTGATTGATGTTTGAAAATACCAAAAGCTTTCGCATCTTTCTTGATATTTGCCCCCAGCTCAGTTCGTTGAGCGTTTGACATTCATTCAGCTGTTGGAACCACTGTTCTAAAAATCGGCCAAGTCGGTCGACTAGTCTGTAGTCGGCGGTCACCGAGACGACTTTGGTGTAGTCGGCTGGGAGAAAAATCAGAAAAAAATCAGCCTAGTCGGTGAAAAATCGACTTAGTCGGTTCAACATGGATTAGACCAAAAATAAGAAAAAATGAAACAACGTCGTTTAACTCATTTTGACTTGGTCAAAACTCAAAACCTAATTCGAGTTTAATATCGTAATGTTTTATTGACTATTTTTATTATTTTGGACATTATATTACCTTTTACAAAAAAATATATTTAATTATATGTTTTAAAAATAAATCTAAAAATTAAAATTCGAGTACTCACCCGACAACTCCTCTACCGGCTAGTCCCTGACCGACCGACCGACTATAGCTACTTTTAGAACCTTGGCTGGAACTGCAAAACCTTCGTTCACATAGCTTAATAGATCTTGAGATATGAAATGGTCTTCATCTTATTAACCCAGAAATCAAAGTTCTCTCCTGTGAAGATAAGAACCCTAGCATCTGAACCATTTTCTTATGTCGTCATCGTAATAGCAAAAAACTAAAGAACAAAGTGTTTGTTTTGTTTTGTTTTGATCTAACAGATGGTACATCCTAATTGATATTGATCAATAAAGCTCTGATACATATTAGAATTTGGTTGCCTCTATACTGTATATTGAACAAAGTATGATAATGATCAATTCGCTGTGGCGAACGAGGCAGGAGAAAACTTAGTTAAATATTTGAAGTAAATTTTTGCAGCATCTATATTTCTTACTTCTAGAAATCTTAATAGATTACACAACATTTTTGTCTTTATATAAGGATCAAGGTAACCTACAATAGATCTAATTTAAAAAATATACTAAAGATCTGAAATATATTTATATATAAAAGATTTAATTCATAGTTTGAGTTGGATGAACAGTAAAATAAGTGCAAATGATGTTGAGGACATAAAAAAATATTTACAGTGAATCATTATTTTTTCTACAGTTTTATAGTGGTCAAGAAAACATTAACTTCAACGTGAACTCAATCTGCATGAATGATGCATCAACATCAACTAGTTGGTTCATCAACATCACCGTGAAGAGCAGTGATGTTGATACGATCAATAATCGATCGCGAGAGCACATTGTCTTTAAGAGACTACATCATCGATCTTCATTCCATAGCCGGTTCCTGGAGGTGGTCGTCGAGGACTTGGTACAATATTTCATGACATTATCATTGTATGTAGAAAACTGGGGTTGTAATCTAGGTAACCATGTACGAACTTGATCTTAAAGCAAACGTACTGGGAGCGCACGCCTAGCATGTGGGCTGCTTGTTGATCATGCATGTTGAATTCCAAAGCTGCATTATGCGATCCAAATCTGCATGACTGCATGTGAATCCTTTGGTGGAAAGAAGAGTAGTAACTACCAATTCCACTGATCCAGATACTTATGCCCCACTATATATTAGTACTTTTCATCTTAGGGTCAAAAGGATATTCAAGTAGCTTGTAGAAACAAAATTAAAATTAGCGCAGGAGTCCTGGTGAGGATCTGATATAAACTAAATCTTACAGAGGGAGATAATTTAGGTTAAAGTTACTACTGCGGCTTCTGTTCTGGGTCATATTCCTCCTCACCGTCACCATCCGTCAAATCTAAGCAGCTTTAGTACACATCAATTGATGTTCGCATGGGAAGATAGTTAAGTTAGAATCATTGATATACTGAATGGGAAAATGTTCATTCGTTGAAAATGATGATTGCAATCGATGATGTTGATTATTTGAGCTTCGGATCCCATATATTCAACATCGTCTCTCCAATCTTTTAGTCCGCTTCTAAATCTTTGACACTATGTATGCAGTTATGCAGCACGAGCAATCTGAAAAGAATTTCTAATAACATTTAGAAACGATTAATATCTATATCTTTGACTAAGATATATAAGTTGCTCGTCGGTCATGGATCGTCCATCATCGTTATTGGAATAATCCCTAGCTTTTGATGAGAATTTCAACTAATTTGAATGCTATAATACAAGCGCGGCAAATCTCTCGACCCACCTTCTGTCAAAAACTGACTTCAATATGCATGCTGGCATTATTTTTAGTACACCAACTTTCAGTTTTTATAAAATTTCGGTCTTTATAGAATTTAGTACATCAATTTTCTAAAACATCATAACGACACACTATTTTTTCAGCCCGACCTAGTATTAGTACTTTTAGCCGTCAATTTTGTTACCAAAGTTACTAACAAGTCATTTTTCTTGGATATTTTGGTTATTTCACATCCACTTCCATCACTTCCTTCTTAACCTCCTTACTCTTCTCTAATCTCCCTCAGATCGCCGCCTCTCCCTGACCAGCCCAGACCTCCGCCCCTACCTGACCAGCCCAGACCTTGGCACATTTTCTACTAGCACAAAGCCAGCCTAAAGTAAAGAGAATGGTTGCGAGAACTAGCCCGTCGAACAAGTCTTCCAAAGAAACAAAAAGAAGAGCAGATAAAACAAGACGTCACTATCAGTATTATGAGTGCATATAGAGTACATCACTTGTAAACAAAAAACTAATGGTTCGCTGAGATAACAATTGCTTAGATTGGCAACCTCTTAGACAGCTTCACTGCAGATTTATCCGGGAAGGGAAACTTTTCAAGCCAACTTGAAGCATTCTTTGATGTTGACGAGATGTAATTTTTCAGATCTTGCTTATGGGCATATATTCTCAGGGGCTGATCAAAGAGGATAGTAGGGTATATATCTAAGGAAACCCTTTACGTTGGTCACAACATCATTGCACCTGGTCAAAAGGCTTAACATCTGCTGGGAAATATCAACTGTGGGTGCACTTGAAAATGTGGCGGGGGTATTGAGGAGATTATGACTGTTTATGCTGGGTGGTGGTGGTGGAGGTAGTGCCATTTATGAATGCTGTTGTGAAAAACTATTATGCCGTTGTGGTGGTGGTGGAGGTTTTGCATATTGAGAATATAAAGGCCGACTATGGGAAAGAGGAAGAATAGGAGGCAATGTAGAAGGTGGAGTAACCTTTTGAAAGTTTCTAGCATTATAATTCATCATAACAACAGAAGTAGTAGAAGAAGAAGGTGCACCATCATCTACAAAACTAGCCTTGTTGTTGTTGATGAAGTTATTTCTATTACGGCATCATCAATTGCTCATTTCTACTAGGTTCTTCACCACCCAACATGAATTTTACACAGGTAGTTCCTTTACTATTTCCATTGCCAGCAATAACCTATCCCTGAGACTCGTCACCCGATGACTTCTTCATAATCGACTTCGGATAGACTGTTGCTGCCGCTGTTTGAGTGCCAGAATTGGCATATATGCATAATCCTTAGCCCTCAGGGTCTCAATAGAATTGTCATCTCCATAACCCTTCCCAAATGCAGAAACTTTAGGACCTTCCACCTCTCAAAGCTGGAACCTCACATCGAAGTTGTCAAGAAAGAATTTGTTTGCACTCGCAAACTTAAATGCTACTTGTGCATCAAATTTGTACAGAAATACAACTCGACATGTTGAGTACTTGTAGAACACACGGAGACTAGATTGATCCGTAGATCCAAAACGAGCAAACTTTACCTTCAGTTCTGCAGGTGAAGGCAGAGATATATTGTGGGAGGGAACTTCATCACAAACATGGTGGGCTCAACAATCATAGCCGGAGGTTCCATATTCTTCACAAGACCTGGCTTCACCCTCCGTGGAATGAGCACAGCTGATTCGATTACCATATTTCTGGATAAAGATCACTTCTTCTATGGGTTTTAGGGGCACAAAGATCGCGACTTGGTGTTGAAGTGAATTGAGTTGGGCACAAAGATCGTGAATTTAGTTTCGTCAAGATGGGGACGATTAGGTTTAGCCCGGAATGGAAGGAATCAAGATTAGGGAGGGGTAGAGGTCTTGGCTAGTCAGAGAGGGCGGCGATCTGGGGAAGATTAAAGAAGACCAAGGAGGTTGAGAAGGAAGTGAATGTGAAATGATCAAAATACCCATGAAAATGACCTGTTAGTAACTTTAGTAATGAGGTTAACGAAGTTGACGGCTAAAAGTATCAATATTAGGTTGGGTTGAAAAAATGATATACCGTTCTGATGTTTTAGAAAGTTAATGTACTACAATTTTTAAAGACTGAAAATTAATATATTATTTAAATAAATTTCTCAAATGAAGAAAAAGCCGCCCCACATCAGCTGGTTTACTTTAGAGGTGTTTTTTATTACAGAAATATGTGTTCTCGTTCTCATTGCAAGGGTTTAGATAATTCCGCTTAGATTGAATGATTGGTATATCACGACTGAATCAATGATACAATATTCATTTAGAGACATTTCATACGTGTACAGGTACGAGTCTTTGATTACAGAAATTGAAATACAATTCACAATACATCTCCCAAAATCACAGCTATTAACTCAGAGGTAAAATACATCTCCCACAATCACAGTTAATTAACTCAGAGGCATGGAGTAATGGAACGCCATCATCACAGTAGTTGTGAATTAGTAACACAAAGATCCTATGTTCTTCAAAGTACGTTTCGATTCGTAAGTCGTATAATTAAGACTGTTTTCTACTGTATAGGATCAAAACAAATGAAATTATTGATCGTTTGGTGACTAACGATGATCAAACAATATCGAATGATTGAATATTTTGGTTGCTAATTTGTTGTCGTACGATTGTCTTGGTTATGTTTGCGTCATGTAAACCCTAACAAGCCCAACGGGCCAGCGAATCAACTGCCACCAAACTCCTAATTCTAAGCAGGGAAATTAAATTAAGTCAATATATAAGGAACTACGAACAACTGGATATAGACAAGTGTTAGTGTGCTAATTAGCAATGAAAAAGGCTACTAATTAATCTAATTCTATAGAAAAGACTGCCAGGCGGGTTCTTCGCCGCAGCTGCTCTTGTTTGTTACATGTCAAATTCTAAACCTATCTGTATTGTATTTTTAACCTTGGTGATGATGGAAAAGAACAATTTGGGGTCAACTTGATTACTTGGCAAAGGGTTCTAGTACGTATCTGCACGCGGGAATATTTTCGAAAGGTCCTTATTTCTGTTGGTAATTGCTACTGCTGCTGCACATATAATTTGAACCAATATGAGTAATTTACTACCATTTGAGTGCAAGTTACTGTTGTCTCGAACATTGATCATGAAGCAAAGCACCTCCTTTTGATTTGACCGAAAAGAAACATGGCCAAGCTAGCTAGTTTTCCGACATTACGTCAGAAATTATGCTTATAAGGAGTAGAATCTCAATCTTAAAGGGCTTGCTATTAAGCCATGACAGCAAGCTATAAAACCCTGAATGGCATGCAGCAATCTCTGCAGACCTGTAAGGTTTGCTTCGATAACTTGGGGTTTAGACATAAAATGGGTTTAGGAGCATTGAACCTTTTCAATAGGAGGTTGGAGTATGCAATATTAAAACACATAAGGGAGAGAGAAAGATCATTACTCTTAACAGACTTGGATTAAATAAGTGAGCTAAGCAAGAGAAAAGATGCATCTTGTACTGAATTATTGTGACAATTTAACAATAATGCATCGTCCTTAATAAGTTTATATTATGCAAATTCATGCATCACCCAATATTTGGATCCTTCTGACTTGATGTTTGCATCTCTTATTTTTAAAATTAATTTCTCTTACAAAATAGTTGATTTTGACTTCATATAGAGCATAGATAGTTCCTAACCTACAGTCCCACATCATGACATAGTTAACTAAAATTATGATCGATTGGATTCCCGAACTTGAAGGCCTGTTGTTTTTTCTTGCCGAAATGATGTGTTTTCTTTTCATTTCTTATTATGGTCGGACAACTATATACATGAGCGTTAAAATTTAGGGTTCGACGGTCATAAATAAGTCTCATCGTGTCACAATATTACTGTTGATATAGTGATATCTATGTGTGTTATACGTGCATTAACAGTAGCAAGATTAGAGACAATAGACACAAGATTTATAGTTGTTCACTTTGTCGTCGGTAGGTAATTAAAACTACATTCACTTAATATGTACTATGTGTTAGGTATCTTAGTGGCTCCTCAAAGTATTACAAAATAGTAGTAATGATGTGTAGAGTAAGAGATGAGGAGTCTCCTTTCATAGGAGAATGAGACACATTCCTTTACATTCTTTCTGATGTGTGATAAAAGTCCTAGTAGTGTTGTGTGAGGTCGGCAATGTGGCTTCCTCATGTCGAATCGGCGACTTCCAAGTACTGTTGTGTTGCTTGTATGTCTGGCTTAATGACTTCAAATTCGGGTCTCATTATGGCTCGCGGGCCCATATAAAAGATGTTACTTATGTTCGACGGTATATACATATTTATGCCTACCCCAACAATTACAAATCTATGTCGCTAAGAGTGATCCATATTCCCTCAATCGATTGACTTTGTAAATAGATTACTTTGACATGCATTGTAGATCAAGAGTTTCAACGTCTGGAGCTTGAAATTGGGTAGTGATCAATCTTAGAAAGGAGGTCTTGATTAGGGCAGGTCCTGAGAAATAGAAGATCATGTGAGACTGATTTTAGACCTAGAATTCAGGAGTGTAAACTGAAATTTTTTCATATAAAAAGTATATTTCTGGAAAGTAGCAAGCAAAACTGAGTTGTATTTTTGCAAATTCATAACATCAAACATCTTGTAAATACATAATCACTCAAACTAACAAGCAAAAAGAGTTGTATTTTAGTTTGAATGAACCTGAAAACTTGTATAACCAAGAGCTTCCTACACCTTTTGAATAAATGCATCTTAAAGAGTCAATTTTCTGAGTTGTACAAACCAAAATCAAAGGTATTGCGGCATAGTCTTTCATGTGCAACAAGAGATGTTTATTAGGTCATGCTTGTAAAACTATCCAAATGATATTTAAACAAACAAGGTTGCTCACAATAAAATCGTACATACCTGAACACTACCAAGTTTTCCATTGGATCATCAAAAATGAAGTGAAACTATTACCAAAAGAAACAAAAATAACAACTAGTCCATGAACTTCCTGATGGGAGCCATTCTATTGATTTTGCATAAATAATAATAAAAAAAATTATTCATGATTCAATATGTAACTGAAAATCAAAATTCTACTCTCTCAAATCAATCTTTCTCTTTTATTTATGAACATTGAACAATCAACAAATTATACTCTCCCAAATCTCAATTATAGATTCATAAAATATGTTGAACTAGTAAAGCAACAATAACATGTCATGTAATACTAAGAGAATCAAAAACTCAAGGATTCAAGGAAATCGATCAAAGAAACTAAAGAAGGAGAACAATACTCACTACTTAGTACAACAAAAACTAAAGAAATTAGCATCCAAGGAAAGATTATGGGATTAGCTTCTCAAATTGTATATCAATGGTCCAACACCCGATTGCTTTAAATGAAAATTTGATCTTTTGAGAAATCAAATTAGGTATTTGGGATTATGGTTTTTTTATTCTAGAGATAGAATTTGGTTATTCAGGAGAGAAGAAGATATGAGTGAATAAAGAGGCTCGCTCTTCCAAAAAGAGAGAAAATAAAAGAGGTCAGAAGATTGGAACCTGGGATGTGCTACAACTTTACCAAAATATTTACCAACTTTGCTACAACAATATTTGTTAATGTATCTTTCTTTTACAATATATAATAGTATATCTATATTTGTTAGTCCTAGCCTCGTTGTCCCGGTGAGTATTAGTGATCTTCTCCTGGCTAGTACGGGTAAACAAAGTATATAGCATTCATCATCAACGAGGTTAATTAATATAGAAAATTCTCTTCTGTTCTAATTTTAAAGATTTTTTCCCATCAACAAAATAAGATTTCAATATTTCCACTAACCTTATAGAGTCTTAGAAATTTGTTCCCACTAACAAATTTTAGACCACTTTACATGTTTTGTATGACTAAATTACCCTTCTCTATTCTGATATCTCTTCCTCTCTCATCACCGATGAAATCAGTTTCTCTACTTCTCTCTCTCTCTTCACCTCCACCGTCTGTCTCCTTCTTCATCTTCGACAACACCGTCGCTATCTCCACCCTCGCCAGAGCAACTCAAATACCTGCTAGATCATCGACGTCCTCCATCTCTTCCCCTGTGTCATCGCCTCATAGGCTCAAAACCATTTATGGTGATGCCCTTGTTCCCCCAATCGGTACTCTCTTGCTACTTGATCACACTCTCTGTCATTTAGGTTTTTGGGTCATGGAGAATCAGATCAGAAACCTGAGCGAGTTCTTGTCGGTCTTTCACCGCCATGTCGTCCAGTGTCGGCTTTCTTGGAGCGACTTGGAGAGACTTGAGGATGGGAGTTAGCTGAGGAATAATTTGCAATGGTTCATGATCAATGTGAGTCGATACGACACCGTTTTGATGCTCAATGGTGCCTCGATGATAATCATGCTGGAGATTTCTCAGAACGGCTGGCTTGTGGTTCACGGGATTAGTGAGGTTCTTGAACTTCCACAGAGCGTGATTGAGAGTCCAGTGGTGAATTCGGTGTCGTGTTCTCCACCGCAGTCTCAGGCAGTTGGGCGCCGCTCTGGTGAGGCCGTATGTTTTTCCGGTGAGGTTCTCTGTTTTAGGGATTACTTTGTAGTGTTCTTGGTAGTTTTGGTGTTGTATTGTTTTTTTTTCAGGGATTGAGTTTTATGTGAAACTGTGTATTGCATAGCCATATCTTACCTGTGAAGAAGAGTATGGTGTAGAAATTGGGCATTGTTTACATTGTGAATGTGTTAGGCTGAGTTGGTTGTAAAAAAGATGGTGATCCTTGCTTGTAAGCTCAATTCCAGTTCATGTATGAGGATTATGTTAAGTTTTGGTAAGAATTTCATAAAGGTGTTTGGAATTAGAGTGTTGATCTTGTAGTTTTTGCTTTCGATTTCATTTTCGTATCAAGAAAATTCTCCACAACGTGTAGAATAGGTTGATACTGATTTCAATTTCCACTATAATAGAAAATGTCATCGGCAACAACTTTCAGTTGTCACAAAAAGTCTACGTACATTCCTCCCTAAATTGAAAATGCGACAAATTTAGGTTGCCGCAACTGGTTGTCGCTTAAAGTGGTTTACCGATTGTCAAAAGCGACGAAAATGCACGGTTGTCGTTTTTTGCATATGTGACACTATTAGTTTCTCACATATCAAATATTGTGAGAGACATACGTGTGTCACTAATAACCATATACAAGACTTTTTATTTGTCACTATTTTGAATATACGAGGTTTTAGTCATGTTGCGTATTCAATATGCGAGGCGTTCATGTATGTACACTTATTTGCAAACCTTGATGCATCTAGGATAAACTGATTCCAAATTCTTATTCTGAAATGTTGATGGGTATTGTGAGGGTTCTCTGTTCTTAGTAAATGCCATAAAATGGGTCAAATGCACCATTTAGAACCATCAAGGGTACGAAGCCACATTTCTGTATTAGAAGTTGAGCATTACATGCATTTTATAGCCAGACTGCTCAAAGCGTCCTGCATCTTAGCACTTATCTGTAGTACCATTGGCTCTTGATACCAAAACTTAATTAAGACGGTCTTTTCTCCCAAGATCAACAAGGGCTTGCTTGAGGTTACTAAACCACCGTGTCGCATGCCGAATGTCCTCGTCTGAAATTGCTTGAAAGTACCAGAAAGCGTTATCTAACTTGTTCTCAAGCGCCGGCATTGTTGAGCTTCTAACTGAACTCAGTCAGTTCAATAAATAGGTTACACAGTAGTCTCGTCGTGTTAAAGGTTAATCAGTTAATGAATGAGTAATAGCATTCATCCTGTTCATACGATTTTTATTTCGAAAGGTTCTAGGTAAGATTTCAAACTTCTGAGATTTTGTTAAAAGGCAAACAGGATTGATAAACATGGAATAATGTGCAGTACTATGATACCTTCAGCAAAATCAACTAGTTGTATATGGCTGCACATTATTATCTTACAGCATGATGATGATACAGGATTCAATACCAACTTTACAAGAACTTTAACAACCAAAACTCCTTGACACTAAGAGTGTACACTACCGGTATAAACAACATAGCAGACGAATAAAAAAACAGACTGACAAATTTTTTTTTTCGTCGGTTAAAGTAGAATTTTAGTTGACGAAAAAATATTTCGTCGGCTAAACTAATTTTTTCGTCATCTATAGTCTGTAAACTATAGTCGACAAAATTATAAAAGTATAGCCGACGAAATAAATAATTTTGTCAGCTAAAAGTCCTTATATTTGCAGATCTAGACAGCAGCTCATTTGAAAAAAAAACGGAAGAAAAAGTTTGGGTGTTGTCGAAGTTGTTGGGTACTGTCGAAATCTGTCCAAAATTAGTTTGTGTAGCTATATATAGGTACGTATATGTGTATATATCTTGATTTTAAGTTGATTTAAGAGTTTTATTTGAGTTGTATAATATTGATTTTGAGTTTTAATTGAATTGAATTAATGGATTTTGAGTGTGATTGAGTTGACCGATTTTGATTTGATAATATATATGAAACTGTTGTTAATAAGTAGTAGATATATATATGGTATATATATAATAAGTAGTATATATATATTAATTTAATTATAATATTGTGTTGATGCATGGTATGAATTAATTAAGTTGTTGATGATATGTTGATTATGATTTTGTGATGATCAATGTTGATATATAATATTGTTATGTAATTAGTAATTAGTATATGTATATATATGTGTTAATTATTAATTTGTTATTAATTGTTGTAGAATTGTAAATGATTTGAAATTTTATATATAGAATTAATTAATTAGAGTTATACATATATATTTTATTAGATGAGTGCTAGT
Organism: Comarum palustre; assembly: GCA_951800085.1. Lineage (NCBI taxonomy): Eukaryota > Viridiplantae > Streptophyta > Magnoliopsida > Rosales > Rosaceae > Comarum > Comarum palustre. The sequence continues at coordinate 22,724,651 of OX637577.1, read as the reverse complement.
CTCACACTGGATGAGCCACACTCACCCTTAAAACCACAAAAAAAATTATTTTAGAATCCTCCCACTATAAATTATATGTTTTGTGTATTTTTTGTGGTTTGAGGGTGAGTGTGGCTCATCCACACTCATGATGAGTGTGAGGCTAGCACTCCTCATTTATTTTTTTTTTTTTTCAGAATATGGATAAGAGTTGGATTTCACTTCCAAAATAGGACAAAATATATGGTAAATGAGTTATTAGTTTTATTGAATATGCGCTGGCTAATGTTAACAGGAATACAATTTTCTATTGCCCATGCACGAAGTGTCAGTGTCGCAGCGATATGCATCGATTTGTGATTAACAAAGTATGACAGCACTTGAAGAGTAACAGGTTTTGAGAGAATTACACGTGTTTGATATATTATGGTGAAACATCATCAGGGGTCGGCATGATCATGGGCAATTTTTTGAGACGGGCAGTACATCTAACGATCCAACAACGGCCTTCATCCACGATATGTTTCCTTATGAGAGTGGTGTATGCTCTCAAGGACAGTATATGCCTGAGCCGGTGTAGCCCTTCCTTAGAGTTGTCAACACTGCTAGTATTAACAAGTATAACAAACTGTTTGCTTTCCAACAGACCCTTGTGTACCCCGGTTGTCAAAAGACAGTTCTTGAAAGTGTGATGGACGTAATGAAGATTAAAGTTGAGACAAAATCGACCGAGAAAGTTATTGATAATTATCTACAGTACACTGCTTCGATGCTGCCCTACGGTCATCGTCTTCCTATCACTCATCATAAGGTCCGATGTATCCTGAAAGATCATGGGCTTTCCTACATCAAGATCGATGCATGTAGATATGATTACGTTCTCTTTTGGGGTAAATATCCAGAAGGGAATGACCTTGGTGGCCTTGACGCATGTTTGGTATGTCACAATGACATGTATATGCTGACTCCTACAGGCAATAAGAAACTTGTGAAGGTACTTCGGTATTTTCCTTTGAGAGATGGGCTGCAGCGGTTGTACATGTTATCACACTCGGCCAAAGCTATGAGATGACATGCTGATAGGGCATTGCATGACGAAGATACCATTATACACCCTGCTGACGAGAGGCTTGGAAGATATAGATAGGGAGTTTCCTCATTTTGCGTCAGAGGTCCGAAATGTGAGGCTCAGGTTCTCATCCAACAAGTTCAATCCTTTTGGCAACATGAGTCTTCAATATAGTGTATGGTTGGTGATCCTGGTACCGTACAACCTTCCTCCATGGATGTGCATGAAGAAGGAATACAATATGTTGAGTTTGTTGATTCTGGGGCCCGGTTATTCAGGAAAGTGTCCCGATGTGTATTTATGACCCTTGATTGAAGAACTTAAGTTTTTTGGGACGTTCGTCATTCCACTTATGACAAGTACATGTACGAGATGTTCCAGATGCATGTCATGTTTGTTGGTACCATTAGTGATATTCAGGCCCATGGGATGTTGTCGGGCAACGTTGTTAGGGGATACAAGGCTTGTCCAAAGTGCCTTAGCGATGATAGGTGCAGCTGTCATTGCAACAAGATATGCAAATTGGGTCACCGTACTCTCCTTCCATATGATCACGAATGGCGGTTCGATGACAAGACATTTGATGAGACTGTAGAAAACGGAGTGCCTCCCAGACGATGGACGGGGAAGAAATTTTAGCAGTGCTTAATGAGTACGATTTTGGGCAGTTCAACAATCATCCTAATATTGTGGCAGGAATACCTGAAAGGCCCGACATGTACAAATTCTGAATACATAAGAGCATATTCTGAGAACTCTCATACTGGAGTAAGTTGTTGATCAGACACTATTTAGATGTGATACACATAAAAAACAATGTGTGTGACAATGTGATGGGCACAGTGCTAAACTTGAAGGGGAAGACGAAAGACGGTCTTAAGGCACGCATTGATCTTAAAAAATAGATATATGAAGACATATGTGGTTGAAAGAAGACAATAAAAATGTCTCAAGCTCCTTACACCGTGAAGCTTGACCAGAAGAACGTAATTTTCAGGTGGATGAGTTGTGTGAAACATCCTTCAGGCTATGCAGGAAATATAGCCCTGTGTGTGAACTTTCAAGTCAATAAGTTATACGAGTTGAAGAGTCATGACTGTTATATCCTGCTACAACGTCTCTTCCCTATTTTCATTCGACCGTTCCTTTCCCGTGAGGTGGTGGAGCCGATAGTAGCGTTGTCAAGTTTCTTTCAGAAATTATGCACAAGGGAAGTGAAAAAATATGACCTCCAGGAAAAGCAAGAGGACATTATTTATATCATGTGTAAATTTGAGAGGATATTTCCTCTAAATTTTTTTGACATCTTGCCTCACCTGATGATACATCTTCCCGAGCAATTGTTTCTTACCGGTCCGGTACACTACACTTAGATGCATCTCATGGAAATGTATGTTTTTTCCACCTAAATTTTTCACTATACATATTCAATATATAATCATAACACTTTACAAAAATTTATTTATAAGCAACTTGAAGAGTACAAAGCTTATGTGGCTAATAAATCTACGTCTTAAGGATGTATAGCTGAAGCATATATTGCATAATGAGTGAGTCACCATGAAGTTGTATTTAGGAGAGTTGAAGGAAACTCCAAAACCATACCAGTAGATGTACCGAAGTTCAATCTTTCCATAGTCTCCACTGATGTTGAAGTTTATGGAATTTTGCCAGACTCCTACAAGTTGCAACCACATAAGCTAGTCATAACCCATTGATGGGTATTGATTAACTGTCCAGAAGTTGAATACTGAAAAGACATCCATTTATATTGTCCAGACATTCAAGGTTATCTCGAGTACCACAACAAGGAGTTCGTAAACTATTTTGGCGGCTGAGTACGTAATTCTTTATTTCTGTACATGACTCTTTCATTGTCTTAATATCCATATTTACAGTACATTGAATGTTTGGTTGCAGATGAACCCTATACAATTCGATGGTCACCCAAATTGGTCGCACGAACTAAAAATTCTAGCGATGAAGCCGATAATGTCAAGAGTTTATCCGATGTGCAAGGTCAATGACGTGCAATTTATATGTGAACAGAGAGACAATAGATGGAGAACACAAAATTTTGAGGTGATGGCACATGGTGAACGGAATAGAGTTGACTATTATGGTGTTCTCGATTCAGTTGTGGGACTCGTTTATAGGCAAGGCATGACATTGCACCTCTTCAAGTGTAGATAATTTGATACTAGCAGCTCGCAGAGCATGAAGATCGATCAGTACGAGATTTTTTATCGGTGAACATTGCTACAAGCTGTTACGAAAATGACCCGTTCGTTTTTGCCACATCGGTAAAACAAATGTTTTATCTTGATGACTTTGTTAAGGGTGACGCGTGAAAAGTAGTCAACCTTGTGCATCCTCGAAACATTTACCGGGCGGCTACATTTGGATAGACAGAAAATGAGGAAGAAGATTTTGCGTATCAAGAGCCTAGCGTAATAGGTATTCCTGACTCCTCTACAATTCGCCTTAATAATTTTAAAGCGGGTCGTTCGGTTCAAATTCGTGATGAAGAGCCAAGGCTTATTGATGTTGATCCAAATCAAGAAACAGACTAATACTTTGGTGATGAGGAAAGACATAGATTGCCAGAAATTAATTCTAACACCGAAGAAGACTCATCGGATGATTCCGATTACGAGCCTTAGTTTGAACTTGTAATACAAATTGATGTGTTTTATAGTTTACATATGTTGAATTCATATTTTTGTTGAATTTTGGTGATATATGAACAAGGTATGGTTTATATTAATCAGCCTGTTTTCAGAGACAACTCAATGCCCCTGAGGATGTCAAACACGCCGCCACATGCAGCTGCGCGTGGGCCCCACACATCACCACCCTCAAACTGGTCAACTTCACCCTAAAACCACATACATACAACCACAACAACCCTAGAAGGCCTATAAGACCAACCGGTACTCCTAGAACTGCTGGACGCGCCTGCACGCGCAACCATAGCCGGCGGCGCATGGGCGTCAGCGCCTCCATCCAAAACACCGAATTTCAACAAACGCAAAACATGAAAGTTGTAGATCACAGCAAGTGGAGCAATTTTAATACCTGAGGTTTTGATCAATTCAGACTGGAAGTGGCCCAAAATTGTTCGGAAAGGATGAATTCGTGATCTACACCTCCACGCTCCAAATTGACCTTCAAAGGATACACCAGCGTGTTTAGAAGTAGGAAACGGTCACAACAAGGGTGGTTTCAGCTCCTAGAACCACCGTAAACGGCGGGTTGAAACAGGGTCACCACCGTTACTGTGCGAGCCCAGTTGCGCCGTTCAAAGCTGAACTGGGTCACGCCGCCACCACAGTCGCACGGAGGAGAGGAAGAGATTTCGACCGGCCTCAATGTCTCCGGTGGCCGGAGCTCGCCGCAAAAGTCAGGTCGGGTCGGCCGGGTTCGGGTCGAGTCAATTCAAATTTTCGGATACTGAAGGAACGCGCGCGTGGAAGGGGAGAAGAAAATGGAATCTTTTCCATTTTTGGAAATCCACCCTTTCTATTTATATACTTTCCAAAAAGAGAAACCAACTTCTGTTAACGATAAATTCCTCACATGGTAACCGATTCACACATGCCGCATGTCCACGGACTCGTATCGTCGAGCACTCCAACTCTCATGAAGGAAGTTTTCTGATAAACTCGACGTAGTAAAAAGTCAACCTTTGACCCCTTCAAATAAGTCGTTTCCCCTCGTCCCTTAACTCCGAACACTTCGGCACTTTTCCTGAAGGTACGAATACGTACCAATACCATCAAAATTTCCAAACTTTACACTCGTTAAAACTTCAGAGAAACTAACAGCGCAGTTACAACCCTTCGTAACCTGCCTAATCCCGATAAAAAGGTAAATTTCGGGACGGGGTGTTACAATCTACCCCTTATAAAAAATTTTGTCCTCGAAATTTCCACTATGAAATGTAGAGCTAACTGTCATTCCCAATGACACCATTCGGTTAAAGATGAGCCACATTTCAAGACTTTATTTGTCCAACCGTCAGGATTGTCGTCAAGTTCCACTAGACTTAACTTCAAATAACAAGAGTCACAAGCTCTATGTACCAATTTCCTTTAGAAACCGAAGTCTTCTCCTAGTTGTAATACGAGATATACAGCTACACCCGCTTTGATACACTTTCTCGGCACGATACCCTCGTCTTATCACTTTCGTCGTAAATCGACTCCACAAGACTTGCCTCTTAACTCTTCTCGAGTTAATTCCTGAAATGGCAATTTGATAGCTTTCCAAGACATAAAATAAACTAGCTCGTAGTCGACACGTATGTTCTACTTACACAACTGCCACACTAAACCTAAACGCCAACATCCTCCTCGTGGAAGGACGGAAATGCTACAGTCCATCACCGTAGGAGAAAATCACACGTCTCTTGCACATTTCAAGACAAAAAGAAAGAAGCACTTTCTACACTAGGCCTTGAGGCCAAGGACGTATTATCTCATGCGTCATTCAATCTAAACTCTCATTTCTCGTTCCTTGTACTCTAACTTTCGATAATGGGACTCGAACAAACTTGCACACCACAATGCGATATCGAAACTGTCCACTCGAGCTGATGAATCCGCCAAGAGACTTCGCGCCAACCTGGGTGTCATCTTCAGATACTTGGTCACAATTAATTTCTTCATCCTACTCCACTCTCTCCAAAAAGAGTCTATAGTAGGGCATTTCACAACAATAAGAGCTAATAACTCGCACACTAACCCATGTGTGCTCAAGTCTTGACTAAGGTCAAAAGTTTAGCTCAACATATCTCAAGCGTCATGTCCATACGTATTTACTAATCGTCAACCCAAAATCTCCTTCCTCATGAATGGATTTTCCTCTAAGAGATACCCTGATCTCTTTTACCAAAATTCAACCACCACTCATGTAACCAGACATCAACATGACGTATAGTCTAAAGGTTTACTCCAGGAAACATATTTTCATTGCTCTGTGCCCCAATCTCATACGTGATCACATGCAAAATTAACCGCCTTTAACTAAACCCTTAGAAAAATCAAGAGTACCCCACTCCTAAATTTTATACACGATCCATATTTCGCGTGGACATGTCGGCCTCCCAGAACAGGGTTGAACTTCTCCGACGTGGAAAGCTTTAGAGTGAGTGGACCAAAAATCAATGCCAATAATAATGGTTTAAAATCACAACTTCAAATTTCATTTTCATTTTCCTAAAACAATCCAGGCCTTACCCCCAAAACAATTAATTTTCCGGCCCACGTCTAAACATAAATCCAATCTCAGCATGCAGCCAATATAAAACAAATCGTGGCCTATAGCCAAATATAAATCAACTCGTGGCCTACTGCCGTATAAAACAAATCATGGCCTGCAGCTGTATAAAACAATTCATGGCCTGCAGCCGTATAAAACAAATCATGACCTGCAGCTATATAAAATCAAATCATGGCCTGCAGCCGTATAAAACCAAATCATGGCCTGCAGCCGTATAAAACATATCATGGCCTACAACAATATAAAATCAAATCATGGCATGCAGCCATATAAAACCAAATCATGACCTGCAGCCATATAAAATAAATCATGGTCTGCAGCCGTATAAAATCAAACCATGGCCTGCAACCGTATAAAACCAAATCATGAAAAACATTTCGTAAATGATTGATCACACATAACAGGGTCAGAGCTAAGAGCTCTAGCGTACCTCTCAGTGAGGACGCAATCTCGCGCTAACACTACCATCTCCCCCAATAGAAGAGGAGCGCAACGAGTGGCGCACTTCCACTCCGTCGGACGAGGAGCGTTGCTTGCTAGCAAATAACAAACAATACATCTGACTACCCTTCATGACAGTGAGCCCCATAGGCTAAAAGCTCCGGCGTCTCATTCACTGTCTAGTGAGAACGCAAATCCCGAATATCATCCCTCCTCTGTAAGAACACCCATATCCTGCATTTCCACTCTGCCGAATGAGAAGCGCCGGGCAGGCGCTCTTCGACTCCGTCGAACGAGAAGCGCCGTCCGCTAGCTATAAACATCCAACGACCCTTTATAGTGAAATTTAAATCAAATTCCCGGTATTTTCATAAATCTAGGCCTGAAGCCTATTTAAACATCCAAGCCCAAAGACTATTTAAAATCCAGGCCCGAAGCCTATTTAAAATCCAGCAATTGCAAAAAATATTTAAAATCCCGACAATATACCAAACAATCATATCCCAGTAAAACATCGGGTCCGATTCCCATCTGTATGACGGGACTCTCCCGTCAAAACCTATTCGAAATCCAAGTGAAAGCAAGCGAGCTGAAATCCATAAATCAAATGGAAATAAACGAATAAAAACCCTCCACTGGGGTTTTCGCAAAACCAAAGGAATCGAAAATGTAAAGAAACCCGAAAAATCATTCGTTCTGGGAACATTTTAAAACCATTTAATTATTAAACCATGACATGTCTTTCTTTAAAACAAATCAAAGGTCCACTCATCATACTAACCACACATCTCCTGCTCCAGGTACGGTACTCAAAACGTCCTCATACTTGGTGACATCTCACTTGTCCGAAAGCGGTCCCCTGATCATCATAAAATATTCCTCCTCGAGCTTTATGGACTCACCAAGTGTCCGCTGCGCCACTATGACACTTTACTTCATCTATTTCTCTTGACCTCATCCAGCATCACGATCACCAGATCATCCTCGAATAAAATTACGCAACACTAATATGTTGACATAAGTGGTCATACCGACTCTTTTAACCCATCAATCAAATGTTAGACGCAAAACGACTATCGAATAGTATAACGGTCCAATTTTTCCTAGTTTAACCAGAAAAGGTCAACGATTGACTTTAGGGCTAACCAAGTCTTTCTTGGGTTGACCAGAAAATTGACCAAAACTTTCTGACTAATCGACAAGGATCGAAGCCTAATAAGTTTGAAAATTGTCGATTTATAAATTCGAATAATATTAGACGCATTTCTAAGCCTATTTGCGCCAAATTCTGAAATTCGAATTTACTTTTTCAAATCTGGCTCGTCACTAAACTTACGAACCTCTCGACTTTTCAATTTAACGAAAAGTCTATATCGACATCTAAAAGCAATTGATGTGACAAACTTTACTACTACACTTAACTTCACTATTTTAACCTCAAGTGGTAATCATTTCAACCACACATACTAACAAATATAACGACCTGTTCCACTTGGAAAGTCGATAACATATTTAAACATTTCCAAGGACTTTAACTACTCAAGCCTTTGGTCCGAGCTTTGAACCTAAGCTTAGATACCAGTTGTCACGCCCGACCCAAGTTTACCTTCCTAAACCTGGGTTAGGACGTGCGGGGCTCACCCCAAAAGAGATTTACTCGAAATCCCCCTTGAGAAGGGATAACTCTCTTTCCAAAAAAAATTTAAATAGTCCAAACGATACCGGAATAGACCTCACAGCCGGAGGTTGCCCCTTTTCCTCATTTGGATCTCAAACCAATCATCTAGAGGACCTAGGGTTCTAATAATATTTGTGACTGCACCCGAATCCCGGTCAGGCTGCCTACGTACCATGTACTCAGGGATCAAGCCACACGTAACTCTTATTTTAATTAACGCCCTAACCAGACAAATCTCGTTTTTCTATAAATCGGTCGATCTACTAAAATGGATAGTAACGCCTATTACCGATCCGGAGTTTAACCTCTCCGCTGAGGTATTCGCCGACCAATTAACTATCAGGAATATCCCGAACCTTCCACCACAATTATAAACAACATTCATACATAAAATATAACATAAAAGCATCCACGTAAATAACAAATCCTCTAGGGTAATATTGTCAACTGAAGGGTACCCTTGTAATTATCTTAAACTATCAAGGGTAGTATAGTCAATTCACTCTTAACGGCAGCTTGGTAAATATACAAATCTGTCAAGGGTATTTCTAGGATTTCTGCCTCAATGGCATCCCTGTAATTAAATAAAACAGTCAGGGAGATTCATGATATTTCAAACTCAGTGGCAGCCTTGTAAATAGACAAAGCCACAGGGGGGTATTTATGAGATTGCACCCTCAGTGAAAGATTACTCTCCTCGAAATCCTGCTGCGTCAACTATCGTCACAGGGTAAATCATCAACACTTGATTGACCAATAAATACCTACAATTATGTAATCGACGTTAGTTACCACACGAAGGTAATAAAGACTCGATTCAACTGAACGTCATACTAAACGATAACCGAAACCGACAAATTATATATCCACGCGCTCGTAACGATGAGTACATGATTCGGGGACAACTCACTGCCCCTAAGGATGTCAGACGCGCTGCCACGCACCACCACAAGCGGCTGCGCTTGGGCCCCAAGCGCCACCACCCTCAAACCGGTCAACTTCACCCTAAAAACTACCTATATGCAACCACAACAACCCTAGAAGGCCTATAGGAGCAACCAGTACTCCTAGAACTGCCGGGCGCGCTACACGCGCCTCTACCCAAAACACTGAATTTCAACAAACTCAAAACATGGAAGTTGTAGATCACAGCAAGGGGAGCAACTTTAATACCTGAGGTTTTGATCAATTCAGACCGGAAGTGACCCAAAACTACCCCGAAAGGAAGAATTCGTGATCTGCACCTCCACGCTCCAAATTGACATTCAAGGGATACACCAGCGTGTTTTGAAGAAGGAGACGGTCACAACAAGGGTAGTTTCAGCTCCTAGAACCACCGCAAACGGCGGATTGAAACCGGGTCGCCGCCATTACTGTGCAAGCCCAGTTGCGCTGTTCAAGGCCGAACTGGGTCACGCCACCACCACAGGGAGGCTCGCACGGAGGAGAGGAAGAGATTCTGATCTCCCAAGAGACCTTCTACTGCCCCCACTAGATGGCCTACTGACCCAAGTAGGAGGGCCTACTAACCCTAGTAGGAGAGCCTACTGCCCCTAGTAGGAGGCCTACTACCCCTAGTAGGTGGTCCTAATTGCCTCCAGTAGGAGGTCCGGTCAATGTTTGCCGGAGTCCGTTCAATGTTTGTCGGAGTCCGTTCAACGTTCAGCGGAGTCTTGTCAACAGTCGTCGGAGACCGGTCATCTACTGCCAGAGACCGGTCAACGGTTATCAGAGTTTGGTCAACGGTCGTCGGAGTCAAGTCAACGGTTGACGGACTCTGGTCAACGGTCAGCTGAGACTGATCAATGGTTATACGAGTCTGGTCAACAGTCATAATTTTTTTTATTACAAATTGACTTTTATTATTCTTACAATAATTTATTATGGTTTATTTAATTTATTAAGGATATAATTGTCTTTTTATTATTTAAGTTGGCTAATAATAATTTTAAAATCTTATTTTGTTTGTAGGAATAAAAAATTTTAAATTAAGGCCAGCGGAGATCACCCCTAATTAATAATTAGGTCAATTAGTTTATTGGTCGACTGGATTGGTATTGAGGAAAGGAGATTAGAAAGTTTGCCAAACTACCTAAAACAAGGGGCAAGCGAAAAAAAATCTTAAACAAACCAAAACACATGGAATTATACTGCAAAGGCAGGAGTTTATATATAAATGAACAAATTGCCGCATGAGTGGTGGAACTAGAAGAACCAGAAACAAACAAACAACGCAGGACTCACAAAACTGTGAAAAGAGGCAGAAGGCAACAGGGAAAAGGCAGAGGAGTAAGAACACAAAACAGTAACCAGCTCCATGCCAATTTCCGAGCACTACAACTGATCGAAACTGCTCCAGGACAAAACACGACTCTGTTCTTTTCGTCGTCATCCTCCCAATGCCGCAGTCAGCTCATTCCCTCCTACTCCTCATCATCGCCAACCAATTTCCCTCGTACTACTGATCATCAGTATCGATATCACTCTACGTACGTACGTCGATCAGAGAGAAATTAGAGAGAGCTGGACTCACACAACAAGCACAGCTGATATTAACCAACTTGCTCTCTCTCTCTCTCTCTCTCTCTCTCTCTTGATATATTCCGTATTCGCTTGGTGAGGTGCGCAGTGTGTGTAGCTAGTTAGCTAGCTAACTCATTTTCCCAGCTCGTATCCTTCACCACCAAAACCAACCCAGTCTGTCTCTTCTCCTCTCTATCATCTCCTTCATTCCTTCCTTTCTTTCTATGACACTTAATCCCTTCCCAGCTCACCAATATTATAATATTACCACGTCCAAACATTTCCTCTGCTCGCCGCCAGTCAACTTCACTCCCCCACCAGCCGCGCTGGGCCCGAATGGACTCCGGCCCAGTATCCAGCCCACCACAAAAGGACAAGCTCGTCGTCATTATGGGCGCCACCGGCGCCGGCAAGTCCCGCCTCTCCATCGACCTCGCCACTCACTTCCCTTCCTGCTCCTTCGAAGTCATCAACTCCGACAAGATACAAGTCTACAAGGGTCTCGAAATCACCACCAACAAGATCCCTGTCCCCGACCGCCGAGGAGTCCCCCACCATCTCCTCGGCGAGATGGACCCACTCGACGGCGAGCTCTCCCCCGCCGAGTTTAGACGGCTCGCAGGTCGAGCTGTCTCCACCATTACTTCGAGAAGGAAAGTGCCTATGCTCGTTGGAGGGTCCAACTCTCTCATTCACTCGCTCCTAGTCGACCGGTTCGAACCGGGAGTCAATATGTTCGAAAACGGCGCCGAGTTAGCATCGTTGGAGCTCAGGTACAACTGCTGCTTTCTCTGGGTTGACGTGTCACTGGCGGTTCTGGCCGAGTACTTATCGAAGCGAGTCGACGAAATGCTCGACTCCGGAATGTACGAAGAGTTAGCCGAGTTTTGCGCCATCGAGGACGAGGAGGAGGTTCGAACCGGGTTGAGAAAGGCTATTGGAGTGCCGGAGTTCAGCAGGTTTTTTAAACAGTTCCCGCCGGGAAGAGTTCATGATCAGCTGCGGAGAGGAGCAGCATACGACGATGCTGTGAGGGCCATAAAGGACAACACGTGTCAGCTGGCCAAGAAGCAGATTGGGAAGATTTTACTGCTCAAGGGTTCAGGAGGGTGGGACCTACGGAGGCTAGATGCGACGGAGGCGTTCAGGGCGGTGCTGACGTCAGAGAGGACGTGGTCGGAGATATGGGAGGAACAGGTGGTGGAACCAAGCGTGAAAATTGTGAAGCAATTCTTGGCGCAGGAGTAGGTTGTCCAGCTTTTTCCAGCTATCACTCTGGTTATTTTCTTATCTTTTTTCCTTCCAAATTTTTAGTTTTGTTTAGCTAATTTTTTGGAGGGATGGGATTTTCATGTCCTTGAATTTGTTCCTCGGGGAAAAAGGACTGAGCTGCAAGTGTGGGATTGTGGTTTTTACAAATTTTGGGTTTGGAGGGAACTGCTCAAGATACAAAGATACTGGGAAATACCAAGAACAAAAAAAAGAGAGTGAGAGAGACAAATTTTGGTCACCAACATCAGAGTTTTGTGAATTTTCATGATCTTGATGATTAGAAGTTTTATGAATTTTGTTTTAGGTTTTCTTTTGGGATTTCCTAGATCACATATTTCGCGTGTAATTGTTTATACAACGGAGTAAGAATTAAGAAAAAATTTCTTCTATCTAACACCCAACTCTTTCAGAGCCGAGAAACCTAGGTTTTTTTTTCAACGACTGCAGCGACTCTCTTCTCGGGAAAGGGCGTTTAGATCGTGTTTAGGCGGTGAGATGGACTGGTGATCTCGGGTATCCTGAGATCTAGTTGTTTACTTCTGACCGTGTAAGGCTGCTGAGGAAGAAGTCGGTGAAGTGCGGCAACTTGGACGGCGGTGGTGAGGCGAGTTCTTCCTCTAATCGTGGTTTTGAGTTTGGTGGCTGGACCTGTTTTAGGTTTAGATCAGATTGCTTGTTGGTGAGAGGGATCAATATGAGATTGTTGTCTTCGATCAGACTTCTAGGTCGTAGCAGTGTTGTCTGCGACAAGGGATTTTTGAGTCAGCATCGACATCTAGGCTTGGTGAAGCTTTTGCAGAAAGGACCCGAAAGGTCGATCAGGGATCTGGAGGTAGCCGCTTGGTTTGGAGGTGGCAGTGTAGCCTCTGCTTTGGTGAGTTAGAGCAGCGGAGACAAAGGTTGAGTCGTCGTCTTAGGATTCTATGACGAGGGTCATTGGAGACCATGAGATTGAAGGAAGCCGGCAGACCTGATGGTGGAAAATTCATAGGGAATGAGTGGTGTGGGCCATGAGGCTTTAGTTTCCTGGGCTTTTGGGTCTAGGAGCTAGGTCTTATGGTCTATATAACCTCTCATTTTCTCTTTTGAGCTTGCTCCATGACTTGGGATGTGCTGATTTTATTTCCTTTATTTCTTTTGTTGTTTTTCTTCAGAATAATTATCTATAAACTATGCTCATAGATTATATGTTTGTTTTTCTTTGTTTTGTTTTTTGTTTTACTTTAGTGTGATTGTCTATGCGTTTGGGTGTATGTTCGATTATAGTTGTATAAGGGGTGAAATGTGTAGTGTGGGTGCTACCTGCACGCGAGTCATTTGATTTTATTTGTCATCTACACACAAGGCAGCGGATCAATTCAGGATATATCTTTTACATGAGAATGAAATACCTTTTATTCAAAAAAAGAGAGAAAGAATTAAGCCAATTTCACAACTAGCAAACAGTTCCAACACCCTCATATATACTTGTTATTTATTTTGATTTTGATCCTTATTTATATATGATACAAGATTGGCCTTTTTGATGGTGTAATGTAAAAGTCTCAAACACACATAACTAAAATAATACAAATTGAGGGAATAAATAGATCTATCATGTAATTTATCTTTATTGTAGTAGCTAGCTGAAGATCAGCTGAAGCTTGCATCTGGATTTCCTATTAGAAAAATGAGAGAAAATACAATTAGACTATCTTTTATTGCCAAATGAGAAAGATGATGAGCACAAAGTGTTAAGTTTACTAGATTCTATTCTAGATCTTGTCTATCTCAGAATGATCGGTGAGATCTGATAAAAAATGTAGAAGAAAGATCTTCTTGATCGAATGTACTGGAATTCAACACACGTCTTCTTCGTCCCCAACGTGTATCGATCTCTCTCTTTTATTTTAGGGCTCAAACAGACTGCACTTGATAGGTACTATTCAGATAGAAGAATCTCAGATTTAAAGACAAACTAATTCAGATTCCTAAGGATCATGAGAGCAGCATCAACCCATTTATTACCTTATCCTTATAATTAGTAGAAAGAGAGAAACTTGGTTGTGCATTGTAAATTGATGAGAGAATTTTGGAAATGGTGCAATATATTATTCTTGGTGAGATGGGCATTTCCATCTTCATTATCCATCAACCTAGCTAGTTTAGTTGTGTTCTCTATCTTTTGCTGTGCTCGATCGACATCAATATAATTTGATAGCTGCATGCACTGTTGTAGAGTACCGTCATTAGAGCATCGCTAATGGAGATGCTAATTTTTTTTGTCAAATTCAAAATATGATATGTGAATAGGCAAATATAATTTTTGCTAATTTGACAAATCTCATCTCTAATGGAGATGTTAAATTAGAATATTTACCAAGCATTAAACAATCATTCAAACTAGGTAAAAACAACATGAAAGAGATTTTTACAATCAAACAGAAGTTCTTCTCAACAATCTCATGTCAAATCCCAACAACAATGTGTATTGAATTGTTCTCCAGTACAGTGATAGTGATCAAACAAACTAATTGAAAACTAACTGGAAAGAGAAAGTAATACAACAAACCAGTGCAGTGATAGTAACATGAATCAAGCAAACTAATTGAAAATTAACTCAAAAGAGAAAGCAACATAGCAAACTAGAGAAAAACAAGTCCCAACAAGAGAAACAACAGTTGCACTTCATCTTCCTGCTCTTCATATGTCACCTTGCAAAATTTTCATTTGCAATTTTGAATAGTATGCCCTCTACTCATTGTTCATAACAGAAGTATCCATGAACATGATCTTCATCTCTGCTTCAAACTTCTTACTCTCAGCCTCACCTTTCCTAACTCTCAATTTCTCTTTATCAATCTCAATTTTCTCCTTCATAATTTCTAGTTTCTTTTCATCTCTCTTTTTTTTCTCTAAATACAATTTCTGAATTAGCTCAAATTGATCATTGGTTTCTTTCAACTTTCTTTTCTCAGCTTTCATACCTAATGGTCTAGAGATTGGATTGCTAATTTCTTCCTCAGTGTCTATATCAATGCCTATACTTGAAGATGATGAGATATGAGGTTTGAACTTTTTTCTTACTGTTCTTTTCGTGCAGCTCTTGACTTACTTGTATCCATTTTGGTTGGTGCCTCAACAAAGTCCAAGCATGATCAAGATTCCACTTCTGTTTTTCTTGTTTTTCAAACATTCCTTTTGCCCTTGCAAGCTGGAAAAAAGGAGAGATTGACTTGTACCAGATATATTTTGAATGGCTCAGCAATAAATAATTGATCCAAAAGACTTACCATTTCTTGTTCAGTCATTCCACTTTCGTTTCTTCTATATATGCCTGCTAGACATCCTGAATACTTGTTCACTAGCCTTTAAATCTTTTCTCATCGTTGGGTTAACATTACTTGGGAACGATAACTATCAAACGTCTTGAATTTATTATAGTAAACATGTATTTTCCCCTAAAAACTGGAATGTTTCTACTCATTACCTTGTATAGGATTCAAACCAGTGTTCAACCAAGCACTGATAAGCAATGCATCCTCCTCTGCAATGAAGCCGGGACTTCTTGGCTTTTTGGATGTTGTTTGAGAAACTTCCTCAATATAATCATGCTTTGTAGAAAAACCAGGATAAGCAGAATCCATTTGAGTGAAAGAAGTGAAAAAGGGATAGTAGTAGTGAAGGTGTAAATGATGATGCTTAGTTAGGAACTGTTATATAGCAGAGTATGAAGGAAAATTAGTTGGGAAATAGCTGAAAAATCAATTGATTAGAGTTATTGCATGTGAGGTTTTTAAGGAATATATTTGTAAAATCCAATGTAGTACAATGTAGTAACCCAGTAGATACAATGCAGTAACATAAAGATATGGTTGGAGCACAATGCTAGTCTGCAATTTAATGTAGTATAATTAAATGCATAATTCTCAACTGTATTCACAAAAGTTGTAAATGATGACAAAGAGAAAGTGAGGATGTGAGAAGGAACAAAAGCTATGTCTAGAAAGAACGCTTTTCTTTCTTTTTACTTATAACAAATGTTTCTTCATAACTACAAACGTAGTGCTGCTCAAATAACGACAGTATCCTAGTTAAAAACAACTCCAGCCAAATACATTGTAGAGATAACAGAATTGTCCTGCTCAGGATGAGAGAATAATCCCCCACAATGAGACTATACAAAGCAAGAGCTTCTCACATGTTCATCAACATATTCAACTAAATATAATCCTGGAAAGATAGTATCCTAGTTAAAAACAACTCCATCCAAAAACATTAATAAATACAAACATAGACTTAAAAATAAAAATATACCTGCAATCACCATCTACATATTCATCCTAGCCAAATGACATTGCCAAATATTCTTAACAAGATCAGCTTGGAGCATACTATGTGTTCCCCTATCCTGAATAGTCAAATGATTGTTGATAAACTCTTCGAACTCTATAGTATGATTACGTGAAACTATAACATCTTCAATTTGCTGATCAGGTTCAACATATTGTCTTGTTAGAGATTCATGATCATTGGCTGCAAAGCGTTTGACACGTTCATCTTCAATAATCATGTTGTGTATTATAACACATGCTTTCATAATCTTTTGAAGAGTTTTACGATCCTAAAAATGAGCCAGACCACGAACTATAGCAAAACATGCATGAAGCACACCAAATGCTCTTTCTACATCTTTTCGGCATCCCTCTTGAGCTTTAGCAAAATTCTTTGCTTTCTCTCCTTGTGGACATGGAATTGTTTTGACGAAAGTGGACCATAAAGTGGAATTGTTTGTGATCAAATTATTAGCTGAAGAACTAGTCAGCCTGAAGCTTTGCCTTGGGGACAATCAAACAAACGAAAGAGGTAATGTTCTCTGAACTCGGATGTTTTAATACGCAACCAGACTCAAGGTGCAACCAGAAACCGCATATGAATATGTATATTGTATGATGCTCTGATCGAAATGGTGAATATGAATGCATGTGCGATGCGCATGAAATAGCACGTACAAATGAAAATTGTATAAAAACTCTTAGCTAGCTAGGGACCATAAATTTGATCGATCATGAGTCTCTCGTAAGTTGTAACCAACTAACCATCACAAACATAGCTCATTTATATATTACCACCTGAGTATGTTTGCGTGGATGAAGCTCAAGACAGAATCCTCAAGTCCTCAACACAAATAGAAAACAGTCGGGTTTAAGGTATCCAGGTTGGTCCTCCAGGACCAAGCTATATACATGAGTGATGATGAGTCATAATCATGGGTCGCATTTACTAGTCCTATAAGAAGGGTACCTGCTAATCTCGATCGCTTGGACAACCAAGTCTAATATTCACCAATATATGTTGAAGCTATAGCTAGCTAGGCAGCTGCGAATGATATGAAGCATTGAAGCTTAATTGATTGTGGCAGTTACTACTGTATATGTGTTTGGAAATAAAATTGCAGAGTCTAGCAGCTAGGATCTGAAGCAACAGCAAGCCATAAGAATACAAGGATGAATGCAGTGGGTACTGTCATGCATACTCATATCATCATATAGTGGAACTTGCATGCCCATTTTACAAGTTGAAGAATCCAACAGAGCTAGGCAAGAGGATTGAGCTAGTGCGAACATATGCTGGTTATAATGAAGCTGTCGTCCCATTTAATTAAGATCAAAGAATAAAGAAGCAATAAATCAACGATTCCAGAAAAGGGAATGCTTAAAGGTGAGAATGGGAGATCCAAGACCGAGGAGTACTGCAGGATCGATCGAAAGAGTGAGACAAAAGCATCGAGACACTCAGCAGCATGAAGCCACCTACTGTACTCCTGTAAACAACTTTATAATATCAGAGACATATGAGTATATAATATCAATGAGCTAATAGTACTAAGATGCATTTGAGGTAGAAATGAATATAGAATGAAGCTAGCATATGGTGGATCGAGAAGCATAATGGTTTGGCTTGGTTTTGCAGCAGCTAGAAACCATATATACATGTGTATCGATCAGAGGGAGGGAGCTGGCCGGGACAGTGTTAACTGCGTGCTACTGATGTAGAGGAATGGCAGAGAAGAAAGAGTGATCAGTGAGCGTGCGGTTGCTACTTAATTAGTTTTGCGCGCGCATGATCCTATATATATTAGTTAACTTTGTACGTGGAATTTTTGGTCTTGTTTATCTTTGATTTGAAGGCATTGTATGATGCGGGTGATGCAGCAGTCCATGTTCTAGCTTGGCTAGCTTAACCGCCCGAGTACAAGTCTAGAAGAGTTGCTGCTGTAATGTTGTTCCCAGAATCACAATGACAACCTTGTATCCAATCGTAATCCATTCTTAGCATCCACCCTAAACCTTTAAGGTGTTGGGTTTTAACTACAAAATTACTCGGTACAATTGGATACAATTCATTCACTTATAAATTATATTTTATTTGTCTCTTTTCTAATGTGAGATAACTGACTGATGAACGAGCTAACACCATACTTTACTGCTCCAAAGGATCCATATCATTCAAATTTTGACCATGATTTTTGATGATCAGAGGCGCGCGCGTGCATGCTTCACTCCTCACTTGTATAGTTACTAGGTTAGTGTACACTAGCAAATTGTGACTGGATCATTATTGATAAAATACGAATTAACGAGACCGGTGACTAATTCAGTGTTGCAACAAGGACAGGCCTGTTAGTCAGACAGGCCTGTTAGTCAAAGGACGGTCCAGCCCATATAATTTTCAAAATCTCTTAGGGCCAACAACCTCATTAATTGAGATCCTTTTGAAAGAAATTGTTCTATGTACGAAGATGTAAGAAATGAGGAACTCATATACATAATTTGATTCAATCATCCACGTGACACTATTATGTGTATATACTAATGTCGTTTACAAAATTGAAACCCAGAAATAATAGTCCACCCTAAATTAGTAGTCCAAGTGTCCATCAAAGGGGTGAGAACCGAAGTCGAAAAATAAGTTATCTGACTGTGTGCTTAATATGATTAGACCAAAAATGAAAAAGAGATGAATGAATTGAGGGTCTTCAATCATCATTACATATTTGTAGCTCCAATCGTCGTGACTTGCACATTAGTGGTGTAAGCGTACGTATCTTGATGCGTAGAATTCACTCCCTCCTTAGCGAATATCAGTATAAAAACGATAAGGTAAGGCTGAGTGGTGTACTGTGTATCCGTGTATGGATGCTAAGAATTGAGTTAGGAATATAATAACCAATAGCATAAATTTGTTTTCCCTTAATTTATTCAAAAAATTTTGTAACTCAACTTGTCTATACAGGATCATTCTACAAACAATAATTGACCAAACAATACTAATTATATGGATTGATTGCTTATTCCAATGTAAATAGATTTGACCTGTTCATTTTAATTAATCTTATTAAGATTACATTTTTGCCCCTGACCTATTATATCTGCTCATTTCTCCTCTATCACCCATTTCAAACTCTCTTATCACAACTCGATCAGATCTGAAAGTTTTTTTTTTCTCTCTCTCACTCTCTCTATCTCGGTCTGCTTCATCTCCAACACCGACGTGGTCCCTGAGCGAGCACCTCCATCAAGACCCGAGCAACCGGGCTCGTTGTTCTCATCGATCACATCCAGTGAGCATCTCGTTGGTGAATGACTACTAAGAGGGTTTCAGTGGTGGAATTCTCCAGGTCATCTCTTCTCTCTCTCTTTGACCATGTCTCCTCCTCCACCGAGAGGGTTTCGGTGGTGGAATTCTCCAGATCTAATATTTCTTAGTACTATATGATCATCTCTTCTCTCTCTCTCTGACCATATATCTTCTGACTCTTTATCTGTTCGAGATTACTACCCTATTAAAAGTTTACTAAGTGTAATAAACTTTATTTTTCACATCTAAGTTGATTTTCTCTGTGTTTAATGTGTATAATGAGCTTTGAAAATATTGTTTTGTAAGTTTACTACCTCTGGTACAAGTTTATTAAAGGTATAGTAAACTTATGATTTACTACCAATGCATCGAGTTTGTTCATCTGCTCGAGTTTTCTAGCCCAATAAAAGTTTACTAAGGGTAGTAAACTTTATTTTTCACATCTAAGTAGATTTTCTGTATTTTTAATGTGTATAATAGGCTTTTGGATATACTGTTTTGCAAGTTCACTACCTCTGGTAAAGTTTACTACCTCTGGTATAAGTTTATTAGGGGTAGTAAACTTATGATTTATTAGCAATGCCTCAAGTTTGTTTATCTGCTTGAGTTTACTACCCTAGTAAAAATTTACTAAGGGTAGTAAACTTTATTTTTAACATCTAAGTTGATTTATCTCTTCTGATCTCCTCTCTCTCTCTCTCTCTCTCTAACTGTCACTCACAGATCCTTCGCTTCCACCCGCTCCGACGAGCTCATCATCTTCTCCACCTAATCTCAGCCTCGTCCTCACCGGTCGTTGCAACACTGAGTCTGAAGAGCAGTGTCAAATCCAGATCTGGTCATGTCTTCTACACGCCGACGCTAGGAAACGTCGATACTGGGGTTAGTAGGCTTGGATTTGATGAAATACTGGGGTTAGTAAACTTGATTTTGAAGTATACTGGGGTTAATAAACTTGGTTTTGATGTATGCAGTGTGTTATTAGACTTGGTTTGGAGTATACTGGGGTTAGTAGATTTGGTTTTTAGTATACTATTGTTATTAGACTTAAATTTGGAGTATACTGGGATTAGTAAACTTTGATTTGATATAGATGTAACCCCAGTAAAACAAAAAGTTTATTGCCCTTAATAGAAAAAATCCAGTGCAATTCCGTCTACCAGTAATTTTTCGACGTCCGGTGACCGGCGACCAGAGATGCTCCGGTAAAATATTTTCTCTCCTTTTTTCTCCAAGTGTGTTTAAGGAACAAGGGTAAAATTGTCTCAAAAATATTATTTTATTATGAATTTAATACAAATTTATGTATTTGGTCATTAGTGAGTACATCTTGTATTAGAATAGGCACTTGACTTTTTAATTCATTTGTTTGATGTTTGACTTTTCTTATTTTGTGTAAATGATCATTCTCACTTATGCAAAACTAGAGGAATTCTTAGGTGGGGCAACCCCACCACATGTCTTGTGCGACCAGCAAATAATATAGTGTCACATGTCACGTTTTTGTCCACCTCAGTATTCCCTTTTTATTTATTTTTCTTCTCTAATTCAGAAACATTTCTTTTTTTCAATGTTTTCTATCATCTTCCACCTCTTCGTTTCCACTTCCCGACCTATGTACTCCCCAATAATCGATCTGCAACATTAAAAATCAATAAGCTCATCACAACATAAGCTACGACAAACCAAACGTAACACAACTTGAACACTCGACCTAATCCCCATCACTGTGATCTCAACCAACATCACTCTTCTTCCCTGCCGCAGCATCACCGACTCCGATTTCGCGTCTCCATACACTAATGATCGTCTCACTGTTCGGTGTGAAAATAACTTTTCTCGAACAACCAGGCTTGAGGCGTGCTAGTACCTATGGGTCAGGTACAACCTTGATCTTTGATGCTTGTTCGCCTTTTGACTTCTCTTCAAACGACTGTCGTACATGCGCTGGTCAAGCCTGCACTTAGGTTCTACAGACCTAGCTGAAGAGCAACTAGGATTTTTCTCATCTTCTCGCGAAGCGGACATTTCGTACTCAGACTGGTGTGGTTGAGCAGAGCTATAAACAAGGATTGCAGGTCGTTCGAAAAAAAATTTCCTTGACAAACCGGGGATATTTGCTAAGGTTATTTACCCTAACAATAGTTTTGCGAGTATTCGCTGACGGATCGGTCTTTATGAAGCGGTGGTGGACTGTTCGCTCACGGATGAGACTTGGTGATTAGAAGCGGGAACTATCGATGGATCAGGCTTTGGTGTGTAGAAGCGGGAAATGCCTGCAGGTAGGGCTTTGGTGAACAAAAAGACTCAAGGAATCTTTTTGGTAGAGGTGCTCCAAGGGAGGCTTGTTTTGCAGTGTGCAAAAGTTGTTTGTTGATTGATTGGAGATGTCTTTGAATCACACCTTGACCCCTTTATATAGTGAACACTATGATTTGTTCTTACTTACAGGCCAAGGCAAATCAAATCTCATGAAGAATAGATCCTTAAGCAACTACAAATCTTCGCCAAGCATGACCTCAAATGGAAAGAAAATATTTACAATTACTTAGACCGTAAGAATCGGTTTAATGGCCTTGAGGAATCAGCATTCGCCAAGAAATATTATTTTGGCCCAAACATAGCCCCCCCAAGTCTTGAAGGACAAGTCATGTGTCTTGACTGAAAAAACCTATAGTCCACATGTGTCATTCACACCGGCGAAAATCACTCACTAGCTCAACTGACAAACACCAAACTCATATGTAAGTCTTGACTCTTAAAGGAGTTGAAGCTTCAATGACAATGAGAAATAGCTGGGCAACACATATAGCAGCACAATTAATCTCTAACATGATAATCATGTAATCAACTTGAATACCTGAACTGATCTGATAAGTAAATAGCCTTAAGCTCCCGCTGAACACTTCGACGTAGAGAAGCCCTCATGCTTAATTAAACATGGTAGCAAGACCACAAGCATTGGTCTTGATGATAATTGATGGCAATGAACCAAGAAAACTTAGCCCCAAGGTAGGTACAATTGCACTTCATGAAGCAAACTTTCCCGTGAATAAAGAGAACTCGAACCAACCACTTACTGGTTGTTTTATATCTTGACGTTGTTCTTCAACACCACAGCCTCCAAGATGAACCAACTCTCTCAAAAACAACCTTCAAGAAGACTAAGAAACCAACCCCAAAATAAACTTCATAAAAAAACCGATGATATTTTGCTGCTCATGATGTCTACTTTAAGCACGATTTACTCCATGCTCAGATGATGATTCTGATCGGTGCTTGGTTTGAGAATGTAGTACAATATATGCACTTGAAGGATTTATGAAGTGAACGTCCAAAGAAACCCTGGAAGATGGCACGAATGGTCTCACAAAACAGCTCCAAGAAAACCATTTTCTGGAAATTCCAGCTTTTCTTACTTTTTGGTCAATTTCCCGAACTTGTATCTTTGTCTTCCCGTGATCTTTTTGGATGATTCTTGATTCTAAAATGCTTTACAACATCCCAACTTGATGTATAAACAAAAACCCTAGTGATAGGTACATGTTAAGATTAAGAAACAAGGACACCAAAACTCATTGCAATATAGTTTTTCTGGAATGACTGTTTCAAGATGCCAACTTGTAGACCTCATAACTCACTCCTCAAGACAACGAATGACATGATTCTTTTTCCTACTTGTAGTACAATATGCTGGATTCCAGGTAATGTATTGCGAACAAGACTTTAACCCATGCAAGGATGCGCGAATGAGCTATGAAAATGCCGAAAAATAAGTCAAATCTGAAATTTCCATATTTTCTCTTTGTAGGGGCTGACTTGGTTGGTGATTTTCATAGGCTTTCCTTGTGATTTATGGGGAATGGAGCATCCTAACATGTTCCTTAGTATCAGTAGTACATGTATGAATCTATGGATGCTTGACTTGAACCTACAAGAACTTTAGAACCGTCTTGCAAATTAGTACCTTGAGATACTAAGTTTTCTTGAGTCATGACAATTTTTTGCTGTTGCTAATACTTTCAAAATAATAGGCCACATGTGTTGGCCTTAAATTATAATGATCAACCTCAAGAAAAGATTGACTAAATAAAGTGCAAAATCACAAATTGGTTTAGATAAACTACATGGGTAGGTTCAATATAAAGACATTGAAACTCTAAATGTTTCAAAATTTCAAAAAATTGCCCCAAGAATTGGTACAAAATATGTATAGTGTAGCCCCCCAGTTTAATTGGATGCAGTGGATATAGTGAGAATAGGCCGATTAAACTGATCTTGCAAACCTCATACATATGCTTTCTTAATACGTAGTACCTGACGTAATGGAACTGCATTTGAAGTTACTTCCTTGCATGCTTGTGCTAATTTCGCTCCATGAATGAGAATTACAAGTCTCCTTGTAGTGATCAGGCACAAATAGACTTGTGTTGTTAGTGTGAATGTTTTGTCAAACCATATGCATGGTCTTCTTACACTATTGTTGCCAATTCTGTCTCTATTCCTCCAAAAGATATCAGAGCGTCCTCTAAACTCCTTCTGGTGAATATCAAATTTTGCCTTTGTGTGAACTCAAACTCCTCGAGCTCTCTAGTAACAACTCAAAAATTTGTTTGTAATTGTCACAGAAATATATGGTTCGCAGCCTGTAGCCCCCCAGTATAAACAATCATGTTGCCTTTGTACAATGACTTTTGGAACGTCTATGCTGCTTACATATGAAACTTGAAGACCTCGAGTATAAGAATTAGAACAATCCAACCTCAGCAAAATCCTTCGTCTTACTTTTGTTGCTACTTTTTGCATATCTGATATGCATGAGGCTCCATAAATACTTGAAAAACTTGAGTAGATGTCTTTCATGCCTTTAATTTCAACTTTGATGTGCAATTCCTCCAAGACATACTATATATGCGAACATTATGTCAAAACCTCTCTCATATCCAGTTGCTGGATGTATAGAATTTCATCTCCTCATAATCAACTTCACATGCACGGTAACTAACATAAGTAATGAAGAATTAAAGACCACAAAGCTTGGTCTTTGATGCACTAGGCCAATGAGATTCGGTATTATGATAACATCACAAAACCAATGAGGTATGAGCTTTCCAAGAACACGAGATGCATGTCTTGATTTGTATTAATGCTCTCTATATAAGCAAAAGATTCCACTTATGCAAATTTAGATGACTCCACCGTGGTGCAGAAACTGAATCTTGTGAAGTCGCTCTACATGATAACATTTGTTGAAGTATAGTGATGCCCTCTTTGAATTTTTAGCCACAGGTGTTGGCTAAATTAAAACACTGTTGGTCAATGCTTCAGATATGAGGAATTATAATTACTCTTCTTCTTAACCTAACCATTATTGCCAACGGTTGTGGAGAAACACACAGTTGTTTTCCAAACTTTTGAAAAAAAAGAGACGATCATACCCTTAACACCACAAGGATTTGCTTTATGAACACTATAGCATACTTAAATAAAGTCTTGATCTTGAAATCATCTTTTTCTCTTAACCAGTTTTTCTTTTCGTCTATCTCCCTGTAATGAGTATCCTTATATATGTACATTTGAGAACCCTCAAGCTTTAATCGACTCGAACCACTTTATACTGAGTTTTGTCCTTATGTGCACCAAGTTTTAGTATCCGAAATAGAGTAAATAAAGGAAAGCAAAACTTGAAAAAAGCCCCCCCCCCAAGTATGTAAGCATGAATAGAGAACATTCTAGTATGCATTCGTCAAGCTATTAGTGCATGCAAATCCATTCTCCGTAGTCATAAATACAAGGCGCAGATTCTCGAGCATTCTGACCTCTCTGTACTCAAACTATCATAACTCTCTACTGGAATGTCGGAATAATGAGCCATAAACTCTGTTAAAAACTAGACAGCCATACATTTCAACCAATATACAGCTTACTTGCTGATTCTCTCGGGATCTTCCCAGGTATATCTGCAAAGTTACTGTACAGAAGCTGTCACTGAAATTGGTTGAACTACAACTGTTTAGTTTTGATGTCCATAGTTAGGCAAATGAGGATAGCAAATCTTGAGTGTCAAGCTCCCTAAACACATAAGAACATGTATAAAAGGCATAAGTATACATTCACCAGCTAAACAAGACCTTCAATGCCCATTCACACGCATATACGCATGTTGTCAATTTTCGATCATCCTGACATTCCTGTCTTCAAACTGCAATAACTTTTTACTAGAACGTCGGAATCGCAAAACGTAAACTCCGTTAGAAACTAGACATCCAGGGCTTTCCACTCGTATGTAGTTTGCAGACTAGTTCTTAGATCATCACCAGTGATTTAGTGAAGTTGCTTCACAGTAGTACAGATTGCTGAAAACGTGCCTTCTGACCTGCCAGGACTCAAGCTGTCATAACTCCTTAATTGTTGAAATTGCAAGCCGAAAATTGCGTTTGAAAGTAGACATCCAGGGCTTTTCTTGCATATGAAGCTTGCCTTCTAATTCTTCTTGGATCTTCCCAGTTTATTCCGTGAATATGCAACACAGAAGCTGCTGCTGCAAATTTGCTGAATTGCACTCTTGCTCTGAATCTTCTGTACTATGCTGGCAGAATGATTATAACTTTGAAACACATATATTGTTTCTTACATTTAAAACCTCAAAAATAGGTCTCTATGACATAATTCAAACCTCTGTCAGGTAAGAACATTGTCTTGCATTTCAGCAAAACACAGAATCTCTTTTTGTATTTTTTATTTTTCAATACAAGAATTTAATTGAAACTAAAAGGAAACGAATTAAAGTGAATAAGAAAAACTCAACATGATTA
Source organism: Comarum palustre (assembly GCA_951800085.1). NCBI lineage: Eukaryota > Viridiplantae > Streptophyta > Magnoliopsida > Rosales > Rosaceae > Comarum > Comarum palustre. The sequence continues at coordinate 22,697,971 of OX637577.1, read as the reverse complement.
GTTAACATTCGTATGGCCACGGGGGAGGCCACCAATGCTTCACTCCAAGCCTTGACATATTAATATTTGCAGCATGAGATTCTTTCTGACGAGAAAATTCAAGTATTGAACAAAGATGCTTGGTTCCATCAACATGAAAACCCTGAAGTGACTGCTCATAGGGTTTGTTGCATAGTCCCCCATGCATTGTATCTTGACATAGCATGATCATCAATTGCACCTTTGCGGATGGCTCGGTGTGGAAATCCGCCTTGTTGCCCACTACCATGTCGTGGTGCATGCTATGTACGGTTGCAGCCATCAATTTGTTTTCATAATAACCACTTGCTGGTTTATATATTTGAAAACAAGAGAATCATACAAGTCGAACTCCTGCATACGAGACTTGCTGATATTGGAGCCAAGAATTAATCTATAATCACCATCATATTTATCGTAGGTTGTCTCCATATCAAAATTACAATCACCACATATTAGCGACTTAACTTCTGCCTCAGACAATGACATATTCCTGTTATAAACATCATTGAGGACCATCTATAAGGCTTGACATGTGTCCATATACACAATATCATAAGCGAACGGAATGACTTCGCCTTTGGGAGCAGCTTCGTTGGTTACCGACTTCATTAATGTGCTCCTCATGAGATTCACCACAAATTGACAAATCAATTTTTTCTAACATGGTCAGAGAAAATATTTTGCCACTAGATTGATCAAAAACTGATTCAACCTCTTTGGCGATAGTATCTTCGTCAGCTTTAGGTTCTACTTCTTGAGATTGTAAAACCTCTTGGTTAGTGTTGCAAACATCATGGTTTGCTTCATCTTGTAGCTTTGTTGTCTTCTCATTGGCTACTTTAATTTCTTGGTTATGATGATCCATGAAAGCATTTATCCGAGTTGCGGTTGCATTGATTTTCTCAAATTGCTCAATAATAGCCTTCAATATCTGTTTCGACTCGTCGTCCATGTTCACCTCACTATAGCCAGTTGACTATACTGATTCTTCTGGTAATCATCCGAAACGTGAAATCGTTTCTTCTACAATCCTGACACGTTATGTCCCACCGGGTGTGCCAAATGTTCGGTGTGAAAATAGTTTTTCTCGAACAACCAGACTTGAGGCGTGCCAGTACCTATGGGCCAGGTACAACCTTGATCTTTGATGCTTGTTCGCCTTCTGACTTCTCTTCAAACAACTGTCGTACATGCGTTGGTCAAACCTGCACTTAGGTTCTACAGACATAGCTGAAGAGCAACTAGGATTTTTCTTCTCTTCTCGTGAACTGGACGTTTCTTACTCGGACCGGTGTGGTTGAGCAGAGCTATAAACAAGGATTGCAGGTCGTTCGCTAAAGAGTTCCTTGACAAACCGGGGATATTTGCTAAAGTTATTCACCCTAACAATGGTTTTGCGAGTATTCACCGACGGATCTGTTTTTATGAAGCGGTGGTGGACTGTTCGCTCATGGATGAGGCTTGGTGAGTAGAAGTGGGAACTGCCGACGGATCGAGCTTTGATGAGTAGAAACGGGGAATGTCTACGGGTAGGGTTTTGGTGAACAAAAAGACTCAAGGAATCTTTTTGGTATAGCTGTTTCGAGTGAGGCTTGTTTTGCAGTGTGCAAAAATTGTTTGTTGATTGATTGGAGATGTCTCTGAATCACACCTTGACCCATTTATATAGTGAACACTAGGATTTATTCTTACTTACAGGCCAAGGCAAATCAAATTTCTTGAAGATTAGATCCTTAGCAACTACAAATCTTCGCCAAACATGACCTCACATGGAAATACAATATTTATAATTATTTAGATCGCAAGAATCGGTCCAATGGGCTCGAGAAATCAGCATTCGTCAAGAAATATTATTTTGGTCCAAACTGTCCCATAGGCGTTTATGATCCCTCGGATCTACCAGACGGCGTCATCGTCAAGAAGATAATGAAAATAATAATGAAAAGAGGAATATATAGAAGAAATGTTTCCCCTTTGTTGCATATCCATTTACAGGAAAGAGTTCTCCCTTACCTGGGTTTAACGATGATAATCTGGAAATCTCTTTACCGGAGAGAGTTCTCTCTAATCTGGGATTACAGATGAAGAAGACGATTTTCCAACAAAAAAAAGAAATAGAAAATGTATTAAAATGAACACAAGAAAAAGTAAAAAGTAAAAAGTAAAAGAGGAAGACAATATTGAGATGGACAAAAAGTGACATGTGGCAATTTATTATTTGTCTGTCACTTGGGGTTGCCCAATCTAAGAATTCCTACAAAACTAATATGTAAATTAAAACTTATCTGTATCAATTTGACCAAAATATATCGAATTTTCAATTGAAAATTTCCATAGATTTCAGCTACGTACAGTGTTCGCAGAAGGTGGTGAGGACTTATCAAAATAGCCTCCCATATGTCCTAATTATCACAATAATAATGTTATTAGTGAAAGGTTTCCAGTGTTCCCACTGTAATCAAGCACATAAGCCAAGCAATGTAATTAAAAAACTATTCATTGACCCCGCAACTCCGCCGTCGAGGTCAATTCAAGCCGACAAAACAGCCCCTAGAGGACACCTAAAACTCAAACCCCAGAATCGTATAGCTAGTACGCTACCGTCTTCCTTCTTCTACCAACTTCTTTCAATACTTCCTAAATTAATCTAACCTCTGCAACATTCAACCTGACTTCCTCACCACCTACGTAACCCTACGTACCTTTCCCTCCCCTTTCTATCATATTTGATCAATGTCAACGGTCAGAATCGCTGGCTATATTTCCATTCATAAAGATCTCCTTATTGTCTATATATATCAGTATCACTCTCTTGCTTTCCCTGTACATTCAACCTCTCAACCAATTCATTCCGCTCTTTAATTTAGCGACGAACTCTGTGAAGATGTTCCATGAGAATGACCAGCGTTCAGTAGCAAGGAGGGAGACGATGATGAACGGCAACCGACCTTCACCATTGAAGATCAACAGAGATTCTCATCTCATTCATAAACAGCAGCCTTCTCGCATGGCCGGAGCTCATGGATATCAGCAGCAACAACAGCCGAATCGTCCGGTCATCATCTACACTCAATCTCCAAAAATCATCCACACTCGACCCCAAGATTTCATGGCTTTGGTCCAGAAGCTCACCGGTCTCTCAAACTCCGATGAAGACCAGGCTCTTAATAACGAATTAGCCAACAGAACCATTCAGGCTCGTCACGCTGGGGATCTCAAAGATGATAGTGTTATTGTTGACAGAGCTGTTAATGATAAAGAGACTTCTTCTGGTAGGACAGATGAAATTAGCGGCGGTGATCATCGTGAGGAGGAGAATATTGTTAATGTCTGCGGTAATGTTCGAGGAGACGTTTCATGTTATAAAGCATCGCCAAATCGCGTTTTCAGCGGTTTCAGCCCAATGCAGCAGCAGAATCAGAATCCATATTTTTCAGATATTCCAATGTTTACACCGCCTTCGGTGGATCATAATAACTTCCTCTGCTCACCTCTCCCCTTTAACAGATTTCCGGATTCGAGCTCGCTGGTATCTCCGAGTACTCTTTGCGGTTCAATATCTCCTTCAATGTTCAAGTTCATCAAGGGACTACCAGAGTACTAAGCAGCTAGCTAGCTACTACTCGACTACAGTTTAATTCATTGATTAATTCTTTCATTATGTTGCTCTAGCTTGTCCAACATCCATTACTGGATTCTTGTAAATTGATCAATTTTCTGTAATCTCCAGTATTGTCAAGGAAAGCTGCTCCTAGCTCGATGTTTTTGTCTTTTATGGAATTTTGACTATTTAATCAAAATTTACGGGTCAATGTCATGCATGTATATATGTTTTCCTTTCAAGGTCAGCATAGTGTACCTTGGGATTTACGTATAGCAAGCAAATGTATGTGTTCTATTCCCACTAGCTTATTCTGAATATACATGCATTCATGTTGCCATTATTATGTCATATGTCGTTATTACCCATGTAATATACAAAAAAATCCTCTACGCATCATGGTTTAATTTGTCATATGTCGGTATACCAAGCCGAAATCTCGACTTTTGACCATGAACTGCTAAACTATCGTTGTTATTGCTGGACTAGCAGTCTAGCTTATATATTTTATAACAATGACATAAAAGAAATGTTGGTATATAAATTTTGAACCAAGGTTGAATGAAATCGATCCCAGAAATGTTTGAGATGACGTGCTTACCATTGTAAACAATGTCAAGTGGGAATTGTTAAACGCGTTACGAAATATCTATGAAATGAAATCGAGTTACCAAATTACGCACGGATCAAAGACATACACCATTGACTAGCTATGATTATAATTGAATATAGATTTGAAGTGAATTAAGATCACCAATTACCTCTAAGTATTTTTTGTGGCAGTCCCTTCTCTCTAAGTTAGGGTTTTTTTTCTCTCTCTATTACACATAGGAGAGTGACGGCTATATAGTCTATCCTTTGTATGTCTACGGTCCTCTCATCAGTGTTTAAGACCTATAACGTGATCTCTTGGGTCTTGTGCAATATGGAGGAAGTTGTTGGAAGATTTGTGAAATGGCTGGCCATCAGCGAAACAGAGGTTAAAGTGGAGATTGATCCTAGTATATTGGAAGAGGGTTCTCGAAGGTGGTTTATGGTGGGTGAGCTTTTCATTCATAAAAACTTCGAGATGGAAGCCCTCGCAAGCACCATGAGAAGTTTATGGATTCTGAAAGGTGAACCCCCTGATCGGAATATAATTACAGTGGCTAGGGTAGGTGAGTTTGGAAGAATTGTTTACCTTCAAGAATATGGCGGATCTGAGAAGGGCACAACAAGGGTGTCCCTAGTCATTTGACAAATCTTTGCTAGCATTGGCGGTAACTAATGGTAAGGGGGATCCGGATGAGATTGATCTCAGTATCCAATACTTCTGGATACGGGTTCGAGGGCTGCCGCCGGCATATTTGCAGGATGATACGGTAGAGAACACCGAGCGCTATATGGGATAGGCAATTGGAGTTTTTGCCAAGGCTGAGCGGGGTTGCTCCAATCCATGTCTGGGAGAGTTTTTGGAGATGAGAATGGGGATAGACCTCACAAAGCCACTTCGTTAGTGGGTGAATTTCAAACCAACTGGTTGGCCGGAAAGCGATCGATTTGCACTTGAGTATGAGCGTCTTCGACACTTTGTTTTTCCTGTGGTTTGGTGGGGAAAACTGGTGGCAAATGCTCTCGGAGAGAGGCCAGACATGTAACAAAGTCGGCATATGATGCCTTGATTCATGCAGACCGAAACGAGGAATGGCTAGTGTCTCAACTGAAAAATAAGGAGAAGGAAAAGGCACAGATGGCCGGCTCTGAGGGATGGAGATTTGGACTTCACCCCAAAAAGCAGACAGGTTGGATCATGACAGCCCCTGAGTTACAATCGATAGGACTAGTCCGAACAAGTCAGAGATGGAAGAAGGGCAAAATGTGCAGGGGCTACAGAGGATGGTATGAATGTTGATCATGACCAAGAACAAGAGATATTTGATAATCGGGGAGGTAAGAAACGTCGGTGTGACTCAAACAGCGATACACGTTCACCGGAGACGATAACGGAGGTGGGGAGAATCCATACCGAATCTTATGCATTAACTGATGTCCGTAGTCAAGGAGAAAGTTTAGAGAAAAAGATCGAATTTGAGAAGGAAGTTAGAGATTTAACTGTTGTGCAGATCACGCCACAATTACAGGAAAAGAAAAGACAGACAAATCTTGGAGATCCGAATCGAAGCGTAAAGACAGGGAGTGAAGGTGGAAAGTTTGGAGAGATGATTCAGGGTACCATCACTGATACTAAAGTCAAAGATCTTGGGCGACTCCTAAAGGAAAGTTTCCAGGATAGTTTGGCAGGAAATAAAAATCAAGTTTTTTCTCACAAGTCAACTGCTTTTGGCTCCAGCTCGGTTTCCAATTTTAGCCTCTTTGGGATTTTTGAATTTTAGCCCTAGGTCTGGGGTTACTGAGTCTGAGAAGAGGAGAACTAGTTCGATTGTTCAGTGTGTTTCTGGGGACATGCAAGAACAAAGCTGCAACTCATGGTGTGTTGAACACCTCTCCGTGATGGGTCCGAATGTGTTATGTTGGAACTATCAAAGATGGGGAACTCTTGAACAGTTAATGCGCTGAAAGGGTTGGTAACCCTAAACATTTTTAAATCGAATTTTCTGTCTAAAACACATTGTACAGTGGCGGAGATGAATGAGGTTCGAAAGCGCTTAGGCTGGAAAAACGTTTTTTCTGTTAATTGTAAGTTTGAGAATGATAGAAAGGGCAAGAGAGTTAGTCTTGCAGGGGGCTTATGCTTGATGTAGAATGATGAGCTATCCATTCAACTTAAGTCCTATAGTGATAGTCACATTGATGTCTGGGTCAAAGAGGATGGGGGCAAACAAGTGTGGCACTTCACAGATGTTTTTGGTCAGCCTAGAACTGAGACTAGACATCTCACTTGGCACCTACTTAAATTATTTGGAAGTCAAGAAACAGGAGCCTGGCTACTAGGCAGTGATTTTAATGAAATACTATGGTCCATGGAGAAGGAAGGGGGTTTGGTGCGAACAGAAAGACAAATGGATGGCTTCCGAGATGCAGTGAATGAGTGTGAGTTGAAGGATTTGTATTTCACAGGGCCTAGTTTTACTTGGAGGGGGAACATACATGGTTTTGAGATAAAGGATAGGTTAGACAGGTTTGTGGCAAACATGGAGTGGATATATATGTTTCTGGCCTATAAAGTTACACATTTTCTCCCGTCAGAATTCAACCACCTCCCTATCCTAATTCAGGTCCGTAAGAGTAAAAAGGCTGACAGGAAACAGAGAAGAAAAAAGGAAGTTTAGGTTTGAAGAGTTCTTGCTCTAGGAGAAGGATGTTAAAGAGATAACTGAAGCAGGATGGTTGAGCGGGGCAGGTCTGAACCCTTTAGCTAAAGTGTGCAACAAGATCTCAAACATAAGTGAGATGCTGTTGAGATGGAGTAAGTCTCGTTTTCGGGGCCTTCAAGATAAAATAAAGCAAATTCGGGAGAAATTAGCAGTGTTTTATGATAATACGCTCTCCCCACCTTGTGTGAAGGGACGTGTGGAGTTAGAGAAGGAGTTACAGGAACTCTTACGTAAAGAACAAGTCTTCTAGCAACAACGGTCTAGAGTCCTCTGGTTAGCTGAAGGTGATCTTAATACCAAATATTTTCATCAAAAGGCAACGAACTGGAAAAAAAGAACACTTTGAAGGGTTTGTTCAATGAGGTATGAGTTTGGTGCAATGATGTTTCTGAGGTGGAGGGTATTATTTTGCAGTATTATCAAAACTTGTTTACGTCCTCAAACCCAAACCTACCGAATGATGAGTTGCCTTTCGTGACAGATGTAGTCCCTGAGGAGGTTTCCAACACTTTGAATCATGATATTTCTGCTGAGGAGTTGCTTAAAGCTCTAAAGCAAATGCATCCGAGCAAAGCACCTGGACCAAATGGTTTTTCACCTATGTTTTACCAATAGTTTTGGGAGATTGTTGGTATGGATGTGGTCATGACGGTAAAAGCGTATTTAAACTCAGAGGGTTTGCTCAGGCAAACCAACTGTACTTGGGTCACTTTGATCCCAAAAGTTAAGATTCCAGAATATGTTGAACAACTCAGACCTATTTCTCTATGCAACGTAATCTATAAGTTAGGATCCAAGGTGCTGGCGAATAGCTAGAGGTTAAAGCCTTTGTTGGATGTAATAATCTCACAGTAGCAGAGTACATTTGTTCTGGGACGGCTCATATCAGAAAACTCATTGCTTGCTTTTGAAATTTCTCATGCTTTAAAGTGTCATCATAGAGGTAAAGTTGGTTTATGTGCGCTTAAGTTGGACATGAGCAAAGCATATGATAGGGTGGAATGAAATTTTCTAGAGAAGGTGCTCAAGAAACTAGGGTTTGGTGGCAACTGGCTAACATGGGTCATGAACTGTGTGAGAACGGTTACATACTCATTTCTGGTGAATGGGAAACCATGTGGTAATATGTCCCCAAGCCGGGGTCTGCGACAAGGGGATGCAATCTCTCCATATTTGTATTAAGGTCGTGTCTAGGATGATTACGGATGCTGAGACACAAGGCTATCTTTATGGGATCAAGATTTGTACAACGGCTCCGGTGGTTAGTCACATTTTTTTGCGGATGATTCTTTTATTTTCTCGAAGGCTGAGTTTGATGATGTGCAATGTATGAAGATATCTTTGAGTCGTATGAAAGAATGTCATGGGAAACAGATTAACTACTCTAAGAGTCGTGTCTCATTTAGCAAGAATGTTCCATGGTGGAAGCAACATGAATTGGCTGCAATTCTAGGTGTTAAGAGAGTCGGCAAGCATGATAAATACCTAGGGCTGCCTACTAAGCTTAGCTATTCAAAGGAGGTGTTGATCAAGGCCATACTCTAATCGATACCTACATATGTGATGAGTTGTTTTTAATTGCCTAAACACTTACGTAGTTAGATGCATCAATTGATGGCAAAGTTTTGGTGGGGTGAGTTTGGTAATGCGAGACGTATACACTAGCTAGCATAGGAAAAGATGTGTGACTCCAAAAAGGTTGGAGGGCTTGGTTTCAGGGATATGACTACTTTCAACCAAGCGTTACTAGCAAAACAGGTGTGAAGATTATTGCACATGTCTCATTCCATGATTGCGCAGGTGCTGAAAAAGAAGTATTTCCCTCTAATAACTGTTCTAAATACTGAATTGGGGAGAAATGTATCATACACTTGGAGAAGTCTGACACATGGTCGGAATCTGTTGCAGAATGGTGTGCGTTTTCAAGTGGAGTGAGGTGAGAAAATTCAGGTATGGAATGACCCTTGGCTTCCAATGCCCTACAACTTCAAACCATTCTCTTTACTGATGGAAGGGTCTGAAGATCATTGGTGTGTGACCTTATTAAGGAAGGTAGTGCAGAATGGAAGACTTGGATGTTGGAGGACTTATTCACACCCTTAGAGATTGAAATCATTCACAAAATCCCACTAAGTCTGAATGGTGGAGAGGACAGAATAATCTGGCACTTTGATAAGAAGGGGACCTATAATGTTAAAAGTGGTTACTATGTTGGCTGCTTGTGTGCAGGGTTAGGGATAACAGCTTCAAGGTTTGACTCGAGGGTGGAGCGTATGTAGTTGTGGAGTAAACTGTGACATGCGAAAGTACCTCCAAAGGTACGTATGCACGCCTGGCATCTGGCAAGGGGAACATTACCCACTCGAGCTACTTTGATGAAGAAGAAAGCTCAGCTCCCGAATGATCGGTGTGTATATTGTATAGACATGATAGAAGACAGTTTACACTTGTTCAAAAATTATAATGCGCTGTGCCCTTTTTGGAAGCAAGGTATGTTATCTATCCAACCTAGCTCACATCCATCGCTCAGTATTGATGTTTGGTTTTAGGACATGGTTGAGTCATTGAGCAGTGAGAATCTAGAGTGTTTCTTAATGTCACTTTGGGTGATTTGGGTAGAGAGAAACAACATGGTTTGGCGTGGTACTGGCTTTAACACTGTCCATATGTCTGACTGGTCCATGAACCTTCTGAAAGATTATAGAGAGTGTCGTCCTCAAGGTGGAAGCAAAAGGAAAAAAAAGTTTGAAGTCGAAGTAGGTTTGTCCTCCTCAAGGCAGACTCAAAGTCAACATTGATGGGAGTTTTTCGATAGAAGATGGTAATAGAGGTATCAGTGTAGTGGTACACGACTGTTTTGGTGAATGTCTTGCTTCTTTTGCAAGACCGTTTCAGTTTGTCTCATCAGCATTCCATATGGAAGCTGAAGCACTTAGAGCAGGGATGCTCATTTGCATTGAGCAAGGGTGGCATGAGGTTGAAGTTGAGAGTGATTGTGTGGAGTTGGTGCATGCAATGGCGACTGATGGTGATGATCTCTCTTTTATTGGCCGTATCTTGGATGATTGTCATAGGTATGTAGACAATTTTAGTTGCTTTCAGCTAAAACATGTTAACCGTGAAGCAAATAGTGTGGTAAACAGATTAGCCCACTTTGCTAGATAAGTAATTTGAATGCATTTTTTCTAGACGTGAAGCCTACTATTATTCAGGACGTACTCTGTGAGGATATTTGTAATGTGTCTGACGTAGCTCGGGGTTCAAGTTCTTTGTCCCCCCGGTGCAAATTTCCAATCCAATAAACGAAAACACGAGTGGAGCTAAGCCAAGCTAGGCCGGTTCCAAACCATGTTTCCTTCAAAAAAAGATCACCAATTCACCCACGCACATGGTTACGCTTAGGACTAAAGTAAATCGATACAAGTTGCATGGTATGTAACTTACAACTACTACTGCTGAAATGTAGATCAAAAAAGAAGAATTGATATTAACTCCACTAGATTTTTCTTGTAGAATTCAAAGGCAGAAACATCTTAGTTTGCACGATTTAACAATATTTTACACCCTGGTCGGGCCGTTGCTGGACACAACTTCAGCCCAGAAACGCTGAATTGAGGCCTGTTATCGTTGGAAAGGCTGATATAGAACTTCTAGCTCCAGTTGCACCAAAAGCAACTCTGGAAATAATATTGTTTGGTTGTGACGTAATAGATTGTGCTGTCGAAGTTTGGTTTGTTATCTGGGCATGGGTGTAACAACAAAGCGTGCTCTATTTGATTTGTGGAGAAACTTGGCAAATAGGCTTTGCGTAAGAACATGTATACAAAACCTAAACGCTATCAGAATTCAGAACTAGATGAGTCATTTCTTAATTCACCTAGCTAAATCGTTCTTGGACCAAAAGGAAACCCTGTTCTAAGACCATGTATAGGGGAAATCTTAATAAGCTGCAGTTTCTTCAGGTAGGGTTCTTCCAAAGTTGGCTGCACATCTAGAAGTGAGGCGCCAGAAGGACAAACAATAATGTTGATAGCTTGATGTATTACCAGAATGTACAAGACTGCTAAACTTCAAGCCTCGTTCAAGACCGACTCTTTGGAACGATGATGATTTTGTGAGCTCTGTTTCTATGGTGGTTTCTTTAGAATAAGATGGCAGCTGTGATAACGGATCTACGGCAATCCATCTTATTCCAAGATGTGTCTGCCTCGAGAGACTGATTTCACCTCTCAAAGTGATAAAGTAGATAGATATCTCAACACGTCCCCGCACGTGTGACGAATCTTTAAATCTAACACGTGGACAACAAATTAGGTGGTCGTGAAGTTCGTGTGGCCTTTGGGTTTCACACGTGTACGTGAGTAACACGCTCTGATACCATTATAAAGTAGTCTGTGGTTCAATTCTAAAACCAATTAGCAAAACTAATTGACAATTGAGAGAATAGCCCAAATCCTTATAAACCAACAGACAAGATATCATATTCCCGAAATAAAATAGATATTTTAACAGATGGCAGCTACGATAATGGGTCTACGACAATCCATCTTATTCCAAGATGTTTCGAGAGACTGATTTCACCTCCCAAACTTAATCTGAATGAGGTAAGGAGATGGGCCCAGGTATGTTTTTCATTCGTTTCAAACTCCTTTGAGAATCGTTTATGTTCTTCGTTTCTTATTTGTGATAAGATGCCTTTGATTTTTATACCCCTAAACTAGGTTCGATGTCATTCTGTTGGTCCTAGAAAATATGAGTATTCAGTTCATTATGATTGGTATTCTCTTGTTCAAATGGGTGCACTTGAGTTGGTTTACCCCTAAACTAGGTTCGATGTCATTCTGTTGGTCCTAGAAAATATGAGTATTCAGTTCATTATGATTGGTATTCTCTTGTTCAAATGGGTGCACTTGAGTTGGTTTACTTTCCTACTGGTATTCTAAAGGTTGACAATGGTGGAATGGCTAATGGTGCCTTGAATTTTTGTTTGATTGTGATCCTTGAACCCACGTCTTAGGATGAAGACCATAAAGCTACTGTTTATTATGAATGACGCTGCCAGAATCAACTTTGGGTTTGGCCCCCTACTAGATATTTATTTCAATCATCGAAGGTTCTTACTTGGAATAGCCGGGGAAGTTCCTGGCCTGGTTTTTTGGCTCAGTCGAATTTCTATGCTTCAAGTTTAGATATCGATGTCATGTGCATCTTAGATACTAGAGCTTCAAGTGATATAGTTAGCAAGACTTGTACACTCCCCTTCGATGATATACATGTCTTTTATGTGATAAGTGCTGACCATCTATTTGGATACTATGATTTTGCTACTGAGGTCTGGAGACTTGCAGGAGTTACTAGTCCTATTGATTGACGTGAAGGATATTTAAATGTATTTTAGAAAAATGTTCATTGAACAAGCTTATGACAAGAATCTGTTTGCAAAGATCCTTATTCTTTGTTGCTAGATTTGGAAAGCAAGAAATGAAACTATTTTCAATGATATCATGGCTAGAACTAGTAAGGTTGTAGCAATTGTTGTTGTACATTTCAATGAAGCTATGCTAAAAATGTTGTTGAGAGAGGTACTTCGCAAACCTCACACACTAGTAGAATAAAAGGCTCATACGATGATTTTTTTTTCGTCGCATGAGTGTGAACTAATACGACGAAAACAAATTTCGTCGCATGAGTCAAAACTGATGCGAAGAAATTTTTTATTTGTTTCGTTGCATAAGTTAGGGCTCATGCGACAAAATTTGTTTTTGTCGCATTAGTTCACACTCACGCGACAAAAAAAATCGTCGCATGAGCCTTTGATTCTATTAGTGACATTCAACCATACGGAGGTTACCTCCTCACAACAACCACATAAAGAACTATAGCATGAAGTTTTGTGTTTTGAGACAGCGTAGGTAAAGTTCTCTTAGTTGCAACTAAAAGCTTTGGAAATACTAATATTCCTACTGTTGAAGCTACAACTCTTAGAGACAGTCTGGTGAAAGCCAATGACCAAAGTTTTTTCATGAACATTCAGGTCGAAGGCGATTCAAAGCTTGCAGTTGATGCTATTAATGGAAGGATTAGTACACCACTACACCTTAGAGGCTTCTCAAGATCATTCAAGATATCAAGATGATCGTAAGGTCTTTTACTTTCATCAGCTTCAAGCATATATTTAAAGAGGCGAACTTCTTTGTGGCTAATGCAATTGCTCATGAAGGTCATCTTTTTTCTAGTGGCCGCACGTGAGTGCGTAGTTGTCAAATGACGGTTATAAGAGCTTTTTTATTTGATGGTGTAAACTCGGGTTGTCTGAGGAGTTTCTTTCTTTAGTTTGTTTGTTTCGTACGTATCAAAAAAAACTATCACCTATTTTACTTAGAAAAAAACATATAGATGGATAAGGTGTTTAGTTGGTAAGACTCCCAGCCATGACTTATAGAGCTCTCTCTTTCAAGCTTGTGTTTCCTTTCATGCTATTGAATGGCCCAGTAATTTTCATAGTGATTGAGTTGAGTGATATGATCAGTTCATCATATCCCCTTCTAGATGGTGGCCGGTTAATACCTAATCAGCAGATTATAAATGGTGTCTCATTAACTTTGATATAAGGCGAGTTTTCTGACTTTCTCTTCTTGTTGTTTGAAATAGTACCTATTTCGGTATCAACGGTATGGATCGATGTATGTATCATGCATCTAGCTTATTTACAGATTCTGCTTCCACATTTAAGTGATGAGTACAAGCAAAAACAGAAATTATGTTTTGCTTGAAATTTGTGTTTAAGTAAAACATTGGCTTTTCCATATTATAAAGCTTGCAGAGTCGGTAGCCCACATGATATCCACCAAGGATGGGCTATCATTGATATTGAAAGTGATTCTATCATACTTGTTGCTGCCCTACAAAGGGAGAAGGATTTGTCGGATCAGGACGGGTTTTATGTGATTGCAAAGACTACATGAAAGCTTTTTCATCTATTGCAATTCGACACGTCGACCGTAAAGCAAATTGTGTAGTAGATAGAATAGCACACCTGGCTAGTATGTGGGTTCTTGATGATGTTTGGTTAGAGCAAACTTCTGCTATTATTCATGATGCTCTCTATGAAGATATTAGTCATTTCAATATTGTAGTATGTGTTATAGGTTTTATGTCTTCTCCTCTTTTTTGTAAAACTCTAATATTAATAAATTGAACCGGTATGAGACTGAGTTTCCTAACAAAGGCTGAGTTCCAAACGCTATTTCAAAAAAAACAATGGCTTTGGGGGGTTCTAGTTGCACCTCCAAATTTACTTAATACACCTCTATGACTAAATACACCTCCTATTTACTTTTTACATGTTTAAAAAGCTGAATACACCTCTTTTATATTTACTACAATACCCTTAAAAGAATTTATGGTGCTATGACTAAATACATCTCTTATTTACTTTTTACATGTTTAAAAAGCTGAATACACCTCTTTTATATTTACTACAAATTGTGATCGAGTCTGAGCCTGAACATTTTCTGAAACAAATTGTGAGAGAAACACCCTGCATATGTATTAGACTAGGTCTTTCAATTTAGGAACCAGAACCACCCAAGTTACTTGTAATATGCATGGCTTCTTATACTTCAAGTGATGTTCAAATCTATTCTTATGTATGTTGGCATCACCATTGTAACTCTAGCAGATGCTATGATTAAGACTTTCAGTATAACAGCAGTCTTGTCTTTTCCTTGCAGATGCTATGATTAAGAACTTCGAAGAAACTCTAGCAACTAATAGGTTGGCTACAGAGAGTTTGAACACTAAATTGGTTGAGGTGCATCTTGAGCTAAAGTTAAAAGAGGATAAAATCAGGTGTTTGATAACTGCATAGGAGAACTTGGAAACAGAAAAGCATGATCTGCATTTGAGCAACGATGACCTTATTAAGAGATTAGATATGTCAGTCCTAGAGATAAAGAACCTGGAAGGTTTTGTTCATGTGTTGGCTTCACATTTGGATGAATTGGATTGTTTCCGGGTAAACTCGCGGCCCCTTTAGCGGGTTGCACAGTTCCAAAAATAGCGAACTTCCTCGTACTCCGAGTTTTCCTGTGTAAAGAACAAACACGTCAAAGAGGCGTCCCCGGGTATACCGAGGGAAGCCACTCCGATGCTTAAGTCAGACACTGTCAGTTAAGCAGAAAACTCAAGAATAGTCAAGAAGTTGCGCGTCCCCTTACCGGGAGGCCCACGCTGGTATTTATGGTAGCATTAAAGGCAACCTGCCTTGTCCTTTTCCAATGTGGGAACAAACTCCCTTGTTTTTCCTTAACTTTATGATGAACTGGGCCCTGACAAAGGACCCAGAGTGGCTTCTCATATCTGATTGGGCTTTTACCCTGTAAACAACACTTCAAGCACAATAAACAATGCATATTTACTAATTGACCAGACATTTGGAGGTTCTTTCTTGAGTTGTAACCCGGTAAAAGTGAAATATTAGGTTCCACCTATAAACATGGATAAACAAAGTTTGAACTTCCTGGAAAAGTTTGATAAGCTCAACTCTCTCTATGAGGCATGCTTCTAGTTAGTCAATCAGGAGAAAGACCTTTCTACCAAGCTTGCTCAGAGACAGTATGATCAACTGCACAACATGTTCTTGAACTTAACATCAGAAAAAGATGCTATACAATTGGTAAACAAGGAGTTGAACAATAGGGTCATGGAACTTCAGAAAGTTCAGGAGTCTATTATGGCACAACTTTCAGAGGAAAACCGTACAGCCAGAGATAGGATACAGAAGTTGGAGTCTGAAACTGAAGCTCTGGTCTCCAAGAAGATTGAAACACAGAAGTTGGTGTCTGAATTAGAACGGCATATTGATTCTCTGTCCGAAAGTTCAATATCATCTGAGAATAAAATGGTATACAAATTCCAACACATACATTTTGTAGCACCCCTGGGGGGTAAACTACAGTAGCCACGAATTTAAGCCAATAAGAAGCCAACACGTCCGAAGGACGTGCCAACAACTTATTAACCTAAAGTCGTAGGCTTTTTAGTGAGTAAAATAAAATTTAAACTTTAAATACTTTGAGTGGCACCACAAGAAATCCTTAAAACAATCATCAGAGTTTTGCTTAGTTCGCGGAAGGTGGTCAAAATAAAGGGGACAATTTAAAAACTTTAGCGACAACAATAAAAATACACAACATGGTTAACAAATCGGGATGAAACCTTTACTGTTTATGTAGTAAGCTCTGGTAAATGACTCAAAGGGGTAAAACCGGAATAGGGAGTACACTTGGACCGAACATCGAGGAAGGAATGAAGCTCCACACATAGCTCTCTCTATCTTTCCCGTCACAGTACCTGCAAACAATCTGTTGTAGGGGTGAGCGTCGTCCTCGCGTGCTCACGTAGGCCCACCAATGATAGGTTTGAAAACCAAAATCCGTATATATACATATAGATTTGAGCTCGTAATAAAACCATTTATAAAATCCTTGGCACACAAAAACCATCATTTTATATCCTTTAGGAAAACAGTGCAGTATGCTAAAAACATAGGGGCCCAGAGCGCTCAATGTACAAGTACAACCTGCAGGACTTTCGAATCTCAATGACCGAATCACGGGTTTGTCTTCACAGCAAACCGGGGCCAACTACCTATGCGCTTGAAAACACATAGTAGCGAGAGTGTCCATTTCCAGCTAAATGCCCAAACAGCGCATCGCACTTACGTCTCGCTTAACTCTGTACGAGACTAGCGTAAGCGGGATATTTAAAATAAACAGGGCATCGCCCCCCCGGAGGTTCACGGTCTCGACACCGTGGGAGTGCTAGATACTAGGTCCCGTCACTCTCAGGTCACACACCGGAAATCAGGACAACGGTGTTCCACACATCTCACATTGACGTATAAAAATCCTTTACGTCTAGCCTCGGGTTTTCTTGGCCCAATCATAAATCATTTATCATTTAATATAAAGAAAACTTTCCCGAGGCATCGACCATGAGCATACACAAAATCATGCACTTTCTCATACATATATAAAACCACTACCAAGGGGGTTCAGGTTCCTTACCTGGAATTGCCGTTCCATACGTAAGCTCCAAGCTTCCAGGAACTGTCTCGGTGAACCGGGGTCACCGCGTAAGCTACCTCGTCCAATAATCACTGCAGAATTTAAGTAGCTTAGCAACCAAGAAATAATAATAATGGTCAACAGACCTCAACATTCCTAGTTTGACCAGGAATGTCCATGTTGACTAAGTTGACCAACAAATTTCCATTTATGGCACTTTAACCTTTTTGACTTTCTTTTCCTGTTATCGACTCTTTACTCAATTTACCGAAAGTCCGAATTAGTTTCCGAACTTCTCTTTTACCACTTTAAATTGACGTTAGGGTGTCACATAATAATTCGTTGAATTACTATGGACACCCAACGTGTCACACAAACCAATTTATGTACCAAGAGTCGATTTACCGATTTACGTGAAAACACCAACTTTACTTAACATTTTCCCTGAATTTCAGTTACCATTTTCCGATAACAATTTAACACTTTACCAATTTAACCAAAAAGTGTCAAACTTCATTGAACTTCAAATCTTTACTTAACCGTTTTTCTGAAAATGTAACTTTCCCAAAATGGAAACTCTCCTTTAATGGAAACTTTCCCAAAATGGAAAGTTTCCCAAATTAGCAGGTTTCCAAACATGGTTAGTTTCCGTTTTTAATACGTTTCCTTATACGTAATTTCCAATTACTTTAACCTTAATTCCTTTAAACGGAAACAACACAATCTTAAGGAGTCAAAGACTACCTCTCGGCATTTCTGCCGGTTTTACTGCATCTCCGGAATCGTCATCGGATTTCGGCAACTTGCCGGATTCCGGTCAACTTGCCGGAAATTCGCCAGAGTTTCCCTCGTTTCTTCGCCTCCAAGTTATCGACAACACAACAACAAAACCAAATCAAATCAGCAATCAACAACAACACATCAGCAACAATTCCAACAAAATCACAGTAGCTCAAAACCAGGAGATCTGTCTCACCTCTGTTCTTCACCAAAACCCCAACTCTGCTCAGCTGCCTCACCTCTATATCTCTGCTCCAAAACCAGTGCAACTGCCTCGGTCACCACCTCCATCAGCTGCCTCCAAGCTCCTGTTAGTCTGAACGGCGGCTTGGCTCCTTCCTCCTCAGGCATGCAAGCCACCGTGACCGGGAAAACATTCGAAACCGAGAGGGGAGGGCTCTCGGAGGAGCAGAACCCAGAAAAGAAAAAGGAACACGAGGTCGAGTTTACAACTAGACAACAAGGCCTCAGAGGAAATGAAATCGAAGGGAAAGGATCGGATTTACCTTGGAAAAGCAAGAACAACGCTGGAGACAGAAGAATCGGCCAAGATACCGATTTGGGCTAAGGGTTGACTTTTGAAAACCAAGGAGAGAGTGAGTGAATGGGGAAACTGTGACCATGGATAGAGAGAGGAGACAGAGGCGAGCTCGGCGGTGGTGGCGCGACGGCCAGGCGCGGCCTGACGCGGCGGCGACGGTGGCTGGACGACGCTACTGTCTCAGTCGCCCCTCTCGGCCTCTGCCTTTCTCTCTCTTCTCTCGACAGAATGAGAGAAAAGGGGAGATAAGTTTGTATATATATGCTGATCCAATGGTCCAAAATGCTAGATGAGATCAAAGAGCAAGATTGAAAGTTGGCTTTAAAAAATCAGAAACAATAATTTAGAAATTTCTATGGACTTTGGAAATTCGTAGGAAATAGACGGAATCTCCGAAAAATAGTCCGAAAATACCGGGAGACTCGTGTCGACACGTACTATGACATCGAGTCATTAAATCAGGTATTTGGAGAACTTTGAAAAACTCGAAAATGAACGCGGTCGTTAACTCGCGAAGTTACCGAATGCGACTTAAACCTCAGTAACTCGCCATTAACCACGATTAAAACGTGCGGGGTCCCACACTCTACCCCCTTAAACCAAACTAGTCACTGATCAAGGGTCTATATCTCCATCAAACTCTGTTCCTTCAGAAATTATGTTGACTAAACTTTGTCAGTCCACGTGTGACGGCGTCACAACCAACACCCTGGTGACTTTAGTCCACCAATAGCCTCGTTTACCGTGAGTCCAATTTTCTTCAAGTTCACTGAACTTTCCGCTGAAGCTCGAAACTCTGCTCGTAACCCAAACAACAATGCCAATACCAAGGCAAGAGCACTCAAGTATTTCCACCTTTCGTTAACTCGTGTAAGGAGTGCTGAAGTCACGATCGAAGTGTAACAGTCAATTCGATCGTCAATCTTGCAGGTTCTATTGTCACGTAACAACCTCGAACTTGTCACTTTCTCGTCTCGATCGTAAAGACAAGATACTCGAAACAAGCTGTCACATTCGCTAACGCACAGCGTCGCAAAGTCCTCGTGCCAAAACGACTTTAACAAAACCTTACTGTAGGAAGGGACGCACAAATACCAACTGACAAGTGATAACACACAAGATCACGTCTTTCGTTGCAGCGTCGTGCTTACACGATCGATGAACCACGAACGATGTCTCAACATCCAAGAACCTCTAATGGATGAGCCAAAACAATCATGTCGCCGTACTTTCAACTCTTTGTTAACTCGTAAGGATGTCGCCGATAGACTTTTCCTCGAAGTCAAAACCGCGAATCTAGTATCCACGTCACCGAAAATCGAAACAGACACTCGCAGATGCTTTCGCTAATCCACTCCTTTGATACCACCATGACGTCGAGTCGTCTCATGCGAGTGTTTCCGTCAGGCTCCATCAGAAAGATAACGGTCAGCCTTGATAACACGTTCGAGAAGATCTGAAGACGCCTTAGCTACCACATCCTATTTAAAGGATCAGTGCGTCTTCGCCTCTGAAGCTGTCAGGTCGCACCTCGTACGAAGCTTTCCTTAAGATAGAATCTCCAGGTTTCACGCTTGCCAAGAAGGATGTCACACGTCAGCAACGTCGTAAAACGTTCACCAGGTCTCTTGCTTAATGGACGTTTCCCTCATTACCGTGCCTCGTCAGAGACTAACAGCGTTACTAACTCAAACCGAACAACGCTTTATCTATGTATCAGTCATAGGCACCAGATACCTTGAAAACATATTGTCTTACCCGTGATCACTTGTTGAAGAAGTGATTAACTCAAGGGTAATTTCCACCTCGAAGTCCAACTCTTGGTTGAACTGAGACTCCTTGATAATGTCCTCTGGCCACAAATTTTCTCATCTGCTTGCACTTTCACTTTTCAGTGGCCCGCTACCAACTTGCACTAGAGTGATGTTCTCTTTTGTCACTGAATTTCACAAACTCGAAGCTGACCAAGATTTCGATATTCTGAATATCGGTCAATCTTAACTGCATGCCTATTGCAGGGAAAATTAGTACCTACTTCCTTGTCAAGCCAACAAGTTACCACCAAAGTTTATGGTACTAACTGAATATCCTTTGGTACACTCTCTTCCTTGTTTCAGACCGTTTGTTCAAATCATGAAGCTACCACTTGGTCATCAAACAGTGTTTTACACATTTCCTCACTTCAGGCTTTCCATGGATAGAGTTCTAGCTGGAAACATCATGTCCAATTTCACCCATGGACAATTGATAAAGTTCCAAACTCTAAATGCAAATTACCAAACTGATGCACAAACTCGGGTTCGTCGTTCCAATCTTTGACAATTCGGTCGTACAACATTTTCCTGACACCTTATCCAACATGCCAAGTCGAGGGTAAAGCCTCACATATCCTTAATTCGGGACCTCCAAAGGTCAACACAGTTTCCAAAGCTTCACCACACGTCAGAGTAACCACAAGCGTCGTCGCCAAGCTTTAACAATGCACTGGGAAGGATACGATACTCTCGCTCAATCCACTTCCTCGAATGTCTCTTTCACATTGCGGAGGATAATACCAATCACCTCGACGCCACGTCACAACTTCCCACACTAGGGGAGAAACACCACTGATCCGCCGTAACTCATGCTAATACCCAACCAAGCACGTACGACAAATGCAAACTTTGTCTCAAAGACTATGAGCAAACAACGGAGTCACCTAACTCCAATAAGATCTGGGATACCACCTTGGATTCCACCAACAATAACATCTCTTTTCAATCACGAACTTCCTTTACAGGATCTGCCGCTAAGGGAATCTGAAATCTCTTTTATACTCCAGGATCTACCACTACGGGATCCGCAATCTGAATCTCAAACCCAAGGGCCTCATCTCCAACTCACTATCTCAGCAAGGAGGGTCCGTAAACACAATCCAGATACCATGCTCATGTACATCAAATCTCATAGCCTGCGGCTCAAATAACATGCTCTGGGCCTACATGCAATCTCATAGCACAATCAATATCCATCACTCATAGCACATGCACAAGTTTTCCTCCATAACATCAACAGTCCAAACAAGACGTTTTCACATCCATAATTCTCAAGTATGCCAAGTTTTCAGAGCTCAAAATCTATAGTTTTAATTTACTGCCACTCTTATCATATGTCGCAGCCCGTGTACTGTGAGAGAACTAATTTATTTGTCTAAATATGTCTTTTTCCATATGTTGACAAAGTCAAATAAAAAGAAAAAAAGATTAAAGGTGTATTAAGTAAATTTAGAGGTGCAAGTAGAACTCCCTAATGACTTTTTACTAAAAAAAAGTTAAAATCAAAGTATAACAATGGCTGCAAATGGTAGTTCACAGCCAAGATGTGGGTCAACTCTCATAAATCTTCCGAATTAATCAATTTATGACGATTTTTCCTTAAGGAATTGATTCCACTTTCTCCATTGATTCCACTTTCTCCACTTTTCTTGAAGCGCATTTATCACGAGACTATATTTTTAGGCAATACAATCATGTTATAGATTACCAAACAAGATGACAATATGGTCTCATTCTTCCCGGTTAAATCACTTAAATGTGTTGCTTTTTCAAGCTTAGCTAGCTGGGTTGCGATTATATTAATTAAGAGCATGTACCGTGTATGTTAGCTTGTAAATTTTGAAGATTAGCAACAAAATAAAAACTCATGTACGATGATATAACAAATTAATTACTTCTCTTTCGATGCTGTATGATAATTTATTTAAATTCAGTATGTTTCACTAGGATCTTTTTTTACAAACAAAATCCTATTGTTTATTATTGTTTATGTACAATAATAATACCATGAAAGAAAATAAGTATATTTACAAATTAATGGCCTTTTACATTATTTCATATCCGTTTCTCATAACAGATAAGACCTAACCGCACAACAACACCGAGTAACGGCCGAGTCGCAACCATTCGCGGCGGCAAGCTCATCAAAACCATCGTCCGAGACCATAACTGCATCGGCGTCCCACCACGTATCGCTCACGTCAGCATCCGTTACGTTTCGTAACGGAGCTCCCACCTTCCTCACGTCACCGACCATTAACGGGCCCGCAACGTCGTCTTTGACGTAAACTTTATCTACGCCGCCAGACGACACCCCGACGATCCTCCCGATCTGAGGGCCCCAATCGGCCAGCATCGCCGGAATCCTGCTGCCCACGCGCGTGTCCCACACCCCCAACGCTACTCGCCCGGAGGCGTTCGTGTGCACCGTGAGAATCGTGGAACGCGATGACGTGGCGGCCGCCGGAACCTGTAAGCTTCCGGCGAAGAAGGAGTTTAACTTCTTCTCTTTGTTCATATCGTAGATGGAGACGGCTCTTCCACTGCCAGAATATTCGTCGACGTCGCTGTCGTCGTCAGGGTCTAATCCTAAAGCTAAGTTGTCCCAGAGCTTCACAACGCTCTTGCCGCTTGCGAAGTCGGACCAGGAGAACCGCTTTAAGTTCAAGCCGGCGAAGCTTCTACCACGGCAGAGCCTCAAATTACGGCCAGATCCCGAGACATTGAAATTTTCGTCTCTTCTGTCCTCCTCTTCTTCGTCGTCCTCGTCGGAAACCGACGAGGACGTGGAAACCGAATACGCGTCGTCATCGTCGTCGTCGATATCGGAGAAATCATCTTCTTCTAAGACGGAGAGAGGCTCCGAGGTCTCGCGGCGAAGGCTTCTGATAATAACAAAGTTGATTCTGGTGATGATGGTGCCGAAAGAAGCTATAACGGCTAGTATTAAAGCACCCCATGGCCAGACACTGAAGACCTTTTCGATTCCGGAAATGGAGAAAGTCTGAGAAGGTAAAGACGGGATCGCCAAGGCGGTCACCTCGAATTCGCTTATTCTGTTCACTATTGGGATTTCCATAACGAGCTGAGGGGAAGCTAGAGGGTGCTTGTGCTTTTTTGGAGAGAGATAGAAAGGGTTGAAGGGAGGTTTGGAAAGAGCAGAGGGCCTGGGTTTATAAAGGCAGCAGAATAGCATGGAAGTATCAATGAGGGTAATTTCTTATAAATTATGGGAAGACTGATGGGGAAGATAACGACTGATTCTGAAACTGGGAGAGATATTCACTCCACGTCAGAAAACGCAGCGGAGGCAGCACCGGCCCACCCAGAAGAGAAGAGAACGAAGTAGAGAATCCCTAGTGACGAGGGAGGATCAGAGCTGACGAGGAGGGAGGAGGGAGGAGGTAAATATGATCCTCTAATTTTGGAGGGGAGCTCCAAAACCTGCGGTGGGCAGTGACTTGCCGGTTGGACCATTAGGATTTTGGGTTAAATAATACGACGTATTGCGGCGTCCACCGGCTTGGGTGGGTAATATGGTGTTGGTTTGGTTAGGGCTAGGGCTGTGGTGGAAGTTTTGGCCTCTGTTGCACGACTCGCCGACCAACAACTACAACTGTCCAAAAATTTTGAGGTCCACTCTGTAAAAATAACACATGAAATTCTTGGTTTCAATAATTTCAGATTCTATTGTTTAACTCGTGGTGCATGCGCACTTTGATTGATCGGTTTCAAAGTGCAGGGCTAAGTGATCGTGTATTAGGTTGAAAGGCGTCAATAATGCTCACGTACTACGATTGAATCACGTGCATCACTAAAGCATAAAATAGCAAAAGCGATGTTTGATTATGCACCGTCCTATTAGAATTTTTGAACGATCGGTATTGTGTTGCAGTCATGTCGAGCAACATTGTCATAGTAGAATTTTCTGTTTATTTGATATCTCTGGCGGCTATCTATATCATGGTGAAGAATTTGAGTTTCATCTAGTCCATAAACGACAGGAGCAGAATGGGGAATACGTGTGTACACGAATTTTTTTATTTTTAATAACTTAAATTTTGTTCTTAATAACTTCTATTTTGTTCTTAATAACTTCTATTTTGTCTCCGTAGGATAATGTATACTAAAAATAAAAAGTTAATAAAAAGTTAGTGGGTAAATTACAATGTAAGGTGTAGGATTTTCAAATCTCATATCTTAAGATAGGTATATGAGTATATCCGTGCTGGCATGCAAATACCGGTCACGTCAATATGCAGACGTAGCTAGCTGTCTGTGTGAACACAAATTCTTAATTAGATAGAGATCGTTAAGAATTGGACTGACTCCTAACAACCCGAAAAATTATGAAATACCGAATTAAAGAGAAGTCAAAGTCAAATGAATTACCATGAGAGATTTACCGATCGAGTTGATCGAGTGGAGATCAGACGACCTAGTCATAAAAATGGTGGATGGAAAGAAGCTACTGCTTTGATTTGACCAATTTGCAATCATGCTGTTACAAGTTAACACAAAAGACCTAAATATTAAAAGGGCAATGTGTGTACCTCAGTTCATGGATTTCAATGTACGTATTAGAATTACTATGGGACGTAATGACGTATTACGGTTAATATAGGTTTATCTACACCTGCTGCAATCTTAATCTGATGATGTTCATATTGGTCTAAAATTAGTGTAACGCGCGTAGCAAGACCAGAATAAATGACATGTTGGAATTGAATGGCAATGACCCTACTAATGTGTACGTATATATAGCTCGACTTAGTGACCTTCTTTCTATCCCTTAAAAAAACTTTGTGACCTTCTTTAATTTGAGATAATTAGAAGAAAAAAACTAAAAAAATTCACTATATTTTAAGATAAACTCATTCACCTTTTTGTTTTAAAATTTATACCTAATGTAATAATTTAGCCTGCCTTATACGTTTTATTTCATAAATTTAAATTTATTTTAATTTTTCCACTGTTATTTTTGTCATTCTAATGTTCATTTTGTTTACTACCTTTAAGTTAGATTACAAATAGAGAAATTAAGTTTTGGGTATATAGTTTTAGGTTAGGGTTTATGAAGGAATTGAGTTTTGGGTATAGAGTTTAGGGTTTATAGAGAAATTGAGTTTTGGGTATACAATAGTAGAATCTGAGACCTATGCGACGAAACCATTTTGTCGCATATGAACCTAAGCGACGAAAATGTCGTCGCATACTTACAGTAAACTAGCTAGTACCTATGCTACGAAAATGAAGTATTCGTCGCAAGAGAATACACTTATGCGACGAAAAATGTTTTGTCGCTATAGTCTTACGCGACAAAAATATTTAACTTAAGTGATCAAATATTTCTTCGCTTTAATGCACTACCAGGATAAGCACTTTAGCCGATGAAATTTTTTCGTCGGCCTGTTTCACCAATTCGTCGGCTAAAGTTATAGCCGACGAAATAAAATCCTTCGTCTGCTAAGTGTTACACTTAGCCGACGACATAATTTCAAAACATTCGTCGGCCAAACTCTGACTTTAGCCGACGAAATATTAATATTTTGTTGGTCAACTTAAAATACTTTAGCTGACGAAATGTACTATATTTCGTCGGCTAAATATTTTTAAAAATTAAATGGAGAAAAGCTGACAAAGTATAGACTATAGACGACGAAATTTTAAACTTTAGACGACGAAATTTTTAACTATAGGTTCAGACTTTAGATGAAGAATTTTCATTTTTCGTTACCTAAAGTACTTTAGCTAACGAATTTGACATTTTTCGCCGCCTAATAAAGTAATTTTTTCTGTATTTTCACATTTTAGCGGACGACTTAGAGAATTCATCAGCTAAAGTGATTAGATTTTAAGTCAAAACCTAGATCGGTTGTGTCTTATCATAGTGAGAGTTTGTTGTGTTGAAGGTTCGACAAAAATACCTCATATAAATGTAGATATGGACGTTTTCGTGTGTTAAGTGGTTATAAGATTAGGGTTGACCGTCCCGATCGAGCCCTTAACGTTGTCGGATCAATTTAAATTTTTTACCATAGACATCTTTCGACATAATAATCATATTAGACTGTCGGATTTTTGTTTGTGAATTTTGATCATCGGAATCACAACATGTCTACTAATGTTGTATAACTTGTTTACTAAGTTTTAAGTAAATGCACAACTTTAAAAATCAACTCTACATAAAATTGAAAAACCTCAAAAATATTGTGGAATAAGATATGACCGAAATGGTGAAATACGTATATGGTTAAAAAATCATGTAATTTGAGTAACGTCTTAGTGTCGATAGTACTGGTCAACCATATTTACCATTACTTATCTCTATGAGGAGCCTTGTCTTCGAGAGGTAAATGGTCTAAAATTTTTAGATGGGCGGTTGGATCTCATCATGATGACAGTATATTGTGTTAAAGGTTCAACCAAAATACCTAATATAGATTCAGATATGAGCGTTTTGTGTGTAGTGGTTATAAGATTAGGGTTGACCGTTTTGATTGAGCCCTTATCGTTGTGGGTCGAGTTGATTTTTTTACCGTAGACATCTTTCGACTTAATCATCATATCAGACAGTCGGATTTTTGTTTGTGAATTTTGATCATCGAAATCACAAGTATACTAATGTTGTATAACTTGTTTAGTAAGTTTTAAGTAAATGTACAACTTTGAAAACCAACTCTACATAGAACCCGAAAATCTCAAAAATATCGTGAAATAAGATGTGACCGGAATGGTGAAACACGTCTATGGTTGAAAAATCACGTAATTCAGGTAACGTCTCAGTGCCGATAGTTGCAGTCAACCTTATTTATCATTACTTATCCCTATGAGGAGCCCTATTTTAGAGGGGTAAATGTCTCAAATGTTTTAGATGGGTGGTTGGATCTCATCATGGTGAGAGTATGTTGTGTTAAAGATTCGACCAAAATACCTAATTTAGATATAGATATGAGCATTTTCGTGTGTAATGGTTATAAGATTATGGTTGACTGTTTCGATCGAGCCTTTATCGTTGTCAGATCGAGTAGAATCTTTTACCATAGACATCTTTTGACATAATGATCATATTAGACGGTCAGATTTTTGTTTGTGAATTTTAGTCATCGGGATCACAAGAATAGGCAACGGCACGTGTGGCAATTTTGTCTATAAAAGGTACTTTAGCTGACGAAATATCATGTGTTGTCAGCTAAAGTATAGAATAGGTAACGAAATTCCAACTTTAGACGGCTAAGTTCAAAATTTTTAAGCGGCGAAATTCCCGCCAAAATTTTTGAATTTTTTTTGCTCCATTCTATATATTTCATCTCTATCTCCCGCATCATCTTCATCTCTCTCCCTCGTCTGCTTGCTCCCCCACCACCGCGGCGCCTCCTCCTCTTCTTTTCGGTGGCAACTCGTCCAACTCCTCACAACAACTCCTCCACGTCGCTCACTCCTCCTCCTCTCGGTAACAGTGGGTTCTAGACAGTGGTGGTGGTGGTTGAAAAAATAAAAAGGAAGAAAAAAGAATCAAAAAAATAAAAAATATATAATTATTTTTTAAATTTTAGGAGACAAAATTCAAACTTTAGTTGACGAGTTACAAATTTTAGGCGATGAAATTCAAACTTTAGCCGATGAAATTTTGTCGGCTAAACTTTACTCGGTCAACCATTTTGCCAATAGGGGAAGTTTTCAACTACGAAATTTTGTCGGCTAAAGTAAAAAATTCGTCGCCTAAAGTCTATACTTTAGGCGACGAAATGTTTCTTCGTCGGCTAAAGTCCAGACTCTAGACGACGACTTACATTTATTTCGTCGGCTAAAGTTTGGCTGGCGACTCCTTAGCCGACAGAATTATATAATAAGCCGACGAAATAAATGTAAGTCTATATAATGTAAAGTTTGTAATAACACACAATCAATCGAAACTCATTTTCTACAAAATTCATTCTAAAAAAACATATAAAAAGAACCAATGACCAAAATGTGCAGGGCTGCTCAGGCGCGGGAGCAGTTTGCGGGACGGAACAGGACTATCGAACGACAACCGTCCGATCTTTAATGAATTGAACTTATCCGTTTAAGTCTGTTTAATCATGTCCGTTAGATCAATTCGTTAAAGATCGGACGGCTGTCGTTTGATCATCTTTTTTCGTCCCGCAAACGGCTCCTGCGCCTGAGCGGGACTGTCAAAATGTGATTGGTTATTTGGTTACAAGGAAATGCATTGACAGAATGACGGGCTAGCAGAGGGGGAAATGCTACTCAGAATATAGAAGCTAGAAGTTGAGCAGGCCCAGTACATGAAGGCCTTCAAGGGAGGAAAAGATCCAAAATATTAGGGGTGGGCATATTCGGACCGGATCGGTTTTGAGCCCAAACCGTATCCCCTCCGAATCATTCAGATTTGTAAAATCTCCATCCGAATCCGAAACCGAAATCTGGTTAACCGATTATTCGGGTCATCCGAAAACCGGATCGGATCGGATCGGTTTCAGATTTCACCCGAATTTGAAGAATTTCACTTTCAGTTTACAATTTCAAAATCCAACAGATACCAAACCTCAAAAACAATCCAATCATCAAATGTTCATCACCAACTTCAAATAGTAGATAACATACACATACACACCATAGTTAAGTTAATTTGTTACAGACCATAAGCAAATTTAGTTGTCCCGAAATAAATTAAAGTTCATAACATGAAACTGATGAAAGTTGAATTGAATTCAGACTCAGTCTCCATCCGAAGCAGAAGTAGCAGTGTCTCCAGTGGTGGTCGTTGATGGCGCAACTGCAACAGGAACGAGTGGAACCATGGCACCCGATGGGGTGTGGCCGGAGGCTGAAGGATGGGATGATGCGGTTTGTTGAGAATCCATCGAACTGAAAAATCAAATAAAAGAGCCATATTGGATAACATGAACTCAATATAGGCGAAAACAACATTTCATACTTCCAGCACTAAATCCAACGACATATCTCACTGTGACAACACAATGTCTCCATATGAATAGCTTTCAACTCTTAGCTAATATCCTCTAAAGTCTAAATCAATAAAATTTGCATACAAACTCCAACAATTCCAAACTCTCCGGAGCACCCGAATTCACTAACCTATTCAAAGCCACATTACTAAAGAGTTTAAGCATCACACAAATACAGATCATAAACACACAGATATGAATTTAATCAACCTTACATCTTCTTTCGCACTTCGACTTGTTTCTCTTTCTTTTGTCCGCAACAACAAAAGAAGCAGCACAACAACAAAAGAAGCAATCGAACTCGAAAGCTCACCTCTTGATGAGCAGATCTCCGGCACTGCTCCATCTGCCTCGCAAGCCGGATCTTTTTCAACACATACCTGAAACAGCCCAAACACACATAATTAGCTACACAGATTGAACTCACTTCTTACACAGATTGAACTCACAGGTGAGAGGTGAGAGAGGCGACAGAGACGAGAGAGGCGAGAGGTGAGAGAGGCGAGAGGCGACAGAGACGAGAGAGGCGAGAGGTGAGAGGCGACAGAGACGAGAGAGAGGCGAGAGAGGAGAGAGAGGCGAGAGGTGAGAGGCGACAGAGACGAGAGAGAGGCGAGAGAGGAGAGAGAGGCGAGAGAGGCGAGCCGTAGGGTTTTTTTGCCTTATATATGGTGTTTGTGATCAAGTGTGCCAGGTTGCATTGTAACCAATTAGACTAACAAATAAAATGGTGACATCTATTAAATATATATATATATATATATATATTAAAAAAATTCGGTTTATTCGGACCGGTTTTTAAGCAAAACCGGAACCAACCCGGTTCAAACCGGATCGGATCGGTTTTACCTATTTTTTGACCCGCTTTAAATGGATCGGTTATCCGATCCGTTTTTTCGGATGATTTTTTTCGGTTTTCGGTTGAAAATCGGATTTTTGCCCATCCCTACAAAATATGAAACCCAAGTCAGCCGAAAGACTAAAATCCTCAGGTACATTCTGCAGCTGCGTACCGTTACATTCGGCATTCCCACCAGTGTGTCATGCACTTTTCAAATCCTTTTCCTTTTCAAAAGGTTGCCTTCCTTTCCAATCACGCAGCCATGAATATGTATAGAAACCAAGATCTCCTTCTTAAATGACCAAAGATGCATAACCTTCATTTTCAAATCAATGAAATCATGAAATCATGAAAGACAGCCAAGATTATTACCATCTGTGAAATCGGATATTCAAAAATTATAGCTAGCCAAAAATAAAAGGCCTAGAATTTAATACCAGATTTCCTTCCGGACTTATAAAACCAGAGCAGAAACCACCCTCATCACATCTTAATTCAGGGAAGAAATTATCCTAATGGGCAGCATGGTCCGGATATTCGCTTTGTGCTCACTGCTGCTTGTTCTTCTTTTTCCTGTGATTCATGGTTGGGGAATCGAGGGTCACACTACGGTGTGTAGAATCGCTCAGGTACTTAATCCTATCATTTCATACATTCTTTTCTTCTGGGTGTGACTGCTGCGAGCCTTCAATTATATATCATGTTGGTGTTACATCCATACAGTCTAGGTTGAGCGATGCGGCAGCAGATGCAGTGAAGCAATTGCTTCCCAAGTATGCAGAAAATGACTTGGGGAGTGTGTGCATCTGGGCCGATCATGTCAAATTTCGGTATCACTGGTCATCTGCCCTTCACTACATTGACACTCCTGACAATCTTTGCACTTATCAGTACAACAGTAAGTTTCTTCTTCATCAACCTTAACGGACACATCCACATTTCTAAGTTTCTAACTTATATGAATGTCATCAGGGGACTGCAAAGACGAAAATGGAGACAATGGGCGTTGTGTTGCAGGGGCCATAAACAATTACACCACTCAGCTTCTCACTTACAGCTCCGGTTCTTCCAAGTCGGACTGTAAGTTCTTTTACTCTATGATTTGATGATCATTTTTATGTGCTATTACTATAACATGCTTCTCTAATTCATCAGATAACCTCACTGAAGCACTGCTATTCCTTTCACATTTTTTCGGAGATATCCATCAGGTACTATATATTCTGCAAACTTTGTAACCAATTTAACCATGTATAGACACAGATTTGATTTCAATGTCAGTCTTATGTATGACCAAGCAAGAAATTTGTTACCTTCATTCAGCCTCTACATGTGGGTTTCACTTCAGACAGGGGAGGCAATACCATCGATGTTCACTGGTACACTAGGAAGCAAAATCTTCACCATGTGAGTCTGTCTTGTCACTAATTTCAACTCCCATATTTGTGCTACATCTTTATTTTCCACAACAAGATACTTAAAATTCACAAGTCTGAGTTTTGGAATGTGTAATGCGTGCAGATATGGGATAGCAACATAATCGAAACAGCGGAAGAGAGGTTCTACGATAACAATCTAAATGAACTGGTTGATGCAATTAAACGGAACATTACGGTACGTTCTTAGCCTTTGGGAATGTTCTGTGGAGGTTCATCCATCTTAATACTTCATTCCTTTTGGTTTGATACTTTTTTGCAACAGACTGAATGGGCAGATGAAGTTAAGGCTTGGGAAACCTGCAGTTTGAACAAGACAGCGTGCCCAGATGTGTATGTATCACAATTCATAAGCACACAGTGCAACCTAGATTAACTGTAAGAAAATAGAAGCAAATTAACTGCATTATGTGTATTTTTCTGTTGGGATTTGCAGATATGCATCTGAAGGTATCAAAGCAGCTTGTGATTGGGCTTACAAGGGTGTAGATGAAGGATCAGTGCTACAAGGTACTTTTGGCACCACAATTTTTGAGTTCATAGATCATTTCCTTGATAAATGTCATAACAACTTATCTTGATTTGTAGATCCATACTTCCTCTCCCGGATACCTATCGTCAATAGGCGGTTGGCTCAAGGCGGAGTTCGGTTAGCAGCCACTCTCAACCGGATATTCGGTTGACTTTCCTTCCATGCATTTCTAGGAGATTAT
The DNA here is from genome assembly GCA_951800085.1 of Comarum palustre. Classification (NCBI taxonomy): domain Eukaryota; kingdom Viridiplantae; phylum Streptophyta; class Magnoliopsida; order Rosales; family Rosaceae; genus Comarum; species Comarum palustre. Next base: position 22,665,865 of record OX637577.1, on the reverse strand, counting down.
CTCAAAATTGAAACCTTAAAGGTACTGAAGTGTTATTGATCTTAAAACTATGGAGCAGATGATTATAAAATCACTCTTCAAATTCTAGTAAACCATATTATTCACAGATGTGTACACTATATAAATCTCATACAAGATGAAATATAGCAACAAACATAAGACTAATAAGAATTCACCAGTACTATGTCAAAAGGAAAGACAAAGTTTCATTACATTGCCATCATTCACTTGATATTAATTAGAAGCTAGAATTCAAGTCTAACACATTTTCTGCCACTACAATTTTCTGATGCAAAATATTTACATGTTGGATTCTGGAATCTGAATCACATCAAACCCGAGGTTTCTTCACAACAAGAACAGGGCACTTTGCATTCTGAACGCAGTAGTTGCTAACACTCACAAGGATAGCCCTGAATCAGCATGACAAAATCATCAGACTTTAATCGAACATGGCAACAATCTATACATTTCACTAAAACAAAATGAGACTAATTACCTTTTGATTTTTCCAAGTCCACGCTCGCCAAGAACAAGCAATCTGACATTGTGTTTTATAACTGCAGCACATATGGCTGTTTTTGCATCCCCTATCTCTGTAACTGTCTTTGCAGTCACCTGTCAAAAACAAAAGGAAAATGATGAACTCCAAACTTAATTATTAGTTACGAAAATATGAAGGGCTCCGAATCATGCTACCTAACTAAATATCTAGCTGCAAGTATAATATTCAAGACAAAATAAAAATAAGAATTAAATTCAGTTTACCCTATTGAAGTTTAGAGACAACTTCATGTTAGTCCTTAAACTTTCAATTTCATCAAAATGCCCCTTAAACTTTTCAAATTTAATCAATCGTACCCAATTTAACAAACTCTGTCCAAATTAGATATTAAGTCTATTAATATGGCTCATTAAAAGAGCTAGAAGGATCATTTTACTTCTAAGGAAAAAAACACACACGACAATACTTTTTCTTCTTCGATTCTTCCCCATAAAATCTTCTCAAATTGCTCTTAATGACATCTGAGCAATCTTCATCATCCTTCCCTTAATTTCAAATGTTATAATATTCATTCACCTCTTAAACATTCCCTCTCTCACCGGCCCTCACACTACCACAGCTATTAGATAAGAAAATCACACATGCAAGTTTGAAGGTATCTATTAAATTGGACATGACTAATTGAATTTGAAAAACTTAAGGGGTATTCTGATGAAATTGAAAGTATAAGAACTAATATGAAGTTACCCATAAACTTCATGGAGTTAAACTGAATTTAATTCTAAAAATAACCAAAACAAAATAACATTATGCTATATATATTAAGGAATCACTTAAGAGCTTACCCCATGACTAGCACATATGTGCTTAGCTCTCTCCAACAGAGCCGTTGTAAGCTTCCTGTGATGTTCCTGCATATTGTTGGTAAACTCCGGAGCTGAAATTAACAACATACACGAACGGTAAGATACAAAATCCCAACATTCTCCTCTTCATACTCGCTTAACATGAAAATTAAGTTTGAACAACTTAACTGGGAGGGCAATACATGCGAGCAGCCCCGAGAGACGCCGCGAATGTGATGTTGGCCGGAGGAGGCTGCGCCATGAAGATGAGCAGTGGCGACTTAGTAGTTATAGACTCCTTGAGGTTGTCAATAACCCACATGAGAGCATAGTGACTGCACTCACTTTCATCAACTGCCACCATAACTGGCTTCTCACCACTCTCAGCTGCACCTCCATTTTCTACTACCTCACCCATTGTTACCTTCTACTTTAGGATTTCAAAGAGATACAATATACCTAACAGCACCACACTTACGAGATATATAGGGCCTCAGTTTTAGGCAGAAGCTGCTGTTTTGTAAAAAGTAGTTGAAGGCACGGAGGGCGGTCTCAACCGTCAGTCAAACACCAAATCAAGAGGAATCGGATAAGTTTGCTCTAAATTCTTCATCAACTTTCTGATGATTACGATCATTGTTTTCTTGTTTCAGCTGACTAATCATACACCACGTACCCTTGAGGCCTTGCGGCCCCATCCTCATCCTATATTGGATAGTTTTCCGCGCCGGTAGGTATTTCTTGCCACTCTCACTTTTATATTTCGAAACCTAGTCATACATTCGTCGGAATTTTTCTATTTTTATCAAGTATTCCATACAAGGAAGTCAATCTGCATTGCCTCAGATTATACTTATGCATAGTATTGATTCGTTTGTATGTTTGTTTGATCAGAACGTAGCAGTGTCTATGTCCACCATAATCCAAAGTGATCCATTTTTGTTTCCAGATTATTAACCTTTCTTCTGTATCCAATAATGATCCTGTTAACAGATAACACAAATGACAATGACATAAACCTACAAGTAAACCATTTTTGTTTCCAGCTAGGAACTTTTCTTCTGTATCCAATAATGACAGATAACAAAAATGACAATGACATAAACCTATAAGTTAACGGTACGTTGAGGAAGAAACGCATACATCTTATCCTAGAGAGTTCCATCACACTCATCAAACGTGTGAGGAATTTGGCTGCACTAATAACAAGTTCTGAAGTCAAAACTAATGCTGCTGAAGAGTTTTGAGTTTAGAATGGTTGCTTAAGCTGTGTCACTGCAAAATGTTTCTGCAAAATCCAATTTCTTCCTTCACCAGTATTTCATTCCATAAATCAGCTATGCATAATGGTGAAAGTATATCAACATGTAACCCTTAATTTCCATGCTATAGTTGGTCCGACAAACTATATAGTACATCCGTCAGAGTATTAAGACACAGACATCAAACTAGTTCAGAGCGTGCAGCAAGTAGGGACTAATCTAACATATACAGTAGTCAGGATTTACCATAGATCATACATAACAGAAAATATTCAAATTGTCTTCCTCACAACAAGAACAGTACGTGCATCCGGCATTATGAATGCAGTAATTGCTGACACTTCCCAGGAAAGCCCTGTCCCAAAAATTAGATCTCACATCAGTCACATGTAAGATGCAACAAGTTAATAATATGTCTTTCAGAAAACAGAAGAAGCACATCACCTATATGAGCAAAATCAGTATTCCTAACGAAAAATATTGAAACTCTAGGATCCATGCAGCTAGATTAGTCATTGTGACAAGCCTCTCAACTATGGAGTTTCAATATTCTGAACCACGTACTATCCCGGAAACAACTTAGGAAATACCTTTGTACGATGCCTCGACCATGACTTCCCGAATTACACCATAAACAAATCACCATTGTCAAAAATCATAATTATCAAATCACATACCGATTTTCGATGTGAGAATTTGACCAAATGAATTACACGTGCATACCTAAAAGTTAGGTTACACGTGAGGGAGAGTGTTAGAGAGGAAAAATCTCACATCAGAAAAATGACAAATAAAAAATAACTGATAAGTGGATTGATCATATCTAATTGTACCTTTCGTGATTAAAACCCAACACCTTAAAGCTGGTTAAGTTGAGACAATATCGGAACAATAATATCCACAGACCACGCTTGTCTCTGTTCAATAATGAACCCAAATTGGGTTCATAGAAAAGCTTTTGGCTTCCTTTCATACCCAAGTGCCCATAATGGATATTAGACCGTATATCTCACTTTTTGAAATGAAAATTGTACCAAATCATGTTCCGATTCAAATTACCGAGACTTTTATGATTAAACACACAACACTTTAATGGTTAAGTTTGGACAGTATCAGTGCAATTATGATCCACACGGGACCTCTTCAAGTAAAGTAACAGAATTGCGACCCACCCTAAGGTTAGCGCAGATGTTGGACAAACCCAATGCCACCTTGTAGTTTTCTTGTATAGCTGCTACCCACACAGGAGCTGTATATCCCATACAAAACAGGAAAAAATAAAAAGAATAAGAAGCTTGCACTCCTGATTTGAAGACTGTTGTTCTGAGAGTGAATTATATATGAACATTAACTAAAACAAAATTCATCGATGTTTGAGTAACCAAAATCAATGGTGATGGGTTGTGCAGTGAAGACGAATAGCTCAGAATTGTGAATAGTGTCGCCAAGATTTTCGAGGGTCCATTCGAGGGCGAAGCTCACTCTCATCAATTGCCACCATCACTTTCTGATTCATATTCTCCTCCCTGCTGCTCCATTACTTGCCTCTACCTCCTAGCTAGGCTCCTAGCTACCTTCTAACTATATGTTTCAGAACAATAAATTTGCGAGGAAGATTGATTTGTCTTCTGTTCGTCCTAAACACGTAAGTTCCCTAACCGACCTTCAAACTCCTACAAGTGCACACGTATCGTAATAGTCCAGAAGATCAGAGACTGTGTTAGGATCATAGGCAAATAAATTTTTAGTTCTATTTGGAAAATCATTGATCCGTCTCACATAGAATTATTATGCTGAGGAATCCGTCTCCCCTAGCACCAATGCCGTTGTGCACGACACCATTAGACTCCTTATGGTGACGAAACTGCACGAATTTAGATGTCACCTCAGATGGAATACGGACAGGGTGATAGTCTTTATCAAGCCACACTGCTGTGGCCTTCGCTTCCAATATAGGCTGTTTAGAAACATCATGCCATGATCAGCAGGTAACTCGGCGTCAAGGGCCAGCATAAATACTTCATGATTAGAGAATGATAATGGCAAACCTCTAGATTTGGCAGCTTGACAATGAAGTGATCAAAGTAGACGCGAGCGGCTGAGGAGTTGGCCATCCTGACCTTTATGACAAACTTATCTCCACTCTATTTGCAAATCATGTAGAGGAAGGAAGTTCATAAAGACCTGATCATAATCAAAATGTTGAAGCATGAATGTTAATATGTAATAACATATGGAGTAAAGATATAAAAGATGTGATATATTGCTACTGATCATATTAAAGGCAATGTGTAACACTACGGATTCAATTCCCATGAGAAAATCATCACCTCTGATACCTTAGTTTAGATTTAACCACCAAATTAAAAAGCACTTCCGCAGACTGTGTTGATATTCATGAAAAACCTTTCAAAATACAGAAATGTTAAATATAGAGGTCTCACCATGCTGGCAGTAACTTGCATAGACAGCATTGTTTACGACGCCATACTGATCAAGCTCATAGTCGCGGACTTTAAGCTCAACATCATGAACACCACTCATTCTGCAAGTTCAGAAAGGAGAAAGGACATAAGATGAAAAGAAAGGTACAACAAAACCCACCAAGCACAAGTATTATGACTATCAAACCCAAATAACAGAACTTGAAATAATATAATTGAAGTATTGACATATACTTTAACGCCATTACATATACGCTTCTGGATTTTTCACCGAGTTATTGAGGGTTTTAAATAGTAGTACCCTATGCCACCTCCGATAGCGCATGCTAGGGAAGTGCTGCAAATCCAGACGGTGGGGAGTGAGGGGAGACGCGTCCGTGTGGTTGGAAAAGTTACCGACTGACGGTGAAGATGGAGGGAGTTAGGAATGCCGCATGAAGAGGGACAGGTAACCGGATTGTAGTCGGGAAATGAAAATGCCTGCAACCTCAACATCTGTGCTGCTGACTGATGCCGGGCACAGCTAGAGAAAGTATGGAGAATAGCAGAGAAGGACGTCTTTTATCAAGAACAGGACAGCAGGCACTATGAACACACCAACTGCTAACGCTGACCAACCTAACTACATATGATTATATTAATTATTCCATATGCAACATAAAGGATTTGTCTACCCGTAATTGACTACAGCCTTAGAATTGAAAACGTTTTATCAGCCACCAATTCCATTTATCGCCGTCTGCCTGATACCAAGGCCTTATACCTTCCCAGACCATGACTGGTCAGTCTAGTCACCAGAACGTACTGGATGTTGAGATTTTCTACTTCACATAATTCACCAATCTTTGTTACTTTCCTGTAATAACATTTGCCAAGAAAAACTTGAATTCTACTAGACCCACAGAAGTAGGAGTGATTTAGATACTGTCACTTACCTTATAGTTGGCACTGAGGTATTTAGCTTTGTCCAGCAAAACCAATCCCACTTTCTAGTGGAGAAGAATGGCAGCCATTAAGGTTAGTATTGCGCACCTACTTTCAACTTGCAAAGAAACAACATTCATCAAGAATATTGTTTCTGTCACTGGTGGTAGGCTGTGCAGGCAAGAATATTGTTTCTGTCACTGGTGGTAGGCTGTGCAGGGAAGCCAAGTACTCCGAATTGGCAAGGGTGTTGCCGAAGTTTCCAAGAGGGCACTCAAGCGTGTAGCGGGTAAGCTCGATTTCATCCATGCCAACATCACCTTCTTCTACCCATTTTATGTTACTTCTATCTCTCAGTCTCTTGGTCTCTCTCTCTCTCAAGTTTTACATTTATCACATCTCAGATAATGATTATTTGTCTTCTCACTCTTCTGTTCAGCCTAACACAGGTTCCTTTCTTACCATCAAACACAAAGTTCACACTGGATAGTAACAGTCCCAGAAAACTGAAACAATGTTGCTCTTTCCTCTAGATTATGATAACATGAAAACTTTTACTACAATGATTATCAGTCTCACATACATGATTAATTATTTGCATATTAACTTTTAATACTTAACATTAACATTTGACAATATATTCTTCCTCCAATTTTTCTGGTGCCAGTGAAATTTAAGATACCTGTATCCTCTCCATTCTCCAACTGGAGCTTTTGGTAACGAAGATTTTCCCACCGACTCCGTATTGCAGGATAATCAGTTAGACTCCTCATGGCAAAGAAATTGAACAAATTTCGATCTCACCTCCGGGGGAATACGAACAGGGCGATAGTTTTTATCAAGCCACACCGCTGTGGCCTTTGCTTCCAAGATAGGCTGCTCAGGAACACATTATCACAACTCCCAAGGTTAGTCAGCGTCAGGGACTCAGGGGTCAAGACAAGCACCTAATGACTGAAAATAAATTCAGTGGAGTGATAAATGACAAACCTCTAGATTTGGCAGCTTGAAAATGAAGTGATCAAAATACAGGCGAGCAGCTGAGGAGTTGGTCACCCTCACCTTAACGACAAACTTGTCACCACTCTATACAGATATCGTGTAAGAAAACAAGATTGAGTTTTCATAATCAGAGTACACATATACAACCTTGCTTACAAATGTAGGATAAGGAGAAGGCAAGGTGAGATTATTGTGTCATAGTATACGTTTGCAAGCTTGCAGTATTAGAAGAAAATGAACTTAAGACATCAAACTGAAATATTGAGCCATACTTTTAGAGGCGCAATGAATTTGAGAGACAATTCTGACAATGCTAATGCATCACCAGTACGGGCAACTGCATCAGCACTCAAACCAACTCTTTCAAGAAGTTCATGACGACCTGATCAAAATGTTGAAGCATAAACGCTCAGTCTCTTCAAATGGAGTTGCCAAGAACTAGAAATTACAGAAACATGTGATTTTTAACTTCTACCGCATTTTGACAGCCATGTATAACACCAATTTTTTCATTTACCACTACAAATTCCTCACCCCTTATACCTTTGTTCAGTCATACTCATATAACATAGTCCCTAGCGTATCTATGAAATATATAATGACTCGTAACTTTGATGAACTTAGATTCCGCCACATTCAAAGCCTATAAGCAAGTATGTTCCACAAACTGTGTGGAAAAGAACAACCTTGCAAACCGCAGAAATGTAACTACATAGTTTCGATGTAGCAGTCTCACCGTGCTGGCAGTAACTTGCAAAGACCGCATTGTTGACAACACCATACTGATCAAGCTCGTAATCGCGGACTTTGAGCTCAACATCATGAAACCCACTCATTCTGCAGTTTTCACAAAGGAGAGAGCCTTGTTTACACATTGAAGTTTCTTCAATGACAGCCGCTACATCGGAAGGTTAAACAAACGGCATGCCTAGGTACACTAGACAATAATCAACAAAACCATATTCCAATGTAGAAGCCAATTCTTAAAAACCCACCAAGAAAATGATTGAGGGCAGTGAGAAAGTAGTACCCTTTGCCACTTTTGAAATCGAATGCAAGACAAGCGGTGCATTTCCGGACGGTGGGGAGTGATCGGAGAGGTGGCCGTGTGGACGGGAAAGAGACTGACCGGCGGGGGAGATGGAGTGACGTGGGGACGGCACGTGAGGGTGAAAAGGTCACGTGAGAGGCGTCGGCCTGCAGCCTCAACATCTCTGCTGATGCTGAGCTCTACAGAGAGAGCATGGAGAAGATCGAGAGGGACGGAACACGGCGTGTTGAAATCTGGGTCCGACTTTGAGATCCGAAGTCTGTTGGGCCTATACTGACTCCATTCCTTGAAGAGAATCCAATGCCGGTTTGTTTAATGTTTTATATTTTAATATTTCTCATTTTGTGAGAATTCGGGTTGAGGGTTCGAGTCGTCAATATTACTATTTACTGGAATTCTTTCTGAAGTTTGATTTCAGTGAGTTTGAATCGGAGAATCCAATTTTTGTCACAGTCGGATATGAGAAGGGGAAGGAAACAGAATAATCATAGAAGAATTATTTTAAATTTATTAAATTATTATGACTAATCATGGTTAAGTTGTAACGAAACGTGACAAGTTTTGATCAGGTGGTGATACCACCAAAAATATGTGTTGTGGGCAAAATTGAATCCAGTTTTCTAGTGTGTGGAAGCTATACAAATTGGCTTGGGTGGAGATGTGGCTAATAACGTGTGTGAAACCGGTGGACATGTTTTTTGAGTTTAGAATTTGTTTTCGTGAATTGTTTTTGAATTAAATTCAGTTTAATCCTATAAAGTTTTGGGACAACTTCATGTTAGTCTTTAAACTTTCAATTTTAAAATACCCTTTAATATTTCTAAATTCAATCAGTCATATCTAATTTAACAAATATCATTCAACTTGTCTGTGTGATTTTCTTATCAAATAGTTTTGGTAGTGTGGGGGCCGGCGAGAGAGATAATGTTTAAGAGGGGAATGCATATTATAATATTTGGAATTAAGAAAATGATGATGAAGATTGCCCAGATGTCATTAAGAGCAATTTGTGGAGAATTTATGGGAGAGGATCGAAGAAGAAAGAACATTGTCGTGTGTGTGTTTTTTTCCTTAGAAATAAAATGATCATTCTAGCTCTTTCATTGAACCATATTAATAGACTTAAAGTCTAATTTGGACAGAGTCTGTTAAATTAGGTACGACTGATTAAATTTGGAAAGCTTAAGGGCATTCTGATGAAATTGAAAGTTTAAGGATTAACAGGAAGTTACCCCTAAACTTCAATGGGATAAACTGAATTTAATTCAATATTTTTTATATAAAGAATTGTTTTATCGGCAAATGAACGCAAATGATCATTCGTATTTAAACGACGTTAGGTTCTCGAAAAACAATGTTATGCGAAGACTATAAATAAAAATCAAGGTCAAATATTGAATCGGGTTTGTTTATATCTTTCTAAACCATTTTTTACTCATGGACAACTTTATGTTTTTTTATAGCCTAGAATGACTAATTCATCGCCCCCCTACGAAAATTTATTGAAAGAAAGTAATTGCATAAAGAGATGATTGAGGACATGCACACAAATCGTTAAATGTCCTCCTATGAACTATAAACAAATTAACGAAATCTGAGTTGGAACATATCTGTTAGACCTTTGGCACCCGGCTTTTTCAAAGCAGAGGAGCTTTAGGGTTTTCGACGGCGGCACCTTTACCCTGGTTTGAGTGGGAAGGCCTGATCACAACGACGGTGTGAGTGGACCTTCAGCGGCTTCAGCGACGCGGTGAGACACTTATATCGCAATCTCAAAAGCGGTAGCGTGGGTAGTGATATGGTACGGTGACTTTGTTGTCTGATATCAGTTCGTGACCCGTGCTAGATCGAGACGGTGGATTGGTAACCTCAAATCTCTCTCTTCAACACAACGGGTCTTAGGTGGCGGTGTTAAGGTTTGATCGTGGTAAATCTTGAATTGTATTGGTGGTGCGTTTGTAATTCTTGATATGGTCTCCATCGAGGTTTGGGTTCAGACTTGAGGTTGGAGGGAATTTCATATTTGAGGCGTGAGGCTTCTTGGTGATTTTTGTGGCACGGTTCCATCGGCGGTTTCGGGTTGTAAACGAAGTTATGGCTTCGAGGAGTGGGAAGCCGCCAGACTGATGTGGTAGTAGCAGGCTCCGACGATGATACCGACACTGTACAACTCGAAAGGGAGAGAGAGAGGTTGTTTGGACCAGGCTCAGTCCTCTTAGGTCGCATCTTGTGGTCTTACTGGGTTGGGTCTTAGGTCTTTGCTTTCCTTTCTTTTCCTTTTGATTGGCTTGTGTGACTTTTACAGAGGAGTGACAATTTCTAACCTATGCGACTTATTTAAGCGAAGTTGTTATGATAATCTCCTGAGTGGAAGCGTACATCATTGGAATTAGGAAGACCTAAACAATCTTTTTTACAATGACTCACCAAAAGCTCTAGAGTTTAATCCTACCAAGTAAAATCATCAGAAGATGCATCAAAATTAACAAGAGCATCAGCAGGTTGATTGCCTTCACAAAAAATAGGGCTCAATTTAAAATGCATTTGGGATATAAGATGCATGTAGTTGTATCATTCCACACAAAGATACCAAGGCACCAAGTAAAGAAAACGAAGGAAAATAAGAATTAAGGAAGAATCAACCTCCAACCATGCATACTTCTAATCTCTAACTCAAGCTAGTTCAATAACTTTAATGACCGTCATGGACCTCTACAGCCACCAAACCAGGTATATCAAGAGTAAAAGAGAATGCACCTAAAACCAAACCTCGGTAGTCTCTGTAAACACCAACATAGTCAGGCCGATCAGATCCAACTTTTCATGCTCCATCAGTATTAACTTTGATCCAACCAAAATAAGGGGTTAGCCAATTTACTTCAATAATTCATGTTACCATTCCATATAGACAACATTATATTTCATTATCAAGAGCTACGGCAAAAGATACTCTAAAGAACTCTAAAGATTTTGGTAAACAAAATCGGTAGTACGCTAAAAACGTAGTGTTCAAAAATGTCATACAAAATCTATGACCAAGTACTCGCAAATTATAGGCCCATCAAGAATTACAATGATACAAACATAAAATTTTCGTGTCTTCATATAAAGAAACAATAAGAAACTGATTCAAACATGAACAGCCAAAATATATGAAATCATATGGAGCCCTTTAGAAACATTGTGAGTCTGATTATATTCGTTTAGTGAAAAGAACGACATTCTATTTAACCAAAATAAAAGAATAAAAAGAACGATATCTCCAAAATATATGGAACCATCGGATCCTTTTCAGAATCCTTATTCCAAGAAGAATCTCAAAACATTTTGATACACCACTCCTGCTCTGAAATAGTGTGAGAAACAACATCGAGACATCCACTTCACTTCGTCGAAAACCACATCCAGGTAAAAAAATTGTTGTAAATCCAAGGACGTAGCTATAGAGGAGGTAAGGGGGTCAATTTTCCCCTCTCAATTTAAAAAATAAAAATAATAATTAATCTTAATTTATATCAGATATTAAAAGAAATGAAACATAAATTGACCATTCTCTTTTAAGAAATCTTTAATCAGTCTTTAATATTCTTTAATAATAATAAAATGAAATAAAAATTTATAATATTTTAAATACTTAATCCAATTAATACAAACCGTGTCAAATGTTTCTTACCTTATTGAACCTTACTAATATGTAATTTAATGCTTTAAATTCCATTTATGATTTTTTTATAAATAAGCTAAATGGAAACAACACATTGATGTTTACCATACATTGACGTACATTATATCTCAAAAATAATATATTGAAATTATGAAAATTTGAAGTTTATTGGAGATGAATTAATGGTTTGTTCGAGAGAGCGTTTTCATTTTGAATTAGTATAAAGAACATTGTTGAAATTAAGTTTGTGTCATTTTTTAAACAAAATCGTGTTATTGCTAAAGAATAATCAAAAATTATTTAATTTTTTCATTAATCAAATTTGACCATTCTAAATGAGACATCTGACAGCGTCATTATGTAAAACCTAGAAGTTGAAGTTCCGTGGAAGGACCAAACTGTGAAAACTCGATCGGATATGGGCAAATTAGACAGATGAAATAACTATCCAATCAGTGATTGACACGTAATAAAACAAACCACAGGTACAAAGGGGCCAGTAACCAAAAGTACATAGTTCCCAAACCATCGGGCATTCACCTTTCGCTTTTATAAAGAAAGTTCATCCAATGGGGAAATATTTGAGGTCTTTCTTTCTTCCCATAATTGGGAAAAAAATAAATAAAATCCTCGTTTTCATTCTTACAACCAGCCACGAAACCAAGTAGTACGAGGAATTCCGGGGACTTCTGCTCCAGCTTAGGGTTCCTCACGTTAGGTAAGCAAAAGAGGAGACAAAACCCATCAATTTCAATCCCAGTCGAAAAAAAAATTAAAAAAAAAACCCATCATTTTCCATTCAATTTTTTTGCTGTGTTAAGTTCTCTGATGCATTTTTGTGTCTTTATTTTTCAAGCTGGCATGGCATATATAGTTCCTGTGGATTTTTCTGGGTTTTCTTCACTTGATTAAGTTAGATCTGATATTGCTAGGGTTTTTGGCTGAAATTAAAATGACCCCAGTTCGTAAAATCTATGTATTTCGTTTGTTGATGTGGTTGGTTTGATTTTTGATGGAATATTAAGCATCGGAGCAGCTGGCTAGCAGCTAGATATATATACGATGAAGCCGTCGAGGAAGAAGATAAAGATCGAAAAGATTGACAACCTGCCGGCGAGGCAAGTAACGTATTCGAAGAGGAGAAGAGGGATTTTGAAGAAAGCTAGAGAGCTTTCAGTTCTCTGTGATTGTGAGTTTTCTCTCATCATCTTTTCTTCCACTGGCAAGCTCTGTGAGTCCTCCAGCTCCAGGTACTCCGCCTTCCTACGATCCACTTCTCTTTCTTGAAAATTAAATATAACAAATACACTGTCCAAAAACATTATCAACTACACGTGTCATCATCTTGAAAAATATATATGTACACTTTTTTGGGTATTCTCTTGTCCGTTGATAATATATATGTATTTGTAATATGATCCGGGGAGGGATCCATTAACGTTATTTTTGTTTAGAACTAGTTGTTTTTTAATGGTTTATTACATTAATTTTATAAAATCCTAAACCCTAACCAACCAAGTCAAGGCTCAACAAGAAGATCTTTAATAAAACCCCTCACATATGATCAATCGATCTGGTTAAATTTCATAATTTCATATATCAATGCCCAACACCATTTAGTCTAGTGAAATTTAATAAGAAATTAAAAATTTTGCATATCAATGACCGACACATTATATAGGATTATATGATTTATTCTTTAAAATCATAGGGGCAAGAATCCTATGCAATCTGTCGGACTGTTAATTATAATCATATACATATTTAGACATAAATTAAATTTGCTCAGTATATAGTTTCAAGATCGATCCTTCTAATCAATTGGTATCTAACAATAGTAAATGTCAACAGCCGTTCTTTAATTAATTATAACATAATATAATATAGTACATATTAAAGTCATTCCTATGAGAGATGATACTTTTAGTTTGTTATTTTCTTCTTGTAACGAGCTCTTTGTACTTTTAGTGACAGCACATCTCGATCAAGACCTACACCTAAACCAAATTGTTGGGCTGGACTACATTTATTAGTCAAGACCTACGTAGGTGCAAACCCTTATTTATTAGCCATATATATATGGGCTTTTTAATTCTTATATTATAGGTGTTGGAAAAAATAATACAATGTAAGTGTCAAACTCAAACACTATAAAAGATAAATATGCAAAAATATAAAGGATTGAGAAAAGTAACCACCAGATATAACGTGGTTCGACAATGTATTTACGTCCACGGGGCCACAACAACAAATTTACACTATAAAAATAGGTACACAAGAGATACACAACTTCAAGAACACTACTTGAAGGAAACATTTTCTCATACTTGTTTTGCTATCAACTACACTACTCTCAACTTGGAGTGGACACTCTCCACTCTTTACTTGGATGAAGATGTTTGAGATTGATGAGATGATAGAATGAGTAAATGACCTCTCCTTTTATACGTTTAAGGAGTAACCCTTATTAGTGCTCTCCTATAATGGTGCTACATGAAATTCCTGTAACTCATGACTCACCTTAACTCCAAAAAACCATCTACTTTCTTTGTGTAAGTCAAGCCTTAATACTTAGTAACTTAAGACTTAGTACCTTGTAACTTAAGAGCTACTAAGTCCCCAAATCATTAACTCATGTAACTTATGAAACCATCAACTTATGAACCTTTAACATGTCTTATCATAAGTTAGTGTAAGTTATTGGTCTGGATATTATAACAATAGGTTTATTATTTCTTTATACTTCTATGGGTGATGCCAAAGAAGAATATGTTTCATCTCTTATGTCTCATGAATCTGTTGCTCTTGCTCATCTCATTTTTATCCTTCATGATTTTGATCGGTGGCTTGAGAGTTTAGGGGACGGGTGGACAATATCACTCTCTTTCTCTATCTGGTTATCTTTTCATATTTTTTGATTCTTTCAACCATTCTTTTGGTGATTTACAGACTTATGCAAGATTGAGATGGTTTCTCCCTTCTCTACCAACTACAGTAGAAAGTAGAAACATTTTAGATCCATAAACCTCCATGACTTCTCTTCCATTTGTCTTCCAACAACCTGATCCATGAAGATTTTTAATTTATTCCCATAAAAGATCGAGAAAAACGTTTTACATAAAGGTTTATGGGTGCTCAAGTGTTCCCATATGTTTGTTACCTTGGATGCATAACCAAAAGTATGGCTGTTTTTTTTGGACTGAAACCCGGAAATCCGGACCTATCGGGTCGGGTTTTGAAACTGAATTTTTTAGGTCGGGCTAACCTCGGGCCGAATTAAATACTGCCTGGCCAGGTCGGGTTCTATATCTTAAAACCTGGACTGGCCTGAAAACCTGAAATATAGGTATTGCTAGCTTATTTGTCGTATTCCTATTGGGTATTTGGGTTACTACTAGCTAATAAATAGAAACAAACATATTCCTTCACTATTCACTCTACTCTTGAATTGAGAATGAATTAAATCGGAAAAAAGAGGAATTGGTTGACTTACAACATTGCCGAGAGCGACGACGTTGAGGAAAGTAGAGGCGCGGTGAGTGGAAGGGGCGATGGAGATGTCGTCAAATTAAACATCTAACTCATGCTCACTTCACCATAAAAACATACAATTAAACCCGTTTTATAATTAAAAAAACTTGTTCTGCAAACCTTATTCATTAGTAAACTTGGATTTGAACTTTGAATTTTTTTAACCCGAAAACCGGCATGAAAATTATTGGGTTTCGCCTGAAAATAAACTCGACCCGGACCGGCCCGAAAATTCTGGGTTCGGGTTTCATTTTTTCTACTCCGAACCGGCCCGAAAACAACCCTAACCAAAAGCAGCTAATTAAACCTTACTACTGTAGTTATATTAGTAGTTACTACTTACTACGGATTAATGTTGATATATACTTACATAGTTTATAATCAGAAGTCGATTAGAATGTACGTGACCTGTGACTGGTTATTATAGTGTTTGCCAAAACGTTATGATAAATCCGAGATCTATTATTGCTCCAGCTGTCATAGCGTTTTAGTAAATGCTATGATATACTTTTAATAGCGTTTTTCGAACACTATAAATGGAAGTTTGTGGTGTAGTGCTCGTTGGGATCGATATGCATTTTTCAAATCAACTGCATGCATACAAGTATTCATGCATAACCTAGCTGATACATATAAGATCTTTGAGACATTGAAATTAGCGGTTATCAATTGATATGATCTTGCTTTTTGTTCCTCAAGATTGCATGTAATTTACTGAATGGTAATCCAAGTGTGTCGGTCTTTGCTGGATATTATTAATAGACTTCTTTTTTACTGATACGTCAAAAATTACTGAAAATCAGTATATATCAACCACTCATCATGACTGTAGACGATAATATGAACCTTATATCAATTACATCTGTCTAAAGTTAATTAACATCAATGTGAAGATTTCGGGGTTATTGGAGGACATTCTTACTCACAGTGGCTAATTTTTTGTTCTGTCCAGTACTGAGGATATCATCACGAGGTATCAGTTGCACACGGACAATGTGGGAAACTCTGACCAGCAGGCATTTCTTGAGCTCCAGGTGATTGAAATCTGGGAAACGGAAATCTCAGTTGATACATACAATAGGGCATTGGAGTTGTAAACTGTTCTTTTTAAGCAAAAATGAATTGCTTCCCATCTTTTTTTTGCTTATTTTGTTAAGCATTGATACATTTCATGTTGCGGATTGTATTAGTGATCAAAATGACGTTTGTGTTTCTCATGTTAGCATCATTGCATCAAGTTGAGTAAGGAACTTGCGGACAAGAGCCGCGTGCTAAGGTTGGTTAGTTGACCTTTATTGATTTATAACATATATACATATGCTGCTATAGATCAAACATTTGGACTGTAATACCTTCTGCACTGTCACAACAGGCAGATGAATGGAGAGGATCTAGAAGGGTTGAACATAGATGAGCTGGAGAGATTGGAGAAAGATATTGAAGGAGGTCTTAACCGTGTGCTTCAAGCGAAGGTTTGTGTTAATAGTACAAATGAATTCATTTACCAATAGCATAGGTCTAATTAATGTATCTTGGCTTGTAATAACCATATATATAAAAATAATAAGTTTCCATGTTTCAGGATGAAAAGATGATCAGTGAAATTGTAGCACTTGAAGCAAAGGTTAGAAATTGCACGTTCGAATAACACTAGGGGTTAAGAACTTAAGAACAGTATGGTCGAAACTTGAACAGTACTGTGATATCATTTTTATTTATCAGTTACTTTGCCTGAACTGAAGAACAGTATGGTCGAAACTTGAACAGTACTGTGATATCATTTTTATTTATCAGTTACTTTGCCTGATATATAATTTCAGGGAGCTAAATTGGAACAAGCGAATAACCAACTGAGGAAGGAGGTAAGTATGTGATAATTACTTGATATGGTTCTTTTAACTTGTATTGTTATCGAGGGTCATTTCCATGATTAAAAAGTCGAGTGAATATGGATTTCTGCCCTAATTACGTACAGATAGGGATGTTGTCCAATGGAAATGGTGTCACCTTTGAGTCAGATATGTCGCCTGCTGAAGGAGGTTCGGCATCAGAGTCCGACACCGATGCCAGCAGCTGCTTCTCTACTGGTTCTTCCGTAGATGATGACTCAGGTACCGACACTTTATCACTCAAACTTGGGTGAGGTAGCTTTTGCTTTGTTGCTTTCATCATCGAGAAGTCGTGCATGTAAATATTTCATTACTGGAATGAACTAGCTAGCTTGTTCATCAATTCACACTTCTGAAGTTCAGGCTTCCTTGCTCAAACGTGGGAGATTCAGAAGGTGAAGGTATATATAGTGTCGCATTTTATGTAACATAAGTACGTAGTGATGCCTTGCAGGTTATTGTATGTTTGTATACATTCGATCATATTTTGTTTAGAGGGAAGACATAACGGGCTAGTGTGTGTGTAAGTTGCCAGTGCACTTGTCTGCATACTATATAGTATCCAATATGAGCCCATGAAAACTATTCCCATGGTTATTGTAAACATATTCCTAAAGGTTATTGTATGAAGAATTAAATTCAGTTCAACCTTATGAAGTTTAGAGACAACTTCATGTTAGTCCTTAAACTTTTAATTTCATCAAAATACCTCTTAAGTTTTTCAAATTCAATCAGTCATGTCTAATTTAATAGATATTGTCCAACTTGTCTGTGTGATTTTCTTATCTAATAGCTTTGGTAGTGTGGGGGGCCAGCGAGAGGTAATATTTAAGAGGTGAATGCATATTATAACATTTGAAATTAAGGGAATGATGATGAAGATTACTCAAATGTCATTGAGAGCAATTTGTGGAGATTTTATGGGGAACGATCGAAGAAGAAAGAGCATTGTCGTGTGTGTTTTTATCCTTAGAAATAAAATGATCATTCTAACCCTTTCAGTGGGTCATATTAATAGACTTAACGTCCAATTTAGAAAGAGATTGTTAAATTGGGTATGACTGATTAAATTTTGAAAGCTTAAGGGGCATTCTAATGAAATTGAAAGTCTAAGGACTAACATGAAGTTACCCCTAAACTTCAATAGGGTAAACTGAATTTAATTCTTGTATAAAAGATATTTAAAAACTCTATTTGCTTATGGAAAAATGCTCTAAATAGTGTCATTTTTTTAAAGAAATAAAGTTTTGGTATCTCATCATCAGAAAACTTTAAAACTATATCTCACGTTCTTATTTCGACTAAATAAAAGTATCGTTATATGTATTAGCTAATAGGTGATATTTCATGATTATTGGTGGAATGAGTCGAGTGTGGTCTGAAAAGGAGGGAGAAGAACAGAGAGAAAATAGAAAAACAATGTTTAGGAAAAAAAAGAATCAAAATGAGAATGGACGAAAATAGCTTTTAAAATTTTCTTGTTGTTAGTCTTTTTAATGGAGGTAACGGTTCCAGATATCTTTATATGATCGGAGTAAGAACGTGAGATATGATTTTGAAATTTTATGAAGAAGTGATACTCAAGTTTTATTTTCTGAAAATGTGAGATAATGTTTGAAGTATTTTTCATTTGGTTATAAAATCTTCCATCGCAAGCTAACTATTACGTAGCCAAGTGAGCCAACTATTTGTTGGAGTACGCATTGTGCGCCTCCACCATCGAGCATAAGTAACACCATTTATATGCCCTGCAAACCATAACAAGACTCGACTACGAAATAAATGACGAATCCTGTTGTACAAGCTACGTAACGACACCTGAAAGTCGCCGGTCCGATACAGGGAAGTCGTACAGTTGGCCTCACCGACATGCCCCGTAGAACACATTTCATAGATCTTGTCCCACATTGGAAACATGTAAAAGGAATTAGTCTCTCCTTCTTATAAATAGGAGACTTCCTCCTTAAAAGGGAGTTGGGATCAAGTAGATAGAATATACCCTTGATAGCATTATGTAATTCTCGATGTGTAACACTTGATAAAGGCGATTCACTATACAAACTATAATACAAGTTAAGTGAACGTAGCTTTGTTCACCGAAGATAAGGTAAACCATTATAGATCTCGTGTCTTCTATAACGTTTCGTCATAGCTAACGTATCGCCATAACACACACATTGCACACACGTATCACCCGTGATATAAATCATGTTCCAACACTATTTCTCCTGGAGTTTTGAGTTTAATTTGGTGAGTTTACTGGATATGTGCCAATGAGTTTCTCTCAAACTCGACTACAGCGACTAAACGCGTACGGTTAGCGGAACGCCTGAACCTGCCCATTACCTATTGTTGGTTTGAAGATAGAAACTGTCCCCTCCTCTCAAAAGTTCAAGAAGCAAAACTCATAATGTAAGAAGCACGTACCCGCGGTATGATCAGAATTGTCTAATTTAGATAGTTCATGAAGGTTTTTCTTTAATTTTTTTTGTGACCAATGAGGGACCTTGATTATAAGTAATGTATAATCAAACCCACGCAGCCCTGTTTCATTTCGATTGAAGCTGTCTTCATGGTTTACCAAGGTCCCTCGAACCCTTATTTCCTAATTAAGGATGCAATGTACCTGTTCCTATCTTAGCTTCATCAACCTTTCGATATGGACATTAATTATACACAAGATATGCACAAGACCAAAATCACTAAATAGTTGAATTCAACTTGATTGATTATATACCGATGCCATGGAGATTTGGGCTAATAATGATACATATATACTGATTTAAACACTGATAGTCTTCGAGCTTCTCTTATATTAGTACTGTGATACACTGATATTGATCATAATGTATAGGCTACGTACTATGGAACAAGCTCACCTACAAATATATATATACTAATCACGAAAGAAAGTTTTTATTGTGGTACGAAGAGAGACGACACTGTATGTTGTGCTAGATTGAATAACGTTATGGCATGGGAACTGAAAGTTGAACTTAAAGAGGCCATGGTGTTGATTGGCTGGAAGAAAGTCCTCCATATCCTTGCTCTGATCTTACCATATTCTCTTGCACCTCGTATGCATTTGTCCCCTGCAATATTAATCCCCATTATTTCCGCTGCTCTCTCTCTCGCCTTATATCAGATTCAGTGCATAGTACGTATATATCCCGCTTTAATTCAATTTAATCAAAAGAAAAACATGCATAAAGATCGAAAAAAATCATATAGATCAACGCACCTGCATTGTGTCAACAGGATCTGCATGACCTGGTGAATTGAAATCATAATACGCGCTTGCTGCAGAAAGCTTCATAGAGAGAAACTTGGAAACACCAAAACAAAATCCGCAGATTAATTAGTACGTACTAATTATATATGTATATAAGATGTTAATCATACTTTGGTTTCATAATAAAGCAATTTAGTACCTCAATTTGATTCTGTAGTGACTGAACGTAACTGATAACCACATCAAGCATCACCGCCATTCCCATTGTCTGCAAATAAACAGAAAATTATGAACCCCTCTCAGACAATCACTAGAACTAATTAAGCACTAATTACTTCTGAAAATGAAGGTCATATGGTCTTACCTTATAGCACCCTGGAACAATATTTTGCAGGCATCTCAGTCTTTCATTTATTTTTTCTCTTCTTACCTATATATACCCATGTATCAAGTTGAGCATCAGTTCTTATGTAGTAATGGCTAGCTTTCTTTAAAATCTATTTTAGAGGATTTGCTTCAAACTGTGGCCTTAAATCAACATGAGAAGAACCACTAGCTGCTTGCATAACAGGTCTATAAACAATTAATCTATCTCAATACGTACCCTTTCTGCCAAACTGTGGCTATCAGTAGCTTGGCCTCGCTTAGCTCTCACATGAATGACCTCCTTTGGTTTGCCCATATCTTTATCAGTATTGATTCTCTTTCTCTTTCTTCCTCCCAATGACTGCCAATTAAACAGTTTCAAGTGATGACCATAGATTCCAACATCATAAGAGCACCAATTAAGATAAGATATCAGAAAATCAATTTTCAAAATACTCCAACCAATTATAAATCAGTTTCCAAGTTTATACCTTTTCCCTTTCGCCTTGTTCTCCAAACTCTGTAGCTGCTGATTGATCCATTAGGACATGATGATGATCGTATCGATCACGAGAAGTAGAGAATCTCTGAATATCAGGACCATGATCAGTGCTGAAGTTCATAGCTGCTGCAGGGACTTGAGGTTGTTGCTGATCATGATGATGAGGAGGAGTACTAAAGCTGTCAGTGGAGAGAGCCATGATTTCATGATGATGATTGGCGCCGAGACTCTCCAACTCACACAGATTGTCTATCAGTTCCATGTTAATCAAATTGATTGAGCTGCTCGCTTGGAGATTGAGTAGTAGTGTGGGATGTCTAGAAACAAATACATGTATGAGCTGAGGTTTTGCATGCCCCTGGTAAACTTAAGTACATGAGCATATTGTACACACATTCTAATTTCAGTTATAAGTTGACTTCGCATCCCAATTATTTTTATTTTTATTTTTCATTCTTTTATATATCAGCTATGGGTGTTCCATGCACCAATTGGAGTGCTCATAATCTCTGGAGTCCAGACAATTTTGACTATAAACTTTCCAAAACTGGAGTTTGTGATCTCTATCGTTTTGTCTGTAACATAACTCCGTCGAAAAAAAAAGTTAACCTTGAAAACCCATACCGACGCATTGACAACTGTTTCAAAAACCCTAGATATCTATAGCTATTAGTCTCCATCCCCCTCAAAAAGCCCCAAATGAAAATGTCTTTGCTTGGATTTTTGCGTTAGAACAGAGTAGTGCTAATGAGTCAATCTTCACCATAATTTGGGTTGGCTTTTGATTCTTATTCAGAACGTTGTAACCTAGTGTAGCTAAGCTACCAGATTTTGAATTTAGACGCATTCTATATGTAACAAACTAAAAGTATATGCCTCTAATAGTTGGAACCATAGGGTATTGGGTTTACACATTTAGCGACGATGTTACCATTTAAGTTTAAGATGAGAATGACCATCCATGTCCGATTTTCTTTTCTTTTGATGGTACAACTTGACGTATATCACAAATTTGTCTGCTTACCGATTTTTTTTAGGCCAGTTGATCGATTTTCATATCAATTTCATTTCACATTTCTTAGATGTGTTGATGAAGTCATAAAATAATGAGAGTATTTGGTATACTGAATAAAGACAAAAAAAACAAACAAACGTGAACAGTGCATTCATCTAAAGATAATAACGTAATCAATGAGATTGGCAGGTCACCTGCACCACCGATACATCAAATAATTTTCATAAAACAATAATATATTGTTGCGAAATCTTTAACATAGGTTGTCCTTATTGTAGGGAGGTAGTGAGGCTAGTGAATGAGGAGGATGAGTGCTATGCTGAGGAAAGGGTACTGGTGGAGAAGGTCAGAATGTTGCTTGCATTTGTTAATGTGACTGAGATTACTCATATTTCAAAGAGTGCAAATAGGACAAGCAGGCGCGGATCTAGTATAAGGTTGAGCCCAACCGAAATTTTTTTAATAAATATTTTGACGTTGTGATGTTAGTCATAACACAAGCTTTTTCATATTTGGTTTACTCCATTTTCTACTATCACACACACCCTGGTTCGAATCCTAGTGTTGGTAGATTTTTTTTCATTTTCTTTTACTTCTTCATTCTTTCAGTATTGGATTTGAAACTGGTCATTCTTCTTCCTCTTTTCTTTTACTTTGTAATTGTCATTCTTCTTCCTTTTAAGAATGCTCATTCTATAAAATTTGAGAAAAACTTATTAGGTTTTATTTGTTTCTGATTTTCAGAACTTCATTCTACATTCATTAATTATGCTTTTCTACCGATACTTATTAACTTACACTTGGGCTCCTATATTTTGATGGTTGTATTGGAATTTTTTCTGGCCTTCGATCAAAATACAAGCCCACCCTATTTCCAAAACTTGGATCCGCCACTGAGGACAAGTGATGTGTTTGGTAAAGTTTGTAATCTGATTATAAGGGCGTTATTCATGATTAGGAATTGAGTCTGACTGGCTCATAGATGTCATTGTTAGTGATGAACCTGTAACTAACTGGTAGGAGAGAAGAGAGTGGGATAAGCTTCTACCACCGACAATTCCCATTTTTGTAAGTTTTTGCTTTCTCATTGAATAAAAGTTTGTTCCATTCTCAAAAAAAAGTTGGTCGCCTAAATTTTCACGGCAACATTATCTTATGTTATTTCTAGGGTTTGGGCCATCATAGAGCCCCCAACGAGTTGATAATAGAGAGTTGGGCTTTGGTCAGATTTCAGTCCTCACTCACCTGTGGGCTTCCAGAATTGCATGTGTGATGACTCATGTTTGAACGCTGGATATTCCATTCTAGTGCTGCAGTAGGCTTTATATGGGGGAATAGTAGAAGCAGCAAGCTACATACCCCAACATATATCAGCATCATATACCCTAGCTCCACTTTCGATTTATGTATGCCTGTATACAAAATATGCAATTCCTAGAGTTCTTTTTTTTAATAGAGTCTTAGTCTCCTAGAGTTCTATTACTTCTACATGTGTACGTACGAGCTGCAATTCAATCAGGTATTCAAGATATTTCAATGAACTTGGACGAACCAAATGCCTGCAGAAGCGATTGATTCTGATGAGGAGTTGGAAAAAAATGAAATTTCCTTTCTGTGGTGATTGGAATGGCAATGGTCATTCAGAAACAACAAGTTTGTGATGATGTGTATGACCCTTTGTACTTGCAGAAGTCTATCAAAAACTAACCAACTAATTCCATGGTTCAAACTATATGTGCTTCAATTATAGTGCATGTGAATGATTGAATGAACATACATCATCATCATCATAGTGACATAGACGAAGTAGTACGTACTCTCTCTTTCTCCGCCACAGTCTGATCTCCATTAGAGAGCTGCTGGGTCACCACTTAAAACACGCGTGAATCCCACTGTAGTTAACGATTGATTTCAGTTGTTCATATCCTAGTCTCAATAATTGCAGGAGTTGAATTATCCTGTTTGATAAATATCGAGTTTAGCTTTTCCAGATCAAAATTAAGAAAGGTGACAGCAGCATCTGATGGAACCATCGACTCAAAAAGGAAACCTCTATCTTCCTGTCATTGATTCTTGTGTTATATCATCACCCTTGAACCCCATTTAAATATATTCAAGTCCCCCATGCCACCCACTTTGAAAGCTCATCCCCTAGCTAATCACTTCATAATTAAACATTTCTCATAGGGATCAACTGGATTAAGGATCGAAAAAACTTCGGTCATGATTTGAGAATAATGCTTTAGAATCATAGCAAGTAATACTGTAAAACTGTTTCTACTGGTGTTACTTTGAATACAACCAAGCAAGCAACCAATAGAATCTGCATATCATCACAAACTTTCATCATCGATCAAGGACCTTAATCAAAACTTAGTCTAAATCCCTTTCTGTTTTTCCTGGAATAAATCTTAAATGTTAAGGATCGTGCTAGTAACCTTAAGGTCTTATACGACGAAAAATTCCTCTTGTGCGACGAAATGAAATGTCACACGAGTGTTTTTCTCTACTAGTATAGCTTGCAGCCCCAGTTATTTAGTGGAAGTTGAAAATTGAAGAACCCTTTTCTGGAAGCATTATTTGGTTCTTGCTTCTTAATACGGTATTGTTCTCTCTACTGTTTGGGTCTTTGGAAGAAAATTTTGCAGAAATAAGTAGAGCGTTGAAACTACTGTGCTTGCATCAGGCATCATTATATTGCAATCACATTGTCAGGGTCATATATAAAGTTTCCAACTATAATTCCACTCTTAGATTTGTATTTTACTTGCTAATAAAGCAAATATATTTTGTCCGGTCAATCACGTTTCCTGTACTGAGAATCCAGAATGACAAGGGAAGGAAGGGAAGTAATTCCCCTGAAGAAACACCAAACAAATATTTCATTTTCAGTTTCAGTTTCAGTTTAGAACTAAGTGATCCAATCTCTTATCTCTTTCTTTAAGCCCTTTTCAAATCTCTATCCAACAGTACATGATCAAATATAAAACAATTAGAATGTACAAAGTTCAAACACATAATATTTTTGGGACTGAATATATAGGGTCATTTTGCCGTGGCCTCAGCTTCTCTAGCTTAGCCACCTAACCAATAAACCAAATAGTCTCAATGAACCCTTACAACCAAACCTCATCTCAGAACAATTCCATTTTTGTCAGTTTATAAAGGCAGAACCTTTATTTTGGGTTTTTATTTATGTTTTTATTTTTGTTAGAATTGATCTCTATTCTGCCTATAAATCTTTGGCTTTCACTTCTCTACCCCAAGACAAACAACTTTGTGGAACCTCTTTCTTTCTTCTTTCCCTTCTTTGTTTCTTCTCCCTTCCACAAAAACACATAACACTCGCTCTAAGGGAGAAGCCATGGCTGGTGTTGAAAACAGTGCGAGCACAAGTCCTAATGAAGAAGAGAATGATCTCCGAAAAGGGCCATGGACGCTTGACGAAGACACCCTGCTCATACATTACATTGCCAACCACGGTGAAGGCCATTGGAATGCCCTAGCAAAATGTGCAGGTAAACTACAACAGTTTTGAGTCTTCATGACATGTCACAACTTTTTCATCAACAAACTAGTTTCTCAAATTTTCATTCAATTTGTTCAGGACTGAAGAGGACAGGAAAAAGCTGCAGATTGAGGTGGCTGAATTACTTGAAACCTGACATCAAGCGTGGGAACCTTACTCCTCAAGAGCAACTCTTGATCCTTGAGCTCCATTCCAAATGGGGTAACAGGTAAAAGTTAATAATCTTACTCAGTTATAGCATACAGTTAACTTTGTACTCGATGTTCTGACTTGTGTACTTCTTGGAATGTTAGGTGGTCGAAAATAGCGCAACTTTTGCCAGGAAGAACAGACAATGAGATTAAGAACTACTGGAGAACAAGGGTGCAAAAACAGGCGCGCCAACTTAATATTGAGTCTAATAGCCAGAGATTTCTTGATGCAGTTCGATGTTTCTGGATGCCGACTTTGCGTCAGAAGATGGAGCAAACTTCACCTAGTTTAGACCCTTCAGCTTCTCCTTCCAGTTACTCAACTTCTCACATCTCTTTAGCTCCTACTCCTCCACCAAGCAAGATGGTGTCACACGTATCTGATCATTCCCTAATTGGAGTTTCAACCCCAAGTCATAATAGTTCTTCCTTGGATTCTCTCATCTCACAGCTGCCTCAAA
This sequence comes from Comarum palustre, assembly GCA_951800085.1. Lineage (NCBI taxonomy): Eukaryota > Viridiplantae > Streptophyta > Magnoliopsida > Rosales > Rosaceae > Comarum > Comarum palustre. Next base: position 22,639,452 of record OX637577.1, on the reverse strand, counting down.
TTCCAGAACAGCCTGCAAGTTCATCCTATGCCTTTGAAGCTTTAAATGACAGTTATTATGTGGACTATGACATGGAGGGTTTTAGCCTCGACCCTCTTTCAGAAACGGCCTCTTTCGACGATTCACAGTTTGAATGCCAGACGGCAGAGAGCGATTGGATGTCAGACGATTTCATGACTGACGCTTTATGGAACATGCAGGGGATGTGACAAATTGAGGCGAGATACAAGATCAGACAGGGTATCAAGGACTAGAATTCATAGTAGGAATCTAAGGGTGTAAATGTGTAATGTAATCTAAGTGACCCCTTATCTGTAGGAACATTTGGTTCTATAGCTGCATGCAGCATAGGTTTTTAGTGCATCATATTCTGTGTCTGAAGTTGTATATGCTTCAAGTTGGAATGTTCATTAACTATATCGTCTACTGGAGTACTAGTAATATGCAAATTGACGCCAAATTACATGATGCTGTCTGACCTTGTTATTGAGTCGGTACAAATCTACGGTCAGTTCAAGAAATGGATGGAGATCTAGGGAAGAGTGATGACTCAAACAATTTGTGAAATGGTGCATCTGACATGCTCATCTCACACTGTTTGATTATGTTCTTACCGTTAGATGTATGTGCTATTTAAATTTTTTTTTTTGTCTTTATTGGGTACACAAAATACGGAAGAATTTGTACTCAATGGACCAATCACTTCAAATGTACAGGGACGCCTTTGCTATGCACAACAGTATAACGACTAAATCAATCAATCACCTCGTTTGTTGTTTTGTAGTTGTGAAGGATATTCAGGCTCCTAAAAACTTAGCCATAGATCAATATGGCAGTCTAAGAACTCATGCCTTTCCCCTTTCTTACTAGGATTCGAGGTTGCCCGGCTTCTGTTACAAGTCACCCGGTGGAAGAAGCATATACTTACTATTCCAACGGTCAATGATTTGGATCGTAACCAAGGTAATAAGGTTCTCCATACTAATCTCTATTCTTTAGGTTTCACTAGTGGGTATATGACTGGGTATCTTATTCTTGGATGTTAGTCATCATCATGGTACAGATTTTGTGAATGAGTGAAAAGATGATATCCTTGAAAAAGCCGTGCCTGAACATGAGACCCAAATGGCGATAAGTTTACATGTGAGGCTGGAACCTTAAGAGTGCATGATGAGAAAAGCAGAAGAATATGATAACTTTATCCTCAAATCAATCCTTTCAAACCTCAATCAAATCAATCTGTCCTTTCACTCTCACAAATAAGCGTGAAGAGACTGAACTCTATTCAAAGTCACAGGGAGGGCTGATGGTGATAGGCTTTTTTACTTTCTTCTGTTGAGACTAAAGACTCAAGAGGGATCCAGACCCTGTTATTGCTCCATCTCCGCAACGCAGGAGATATTTTCAGCAGCCGCTTCCCCACCCAGCCCAAGTTCTCTTTTCATGGACACAAATCCAACACCAGCACAAGGCACTTAATATTAGTGATGGTAAAAACCAGGGAGTAGCTATGGTTGACATGCAACAACGCACAGAACTGGAAGTATGGCAGAACAGATTTGGATGACAATACAATGCCAACTGTATATATAACTTGTCCTATAATTGGTTTGAAATGTACACAACAAACATGGTCGAAATAACAACAGACTGTCTAAACAACATATTCAAAACAGACATTTCAAAAGGTTGCTATAAAACTACCCGCATTGCTTTTCTATTCTGATGATCCAAAGATGAGACCTACTTCCCACTCTTGTAGCTATCTCGTAGTGTGACTGTTCGATTAAACACAAGCTTCTCAGGAGTCGAATCTTTGTCGACCACAAAATAGCCTGGAATTGCAAACAGGTACAAAGTCAGACAACAAATCTAGCAATATCTCCAAACTCATGAAATGCAAGCAGAAAGATACAAGGAAACAAACACCTACATATCAAACCATTACACGTGTAACTAACCGGTCAAGACAAATTTCAGAATCTTTTAGCAAATTTCAGAATCTTTTAGTTGATGTGTACAGTATACCATAAATTTATTAGTTGGATTTGCAGTAAATGGAGGGTTTATCAAAAGAAATTTTTCCAAGACAATCCCAAGCCAAGTTAAAACTGAAGAGAACAAGCAGTAGCTTGAAAATAGATGAAGAGTATAAAACTTCTTTCCAAACTGACAATAATCAATGGCATTGGCATTTTCATGAAAAAACAGTTTGGTATATAATTGATATAATGACAGAATATACTGGATGTGACGCAAAATTTCACCCATGTACTCATGCCTCATGAGAAGTGCCCCTATCTATCTTTATAAGACAACCAACAAGTCACTGCAGGAACATACCAAGTCTTTCGAACTGAAACTTGTCTCCAACAGCAACACCTTCCCCAACTGGGGGAACAGCGAACGCATTTGGTATTACCACTTTTGATCTTCCATTCAGATCAGAAAGCCAGTCTTCAAGCTCAGCAGGATTCTGGCACAAGCAATATTTTTGTTAGAACTAAATATTATAAAGGGAGGTTGGGGTCTTAGAAAAGAAATGATGGCCAACCTCTGAGTTAAATAGTCTGTCAAACAATCGAACTTCTACTTTGAGAGGATCGACCCCTGGAGAAGGTTCGGCAACCCAATGCAGCACCCCCTGTGGAATACATACATAAATGAATTCAGAAATGAGTAAGCAGGAGCATGCATTTTGAAGCACATTTTCAATTCCTGTGAAGGAGAAAGATTATAGACCTTTGGCTTCGTCTTCTTCTCTGGATCATACTCGACCCGTATCTCAAGGACAGTCTCATTATCCTCTGCTAAAACAACATCCTTCACATCCACACACTTAATAGGACATGCATATCTGGAACCATGAAAATAAAGATTGTTACTGGGGAGCTCACATCTTCTAAAGGGTGGAGGAAAATAAAGAACCTGCAACCCTATATACCTGAGCAGTGCAGATTTTCCAGGAGCAAGTCCGAAGTAGTCCTTTGAGTCTTTAAGGCGAAAATCGGAGCGTTCAATGTACAACACATTGGAAAATGGAACCTGATGTGTAGACCAGAAAACGTTAGTGATAGTCACAAGTACCACAAATTTCAAATCAATACAGCAGGTGAATAGTTAAAATTGATAAAGGAGGTGACAAAAATAGAAGCAAAGTGTTATTAGCCCAAAGAAAAAGAAGTAATCCTCTTTCAAACTGTGAAATCCAGGTATAGTGTTTTTCCTATCATTATATATCAAACATTTGGACCCAAATACTGTTGGGCAGAAAGAAATTCAATATATATATTGTTAAACAGAAATCATCACAAATCTAGAATAGTGTTCACCATAGATGACCACATTTCATATTTCAGCACTGTCAGCACAAACAATTGATCTGTGAAATCCAAGGTTACCTTGTAGGACTCCGCCTCAGAATCAGGCCACTTTCTTGCTTCACATTCCTTTATGAGGTCATATTTCCAGTTGGTAATGACAACCTTAAACAGAAATGATTGGTCACTAAAAGAGAAAGAAAATCATATCAAAGCAAAAATAAAGGCAATAAGATTCACACCTTTACAGGATCCAGCACAACCATTGTGCGAGGAGCTGTTTTATTGAGCTCTTCTCTGATGTGGTACTCGAGGCGACTCAGATGAATCAGACTACAATCACTGCAGCATGAGAAATCAGAAGTTTATAAATCGTTATGAGCACAGTAAATCAAATTGTCTTTAGAAGAGGCTCAATATAGTGATATAAGGTATGCATGCAAAAACGTATTCAAACCTTCTGGTGATTCCAATTCCTCTAACAAACGTATTAATGGCAGTCGACGTCACACCCCTACGTCGTAAACCAGCCAAGGTCATAAGGCGGGGATCATCCCAACCATCGACCCACTTTTCAGTCACTAGTCGATTTAGCTGCCACATTATAGTAGTTGTTAACTGTAGGAAACTCGCAAATGGCACCACATACTGAATTTGTGAACAACATAAGTATGTCCAATAGTTGACTCACCTTACGCTTTGACATAACAGTGTTACTGACATTCAGTCTTGAATATTCCCAAACATATGGTTGATATAAGCCCAGAGAATGCAATAACCAGTAGTATGAAGCACGGCGTGTCTCGAATTCTAAAGTGCACAGCTGCCATATTCATAGGCAAGATGAATAAATAAATCAGCACACTCTTTACAAGTTATAAGAAACACTACTGTTAGTTTACGAATTCCAACTAGTGATATGTAAGCATAGCATTCAGGGTAATGTTATAGACAAGAAATACAATGTTTCGAGGCTTATTGTGGAAAGACAAGTTGCTTTCATTAATCTAAAAATCACAAATTATTCAATACATCCCAAAATTACGAGGTGGAGAGCATACTGAATGAGTGATATTCTCAAGAGAATCCACAATGCAATGAGCATAATCATAACTTGGATAAATACACCACTTGTCTCCAGCATGCGGATGAGGAGTAAACTGAAAAAGAAAAAGGAAAGAACAATAAAAATTAAAAACCCCTTTATTTTAAGCCTGGGAAATCAAAAATATCATTTGAGGTAGAAACTTACTTTGATCCGATACGCAATTAGGTCATACATGTTAAAATTATCACTCTGCATATCTTGTTTCATTCTTAGAGTTGCTTTCCCTTCTTCAATCAGGCCTCGCCTCATATCCTCAAAAAGTTTCAGCGACTCTTCAATTGGCCTATCCCTCCAAGGGCTGTTTAACTTTTTCTCCCTGTAATCCTTTATCTCATCCCCCGTCTAAAACCAATAAGGAAAAGTAAGCATCCTTCTCAAACCAACGAAGATTAGTTATTAACACCAAAGCCAATAAATCAAAGTAGAAGTGACAATCAATTGATACTATCTCTCCAAATGGAGAGATTAGGTACCTAGATTTAAGATGAGATGGGGTCAGGTAAATGGAACTACATTCTACAATTCTACAGACTTATCCATGTAAGTACTCAGTAATTAGAACGGAAAGCAATTTCCATAGTATTCATTTATTCAAAATGTTAAGAAACAAAACCTGATGATCAACGTAAGCGTGACCCCTTCGTATGAGCTCCACAGCTAAATTATACAGGTCTTGGAAGTAATCACTAGTGTATGTGATCTGCAAAAAATTAGATGTCAGCCATTGGAATGAAATAAAATAAACAGAAGCAAAACATCTGACCACCAACTCTTACCTTGAAGGGCTCCCAACCCATCCAACTGACAATTTCCTGAATATGATCAATATATTCTTTCTTTTCAGCTTCCGGATTTGTGTCATCATACCTGCGAGCAAGAGAAATAAAAAGTCAGATTAAACTTCCCTTTTTGTCTTCAAACTAACCAATATAAAAAATTGAGGGAAGATTATAATATTCTGCAACGGTCATTTGCTAATGCATGATAATTTTAAAGCCAGTTATATGTACTTTTTTTAAAATCATATCAAGGAATAACTCTAACCTCAGATAGCAGCCACCACCTCTCTCTTTTGCCAGGCCAAAATCTATGAACATTGCCTGATGAACATAGAAGGCTATAAGTTAGAACTTGAACCACAGAATTTAGCCAAAAAACCATCAATATACTTGCCTTAGCATGGCCTATATGTAGATATCCATTCGGTTCGGGAGGAAAGCGAGTTAAAACTCTCCCACCAGTTTCACTCAGGTGTTTCTCAAGGAGTTCCTTTGAATTGGAACATCTCAGAATGGAACCATCACTAAAGAAAACTGAAGTATGAACCTGAAATTAACAGTACAATAGCAAAGTCTCTTAAACAACCCCCAATTAAGATTTGAAAAATCAATTAAATAGTTGCTGGTTTGATAAGAAACCAAAATATGCAAAAATATAATCACTGTTTCTGAAATTACATGAAAGCAAATCTTTTATTTTCCTGTCCACCTCAATAATAGCCTTCTGAAGTAATTGGAGAGCATTGTAACACAAGTAGAACATAAGAGAAGTGATTGGTATTACCTTAAAGTTCTCATCAGGTCGAGGGAATATGGCATATGGATTAAGAATTTCTTCACCTGGTTGTTCAGGGGTAGAAACAATAGCTTTTTCCTCTACTTTAGCTGGCTTCTCTTTCTTCTTTTTAGGAACCTTTACATCATCTTCTGCAGTCCTTTCACCAAGTAATTCACGCAACTTTGTATCAATGGATGCCTGTAACAGGATTAGGAATATTGAGTCAAACACTTGTACATATTCCACAATACATCAAAAAAGTAAGATAAGAGTACCTTTACAATTTTTGGGTCAGCCCACGGATGTTTTTTCCTAAGATGTGCAAATAAGTCTCCCACTGGAGTAAAAAAAATAGAACATGCAGTTCAGTTTCCAACAGAGCGATCATGCAGCATATAAAAATAAATGAAATTTTATCAAGAATTGGGGAGAGTGAAAGATAGGAATATGTTTTTCGATTAGATTGTATGGATCAGAGTAGTTCTGTTTTTCTATGCATGTTGCAACTATAACTCGATATTGTATGGAAGCCTACATAGCAATCACTTAAAAAGACTAACCATTTGTTTTATAGCGCTGCTCCAAAATTGCAGCCTTATTCTCTTCAAAAACCTCATTAACAGATTTCTTGATTTCTTCTTCTGAAACTTCAATACCTGCTCGCAAATGACAAGGTTATATACTTAATAATTCTAGAAATCACAATCACACAATCCAACAGCATGGTCAAAATCAAATTCAAATCATATGACATCATAATCTTACCAACACCACATGCTTCTTCAAATTCACTTGTTTTGAAGTTTTCTGGCCCCGTATTTGAAAAAAACAACAAAGCTGCATCCAACTGAGCCGGAATTTTAATCTGGAAAACAAACTCTCTTGAGCATTCAGAAAAAACTAATGCAAAAATCAATTTGGTGAATCATAAAACAATAAAATTCTTCAAAACTAAACTTCCGAAGGTAATATCACCAACCTTTGAGGACACAATGTACTGTGTCAATACCGGCCGATGCACAAGGGCATTTGCTGGAAATTTCGTAGCAACCTGCCACAGAAGATGTGGAACCACAATAAATTACTGACAAAATCCACAAATTCTTAATCTAAACAATCTCGAAACGCAGCCAAAGTAAAATTCCACAAGGCTACAATCTTTAGTAACATTTACCGAATCAAAATCTTAAGCAGAACTGAGTTAAAAAAAAAGGTTAAAACGACTTACCGTGTATAGAAGATTACCGACGTTTCGACTGCATCCATCCGTAACTCCAGCCTGAGATTATCCATAATCAAAACAAGAGGATAAATCTCATAGCTCTATTAACTACAAAACTGATGAAACTGGGTTTATCGGCGACGGAGAAATAACCAGTACCTCGTGAATAACGGCGGTTAGATTGGCGGTGACCTTGTTGTTGGCGATGGTGTTCTCGGCCGTACGCTCATCCAGACCGATCTTCAAGAAGAGCTCGAGGTTCTTCTCCTTATCGGAGGCGGCGTCTTCCTTGGCCGGCGGCATATCCAACGTCGGCGAAGGAGAGGTCTGTGAAGGTTAAACCCTAAATTAAACGAGGGGGACAAAGCGTGCAGTGAAGGAATCAGAGTGATACGTGGCGCTTTCAGTTGGTTGGATTATTCTTATATCTGTGGGCTTTACTTGGAAACCACGCAGTGGAATCTGGCAAAACCATTTGACCCATTTGGGCTTCAAGAAAGGATATTACTTGGAAATACATATTTTATTTTTGATTCCATGGCGATAATTAAAAACCAGAATCTTGAGAATCTTCTAAACAACTATGACCCGTTCAAACGTTTATTTGCTAAACAACTCAAATAATACAAAAGTAATCTTTTAGGAGTCGAAATTACGACCTTTCCGAAAGATGGTAATTTCGGAAATATGACAATATATCACTATCAAATGATACTAAGTTATAAAATGTATATTTAATTGAGTATACGATAAGTTAGAAAGAAAATTAATACATTGTTGTGAGAAATATGACATGTGTGTGCATTTGGTCTTATAACGTGTATATGGGCTTAGCTCATAAGTTTTATGCATGTGCTCTACTTGTAATAGGTTTACATTATAGACTTAACCTAATCCTTTAAGGATTGACTCATTGTGCTTGAGTGAGAAGTCTCTATATAAAGAGCGCATTCCTATTCATAATTAGATAGATTCAATATTGATCTCATTCATCTCCATATTATTCTTCAAGACACATCTTTTATTCAAGATAGAAAACTTGAAATCAATTGAGAAAATTGACATGATCGATATTAAGTGGAAGATATTTTTCTTCTTCGCTAGACATAGTATAGAACCTTCCTATTTAGTTTGGTTGACCAAGAAAAATTGATAAAGTCATGATTTGTAATACAACAGTTTTATAATTGAGAAAAATTACTACAAAGTGGACATTGTTTGAATCAAAAATGCTGAAGAAACCATTAGTAATTTCGAATAAATACTATATTTAAAACATATGAGAGGTTCTATTGATAACCATTTTGTTAAAGACTAGTTGAGAATTTTTTGTTTCACTCTATTTTTGATTGCATAATAACATCTCGATCGTCTAGTTTGTAGATATATATGAGTAGATCATCTTTATAAACTTTCATACAAATTGAAAATCGTTAAGACATTCATAAATGTAATTCATTGATTATAAACTTGAACGATTCATATTTGACATATTTAAATAATCCATTGATTTGATGTATTTAGATGTCTTAACAATCACCAATCTGATTGAAAATTTATAGAAATGATCTAATTCTTATATAGACCTATAAATTGAATGATTGAAATGAAAAAAATATGATTATAAAGTAGGTGTAATAAACCATTAAAAACAAAATCCTCAACTAATCCTCAACAAGGTCCTTAATGAATCTCCTTCCTTTAAAACATATGTTGTTCAATTATAGGAATTTAAAAGAATAAATGAACAAATTTAAAGAATAAAAGAGCATTACTACATGCCTACGGACAAGAAAAATCCATTTTATCCGCATATTATCTAAATTCCAAGTGAACAGTAATAGTAATTCTTAAGTGCAGGCTACAGGTCTCTAAAAAATGTGCTGTTCGCCCCCACCCTATACAAATGTAGTTCTGTTGATCTAGCAGTAACGCTAATCTTGGTATGGGCAGGCACAAATAGAACCTCGCCCTCCTCAACGATATCATCATCTTCCGTAATTACATCATCCTCAGCCAATCCTGCATCAAACCTGCCTTTCCCAGCAGTGACTAGGAAAAGAGATGGTCCAATGACAGAGGGAAACACTACCGAAACAGAATGAGGAAGATTACAGGAGTCAACTTCAAATTCTTCAAACGGCGGGATAAATCTTGTTGTGTATGCGTTCATAGAAACTCCTTGCATGATTTCAGGAGCTCCCTGCAAAACAATAGAGGAAACAGAAAAGATTAGTGCTGCTAAACAAACAAGGGTTTGCCATATAGTATCCTCTGAGCTCTGAAGGACGTGGTATACATCATGAGTTCATGACTCAAACAAAACGCATGAACATTGGACTTAAATGATGGGATACCCCTCTCTGGAAATCTGCCATCAAACTTATGCACATCTGTAGCAAAGATTTTGATCCATTACCTGTCTGTATTTGAGCATAGAAAGAAGTGTCTGAACATCAATTTGTTTTGAGGTAAGGCCAGCTCGAACAACATTGTCAGAGGTAGCCATACATTCGACGCATTCACCAGAAATATAAGCATGGGGTTCATTCGGCCCACAATATAATGCTTCACCACGTTTCAGCTTCACATAGTTAAGGAAAAATGCAGCTATAGCACCCACATCAGCTGGATATTGACTCTCTAATCTGAGTACCAGCTGTTCTTTAACCGTCAATTGCCTTTTCTGGTCCAAATGAAGGAACATATGGTTATTGCAAAATCAAAGCCAATCGTGCAATCTATAAAATCATAGTGGGACGAAACAACATTCTCAGTCCCACTGACCATTGAAAAAACATTCCCACTTCCTAAATGCTGTCAAGTCTTACATCAAGAACGCACCAAATTAACTATTCCTACGTAAGCTAAACTACCAAGCAAAAGTAGATGGGATCAACAACTATTTTGTCCTGCTGCTAAAAAAATAGATTATATCTAATCTGTTCTTAGTACTCGGTTCCTCAATAAACATAATTAAAGTAAACCCCTCATCAAGCAAATTACTCCATGACTACAACAAATATATGCATAAAACTTCACTAAGATTGCGTCAGTGGAAGTTACCTTTTTCTCTTGATTAAGACGCCTTTTCAGTTTGGATATCATCTTGGAAATTGTCTCTTTGCTTGACAACATAAGTCGACTGAACATGGCCTCTAAATCTGTGTTTACTTTCCCGTTCTCATGTTGCTCACCAACAAGTAGAATTTTCTCTGCATCTGCCACCCCAACCAATTCGGCTATCTCGGGAACAGTTCGAAGCATCTCTTTTAGTTCCTGTAATATAGACAAGCATAGAATAAGTAAAAGAAAAATTCAACAATAATTTAGAGCATGAGACATTGATATGCAAAACTAGAATGACATATATTGGTTTGTTCTTAATTTGCTCCTGTTTCATCATCTCTCTATTTTACAAACGATACTAAAATCGGGAAAAAACTTGTAAAAGTTCAAATATGATTCATTCATCATGTAATCGCTGCAGCAAAAACGCCATTCATCATTCATTGATATGCTTCAGCCATTTATTTCCTTCTTATTGCAAAGATTGCTTAAATGAAACTAACTACTTCATGCTAGCAAGAGCAGAATCAAATGCTCCCTCACTAAACAACTCAAAATACTGCAGCTAGAATCAACCAATCATATTTTACCTCAACTAATCTGCAAGTTTTCAGCAGTGTCATTGATCTCACAATTACAAATATCATCTTACAGCTTACAAAAAGTAACCAAGTTACACAGCAACCAATGAGTTCCAGAACCAGTCTCACCTTGAGACTAATAAAGCCACAAAGCGCCTCAAACTCCGTCAGCGCCAATGCCACTTCCGGCTTGTGATTATCATCCTTATAAACACCAGGGTGCAACTTGTGCAACACTCTAGCCATCTCCTTATCCGGATGAGCCTGTATCGACAAGGCCTTCTGAACCGAAAGTACCTAAAAAACCACAACAACATCCAATCAATCTCTCCAAATCCAAATTTCCGCAAATAATGCAATCCAAACTTGCTGACCATATACATACCTTGCACAAGAACGGAAGATCAGGGCCCCACTTGTCAAGAACCTTCTGGCCAAGAACACTCGGGTCCCGGGCGATCCACGACTTAAGGCTGACCGGGTCTTCCTCCGACCCGGAATCAGCGAAAGACGGGCCGGATTCATGAGTGCCGATCCAGAACTCGGCGTAGGGCTTGGCGGGGTCGATGTCGGAGCCGGAATTGAGAGCGAAGAGGCGGGCGACTTTGGAATGGTGGCCGAGAATTCCCCAGTCGTAGTTCTTGACGGAGCAGCGGAGCCGGACGGGTCTCCGGGTGGACCCCTGCTTCTTCTTCATGGTGGTGTTCGTCCAGAGCTCCATTGAGCTAGCTCATTTCGATTGGCGAGGAAGGATGGGAGGTGTGCGTATATATATATATATATATATATATATATATATATATAACGATGGCCCTAAATTGCAGGAGGAGAGAGAGGATTGTGTCGGTGGTGGAATGTGGACGGTAAGGCGTACGAGAGAGCCGATGGTCAAAAGTGTCACCGTCGCTCGGTCTCTGGCTGTTTGCTTGGTCGTTTTGGTTTTATATATTCTGCGATGCACGACCCTATCGGAAGTGACAACTTTGTCCTTAATATGGGAAATCTAATCGTATTGGGAAAATGACAGTTTTAGCCCTAGCTGCCGTTATACAAAGTTAACGTATAAAATATCTCGGTCCTTAAACGCTAATATTTTACAAAAAATATTTGTATACTAGACAATTAGTGGTATTTACAACATAGAAATTTTTTTAAATGGTACATGACAAACGGTCCGCTCTTAATTTTGATATTTCAAGTTTCAAAATAATCAAAAATGTATATAATGTTTAAAAACTGACATACTTTTAAGACATAACATCATTAATATTGTTATCTCTATGTAATTTCTCATTTTTTTAAAAGGTGTTTTCGGGTTTTCTCCATTCTCTCTATCTTTATATTATATTTCTTTTTTTATTTTTCTATTCATATATATTTTTAATCTTGTAAACTCAAACTATATTCATAAAGACTTTGAAGTTTTCCACTGACTTGGTTTCTTTGCTTATTATTTCGTTGTATTTGTAAGAATGTAAGTTACTGGATTTGGTTTTAAAGAAAGACTCGTATTCATTAAAAAATAAGAGAAAAAAAATATTTTGTCACTCATATCAGTCCAACTTACTTAAAGTTTCCTTACTCAATACCCACTGATATACTTAGCAAATCAAATCATCTTCCAACTTTTCCTTACAATCCTACCTCGATCATCATTTTTGTGTTTGATGGGTTTGAATTAGGACAAAAAAGAGAGACAACAATATTTTTTTCCTTTCGTATTTCTCTCCTTATTAATTATTAATTTTAATAATTCAGTAGTGCTAAATTAATTAGTGGCAAATTTGCTCCTCAAAGTTTAACTAAAAGCATGTTAGATAATGGAGAATGTAATAGTATGTACATATTTTTCGGTTGAGATTACAAGTTCATATACTGTTATTATTATTTTAAAATTTGAAACACCAAAATTAAGAATGAACAATTTGTCATATATTATTTTTAAATTTTTTCCTTTGCAAAACAGTACTTTGTGCATTAATTGTGTTTTGGTGTAGTTTTAGTTAAAATAAGTATGCATATTAAATTAGATCGAATACAATCAAAATTTAACATATATTTATACATATTGATTTAAAAAAGAAAAAGAAAAAAAGCGCTCTCATATGAAGAGATGGATAAGTACGTTCAAGGTACAAACCAAACCAAACCAAATCATATGCAATTGAAATTTTCTTCAAACCAAATCAAATCATATGCAATTGAAATTTCACACACACAAATATGCAATAGTGATGAAGGGGACCTTTCTTCTAGAACAGAAAGGAGGAATAAAAACGGTCCACTTCTCATATTTGATTTTCACACGTTGTACAAGAAGCAAGGACAGAGTCGTCAGTAAAAACATGTGAGCTACCCCACCAAAGGGACAAAACAGTCAAATCCTTACCAAATAAACCGGTGCGTGTTCGCGCGTATATCACTCGTGGAAGCTGTGGTTGAGTTGGGTCGGGACATCGGATCCGGTTTAGATCTGAGGTTTCCCCTTTGGTGCTATTAAAAGTCGTATCTAGGGGCTGTTTCGGTAATGCGACAACGACACCGTTTTATAGATGTAAGTTGAAATTAGTTATATCTCCAGTTGCTCATAGTATCAGTGTCAAGGATATGCCAAGTGCATCGTAACTAGATTCCCGCCATCGCAAGGATATGCTAGTAGACCCTCGCCCCTATCCCTCTCTTGTTAAGGTTGTCAATTTGGTTGTTAGAAATTCAGAGGCTTGAGAATTGTACCAGTTCCTAGTTCTTACTTTTTACCAAGACTCGTATCTGTCTTTGCCCCTAAATGGGGTAACAAAGTGATTGCTTTATAAGCAGTCTACTTTGAAATTAGATGCACCTTAACACATGCTATCAGCAGCACATTATTGAACAACCCCACATAGCGTGCCACATTATTGTCGCCGTATCCTTGTGTCAGTCAGTTAGATTACAACTCCACACACCCTTTGCTTGCTTGTGAATAATAATCCAACCAATTAGTTCCGGTTGAAGCCCCCTGTAAATCCTTGAGACATTGTGTATTATAGTGCTCCCGAGTAATGAAATCATGCATCTAAGAACCGGTGAAAGAGAAACATGTTTTATAACTCCGAAACACTATATAATCTTAACTCTAACGCCATTTTGATCTAAATGCAAGTCCTCTACTTGCAAGTTCTAGTACCAGATAGTGAAAATTAGCTAGCTGTCATGCAATTTTTGTCCCTTTTCATGCTGAATGTGTAAAATATGCACATGGATTGGTTCTGTGTCGATTGATTTCAGAAAGGAAGCTCACCAAGCTATAACATATTACCATGAAACACATTTTGATCAGATGGCTGCCAAATTTTGTATAGCTTCTTCTTTGGACCAGAAGGCAAAAAAAATCCCAAGAATAAGGTCATTTGCCTCCTAATAAGTCCTCGGTCACTTTCACTCTGGGATTTCCATCCCTAAAGTAAAGCTTCATAGTGAGGAGGGATTCTTTTATAGCCTTTCGGTGCTTAAATTCAACCACTTTCATTCTTTTTTCTCCTCTCTTTTTCTTTTTCTGATAACTTGGGGAATATAAGTAGTAGTTTCAGTTCTTGTTCTGCATAACTGACCCGACTCCCTTTAAAGCTGCAAATGTTGCCTTCTCACTCCCATAGTTCCTATCCCTGCCAGCTTTCCTTCTTCCCTTGACTCCAAATCAGTTGACATCCCTTGTCATTTTTTTTGGCTCTCTGGTGATTCAAAATCCCTTCCTCCTTGTTCTCTTTGAATTCAAAGCAGTGGCTTGTAGCAAGTTTGAAAGATTTACATTACTGTATATATATCTGTCTCTCTTTATGAAAGCTTTCTGCTTTCAACTATGGCCATCGAGGTGTGCTCGGAGATTTCCAGCCCCGGATTTAGTCCAAGGATTTCGTTTTCTCATGAACTCGACAAGGCAAACGCTAAGATGCCAAAAGAAGAGCAGCAACAACAAGGGTTAGAATCCTCTAGAGTGGATTCAAGTTCTGATTTCGACTTCTGCATTGTCAACAATGTCAAGCTGGAGTTGTCTTCAGCCGACGAGCTTTTCTCCAATGGCAAGATTCTTCCCGTGCAAATCAAGCCAAATCCCACCGCCACCAAAGACACCCTTCTTCATCCTCCTCAATCTGCAACAAAGAACACAGAGAAAAAGAGACTGAAGGAGTTCTTAGACGACAGCAATGCCGAAGATGAAATTGCTGAAAACGAAGAGAAGCCTCCGACAGCAAAGTCCTCCTGGCAGTTCAGGAGAAGCAGCAGCCTCAATTTGGATAGTACTACTGCTCGAGGCATGAACTTAATCCGATCACTCCATTTTCTTTCAAGAAGCAACTCAACTGGATCAGCTCCAAATCCAAAACAAACTGTTACCCCAAATCAGAAGCAGCAGCATTTGCGGAAAAACCAATCGACCAACTCAAGAAGCAGATCATCATCATCATGTTCAAGTAACACTACATATTATCCTTACAACACTTCACCAAGGTCACACAAGCCTTCATTAAGGAGGAGCGGATCTTACGGCAATGGGGTAAGAATCAGTCCAGTCCTGAATCTCCCACCGCCTTACATTTCCAAAGTTACCGTGAGTTTTTTTGGGTTCGGATCTCTCTTCTGTAATGGTAAGTTAAAAAAGAAGAATAAATGAGATGTCTTCATGTGCAATGACGATGCAGTTAGCTGCCCAACCATGTGATCATACTCTGTAAAATAAGAAATGTTTAGGAGTCTTTGCTGGTATGTAAAGTTAAATAGTTCATCGACTATTTGCGCTTATTACTTGTGAAAACTACAGGGGAGAGAAGTGTAGGGACAGTAAACTCTGAATTTTGTATCAAAGTGTTACTGGTTTAGGAGACAAGATAACTCAAATATAATGAAGATGGAAGAATGAATTGTCAGATATCTTATTTATCTCACTGTGGATGTTTATATAAGAGATTACAATGAATACAATTGGTAAGTAAAACTCTACGATATAATTACAATATTACATTCATAATATGACTCACGCTTTGCTGGTATGTAAAATTAAATAGTTCATCGACTATTTGCGCTTAATACTTGTGAAAACTACAAGGGAGAGAAGTGTAGGGACAGTAAACTCTGCATTTCATATCAAAGTGTTACTGGCTTAGGAGACAAGATAACTCAAATATAATGAAGATAGAATAATGAATTGTCAGATATCTTATTCATCTCACTGTGAAGGTTTATATAAGAGATTACAATGAATACAATTGGTAAGTAAAACCTTACGATATAATTATAATATTACATTCATAATATGACTCACGCTGACACTCTCCCTCAAGTTGACGCATATACATCAATCATACCCAACTTGCTTAGTGAGTCATAAAACACATTCCTGGATATTCCCTTGGTGAGTATATCTGCAAGTTGCTCTTCAGTAGGAACAAAGGGGAAGCTAATAATATTGACATCTAGCTTCTCTTTTATAAAGTAACGATCAACCTCCACATGCTTAGTACGATTATGTTGCACTGGGTTCTGTGATATACCAATTGCTACCTTATTATCACAATACAGCTGTATAGCACATTTGAGTTTGATACCCAAATCACGTAATAAATTTCTCAGCCACATACTTCATGATTCATACCTCTGTACTTAGCCTCAGCACTAGAACGTGCCACAACCTTTTGTTTCTTACTCTTCCATGTAACCAAATTACCTCCCACAAAGGTAAAGTAACCTGATGTAGACCTCTTGTCTGTAATATTTCCAGCCTAATCTGCATCTGTGAAGCCACAAACATCAAGAATATTGTTGCATTTAGAAAACATTACTCCTCTCCCAGGAGCTGACTTCAAATACCTTAAGATTCTCACAACAGCGTCCATGTGGCTCTCGCTCGTGTTATGCATGAACTGACTCACCACACTCACCGCATCTGCAATATCTGGTCTAGTGTGGGTTAAGTAAATCAAGCGTCCAACTAACCTCTGATATCGAGATAGATCTGTAGGTACCTTGTCTAGATACTCTGTCAGATGATAGTTCTGCTCAATGAGTGTGTCAATATGTGCGCAATCCAACATGCCTGTCTTTGTCAGCAGATCAAGAATGTACTTTCTCTGACACAAATATATCTCTTCTCTCCCCCTAGCTACCTCAATTCCTAAAAAGTACTTGAGATCACCTAAGTCCTTCATCTCAAACTCAGAGACTAGTTGTCTCTACAATCTGTCCATATCAACAGTATCATTGCCTGTTATTACCATATCATCGACATAAATAATTAAGGTTGTTACCTGCCCTTTTTTATGCTTGAGAAACAGTGTGTGGTCTGAATTACTCTGTTTGTAACCAACCTTAAGCATAAACTGTGAAAACCTCTCAAACCAAGCACGAGGTGACTGTTTGAGACCATACAAAGACTTTCTCTATTTGCATACAAATTCGCCAGAAGAAGCAACTACATACCCAGGTGGAAGACTCATGTACACCTCCTCAGCTAACTCTCCATGAAGAAATGCATTCTTGACATCAAACTGTCGAAGTGGCCAATTTAAACTAGCCGCAAAAGAAAGCAGAACATGAATAGTATTTATCTTGGCAACCAGAACAAATGTCTCATCATAATTAATGTCATACGTTTGAGTAAACCCTTTTGCAACAAGGCGTGCTTTGTACTGGTTCACTGATCCATCTTCATTGTGCTTTACAGTAAACACCCAACGACAACCAACAACCTTCTTGCCATGTGGTGGAGGCACAAGTTCCCATGTATCATTCTTCAGTAAGGTCTCCATCTCTTCCTCCATTGCTTTCCTCCACTTTGGATCTCCCAAAGCATCATACACTTTGTTAGGTACTGATACAACAGATATTTGATTCACATATGATGCATATGACTTGGATGATCTTTTAGTAGACATATAATTGGCTACTGGGTACTTTGACTTAGCTTGAAGAGTGAGTTCATATCTTTTAGGTGTTTGACCTCGAGTAGACCTATTTGGTAACACATATTGACCACCATTAGACTCACTACTACTAGTACAAGTGGGGGACATACCTCAAATGAGTGATCTTCAGTACCAGTAAGCTCTGGATCAGGGGTATGAACAGCGAAGGCAGGAGGGGCAGTTGTGTCTTCAGATGCATTCTTAGTCCTTAAAACTGATGCTTCTGAGTTTGGATGAACGTGGTTTGAGGTTCAACTCTAAAACCAATTAGCAATAGAGAGAGTAACCCAAACCCTTATAAATCCACAGACAATGTCTCATATTCCCGATGTGGGATAAATATCTCACCACGCCCCCGCACTTGTGACGAATCTTTAAGTCTAACACATGGACAACAGCTTGGGTGGTCGTGGAGTTCGTGTGGCCTTTGGGCTTCACACGTGGACGTGGGTAACCCGCTCTGATACCGACTCAAATATAATGAAGATGGTAGAATTAATTGTCAGATATCTTATTCATCTCATTGTGAATGTTTATATAAGAGAATACGTAATACAATTGGTAAGTAAAACCCTACAATATAATTACAATATTACATTTCTAATATAACTCACGTTGACAAGATAAACAATGTATCTTTCTCTTGTGCCTCTTTTCACATCCCTTTCTCTTTTATTTTTTCTGCTTTTGATTCTTTTTCTATAGCACAAACCAAGTAAATATGGCTCTTTTTCTTTGTTTGAACATTGTTTAAGGGTTTCTTTTTGTTCTTTTCTGCTTTGCTTAGCTTAAGATCTTTTAATTTTGTTTCATTTAGTAGTATTAGGACATAAAAAACAGGTCAGCTGGAAGCAAAGGAATCAATTATCAATGGAAAAAGAGTCCATTTCTTTAGTCCTCAATCATCATTTCTCAAATCAAAGAGGTTTAGAATGGCTATGTGACATGTCTAAACCCCTGCGATGACTTGGGTTTTAGTAAAGCAGGAAATGAGAAGATCAGAATAGTGGAAATAAATTAGGACGAGATCAAGGTTGTTCATCTAGAATGAAGTTTCGAAGTGCCTGGAAACAGAAAACTGAGATATAAATGAGGGATGACTGATTGCACTAGGAAGATAACAAACAGAACCAAATAGTGTGTTAATGACAGATTGCACTCCTCAAAATAACAAAGAAGCTTCAAAGTCAAACTGGAGTTGAAGTTCACTAATGGGTTTGAGTGAAACAGACTACCAAGTACTAACTGAAGAAAGCAACAGAACAGAACTTCTGACGCGTATTCAAAGATCAAGGATGCCGAGTCAAACAACAGCCTTTGAACCTAAGTCCTCACTGAGTTTTGGAATTCAAGTGCCAAAGAGAATAACAGGTCTGCCAGTTCCAACCAAACTCCACGAGTCAAACAAGGGAGAATAGTCCCTTGGAGCCAATTTCCAGGATGGAGAATAGTCCAGCAGAGACCAGGAATCCAAAGCCAGGCACAGCATAAACTAAAAGCAACACAATAGTGAATATTGGTAAGATCATCATGAATTTATGTCCCAAGAAAAGATCATCATGGTTTATGGAGATAATTGATTGGTTATTGATCCAAAAAGCTCATCATTAATCATAAGCATCAGAGATTAGTACTCATTAACATCAGAGGAGCTCCACAAACTCAGGCAATTTGCTTATCAAAGTGAAATTTGAAACCCATACGGTTTGGTCCAGTAGTAGCAACTTGGATCATGCATGTTAGACGAATGTTACAATAATACTCCTGGTAGTAAAGAAGTCACTAGTTCGATCATCCGCATGTGAAAAACACTCTATGGGACAGAATGGTACCCGACCACATTTTTTGTAACCAAAAAAAGTATGAAATTTGAAAAAGAGAAGAGGTGGGTTTTAGTGTTTTACTATTACCAACAAGGGTAAGGCAAAACAACCCAAATGATGTATGTCTACATTATCAAGTCTAGTTTGAAATTTTCAGCATAAACGAGAATAAGACAGAAAATGACAATATACCGATTTGGAAGCAGAAATGACTAGTTTTTTTTTAAGTTTTCAAATAAATTGGGAAGGGAATGGCCATAAAGCCTAGCATGCCTTCCCCCTATAGGGATTCACTAAAAGAATAGAAGAGTATCCATCTTCTTTTTTAGGAAGAAAAGAGCATCCATCTGAAACCAGTAAGAAAGATGAAAAAGTCAAGCAATATAAGGTGAAAGATTCTACTGAACTACAATGTTATCAGACCAACTCAATATTCACCACAGAATCTCACAGAATGTGAAATATCAGTAAACAATGAACAAGGAAGTAGTAGAACTAACTGAAGTATTTGATGGCAGTTAGCAGGGAAGGAAATGAGGGTTTAGCAAGGAAGGAATCAAAGGACCGCAATTATGATGATTCCATACTGCAGTCTTCAGGTAAAGCCAAGATATTACAAAAGTACTCATAACACAGCCAAGCTGACGAGGGAAGTTAAATTATGGTTTGTGAAAATTCATCACCAGTAATGTTTGATTTCCAAGCCAAGCAGCAAATAAAAGAAGCCAACAGTCCATGGAGGCAAGAACCCAAAGACCCCAAATAGCATCAAACTTGAGCACGTTCCCAACATGGGCAGAATAATACAGGATACAGAAGTGAAAGGCTTCAGGTTCCATTTTCACACAAAAACTCACTCCCCCAAGCTAATCGTCTTGTCACACATTCACTTAGTTCAAGACAACACATGTAAATGAAGAGAACAGCTAAAAGATTCAAAAAACAAGTTTTCTAGTACCCAAAGAACACACCAAATAAGGATGAACACTGAGTACACTGATAATGCAACTTCAACATTAGACCGTCACAAAATCAAGAAAATTGAACAGATATTCTATTCCATAACTAGTTCCATATAGTAGTAGCCACCCAGCTTACCTTTATTTACAATTATTAAGAAAAGAAGAAAGAGGATGAATTATAATTAACAAACAAAATCATTGTCCCAAAGCAACTGAACATTAAGCAGTGCAAGGGATTCGACCCTTCATCAAATTCCCATTGCACAATGTGTACTGTGGCCTACCACTAATTAGCGCTACCAGCAGCAGCAGAAGTCAGAAGACAGCCTTTGAAACAATCAACACAAGCCAGCATTCACTCCAACTCGCTACCTCTGCAAAACGAATCAAGTTCAAAATTAAAGAACCAAACTTCTGAAAACTCAGACATCAAAAACGAGCTCAAGTAAAACAAAGAAGCAGCTGAAACAGATTTACAAATTGATGACCAACACAGAAGAAGAGCAGGAACTTTATATTCCATGCTCTTCTTCTAAACTTATGAACCCACAGGACAAGTACTCAACTACATTGAACACAAACTTCCATAATTCAGAAGCTAGAGGCCTAAACTACCAGGGCCCTCATCACATAATTCAATTTTGAGTAAAGCACGAAACTTTCGAAATTTCAGAGATAAATACCTTGACTTTTTCAGCGAACTCAGGAACCTTGTACGAATCAGCTGAGACCTCCGTCAACCACATACCGGGAAACAACGCCTGAAAAAATCCAAACCATCACCAATATCAAGAAATGCAAAGACAGTTAATTTGGTGAGTTCAATTACGAAGAAAGATCAAAAATTCAAAATTGACTTACATCCAATTCCTTCTGCACCGCTCTGGGCCGCCTCTTGGGGCGGCGAGGAGCGCGGTGGCCGACCATCTGCATAAAATCCTCATCCATCTCCTTCTTGGAGAGCGACAGTGAGAACTTGGGCCTCTCCTTGGGCCTATCCTTCTTCTCCATACCCGACCCGGAAGCCCCCCGGACCAGCCTCGGCGACTTGCCGCCATTGTTGCCCTCACTCCTCATCGGCGAGTAATCCACCTTCCTCTCCTCAATTCTCAAACCCTTTCCGCCGCCGCCAATCGGAGCCTTGCACGCCGCCCTCCTCGTCCTCAGATTCCACGGCCTCACCGCCGCCGCCGCAGGCGAAGATCCCCCCTCCTCCGCCTCCGCAGCCTCTGCTTCCTCCTCCTCCGCCGGAGCCGCCACGGCAGTCACAACAGCTGCCGCAGCAAACGGCTCCGGCTCCATGTCGACGACGTCCTCCTCGCCTCTCAAAATTGCGTCTTTCATCTTATCCGCCGCCGTCTTGAATTCAAGCATGAGCTTCTCCCTAACCGCCTCGATCCCTTCCTCCGCCTCTACGCCGTCGTCGATCCTCCGCCGCCTCGCCCGGCTTGGCCTCTCGAAAATCACCTCCGATTCCCGCCGCCGAGTAATCCCCACCGCCGATCGCCGATCAAACCCCGGCGGCCGCGCGTCGGAGTCCTCCACCTTCATGCACCGCAGGTGCCTCTGGTTCCCCCACTTCAAATCCCACGGCAGACTGAAATTGTGCAGACGCTTCGCCGCTCTATCGGAATTCATCGCCGCCGTCGCCACTCGCGTTCTCTCCTCCGACGCTCCCGTATACACCATTGATCGGAAAAACTCACCACTCTCAGATCACAGAGTCCTCCCTCTCTCTCAATTCTCTCTTGTTTCTCTATCTAGTTTTTTTCTCTCTTCTTGGCTCTATTTTTTGCCCTCTTTTGTGAAATCGCCGGGAAACGTAAGTTTATATACGAGTGGGGGAGGCGGTGCCTTTTAACGTTCGGGTTTTGCCCGAAACTTGGCCTCATATATATATTTTTATTTTATTTGCCAGAAGGAAATGTCCTTTTTTATTTTCGGGTTTGAATTCCCCGTTTTGGGCCTTTGCTAAAGTGCGCGGTTGTGTTTTGGGCACACCGCGGGTGTTTTCCCGGGTGATGCGTCGCGTTTTTGAGCTGGGTCTGTCTTATAGCCGTTGATTCGAATCTTATTTTCTTCTATATGGATGAAATTATAAAAATTGAAAACCTAATGTGTGGAGAGATATATTTTCCACTCACTTATTATTTTTTTAAATGCAAGGTGAATTTTTTTTCATTCCAATGACCCAATAGAGGAGAGTAATATGCTTTAACAGGGATGGAGATAATCACGGCCTATATTAGTGAAATCATTTATATTGTTTCTATGCTTTGTTGGTTATGGAGGAACGCATCGGTCCAAATCTGTTTGCCAAATATTACATTTTCACCTTACGTCTAATTTGTCGAATTAAATGTGTACATTTTCTCATTCCAAAAACCAATTAAGGAAAAGTATTATGCTTTAACACGAATGTAGATAATGACAGTTATATTAGCGAATTATTTATATAGTTTCTATACATGGCCGGTCCTGGGTATCTAGATGTCCTGGACGAAATTTTTTTTGGTGCCCCTACATTTTAATAAAAGATTTAAGATAGATGAAACTCGATTCTTTTTTCAGAGTTTGGAACACATACAAAATTTTCACTCAAACATAAAAATTAACAAATACACAATAATAATATTAAAATTGAGAAATACCGTTACATATTGCGATACTGACTGTCAAAAAAAATCGTCTGATCACCGTAGAACAACAATAGGATGTAGAGGATTCGAGGAGACTTAAAATTGAGAATGAAGATTAGATGGGAGAGAACACTCATTGGAACCTCAAATTTATAGAGTTTTTGCTTTGGATATGAAAAAAAGTCTTTGGGTAGTAATTGTAGTTCATGATTGGTGTGTAAATCGAAGGAGAAAAGAAGAAGAAACGACTGAGTCGCGAAGAAGGAATGGCGTTGATCGCAAAAATCTTGGTTTATTATTTTTTTTCATGTATGTCCTATTATATATATGGTAAATAATTAATTATAAATATAATTAAATAAACATAACAAATCAAATTTGGTGTCCTTTTTCGTTTTGTGGCTTGGGCTGTCGTCAAGCTCGCCCGTAGGCTGGGCCGGCCCTGTTTCTATACAATGATGGATACATGAAAACGCATGGTCCAAATTTGTCTTGTAGAATGCATAGGTGCAGCTATCTATTTGCTAGATATTACACTGTCCACTCACGAATTTTGAAATTCAATGTGAATATATTTCATTCCATAAACCCTTTCAAGAAGAGCAATATGCTTTAATAGACATGTAAATAACACTCTGTTTGAAATGACGCGCCTTGAGTCAAGCTATAGCTTAAAACGTGACGTGACTTTTTCATTTCGCCTCAAGGCTTCCATTGAAAAGATTTTGTCACAAAGGCGAGCTAAATGGGTGCCTTTTCGCCTTGAGGTGTCACGAGGCGTAACTTTTATGTGTGATTTTTTTTCCGTACATTAAAAGTACGTCGTTTTGCATAAAATCTAAAGAGAAAAATAAAGTTGTTTGACTTCTTTCATTTCATTCATGAGCAACTTCAGTCATTTTCTCTTTCTAGGCAAGAGTGAATGATTTTATATTGTCGTGTATTTGTCATTAAAAATCTTAGACATTATTTTTGTGATGTAGCTACTTAAATTTTAATTTTAAATATTTTTAATGATTTTATTTCTATAATTTACTTATTTTTGATTAAAAATTAGAGATTTAAAATACATGAAAGGCTTCGATTTTTTTTGTCTTTTTCACCTCAAAGCTTTTGTGAGACAAGTCTTCGACAAAACACCACGCTTTCGCTGCGTTAAACAAACAAATAACGTCGGTTTATATTGGCGAATTATTTATATTGTTTTTATCTTTTGTTGGATATGGGAGAAAGCATCGTTCTAAGTCTGTTAGCTAGATATATTTTCCATGTGATTTTTTATTTTATCATGCACATTTGTCATTTTGAAGGATCTAGCTTCTCTACTTGAATTTTGCTTGCTTACATACACTTAGATGATTTAAAACTATTAAATTAAATAAAGATAACACTAGGATAACATTACGAGACCATATTGTACTCAATCCATTGATTTTAAATCATTCAAGTAAATCCAAACAATAAAAATCTAAATAGAAAGCCAAATTCCAAAACTCTTGTATATGGATTTAGCTTCTATGCTTAAGTTTTGTTTGCTTAGATTTTTCCTAAACATGCCACGTCATTTGACTTCTCATTTCCTCAATGGCGTGGCAAGCTTATGAAAATTTTTAACCAAATCCAAACAAATCAAACCCAAGCACAGATTTACAAGAGCACAACCACTTCTGGACCCGGCCCAAGGAACAACGGTTATGCATCGGCCAGCCGATCCGTCGCCCCACCACCAATCTGGTGATCCAACTAATTACCCTTGACTGCCTAAAGCGCAACGTCGCTATTAGATCGAGGCATTATCAACAACTAGAGTAACAGAAATGGCAAAGAGATCAACCCATTCGGAGCCAATCTGGGTCGACTTAGACCCTCACGTTCTCCTAAAATAAAATACAAATTTGGAGCCAATCGGAGCCAAATTTGGAAATACAAATAAAATAAGGAACTGCTGAGTTTGCTCTAAGTGACTTGCGATGCCTTGCGAAGTGATTATCCATAAGTGAGCCATGCGTTCATAATCGTAAGTCATAGATTGGTTTTACTTGGTGAATGACCAGGGTCATTTCTAATATTGATGTTGGTTATTTCGGGAAATTATTTTTTATATCCAAACACCACATGCTATATGGTTTATTTTAATTTTATTGATCCAACTGTTTCGTTTTTTATCTCTAATTTATGCATTTAATTACTTTTACATATTTTTTTCACTTTTTGTTGGTCTTCACATGAATCTGAACGATATAATTAGCTGAGAATACCGAATGACAGCGTTACGTGGTGTTCCGGATATAGAGAATAATTACTTTTCATTATGCCTATATATGTTGTGTAACTACGATATGTTCCTACTTATATAATTATTAGATTAGTCATCAATACTCCAATTCAATGATATTTAGAAAGTGTAAGACCATTCCTCTCAATGAAGTGTGTTCACCTTTCAAAGTTAACATTTTGAATTGCAAACATAAGTAAAAAGTGATGCAACAAACATTAGTAACCAAAATCAAGCAAAACATTTGCAAATATAACGTGATATCGGATCCACGAGAATGTGTGAGGAGAAAGAAAACCTAGACCTAGCTCATTACGGTATAAACATATATACATTTTGTATGCTTCAACACATAACAAGGCAGTTCGTACACACTACACACAAACCCTCAATACTTCGCAGAATGCATGTGATCACATACACGAAAAGTGCCCCAAATCTGGTTTGAACAGAATTTCGTTTTGTATTCTAAACTTTGTTCACAGATTTACAGAGAGGGAAGCAAACCCACTCGGAGTCCAACTCTAACGGCTAGTTTCTTATTCTTTTATGCGAAGAAACCGGTCATTATACCCACACTTTTTACAGCTAGGCTCCCCAACCACTAATATTCGCTTCCGTTCATTCCCTTTCTTCATCCTTATAAATCCTTCTCTTTCTCTTTGACCCGATCAACCCCATGAAAGCCTCGACCTTTCCAAAACCCAAAAAGGAGAGAGACCGCAACTGATCCCAATCATCTCTCTTTTCACCTCAAAAATGTCGAGGAAACACATGCCCGTCTTCTCGAAGCTCCTCATCAGAGTTCTCGTCTTCATTGCCAAAGTGAGGAAGCTCTCGTTGGAGAAGTACTACTCGTCACTTATCAGGAAGACGCAGAGAAACCGAAAGAAGCTGAGGTTTATGGAGCATTACAACTACGGCTTCCTCGGCGAATACGAGTTCTCACCTTCCAACACTCCCCTCATTCGCTACCCTAGAAATCAGTTCAAGAAGAAGAGAGGCTCCGGACACTTGGAGTCTCTGTTCTTCCTATGCAAATGCTGGGGTAGCGTTAGAGTGCTGGAAGGCGAGGACTACGGAGACTTCGCCGTGGAAGCTCTTCCGGTCAGTACTACTGCAACTGAAGATGCAAATGCGAATGCGTTGGCTCTGGTGGATTGGGAAAGTGACGAAGCTTCGATTGATTTGCGGGCTCAAATGTTCATCGAGAGGTTCTATGAGGACATGAGAACGCAGAGGCAGGAGTCCATTTGAGCTTGTTAATTATTGCCAATTTGTATTAGTTTGTTGTTGCTTTTTTTGATTGACATTATGCGTGGAGATTGATTGGTTTGCATTTTTTTAATTTTTTTTGGGATAATACATTTTTTTCATTGGTTGTGTGAAGATTTGGAATTCTGTGTTTCTTCTATTTGATGAGTTCATCATCATCGATCCCTAAACATAGTGTTGGTGTCCATAAAATGTTACCATTAGCAGGATCTGGTTTACTGGTCCCTAAGTTCAATACAGATCAAAGTTTTTCTCCCGACAATGTCATCATGAGGTTCTAGAATTACACTTCATAAGTGGATGGGACAATCACTAATTTGTCAAATTGTATTCGTGACGCTCTTGAATTACACTTCCGAGGTGGATCATGTTAATGGGCTCGGACCCACTTTGAATGGTAAATACCCATAGCTATTATTGACACGTACGGTAAAGTAAATGTCTAAAAACTTTCTCGTTTCATTTTACTTAGGATAAATTCCTCTTATGCTATCTGAGGTGTAGCTATTTAGATGGTACCTAATGTATAAAAGATGACAGTTTGGTACCTCAAGTATTACTTAGTTTTTTTATATGATATTTTAGTCAACTTTTCCATTAAATATGAACATGTGACTTGCACATGTGTTGTTATTTTTGATATTTTAGTCGTAACTTTCATTTTATTTATTTTTAAATTAAATTTCACTTAAAAATTGAATACTTTCATATATTAGAAAAAATAAAAAAATCATGCACCATACCTTGATCGTCTAAAATAAAACATATAATTGAATTTTTTATTATGTATTTTTTTAATATTAATAGTTTTTTCTTATATATAATTAAAAAATGTATAGTAGATGTTTTTAATTTTATGTCAAATATATATAATAACTGATTAAATATAATATTAAATTTAAAAATAAAAGATAATATATATATATTAATGTATATTTTAAAAGTTATTAATAAAATGTTAAAAATAATCTTTAAAATAAACACATATAAATTCCATATTTAATGAACATACTAAAAAAATCAAGTAGTATCAAATTGTCATCGGTGCATACTAAATTATCTGATTAGCCACATAATATCGGAGGAATTTACCCTCTTTTGTTATGGGATTCCAATCCGTTGGTAAAACATCATAAAACCCCCAAATTGAGAGTAAAGCGTTCGACTCGTTCATTCTAGGGTTACGTTTTTGAGCAGAGAGCCACCGCCGATTTCTCCGATCAATATGGCCGAGTTCAGGCTCTACAATTCCATGACCCAGCAGAAGGAGGTTTTCAAGCCCCTCGTCCCCGGCCAGGTCACCATGTACGTGTGTGGCGTCACCGCCTACGCTCTCAGCCACATCGGCCACGCCCGCGCCGCCGTCAATTTTGACGTCCTCTACCGGTAATTTGCACAATCTCACTCTGATCAGTTCGCTCTTCTCCAATCAATTGGAAATTGTACTTATTCGCTTTTTACTGTGGAATTGAATATTTACAGTGATTTGGTAGTCGAGTGGCTTTTATCAGACAATGCGAGATCTATATGAGCAGTTAGAAGATTGTTTTTACTTGAATTGGATCACTGGTTAACAATCTCATCGAAATTGTACAGGTACTTGCAGGATCTTGGTTATAAGGTCACATATGTGAGGAACTTCACTGATGTTGATGACAAGGTGAGATTTATATCGAATGTGCCTGCACTTGTCTTGTATATATTTCGGTATACTATAATGTTGTAACTGTTGTCGTAGTTTTGCTTAAATTTGTCCTAGTTAAGGTAAACAAGTTATATTGATTATTATGGAAAGATGCTATAAATGTAGACAGGAAGTTGAAATCTAAATGACAACCATGCTAACTGCGGACTGATCTAGAAAACTGTCAGAATCCTAGTTAAGTTTATGCTGGAAATCATTATTAGTTCTTGTCCTTTTTGATATGTGATGTCCAAAATCAGTTTGCTGGCTGATGCTTCAAAATTGTTTGTAATCATAATATATGATTAATGCATAATACTGACTCAGTGGTTGCTAATGTCTGGGAATTTCAGATAATTCGTCAAGCAAATGAGCTCGGGGAAGATCCAATAAGTCTAAGTAATCGCTTTTGCCAAGAATACACCAATGACATGGGAGATCTCCAGTGCCTCACTCCAACCCATGAGCCACGTGTTTCTGATCACATGGAACAGATAATAGATATGATAATACAGGTTCTTCAATGCATCACTCCAACCCATTTTTGTTGTGTTTTCTTACTTGTAATATACATCATCAATTTTGAGTGTTACCGTGATAATGCTATAGAAATTTTTTGTTTTGTTTCGTGTGTGCTATTTCTATGCTTTGTTTCTTCTGTGACATAAATGCCAGTCTAAACAGTATTTTTTTATCATGTAGATCATCAACAATGACTACGCCTATGTAGTTGATGGGGATGTATTCTTTGCTGTTGAGAAATTTCCAAATTATGGGGAGTTATCTGGACAAAAGCTGGAACATATTAGGGCAGGTGAACGAGTTTCTGTTGATTCAAGAAAGCGCAATCCTGCAGACTTCGCATTGTGGAAGGTCTAAAACAGTCACAAGTTACGTTGTTGTTAGTGTTCTTGTTAATGTTTTTCTCAAAGTTCCTGATATTTCGAAACATTTTCAGTCTGCAAAGCCTGGAGAGCCCAGCTGGGACAGCCCTTGGGGAAAAGGAAGGCCGGGATGGCACATTGAATGCAGTGCCATGAGTGCTCATTATCTTACATTCAAGTTTGATATTCATGGTGGTGGTATTGACTTGATCTTTCCACATCATGAAAATGAGATTGCTCAAAGTTGTGCTGCATGCCAGGAGGGTCGTGTCAGTTATTGGTTGCACAATGGTCATGTCACTAATAATAATGAGAAGATGTCCAAATCTGTGGGAAACTTTTTCACAATTCGTCAGGTAAACTGAATAACATACATATTTTTTTTATCTTGCTAAAATGTCTTTTGGAGCTTCTATATATTTCCATCTTGTACCAAAATTATATGCAGTAGCCATTATGTTGCAGATTACTGAACGGTACCATCCACTGTCTTTGAGACACTTCCTATTAAGCGCTCACTACAGAACTCCTCTCAATTATAGTGTTTCCCAGCTGGAAAGTGCATCAGATGCAGTGTACTACATATACAATGTATGGCCTTATGACCCTTTTATAGATTTGAATAACTTTTATCTTCTAGTTTGTTCCTCGGTCCTTAGCTAGTCAATGTGCGGGCTTTTATATTCTTTTTATTGTTATTATTTCGTTACAATTCTGGTATGTCAATTGTAGTGGATAATGCAACAGACAGGCCTATAACTTACTTTACGCTCAATATGAAACTGCTTTTCCGTGTTCATATTCCTTTTTGTCTGAGTTGATGTTAGTCACTAGGTCATTAGGCTTGTTTTGTTTTTTGATGTCTGAAAACTTCTATTAGCCTAATGTTGTCTGCTGGCAGTAGAGATTAAAATTATGGTTTAGTTAGCTTCTTAATTGATGTGGACAGAGTAAACAATTCTGTATCAATTGCTGTTCTTGTGTCTAGTGTTTTTTGCAAATATTTACACATCGGTTAAATTACCTGAACTGTGCCTCATATTTGGTAATACAGCAGCAAAGACAATCTCAAAAATGAATTTTGGTTGGCATTTACAGATGACTCTTGTGTTCAATGTGTGGTATCTTATGGCCTCTTTGTAATTGTTAGACTTTACAAGAATGTGAGGATGCTTTATCTCCATTTCAAGATGGGGCCCAGAAGGAAGGTGCAGAACAAAATGGTAGAACAGTTAAAATCACTCAGGAAGCAGAAGGATTGATCAGTAAGCTGAAGAGTGAATTTGAGACTAAAATGTCTGATGATTTGAACACTGCAAGCATATTGACCGGTGTTTTTCAAGATGCGTTGAGATATATAAATACAAATATGAAACCACTGAAGGTAAAACTTTGGTACAAGTTCCAGAATGCCTCACTATCTCATATATGCTCTCTTTACCCCTTCTATGTGCGTGTGTGTGTAAGTTGGTACTTTATTTTCTACTTTCCAGAAGAAGAATTCGAAGCAGCAGCAATTATACATGTCGCTTGTTGAAACAAAGAAAGCTGTTGAAAAAGTTCTGGACACTTTGGGTTTGCTGTCCTCCGATACATACTCTGAGGTGATATATCCATCCCCTGTTTTCTTTTTGCGTGAAGATGAAATGCTCTTTGGTTCAAGTTATGAACATGAAGGTTCTGTTATGGACAGGTAGTGCAGCAATTGAAGGTCAAGGCGTTGGTTAGGGCTGGACTTTCTGAAGATGATGTGCTGCGAACAATTGCAGAGAGGACATTAGCAAGGAAGAACAAAGATTTTGCAAGAAGCGATAAGATCAGAGAAGAAATGGAGGAAAAGGGTATTCATATCATGGATGTCGTCAATGAGAGTATCTGGAGACCTAAATCTTTGAAAGAACAGTGAACATTAGAAATTGTTTTTAAGATCTTATCGTAGTTGATGTTGTAATATCTTTTTACTTGTCGGTAGTTATCAGTTTCTGAAGTGCCTTGGAACATTTTTTTTTCTTATCTTGTAGTTCTTCCCTGCAATTAAAATGGGAATACTGCCTTCAGACTTGTCAGGCAGCATACTAAACAGGTTTTGCATTATACAATTTGGATATAAGAATGTTGATTTGATTTCCATTTTTCTGTGCTCATCATTTGCGGTGAAGTACTGGATTACTTTTACTTTCAAATTAGAATCTTGCAAATTCCGAACGTGCTAGACTATTGTCTGGTCATGATGTATACTGAGAATTGCTTTGGTGAAAGTATTGTGAGAATCTGAGATGAGATTGTCACAACAGGCTTTGTACTTGCAAGAGTGGAGGGGAGCACTATGCAATAAACACTCGGATCTTGGCAGGACGCCTAAACAAATTGGCTTGTGGGGACTTGAACAATTGTTTAGACGAGGCAATGGTGGACTCGCTCCTTTCAATTCACCAAGGCTGCCTTGATGCCACGACTCACTGAGCCTGTTGGTCTAGCTCGTGAGTCTATGTTGGGAACTTAGTCGAAGACAGCAGTTTATTAAGTTCAGGTGTCGCTTAGCGCCCTAGCCTCACTTGGAGTTCGTCTCGTTTGTGTGGACATGGGGCATCGTTAGCCTCATTAGACAAAGGCATCCTTAGCCTCTCTTTGCATGTCCACATCTTAAGGAACTACCAATAACCTACATTGTCAGAATGTCAGTTGATGTGGCTAGCCACGTAATATAAAGAAGTATTCTAATCCACATAAGACTCTCTAAATGGTTCTTCAAAATGTAGCTCGGCTGGCATTGCTCAACTTGAAAACGCGTAGTTTTGAGAAAGAAACTGTGTACACGTAAATCTTGGGTCTCTTGCATCCTTTTGTCTCAAGATGAGGGCGAAACCAATCCATTCACAACCTTTGAGCCCGTCTTGAAGACTAGGGCCATATATAGTCTCTGACAATGACAAACCCTTTAATCTTGAACAAGCCTAATAAATGAGCTCCATACCAGAACCTCAAGCTCTTCTCAAGTTAATGGTCCATTGATCCTGAGTCAACAAGAAACAGCTAGCTAGAACTGTATGCAGGACCTCATGCATCTTGACTGAGATGTCTTCACCTGAACTTCACGACCAACTTCCATCTAATTCTTTCAGGTTGAAACGACTTGGCACACAGTTGACTACAAGCCCTATATATGTTTGTAGAAGTACGCAACTGATTAGAAGACAAAGTCCAAGTCATCAAACCCTCTCTTTCACAAATGAGAATGAGTAACTCTGAAGACACCATCATTGGAAAAGGCAGATGATCATAATTGCTTTCAGTTCTAATAGTGGTAGCTAGCTAGCTAGCAAAGGTATGAAACCCAAGTGCCATGTAGGGTCGACTACAGAGAAATTTGTGGCATTTCGCGAATCCCCGGAACGACGTCAAAAACTTAATAAGTAACTAAACGGTAGGACATAGTAATTCAAAGTGTGTTTGTGCAGCATTAGGGCACATGCATGGTTCTGTATATAAAAGCAAAGGGGAGAAATGAACGAAGGCCTCGTGTTCAGATTGGAGCTCATACATATGCCACTTCAAGAAGAAAAAGGCAGAAGATGAAAGTGCCTGGCCATCTACCTCAAGATATGAAATGGCTTTTGAGATTTTTTGTTCTTTTGTAGAGAGCTTAGATTCATCATTATATATTATATGCTCCCTTGAAAGTTCTTAGCGCCCGACATGGAGATCATTGGCAGTTGTATCTATCCAGGGACCTGGAGTCCCACAAGTTAAGCTAAGCTAAGGTCATACATAGTTTAGAGTACAATTGATATAGTTCACATCTCAGTTCTGTGAACTTGAGTATAATCATTGAACACAGATGCAGGCATATATCAAATCAAGCTTCATTGCCATACTACCTTGCTAGCTAGAGCACTTTCGCTTATGATATAAGAGGTGGCCAATGTGAGGTGATGAGAAAACAACAGGTTATGTGTGGCTTGCTAGTTGCTAACTTGCTACGTACCACCTCTTCTCAACAGATAATCAAGTTTGTTGAGATGGTGTGGCTCTATATAAACACTAGCTAGTGCGGAGGACTTCATCCTACAAAAGATAAATCAAAGATGAATAAAGCGGCGAATTTGAAAGTTTTTACTTCTTCATTTTTAACTAATTAACTACATAACAAAGATAAATCACGGATCACGGCTTGAATGATGATATTTTTGTTTTTTTTAAATGAATGATGATATTTTTGTTGAGGGCGCGATTTCTGCTCTTGCCTATCTGAGTTACATGGGGCAGCTGACATATGTAACTACTAATTGATCATGAATTGCAGAACTACATAAATCTCAAAGGCTAGATAGCATCAACTCCTCAAATTGAACCATATATATATATATAATATTGTTGAAAAACATCAGCTCCCACTTCATTAAGAAACCTGTAAGATAATGGTGGCAATGCAAAACCCACGCAGAGATGATATATACTTCATTGGTTGTAATAATAGAAGGTCATTTTCCAACCCAATCAAGCTACTTATTTATGTGTTCTTACAAGAAAATGACTGCCTATCTTCTCTAGCCTTTGTCATTGATCAATCAGATGCAACCATATATATAGTTGAAGCAAAGCAATCACTCAGAAAATATTGGTATCTCTCATGCCTTGAGAAACCATATTGATTCCTTGGTTCAGGGCTTACTTTCAGGAAGCTCGTTACTTTCATGCAACACTGTCATATTTTGTAGGCGTGCATTATTCAAACATCCCAATTCTACTTAATTGGAGCATGGTGACTAGGAACTGAGACGATCCGTAGTAGTTAAACTCTCATTCATCGATCACTTGGTTTAAGTGGAGGGTGACTCTGCCTAATATGCATACTTATATGTAGCTAGTGACTAATTACAAAGGCCGAGAGCAAGAGATTTAATTTGAAGTGGCATATTGTAGTGGATGTCCAAATCAGTTTCATGCCATTGATGGACTTAAAAATTCTGGAACCCAATTCCAAGATAATATATAATTACTTGTATAAATGAAGTACACCAAATTGCTATATATTTTGGTAATATGCTCAAGTGGATATGGTCTAGGGTTTGTATATATATTCTTGCACACCTTAGCTAGCTACTTCCCTTTTTTTTCTCTTCGTTGACCACCAAACATTGTAAAGGAAAACCTTGAAAAGCTTCCAATCCAATCAAATCCATGTTTCGACTTTAGTTGTTCACTTGTTCTTGTATAATATAACCTCAGACTGTTAAATCTCCAATTCTGCAATAAAAATTATGCGGATCTTAATTAGTGAATCAAAAATTGAGTATTCACCTCAATAATCATAAGTGGTTACTAGTAAGTTTGCTTGAGGAACAAGTCATATATATACCCACAGAAATATGGTGCATGCATTTTATAGTTCACAAATCGATCTTCTCCCCCACAACAGTGGCGTAGCCATAAATATTGATTAGGAGGGACATAGTTTAATTAACAATATCAATAAAAAAAGTAAATTTCATCATTACGATATACAAGATTGCTGGTATTTCTCCAACTTTTCATGATGTTTTTATTCTCATTGGATGATTTTTTTTCCAAGAGTTTCATATATATATATATATATATATATATATATATATATATATTGTGTTAACCAATCCATTGATTTTCTCTTTTGATATGATTTAATATCTCTGCAAAAAGAACTTCATGACTTCAAATATCAAATTGATTTTCTAAAGACAATTAGTCATTCATGCATAAACCTAATATTATATATAGGGAGTGGTCCTAATGAGAACCTTTAAGTTGAAGACTAGTTGAGGGTTTTTCGTCTTATCCTACTTTTCGATCTTATATACATATATCAACCGTCTAACTTATAGATATATATGATTAGATCATCTCTATAAATTTTTCATTCAAATTGAAAATCATTAAGATATTTACAAAAATGATTTATTATTTATAAACTTGAATAGTTGTTGTTTGATAGATTTGGATCGTCCATTGATTTGATTTAGTTCGATACCTTAACGATTACCATTTTAGTTAAAAATTTGTAAAAATGATCTTCATCTTCTCCCCACAACAGTGGTGCAGCCAGAAATATTGATTAGGAGAGGCATAGTTTAATTAACAATACCAATAACAACGTAAATTTCATTATTACGATATACAAGATCGCTAGTATTTCTTAAACTTTTCATTATGTTTTATTCTCATTGGATGATTTTTTAATTTCAAGAGTTTCAAATATATTGTGTCAACCAATCCATTGATTTTCTCGTTTGATATGATTTAATATCTCTATAAAAAAAGAACTTCATGACTTCAAATATCAAATTGATTTTCTAAAGAAAAAAAGTCATTCGTGCATAAACCTAATATTATATATAGGGAGTGGTCTTAATGAGGATCTTTAAGTTGAAGACTTTTCGTCTTATCCTACTTTTCGATCTTATATCCACATATCAACGGTCTAACTTGTAGATATATATGATTAGACCATCTCTATAAATTTTCATTCAAATTGAAAATTGTTAAGGCATTCACAAAAGTGATTTATTATTTATAAACTTGAATACTTCTTGTTTGATAGATTTGGATCGTCTATTGATTTGATTTAGTTTGATACCTTAACGATCACCATTTTAACTAAAAATTTGTAGAAATGATCTTCATATATAGACCTAAAAGGTCAACAGTTAAGATGTAAAAATTTAATTAAAAAGTGAGTATAATAAACGATTAATTTAAAAAATTTCAAGTAATCCTTAACAAGATGATCCTCAACCTTCTTTATATATATATATATATGAGTAAACAATGTTATTAATCGATACATAAAATATTAAAAACCTGGAGTACTTAGAAATGCGAAGTGCGGACTTTTGGGTTTGGCTCAAGGCATTTAAAAACACCTATAATATGTTTGTTGGTTATGTTAAAAGGGTCAAGAGTACTTTACGTAGTTTACATATGCAAGTTGTGATATAGCAGACAATCAATTTATGCCACCCAAAAATTGAGAAGAGTCAAATGACCGTTCTCGTCCTAGTGTAGCTACGCCCGTGCCCCCACAATCAAGTTAATATCATCACAATGCAGAAAACACCTACTTTGTGATACCTTATTCTAATTAAACTCACAAAATTTGAAGGGTTTCAATTTTACTAAGATGGTTTGCTTGGCAGGCATTATCTTTTGCTTTTGTGCAAACACGCAGACCCTTTTGAGTCTCCTGATTTTTACCCGTAAGACAATACAATCAACACTAACCTAGCTCGAAAGTTTATACTTCTCAACACAACTCAAATCGTTCACTACTCTTTGTTTTGCATTATTTCTTGTTCCAATACCTCAACTGAGCAACCAATTATCCTCCAAAATCAAAATCTTTTGAAGCCTCGTTAACCATTTATTAATCTCTCAATTAAAGATCGTTAATAGTACGTGTTTGACTTGATTAAACCAAATTAAGCCATGTTTATTCAACACCATCGAATCAAACCAGTACTGATTTAGAGAGATAGACATCAGCTGCAGCTCATTGGCCTCACATTTTAATCACCAAAATCAAATAAAGATGATCAAGATTCAAGAGTGATCGATGAAAATGGGCACCAACTGATCAAACGTCAATAGATTTTAGTCGAGGTTTTTTGGTAATCATAATTAAGCTCCTGAAATATATAGATCACATCGATTTCTGCATAAAATATAACAAAACTGAATTGCTATTTTTCTGCAATAATTGGTTTCAGCCTTTCTGTCTGTGAAATCATATCAAAGTACGCAAACTTGTTTCTTAGTAAGCTTGAAGAACATCTCCATATATATATACAATGTCAAAAAAATGTCGGGAAAAATAATATAATGCAAGTGATAACTTAAACCAACAAATTATAAATATGTAAAGATAAAAATGATAGAAGAAAGTAAACACCAGATATAACATGGTTCGGCAATAT
Source organism: Comarum palustre (assembly GCA_951800085.1). NCBI lineage: Eukaryota > Viridiplantae > Streptophyta > Magnoliopsida > Rosales > Rosaceae > Comarum > Comarum palustre. Next base: position 22,602,169 of record OX637577.1, on the reverse strand, counting down.
GTCTACGTTTACGGGACAGCGACAACAAAAACTTTCATTATAAGATAATTGGTACATAAGAGATACACAACTTCAAGAACACCACTTGAAGTTGACACTCTTTACTTTCTATTTGGATGAAGATGTTTGTGATCAATGAGATGTTCTAGAATGAGAAAATAATCTCTCCTCTTATAGGCTTAAGGAGTAACCTTCATTAGTGCTCTTCTATAATGATGCTTCATGTAACTTCTATAACTCATGACACAATTGTTAATATAGTGAGGAAGCCCTCCACTTGTGTTGGAAAAGCCGTCTAATGCCCAGTCACCAGTAGCCGTTGATTCCCACCTATCACTCCTAAAGGCAACCTAGGTAGGTGAGCAGCTTAGGTTGGGACCTAACATGCCAAATCATTCCTCCCCGGGTCACCTTCTAACCCTTTAAAAACAGAGGTGTTGGGACGGGTCTCCCTGCCTATCCCACATCAGGGAGGGATGTCACGGTTTCCAAGACACACTTATATAAATAGACCAAAGGGCTACATAAAATGTAAGATTCTTCTAGCCCCGAAACTCTATCAAGTCACTTATTCACAACGACACTAACTTAGGTATTGGAGAGTCGAAGACTGGGCTTTGTGTAACTTAAGCCTTAGTACCTTGTAATCGAAGACTTAATATCTTGTAACTTATGAAACCACTAACTCATGCACATTTAACATTCTTGTCATAAGTTAATGTAAATTATTAGTCTGAATATTATAATAATCTCCCTCTCCAGACTAACCCGGGGTACACTAGGCGATACTTCTACTTGAAGTTCATCCCAACGGACTTGCTGTAATACTCTAACATCTGTTGTGGCACAACTTTAGTTAACATATCAAAAGTATTCTTGTTAGTGTGAATTTTCCTCAATTGCAAGAGTTTCTTCGACATTATATCTATTATGCAATGATAGCGGAGATTAATATGCTTGGTGCGAGGATGATAAACAGAATTTTTGCTTAAATGAATAACACTTTGACTATCACAATGCACCGCACCTTTCTTGCTTCAGACCAAACTCACGAATGAACCTTTACAACCATATCATTTCCTTGTCTGCTTCATTCGTCGCTATATATTCATCCTCAGTAGTGGATAAGGCAGCATATTTCTGTAACTTGGACTGTCATAACACAACTCCCACGCAAAATGTAAATAAGTAACCAGAAATAGACTTTCTGTTATCAAGGTCCCCGAATATATTCTCATCTGTAAAACCTTCCAAAACAGGGTCAGAACCATCAAAAGACAAGCACAACTTTGAGGTGTCTCTCAAATACTTGAGTATCCACTTAACAGCCTCCCAATGCTCACTACCAGGATTAAATAAATATCTACTAATAACACTAACTGCATCATCAATATCTGGATATGTACATACCATTGCATACATAAGACTACAAACATATGATGAATAAGGAATACTAGTCATCTTGTCTCTCTCTTCTTGTGTAGTTGGTCATAACAATCTGCTTAACTTGAAATGATTACCTAGAGATGAGCTCACTGTCTTAGCTCCTTTCATGTTGAACTTTTCAAGCACCCGTTCAACATACATCTCTTGTGACAACCATAATTTCTTCGTATTCCTGTCACGGATAATCTCCATGCCCAAAATCTACTTAGCTGGACCTAAGTCCTTCATGTCAAAAGACTTAGATAAATCTGACTTCAACTTGCAGATTATAGAAATATCTTGCCCCACAATCAACATATAACAATAAAATATAAATTTACCTCTAGAAAATCGGCGAATGTACACACATGAGTCTGCATCAATTCTCTTGTATGCATGACTCATCATGAAAGAGTCAAAGTTCTTGTACCATTGTATTGGTGTTTGCTTCAGCTCATACAGACTTTTCTTTAACTTGCAAACCATGTGCTACTTGTCTTCAACCTTAAACCAAGGATTAAAATATCGACAGTCATGAAAATTTTTGTGGTTCAAAAAAATGGATATTTCCATGGATATATAGAGAAATTATCGAACATCGATGAATTTTTTTCCAAACTTTATATAAAAATTATATATTTGACTAAAAATAGACTAAATATAAAATATCAGAAAGATATGAAAATTAATATCGGCGCTTGTAAAAAATGAAAATTTCGAAGAAATATCGAGGATACTTTGCTTAAAACCTTCAAGTAGCTCCATATATATTTCTTCCTCTAAATCATTATGTAGGAATACAGTCTTCATATCTAACAGCTCCACCTCAAGGTTTATGCTAGTTGTCATGTCCAAGATCACTCTAATAGAAATCTCGATAACATGTGATAATATCTCCTCAAAGTCAACTCTTTCTTTTTCCCTGAAACCTTTGACAACCAATCGTGTTTTGAACTTGATCAACCTGTCAAAGGTTTGAGAAAATCTGTTCAGCTTGAACACCCATTTGTTTTTTAGTCCTTTTGTGCCTTTGAGAAGTTCCACCAACTCATAGGTGACATTTTTCATCAAAGAGTCAATTTCAGACTTCATGGCTAACATTAACTTATTGTCGTCTGTATGAGTCTTTGCTTTCTCATAGCATTCAAGATTTCCATCACCGGTCAACATAATATATCTAGAATATAAATTATCTCTATCACTGGTGAGCAAAATGTATTGAGAAGAAGGATACTTGACGCTTGGCTTCGGCGCTCTTCTAGATCTTTGAACTGGCATGTGGGCATTCGCTTGTTGCTGCTTTTGATTAGGCCCCCCATACATGATCCTCTTGAATCGGATCATCATTCACGACAGTCTAATCATCATTCGCGGCCCCTGGACATCATTCGCGACTTCTGCAGCTTCAGCTTCATCATTCTCTACATATGCAGCTTCATTTACGACATCTACAACTTCTTCTTGAAGTGGTGATGAATATGTGAGGTCTAAATTTTCAAATGTCTTCTTTTCAAAATTCGCAATAGTCTGATCCTCATGGAACATCACATCTCTGCTTCTGAACAACTTCTTGGTTATCAGATTTCATGGCCGGTAGCCCATTTCTTCATTATCATACCTAAGAAAGATACATGGTATGACCTTGTCATCTAGCTTCAATATGTCCTTTAGGACCTGTGCAAATTCTTTACACCCAAACACTCTCAAGTGAGAGTATGAAATGCTCCTACAGATCCATACACCCTTTGGGGTCTCCAGGTCCAACGGTTCATATGGTGTTCGGTTGATCGGGTAACATACATGCGGATGACACAGCTTCCCCAAAAACTTCTTTGTCGAGTTCGCTGTCATCATCATACTTCTCACTTTCTCCAAAATGGAGCCGTTCATCCTCTTTGTTACACCATTATGTTGTGGGGTTCCAGGTGCTGTCTTGACGTGTCTAATATTATGTTTTGAACAGTAACCTCTCAACACATTCGAAGTGTACTCTTCACTATTATTATTGCAGAGATACTTGAGGGCTCGCTCTGCTTCCCTCTTAACTATGGAATGAAACTCCTTGAATGTTTGGAACACTTAGGTTTTTGATTTCAACAAATAAACATGTTGGGGTAGCCATGGATATGCCTACACCGCAAACCATAAGTAGCACCCATTATGTGGACCCACGAGCCATGACGAGACCTGAACACGACATACATCACAAAGCTCGTCATGCAAGCTACGCGGCGGTACCTGAAAGTTACCGATCCGACATCGGAAAACCACATTACTGGCCTCACCAACATACCCTCACGAAACACTACTAGGACTCTTGTCCTACATCGAAAACCATGTAAAGGAATGAGTCTCTTTCTCCTATAAAAGGAGAATCATTCCCTCTTACTCTACACACCAACAACAACACCATTACTAATACTTGTAATACTCTGAGGTGCCGCCAAGGTGCCTCAACTCATAGTACATGTTAAGTGTATATAGTACTTTGCCCTATAGATGGCGGGGTGAACAACTATAAACCTTGTGTCCATTGTCGTTATCCCGCTACATACATATATTATACGTATAGATACCAACATATCAACATATGCACAAACATTGGTGCCATCTGTGGAAAACCGCTACAAAAGGCTTCATCACACCTTTAATGAGCTAAAGTCATCTTAAAAATCTTAAAAGTCATTCTTTTTAAAAAAAAAAAATAGCGCCCTTTGGTAGTGCACAACACCCTTTGGCAGCACCAGCGCCCTTTGGCTGCGCACCAGCATGCATAGTGCCCTTTGCCAGTGCCCCAGCGTGCATAGCGCCCTTTGGCAACCCAGCTTGCACAACACTCTTTGATAGCCCAGCGTACATAGAGCCCTTTGAAAAAACAGGAGAAAGCCGCCACCAAATTACTCAGGGTACACAGAGCGAACAAACGGATTCCACTCCCTAAACGCCAAGCAGCTCAGCCAGTAGCCTTAGCGCCAATCAGCGCTTTCCAGTCCCTGAGCGCCAAGCAGCTCATTCCGCTCTTTAAGCGCCAAACAGCGCTTTCAGCTCCCTGAGTGCCAAGCAGCTCATTCCACTCTCTGAGTGCCAAGCAGCGCTTTTTGCTCCTTGAGCGTTAAACAACTCATTCCTCTCCCTAAGCGCCAAACAGCTCACTCCGCTATCTGAGCGCCAAGCAGCGCATTCCGCTCTTTGAGTGCCGAGCACAACAAGGCTTTTCATCAAGTGCCTTTTGTCCAAGAAGCTTGCTGGACAACTCCAACGAGACTTTGGGACTTGAACAAATCGCCACTTCGAGGCAACAAAAGATAAGTATTTTGATGTCATGACACTTGCTATATCAGTAGACATACTTTGCTAGATTTGCTAAACATAGTCATTCCGCTATAATTACAAGCTTTGAGATGTTGGGATAATAAAACTGACTAAAATATGATGGATATAAATTATAAACGGTTACGAGCATAACTACTAGCTTGATCGGGTCAACTTCCCACAAGCGACATGACGTCTACACGCTCACAACACCTAATTTACAACACATCTCCATCATACTCTAGATAAAGCATAAACCATTACCTCACTATGCTTCATGTTAATAGCGGAAAACACTACAATAGATATACATGCATATACATTGTCATTTGCATGCACTAACATATAAACGTAGATCCGTTCTACCAACGTTTAAAGCCAGGGGACAACCCGACACACATACATGGATCCGCTCCATGTATTTTCTTTTATATAGCTAAAAATGCTAAAATGAAACAAGATTATCCTAAGCTATTATCCTTGGGCAACCAAGAATAAAGATAATCCTATAGTGATTTCATTTCGCAAGGAAAATGCGACCGCTTCTCACAAACATATAGTTTTCTTAGCAAGAAACTCGAGGACTTCCAGAGTTCAATGTGCCATAGAGCAGCGCACATCCAACAAGCCGCGCTTGTTCAGAGAATAATGCTCATTCATCATCCAAGAGGAAGACAGAGCGCAACGCTCATTCATATAGCGGAAAACGTGATTAGTCAAGGAGAATGCAGTGACCAACACTCATTCATATAGCGACAAAAAACCAGTTGTTACAAGCATCCAACTGCTCCAAGAATTACGCCTCCAGCAGCATTTCGTCATCAAGTGTCGTTCCGCTCTCAAGCAGCGTCCCACATTCAGACAACGCCCTGTCTGTTGAGAGTGCCATCAGACTTCAGAGCGTCTTCCATCTTCAGGCAGTGCCCTCCGTCTTCAAACAAAAGCCCGCTCTCAAAGCATAGGAGTGAGAGACTTCTCAATTCGGCAACAATCTAATTATGCTATAAGGACGAACCTCAAAAACATATGGAAGAACCCATTCTTGATTGAGGAGCTCGGGACTAGTAGGGTTGGGTGTCACTTATGCTTGGTGACTTAGTTTAACTCCCCAACCAAGAAGATGCTCTTGCTTGAGGACTTCAAGGATTTGTTGGGGTAGTCATGGATATGCCTACACCGCCAACCATAAGTAACACCTATTATGTGGGCCCACGAGACATGACGAGACCTGAATATGACATACATCACAAAGCCCGTCATGCAAGCTACGCAGCGGTACCCGAAATTTGCTGATCTGACATAGAAAGCCACATTGTCGGCCTCACTAACATGCCCTCATGGAATACTATTTGGACTCTTGTCCCACATCGAATATCATGTAAATGAGACTCCTTCCCCCTTACTCTACACACCAACAACAACAACATTACTAGTACTCTGAGGTGCCGCCAAGACGCCTCAACTCATAGTACATGTTAAGATGTAGCCCTTTGCTCCATAGATGGCAGAGTGAACCACTATAAACCTTGCATCCATTATTTCTGTCCCGCTACATATATATAATACACATAGATACCAACGTATCAACATATGCACAAACAAAACTCAAACCTTTCGTAAAGTACCATCAATGAAAGTAACAAAATACTTTAAACTTTGTTGTTCACCCAAGTAGTGATCAACACCAGATTTATTCGCATGATATCTATCTCATACTAATGTGAATAGATTAATGCTCACATTCTTTAAAAGTAGCTCGCAGTATTTTCATCATGCTAAACAACCAGAATCTGATAATGGACAACAAAACCAAATAATTCAAACTACGTATCCTGCTGGTTTCCTTCTTTATATATATATGTTGTTCTAGTGGAGAGTCGATTCTTTTGATTTACTATGATATTAAGGGACCTAACTCAAGTCTTTGTCCTCCCTAATAATTCAAATTAATCCAATCGTTTCAAATTTTACGTGGGAATCAAGCCAAAATTCAAACCGGTTTTAGTTATTTTTTCTTTGTTATAAGGATATTTGACATTACACCAAATTTGGTAGACTCATTTTAGATTGCACCTACTAAAATGTTTTCAAACTTATTAATTAGGTTTGTCTAAACTATATAAACCACTTATTTGAGATAAATAATAAAACTTATTACAAACAATACGTGCGATGAAATGATATGTATAAATTATAAATCTTCCTAAACCTTCAACCCTATACGTATCCTAAACTCTAAACTCTAAATCATATAAGTACCCTATACGTATCCTAAACTCTAAACCCTAAATCATATAAGTACCCTAAACCCTATAATCCGACTCCTAACCCCTAAACCCTATAATCCGACTCCTAACCTAAAACCCTATATCTAAAACTAAATTCGTCTATTTGTAGCCTAACAAAGAAAATGTGAATGAATTTATATTCAACGAGAATCTAATTGGTGAGTTTTTTTTTCTATTAATTATCTCTTGTTATAATGAGGGAAGTAAAACTTGCAATTCCCGTTTCTTCACGAAAGAAATAGATAGATGACACTATATTCGCCTCAACCATTTTCTTAATCACCGTCGCCATTCAGACTAATTACCTCTAGGTTTACATCCCATTTGATTCAAAAGTCGAGTAGCATGACCATATGGATGTTGTGTAACCCAAAATTCCAACAAGGAAAAGCGACTATCATATATCATTTGGGATTGCCGCAAAGGATCTTGAATTTTACATGATTTTCACATTGGCTTTTAAACCTTTCCAACAATCAGGGTGAAAAGCAATAGATGAGAAACGAGTATTTCCCTTACATTTCCACCCTTACACAATGACCAAACGCTTCATGTACTAGTTATTGTTACTTGAGCATTCCTTAGTATTAGGTACCACATTAAAACACATTGCCGACGATCCTTTTAGACTACAAAATTTCAGGTCCCACTCTCATCATTCTAAGTTTCTAACTTATGAAACGGGATTTCCAATTCAAACTTCTAAAGTTACGGCGTGAGTTAAACTCAAAATCTCGAACATAATAAGTATTTGTTGTTATTAAAACTATGTGTGACGAACAATAAAAAAAATTAGCTACTCAAAAATGTATGCCTCTGAAATTAGTCAAATTACTTTCTTAAAAATGAAATAAATAAATAAAATTGGAAAATGTACAAGATCTCACTGCTAAAATAAACATCCAGATGAATCTAATGAGAGTTTCTTCAGATGTTCCTCCTCTGTCAGAGGCTAAGTTGCAAGTCCAAGCCCAGCCCATCGTCGAAACCTGGCCCACCATCCCCCTTCGTGAACCTACTCAACGAAGGCCCATCCGGTCTTCCATGGGCCCGCTGGCCCTGCTGCACTTGCGGTCCCATCATCGTCAATGCCGACTCCGCTCCGCCGCCTCCGCCGTACGCGTAGCTCCCTCCGCTCCTCCCATTCCCAGCCGCCGCCGGGAACACACACCCGTGCGACACCTGGAACGGCGTCGCCGAGCGAGGCACGTACACCCACGAGGTGGACGCAGGAGACGCCGCCGGGACCATCACCGAACCCCGCGGCGCCAGCAGGTGGTGCGGCGGCGCGAAGGCGGAGATTATGGGGTTGCGCGCGTACGAAACGGCGGCGTTACGGCTAGCCTGTAGCTGGGCCCGCTTGAGCTGCTGCCTCTCCTTCTTGTGCGCGTTTTGGTGGCCGCCGAGCGCTTGCGAGTTGGCGAATTCTCGGCAGCAGTACTGGCACTCGAACTTCCGGTCGACGGAGATAGAAAATCCGCCGGATTCCGACGATCCGGAAGGAGTGATCTTGGTAGAGTCAAGAACAGCGGCTTCTTCGACGTCTTCTAAGGGCTGGTTGACATTGAAGCCAAAGAGCTTTAAGCGCGTGGTGGTTGGACTAGTAGCAGAAGCAGCACTACTGCTAGTTTGATATTGTAGCTCTCTTTCTGCAGGCTCTGCCATCCTAGGAGGATCAACAAAGAGAGAGAGAGAGATGATAGAAGAAAGCTAGGGAATAGAGAAGAGAAGAGAGGAAATGGCTTCAAATGAGGATGTAGTGGAGTTGTTGCATGTGTTGGTGTATTTATATATAAATTAGAGAGAGACAGAGAGGTCTCTAGCTAATTGACTATTTGATGATGAATTGATGATGATGTGTATACTATGATGTGTATGCATATTTATATTTGCTATAGAGAGAGATGGTTGCGGTTGCGGACATCCCAAGAGTGGGATGAGAAGAGAAAGAAAGTGAGAGTTGGATGGAATTCACTGTAAATATTAGGGAAACACACACGACCCCATAAACACCATCGGGGCCCCAAAACCCAGGTTGCACTTGTCTTGCTCTGCCTCATTAGCTTTCCCCTATTCTATCTCTCACCCTGCATGTCAAATCTCAGGAATGCCCCTTGATTAACATGAGGATTGAGGAGGCTTCCTTCTTCCAAATCACAGTGATCAGATTGCAGAATTAATAGGTAAATGCATTGTGTATGTTCTTGGGGGGGGGTTGTCATTTCTGAGTGGCATGTGATGCTGGTCGAGCATGGTACTATCACTACTGTGTTTGTTTAATTTTGAACTGGAATTATAGAATAAGATGTATGATTGGGTTTGTCTAATCAACCTGCAGGGGGATTAGCTTAGCTTAGCTTGTTAATTTGTTATATTGATTGGGTGTACCATGCAAAGCACTAAGCTAGCAGAGCATATGCACTAGTTAAACTAATAACCAACCAGATTTGATTAGTTTTCATTTTCGTGAACTGGACGGTTTGGTGTTGGGCAGCATCAGAGAGACTGGTACAACCCTTTTAATTAGAGGACTACAACTACACAACTATACAAAGAGAAATTAGGTTAGAAAATTCTGGGGCAAGTACTAGCTTGTATATATCTGGGGTCAGAGACGATGGCTTAACTTAATTGATTTGGATTAATCATGAAAGCTAGCTTTAGGGGGAGGAAGAATGGAGGAGGATGACCAATATTACCGAAGCTGAAAGAATGTGTGTGATCAAATTAATTTAGAAACCTTGGCTAAAGAATCATCCATCACTCAAAGTGTACTACTTCTGGTTGAAGGTTGTTAGTCGACAAGTTATTGATAGGCCCCCGTTGTATCCGGTACTTGGTCATGTCTCTAATCAGGTTTTCTAGCTAGCTCGTACGTACGTACGTATATGTTAGATTTGTCTCATGCATGGACATTCTCAGAAGAAAGGTGAGTGCGAGTGGTTATGAATGTAACTTATTGCACTTTAGAATTTAAATTTGAAAATACATAGCTCGAATTTGAAAATTTCGGATAATTTTTTAGCAAAACTATTCATCGGTTACATTTTATTGACATTTATTCTACATGCAATCGAGTGTCGGATATGCACGTCTGAATTACAATGTATTTTCAAATACATAGCTATTGTCATGTCATATGAATAAGTAAATACAATAACATACCTTGTTTGGTTTTTAGAGCGGCCAAATCGTCAATGACACTACATAAATTCTAGTTTCGACAAAAATGTTGAAATCTCTTTGTAAAAGTAAAATTCCTTCATAATACAGTCGGAAACACATTATTTTTTTTTCAATTCGTAGGACACATTACATACATAGACTTGTAATTGAAACAACAAGAAAAAAGAATCAAGTAATACGTGCGTTGAAGCAAGAACTTAAACCACACATAATGTTGTTAATTGAGTACGTACTGGAGTTGAATCAACTAATTATAGAGAGATTACGGATTTCAAAACGTGGGGTTCTTGCGTAATCTCGCAGGTACGGTAGTTTAAGCTCATCAGCTGCAGTATTGGAACGAAACCCTAGGAAATGAAGCTACATCAAACCCAGCTATTTTCTGTGATTCCCTGACCCCAACTGCTTCTTCAACTTCAACTGCCATTGCCAGAGAAAACAAGCCTAGATTTTTTTTACAATATCTCCCCAAACTTGGAAACCTTCACTTCAATTCTTCAGTGTCTCCCTCTTTAACACGTCGCACTTCCAGTTTTACCCTCCCTATGATCGATCTGCTAGATGTCTCTGGAATCTGGAGCTCTCAAATCTCAGGGACTCGGGAAGAAGTCAGGAGCGCTGACACCACCTACCAATGGAGCTGTTCGAATAGTTCTCTAGTGCTACTGAAAGTCAAAACCTCCATGCACGCAGATCTCTCTCTCTCTCTCGACCCCAGATCTATTACCGCCAAGCTTCCCAACTCAGTTTGCATGGCCCAGGTGTCGCCATCGTAATAATCTTCCATATCTAGCTAACAGATACGCATGCCCTCCACAATTCCAAAACGTTTAGTTTAGCTTCAACAAAATCTAAAGCAGCAGCAGTAGTCTGTAGTCGTAGATCAAACTGGTAATGATGGTAGTTTTGTGATTAAAGTCAACATGGGAAGCTCTCTCTCTCTCAAACTCATCAAGCTCTCAAGTCTAAAGTGTTTGATACTCAGGTGTGTTCTTGTTCGGTCCTACCATTACGTGTTGATGATGAGGGATTAGGTTAATTAATCAACGTTTAATTAGCTAGGGATGTTTGCGTGATTGACGTTGAAACCCAGATTAATCAAATACATGAATGATTTTCTTTCTTTGGAAGAGATCTCTGCGAATCTTACTAACTACGAAGAGAAAGACTGAAAGAGAAACACACAAGTGATCGAATTTGGCTTCGTAATCTCCCACTTCCATTAGATAGCAATTATTTTAATCACATTGTTAATTAATTATTATCGTTTTTGGAAAGCTCTTTTCTTTAGCCTCTGGTTAACCCTTAGTCTTCATCAAAACTCCAAATCCGACCCACCTTGTCTCCTCTCTTTCTCATCTGTTTCGTTCTGTTTAGTCAAAATTTTCCCAATCCTCAAGATCTACTCGATCGATCAGATCCCCCCACCATCATCTCTGGATCATCACCTTTGAAGACTCAAAGCTCGCAAACTTTTAGACCATATGATTTGATCATTAATCATCATTATACAGATGAACTAAGCTTATTGGAACATGAAATATCTATGTTAGGTAAACTAAGGTCAAGCTATTCGATCATGGTTAATTTTATCACATGAGTTATCTTCAAATGTTTCCCTTCTTTTTACCCCATCAATTATGGAATGGTACGTTGTGACTTGTGAAATGTCTCTATACTGTGTTCAAGTTCTATAATCAATTTATGACTTGGTACATTTTTCTCTTCTTTTCGGTTTTGGTACCACTGAATTTTCTGCAAACAAGATGGTGCTCGTATATGTTGTACCCTTTAAAAAAACTGGGAC